>JAQSVV010000192.1:1200000-2400000 GCA_036375495.1 Agrotis segetum
AAAAAATAATAACCAAGTTAGAGAGCAAAACTAGCTCTACTCATCTCATACTTTCCATGTTTTATTATTGATATTTTGTAGATACTATTTATACCTTTCGTATAACATTCTAAGTAGTACACAAAAATACCAATAAATTATTATTAAAGAAGTCGTCTCACCGCAATGTGTTCTCATAAAATATATTTAGTACACCAAAATACCTCGCTCGACGTAATGTGAAAACTTTTGCTATAGTACCGCCATCACGGAGAAAAGCAATAGGTTATCATGGAAGTTTACTAATTTAATGTTAAACAACTATGTACTGGCCATGTTGGTAATTATTTTGAGGGTTCTTGTCATAGATGCTATGCGTAGCCATAATCCCGGGGCTGGAGAACAGTCTAAGCAGAATTTAGTGGTCCCGGAACGCAAAGGCAACCGAATGAACAAAGTAGACTTTTAGTCAGTAAGAAATCTGACAATTCCTTTTGGTTTACGCAGGGCGGGAGAAATTTTTCGGTGATTTTAAACATCAGAAAAAAATTGTGGTTATAAATTTATTAGAGGTAATGAAAATAATAATAATTCTCGAAAATGCTTGAGTCTTGGGACCTGCTTGTAGAAAGACAGCAAAATAATAGTTATATTTTATTGTATGAGTAGTTGAGGCTTTATAAAGTTAAAAATTATGTAGTATACGCATTTAGGTATGACTCAAATGAAATCAGCGATTATTAGCTTATTAAACTTTTCATTATAATTATATTTCAATGTCAAATAAATGTACTGTATTCAATTTCTATTTTATTTATTCGATATTCAACTATATTTAACAAATACTGATCTAGACTAAATTGTAAAAATAACATATTTTATCAATCGCGATAGGTATTCTATATTTTACAACTTTTTCGTTAGTACCTGTATGACAGCCAAGTAGATTGGGTGACACTTTATAGTGTCTATAGATCAGTCTGAATACGTCATAAAAAATATTTACAAGCTCACGTATCGACACTAACTAGAAAAATCTTTGGAAATGCTGCGAAAAGTTAAGAAGGTAGTATAAGAGTCTCTATTTTCATATATGATAATAAATGGGGCGACTAAATCCACAATTCGTTCTAGAAAACAAAGGAAAAGTCAGTATAAAAGTTTTAATAAAACAGTACAGGGTACTTCGGAGATCTCCCAAGGAGACCATGAAACGTTATAAGTTGAAAGCATCGTAGTGTTTTAGCGTTCTTGCGCTGGGAGCACACTGGCTACGTTTTGTTATGGCAACTAGCGACTTGGCACAAGGATCGATTTTGCATGACAAATCTTTTATTTATTTCCATTTAGCAACATTAACCCAGGGCTTCCCAGGGTCGTGAGACTGCGCGGGGTCGCGGAACAGTCTGGGGTCTTAGGACTGTCCGGGGCCGCGGGACTATCTTATCAGGCAACCGTGACCATGGAACGTAAAGGGCTATTGAAGGATATCGTGAGTTTGAGTCAGTACAAGTCTGACCTAGCGTTCCGCCTTGAGAGGGAGGACTCATTTGAGGATTTTACCGCGTAAAAAAAAACAGAGCTTTCAGAAGCGAGTGGGGTTCATGATTCTTTTTGTTTAATTTAACTACTTTAAATTAATCAAAAAGAATCATCAACCATTTTGTTTGATCTTTGACTTAATTTTCAGAACCAAAGGTGAGACCCAAGATTGAGCTCGACCAGAAGATACTGGAACTCTTGCACGCTGATCGCACCCAGCCTAAATGTTTGGATTTATTGAATAAATGAGTTTTTTTAAAGTGACGAAGCTTCAACAATATTCAACAAACACTTTTTAAATAGCTAAAGACACCGTTGATTTTAGTCTGAAAGTACCTCCTGCCCTGCCCTGGGTGAGAGGACTCATTTGATGATTTTGCCACTTAAAAAAAAACAGCTTCGAGATAGTAAAAACAAAACTCATCTAGACTCGAACTAAAAGAAAAATACGTTAATCTAATACCAACTTATTTTTCTTACTGAAAATTTATATATTGGTAGACATACCAAATAAGAAAAGTTTTACTTCAGCAAAATGATTATCTTGCCAACTTGTCAGTTACCAACCTAGGTACCTACACGAAAATTGACGCACGAGTAATTTTAATACTTTACAAAAGTCTGGTAAATACCACTTTTTATACCATAAAGGTGAAAAGCAAGCATAAGAGGCGCTCGTGGCTAATGCTTCCCTTAACGGCGTATGGTCAAGCGAAAGCATCGTTTGATGAGTCGGAAAAGTTGCCACGCGCCGCCACCAGGAGGCGTTAGTATCGCAAAATTAACGCAATCCAAAGTTTTATGAATTTCATTTCGTCAACTTCGACATTTCATAAAGTGTTCCCCTTACGCAAAATACATGTATTACTCTAGAAGAAATATTTTGATATAAGGATATCGAAACATTTACTAAAACAAAATGATAGAAATCTTTATTGATGTGGATTAATATTTTGTGAATATTTTTATCATTCACAGTCTTAAATTTATTTTATAACATTTTGATGTCCCGAGATTACGAACAAAACTACTATTTTGGTAGAAAATGAATGATAATTGGCATACCTTACGAAAGTGACAATACCCATTATCGTTAAGCCCCAAACACACGCGCGCACGGGCAAGGGCATGTGTTTTGTGTTTCACACGCGCCTGAAAGAGTGTCAGCACAATGGCAATGACGGGGCTCTCTTTTAGAGGGCCTACCTGGGTCGCGGGCTAGCGAATACCATGACCCCAGAACGTAAAGGGCTATTGAAAGACATCGTAGATTTTAGTAAGTATTCCGAGTCTGACAGTCCCTCCCGCCGTGCCCTGGGTAGGAGGACTCATTCGATTATTTTAGCACTCTAAAAAAAGCCCCAAACACACGCTCCTTTTATTAACGTGCGGTCACAAAGCTGGTTGCGTGATATCTTTATATGTTCGAGAGTGGAAAGCTAAGGGTGCTTGACACCCTGTCCTCCATCATCTGGTGTTGGTACTAATTTTTGATGCATTTTGATGTAATGACAAACACTAGAACAATTTGATGTCACCTCTTTATAATTAAATCTTCATTCTATACTATCTTATCTACAGTATTTTTTTGGGACAATGTTGTAATAATCACTTTTCTGATAAATCGACGCTGTCCTTCAATAGCCCTTTCTGTTCCGGGGTCACGGTAAGGAAATAATCCCGCGACCCCGGCAGGATTTGGCCCTCTGAGAGGGGGGCCCCGTCATTATGCTGACGTTCTTTGAGGCGCGCGTGGGACACAACGCGCCGTCGACCGGGGCATGGTCCATGGTCGGGCAGCGAGTTGCCCTTTACTCGCTGCCGGCATACCCGCGCCTACGGTGGCCGGAGATCGTCTAGCGACGTCCGTCGCCGTGGGCTTCACCACCGCGGGTGGGGCGGAGGGAGGACACTGTCCTCTCTCGCTCGCGGCCCGCCTTCTCCTTCGCGAGCATTACTGCTTCGCAGAAGGAGGCCTGCTTCCTTCTTCTGTGCGCGAGAGGTCTCCGCCTATCGCAACCGTGAGGACACGTCGGTGCTCTGCCCAAGCTGGACAGTCTTGCACCGTATGCTCCACCGTGCCCTCCGGGCGATCTTCGCAGTGGTGACACCCAGGCGTTTCCTCCTTTCGCATCAGACACAGGTACCTCCCGAAACTTCCGTGTCCGATGAGTACCTGCGTCAAGCGGTGAGCGGAGGTCAGGACGCCATGACTTCTCTCCAGCCACTCCTCAAAGAGAGGTCTTACCGCCGCAATTGCGGCGTGCCCGGATAAATGAAACCCTTAGAGATATTATCTATCGACTGCAAAAGCATGAACCCAGTACTGATCTTTTTTTACTCCAAAGCAATAAATAGAGCGAGAAGCAACTTGTACCGAACACGCGGTGAGACAGCAATGACCACCGATTTTTCATCATAGGCGATATTTAACAGGGTGGACGGGTGGTGGGTGCTATGCCTTATTTGTAGTTGACAAGTAATTTTGAAGTATTCAAAATGACAACAGCAGTTTTCATTTAATTTATTTTAATCCTGTTTCTTAGAAATTGTTATAAATCTGTGACGAAACTAAATAAATAATAATAAAAGTGAAGTGCTTCTTATCCTATATCGCAATTTGATACGATTAGAAGTTGTTTTCAGTTACATATTATCTCAAAATGTTGATTGTAAATCAGTTTTTATCATTAGTTCATGTGAATTGGTATTTAGATGCATAAAGTTTAGATGGGAGGAGGATGGACACAGAAGAACCATCCGACAACAATAGTACGATATCACGATAGCATTGATATAATATCACTGTGAGTAATTTATTATATTGATAGGAACAATTTGTAATTTATAGAATCATACGTATTCTAACATTTCCCTTGTTTGCTCAGTAGGGGTCGTCAGGAATTTCCTGCGTTGATTTTCAGTAAGTTCGGTTTATTTTATTCTTTATTTATTCATCAAAATAATGTGTTATTTAAAATAGAAAGTTTACGTGACTTATTTACTGTCATGTCCGTTTAATCACGTCCCATTGAACACAGCGGAACATAGTTTTGAATAATCTATAAGCCTACGTATCATTCGTCTTTATTTTCTCGATCTTTTTATCCGTTCCAATTTTATTATTACGAAAATCTGACAGCCGCGATCTGATAAAAAGTGTCGCAGGTCTAGCCTGTAAGAGCCACGCTGGCTGACTGATTCGTCAAGGAACGAAAGTGATGACACTACTTTTAAAAGGCAAAAGATGAGAGGACGATAGTGGATGTGTGCTCAGAATAAAACGGCGTATGTGCCCAAACATATCGGCGTCTTTTTATGAATTAAAATTGTTATTAATTGAAAAAATGTCTTTACAGAATTTAGACACTATTATTTTATACAATTTAAAACAACATCCTTTCAATAACTCATATTAGTTATTCCATAAAGTCCAAAAAACAAATTAGATAGACCGAACTTTGCATTTTTTTTGTATCGAGAAAATTTAATTGAATCGTGTTTTCAACTTTGTGAGAATTTAGATCATATAGTCAATAACTATATTCCAAGTTGTAAGATCTGTAGTCCAGATATGTACGAAGAAAAGTAAAAAATAAAAACCGTATTTTTACTGACCTATCCCCTTAAGCCGCGCTTACCGAGTTTGGTCTGTGGATGGGTGACCATATGACATAGCGAGTTTCCTCCGTGCCTCGGAAATCACGTTAAGCCATTGGTCCCGGATGACATTTGTAGATCTTTGACAGTCGTTAGGCCCGGAATTCACCAAAGCGGAGAGGAGAGGAGATGTGTTTGAATAACCAATCAGATGTCAACTGAAACAAAGCGGAGAAGAGATGTGGACATTAGTCAGAAGTTCATAAGTCTGATTACTAGTCTTACATTCGTATTACCCAATTACTGGGTTGTTGAGGTCCGATAGGCAGTCGTTTTATGTGAAATATTAATATTCAGCTGCATTTGGTTTGACTGGAAGCCGACTCCAATAGAGTTGAGAAAAGACTAGGCAAATGGTGATGATAAACAAGCATATGGCCCGCCTGATGGAAAACAGTCACCGTAGCCTATGGATGAGAGCAATACTAAAGATATAATCCGCGTGATTTCGACCCCGCAACTTTTTGAGGTTGTTAAGAATGACAGAAGCCATTGTTGCAACAGTTCAAGGGAAAATAATTAAAAGGGTTGGTGAAATTGAAGATCGTTATTTCATTATCAAAAGTAAAAGTTTTAAGTTGACCTTCTAAAAAACGAAAACCCCCTAAAACAAAAGAACCAAATCAAAAAAAAAACTTAGCACAATGGTTAAGTTCTTTGCTACCTACCCTTACTTCACCATCATATAACACCATAGCTCCTCGCAGAAAGTAAAAATATCGTCTCTGCGACGACCATAGTGTGACTCCGCTGCTTTAACAGTGGCTTGCGAACTAGCTAATGCAGTTCACCCACGGCGCGATGCGACGCGACGTGACCGATTCCAACTACAAGTGAAAATCAACCTTGCTTGCCACTACGACTTAAACATAAAAAACGTTGATACGAGTATCTACGGGTAGATGAAAAATAAAACATTATCGCCACGACGACGTCAATTAAGTCAATCAAATGACATCATTATATCTAAGTAGTAGTAAGGTCGATTTTCACTTGTAGTTAGAATCGTTTAATCGCGTAGCATCGCGTCATGGGTAAAGACCCTAAAGCCATTGTCAAACAGACACGCGTGGCGAACGCGAAGCGAAGCGTTTTCGTTGGTAATGTATGAAATTGTTTGAAGCCAGTCACATAGACTATCGGATCGCTTTCGCTTTTTTATATGACTGGATTCGAAACGCTTCGGATCGTATTCGCTTCGCCTGTCTGACAATAGCTTAAAGCCTTTGTCAAAGAGACAGGCGAAGCGAATGCGATCCGAAGCGTTTTTATGTGTAAAGTATAGAATTATTTGAATCGCGAAAGCGATCCGATTGTCTATGTGACTGGCTTCAAACAATTCCAGATGATTACAAACAAAAACCCTTCGGCACGCATTCGTTTCGCCTGTCAGTTTGACAAAGGCTTTAGAGAGTTTCTACCTGCATTATACTTTGTTAAGTGGAGTTGAATAGTTCATGTGGTAGGATCTATGTACTAACGATGTTTGAGGAGTGGAAGCTGCTGAACTAACTTTTACATTGCTTCTTTTTATTTTTCTTTCGATGTCTGTCTTTGGATATTTGTGGCGCTAGGTTTCAGTGGGTTTTTTTTATATCTTTTATTGCTTTTTTATATCTATTATTGCTTTTTTATGTTATCAGATGACACGGTTGGCGCAGTGGCTGAGCGATCGACTGCTGCGCAACGAGTCGCGGATTCGATCTCCGCATGATACAAATATTTGTAAGAAGTTATTCCGGGTCTGGGTGTTTGTGTATGTGAGTTTCTGTTTGTAAACGATACAGGATGAAATCCCTAGGATGAGGCAAGGTCTATAAATAAGAAAAATCTTTCAATTTGGAAGGTTAGTGTCACACTACTTAGCAACATCGCACTGAATTGAAAAGTAAAATTGCGAGTTTATTTTCAACCAACGATAGAAGTCGTATATTAAATAGTATCCTTTTCTGAATGTAAAATAACAATAAAGAAAAATTAAATAATTAAATGATTTAATGTCATTTTTTGTATCAAACAAAAAAAAATCGGTTGTCTGTAAAGTCGGTTTACTGACGATAGTTGAACGTGACAACGTCATAAGAAAATACTGCTCTAACGTTACCATAAACAAACAATTAACACGCCGTTGCTATGGAACGCTACATAGTGAGGTAACACCGCCTGACGTCATCTTTTTTCGTGCGTGCAGCCGGCCGACGAATTATAACACGTTATCACGTCAGCTTAAAAAAAGCGTCTAAGCTTGTTTGGTCGTAACTCACAATATGTAAGTATTGAACGTTGTGACTAGACTAGAAATATCTAAGTGCTCTCAAGTTTTTGCACCCCAATACGAATAAGTAGGACTTTTGTGTCCTTATTTCACGTTCTTTATTAACACTCGACTAGGCATTTAGTTCAGCGTTCGTATCGTGTGAATCTTTTACCCTAATCAAAGAGTAAAAATACTTTGTAGAAACGAAACTTTAACCTGACTTACACAAACAATGAGCCCCGAAAAAACTACTTACTAATTATATCAATATTTGTTAGTTTCAGGAATCAAAACTGTCAACGAATGAAACGCTACTTATTCTTAACCTTAAATGGCGAGTGACTCGGCCGTCCGATCATTAACTATGCCTGCGTCGAGGGCGCGTCGTGTCCCACGCGCGCCTCAAAGAGTTGTCAGCAATCTGACGGGCCCTTAGAGGACCAAAAGCCTGCCGGGGTCGCGGGACTGTCTCATCAGGTAAACGTCACCCTGAAACATAAAGGGGTATTGATGGATCACCGTGGTTTTTAGTCAGTACGAGAAATAATATAATAAATATGTAATACATAGTTTTGCCACGATAAAAATAATAATAATAACGCATCTATGTATGTAAAACATTGATTAGGCAGGGGCCATAGTTTTTACATAGATATAATATAACCAGTCCACCAAACCCACCAAACGCCATAACCCTGTCTTTTGTTTCTATATTCCACAATAGTCCAACTCCAACCGGGGGTTGTCCTTGGATATACTGACATAGTACATACAGGGATAACCGTCGGTTGGAGCCTCATTTCATTTAAAATTGCGTAATGGGCCTCTGCAAGATGGCTTCGGCTCCTGGCACGCCTTTCAAAAGTCCGGGATCCCATGATCCCGAGATGTTACAAAGCATTTCTAATAATAATAATAATGTTTATTGTGTCCAAAAGTAATACACAAACAATATTGGGTTTGGAGTCTTTATTTAAGCAGATAATGCCTGTATTTAAAGACTCCGCTCCTTCACAACAGTAGTACTTACATTAAACACAATAAAAACAGTAAATGGATATAATAAAACAAAATAATTATGTGAACGTGTGCGTACAGGTGCATGGGTTGGTTGTGTTGATGAGTGTGTGGTTGTATGTGTGAATGAACGTGTAGGTATGGGGAGAGCCTCTGAGTGTGTGTGAGTGAGTCGTATAAATGTGTTAGGTTACGTTTTGCAGGAAAGCTTCAGTGCTTTCATATGTCAGTGGTTTTATCCAGTCCGTCAACATTTCTTTACATAAATGGTAAGATTTTGCATATACGAAAATTTCTTTATTTATTTTGTTATATAATTGTGCTGAACGTTTACTAAATTGCATAGATCCGAATTTGGTCTTAGTTTTAGGTATTTGAACTATATCATGTTTTCTTCGTCTAGAGTGTATATCTTTATTATAAGGCAAGGCTTTGTGCTTTTTTAAAATTATTTGAGTAATGTACAATTTCCTAACTGACAATACATCGGTAAGTTTGTAGAGGTTCTCTGTAGAATATCTCCTTTTTTTAAAATACATTATTTTGAGCAGGGCTCGTTGTGCTCGCTCCAATTGGATGAATTTAGATTTTGCTGCCCCACCCCAAACAGGAATACAGTATATCAAGATTGATTGCGCAAGAGACAAGTATATTTGTGTGAGCATATTTCTGACAGGCTTACTGCTACTCTGAACTGGCCTAGGCACCACGTGACGCAGAGTCTTAAAAATCCAATTTAGCTTGCGTACTCTATTGGCAACTTGCTCAAGATGAGGGTACCAGCACAAATTCTGATCCAGCATAACCCCTAAATATTTTGTGCTAGAAACTTTGCCAATACTAGAACAGTTACAATTATCAACATTAGTACCATCACAAGTGTGTATACTGATTCGAAAATCATCGGTTGGTTGAGTACGATTGCATATGCTGAAACTTATAAAATTTGTTTTAGAGGTATTTAATGTGAGGACATTAGCATTGAGCCAATTCGCAACCTGGGACATACCTGCTTCAGCACTTAGCTTCACATTGTGCCATGTCTTACCACAGAAGATGACAGCTGTATCATCGGCGTACGACAGGACTTTGGCATTAGGAATTTTCATGTTACACAGGTCATTTATATATACCAAGAAGAGCGTAGGACCTAATACACTTCCTTGGGGGACGCCGTATGATACATCTGTGATATCACTTATATGTTGCCCGACTTTGACCCTCTGCGTCCTATTTGAGAGATAGTTCTTGAACAGATCAAGTGCGATATCTCTAATACCTATTTTTTCCAACTTCTTTACAAGGATAGGCGTAGAGACGGTATCAAATGCCTTTTTAAGGTCCAAAAAGATGGTTAGGCACTTATCCCCGTTGTCCAGATGATTAGATACTAATGAAGTTAATGATGTGACGGCGTCCTCAGTGGAAATACCGTGACGAAAACCAAATTGTGAGTCGGAAATTACATTGAATTTGCTTAAGTAATTAAGAAGCCTGACATTTATTAGTTTTTCAATAATTTTGGATATACTACTAAGGACAGAAATCGGTCTATAATTATTAATATCGTCCCTACACCCACCCTTGTGCACAGGAGTAATAATGGCTATTTTTAACGGGTCAGGGAAGATGCCAGTTTTAAAGCAGAGGCTCGCAAGATGGGCTATGATAGGGACGACTTCCATGCCTATAAACTTTAAAAATTTCGTAGAGATGTTGTCCCATCCAGGGGCACTGTCATTTTTTAGGTTAATTAATATCCTGTATACTTCGTCGGCGTCAGTTTCAAGAAGTACAAAAGAGTTTACTAAGTTAGGTTTGTTACTGCTCAAACCGACGGAGTAATTGTAGGTTGTAGGTGGGATTTGCTGAGCCAGGTTATGACCAATTTTAGAAAAATATTTGTTAATAAAGTTTACTGAATCAGACGGGTTTGGCTGAAATCGCAACAGTTCTGCCTCATGAGTATTTGTTTTCTGTGAGTAAGTAATAGTTTTTATATTCTTCCACAATAATTTATTGTTATTAACTGATTTAGATAGAAGATTCCTTTCATATTGCCTTTTTAATTTTTTTATTAAATTATTACAGTAGTTTCTGTAACGCCTGTACGTTATTCTTAGAATTTCATTAGTATGATCTTGACGTAGTTTATTTTGGAGTCTATTCCGATTTTGTATACAACGCAAAATGCCATTGGTTATCCAAGGTTTTAAAATGCGATTTTTGCTGGGGATCTTTAAAGTAATTGTATTTAATTTAATGGAATCAGCTAGAGTTTGTATCAACAGAGTACACAGAGAATTAGGGTCATCACAGAAAAGTAATTCACTCAAATTCCTTTCTTTTAAATAATTTAGAGCTTGTTCAAAGTCAACAAATGTCTTAGTTTTACGAACATTTTGTAAGCATTTTTGCTTAGATAATACTAGTAGGGTAGTATAATGGTCAGTTATTGTGGTATTAAGAATAGAAATTGTGGATGAAAACTTTTTCTTATTAACTTTAAGCATGAAGTGGTCCAGGCATGATTTTTCTCTTGTTGGCAACAGATGCCCTGGAAGGATACCGTGTAAAGATAACATATTAAGATAGTTCATTCTATTTTTCAGTTCATGAGACTGCTCAGTCAGTTTGGGTGTGATATTAATGTTTATGTCACCTGCCACAATAATGTTTTTATTTGGTGTAATGGTCTCCAAATGATTGTTGAGTGAACTGACAAAACTGTCAGTGTTTGAGCTTGATGGTGATCGGTAAATACACAAAATTAAGTTATTCAAAATTTCCAGGCTTAGACAGGAGGCCTGAGATAGTGGTATTTCTCTAACCTGATGTTCAAGTGCACTTTTCACATAAACGACTACCCCATCGTTTTGGTTTAACTGGCTTGAGGTCATATATGAGCTGTAATTGTTAAGTTGAGGAATAGGTTTACTAGAGTTTAACCTACATTCTGTAAATATAATAATATCTGTTTCGAAGTTAAATGTAGACAGTGTCAGTAAAAAATCATCAAAGTTGCAATAAATACTTCTAATATTCTGTGAAAAAATAGTTAGGTCACTTTTCTATAAATATCCTTTATATCATATTTATTAATTTTACAATCAATGTTTTGCGACAGAGTTATAGTCATATCTATAAGATCGTCCTTGGTTTCATTGATTTTTTTCGGAACGTTTTTCATTACAAAATTTGATTTCCGACTGCCAATTTGCATGTCCTCAAATTTGTTCTCCAAAGTGACTATGTACTCCTTATCTTTTTTCGCCTCGATTTCTAATTGATGAATTTTTTTCTTCAAGTCATCATTTTGTGCGGTAAGGAAAGCTATTGAGTTCTCAATACTGGCATTTGATAGCTGAATTTCCTTCAGAGTAGCGGAGATTTTTGAGATCTCATTACCTTGATTAAATGAAAAAAGAGACATCATCTTCCTCATCTCTTCTTTAAATTCATTCAGTTGCCTAGAGAGACAATCATCCATATCTTCTCTGCACCTCTTGACTCGTTGAAAAACAAAATTCGGTGGGGTCTTATTTGTGTTTCCCAATAGGTTTAAATCAGTATCTGACAGTGATTTATTCAGTGACGTGTCCATAGTAGTCATCGATGTAGTAGAAGTGCGGCTGCGTTAGATCGTAGAAATATTCTTCGGTGCTCGTTATAGGAAGTATTTGAAAGTTTGTTTACGCTGTCGCAGGCGCAGTCGAGTAGCAACAAGCTAGGTACTCAACCGTCAAGAGCGCAAGACAAAGACGGCAATTATTTTGGTACAGTATGTACTATTCGCACAGGCACTACACGTTCGTCAAGGTCGGGCTTGCCCTTCACTTTACTACACTGCTATCACTTAATTTAGAGTTCAATGGCCATGACATAGGTGATATTTCCGATTGCCAGAAACATTAAAATACAAAAATTATTTAAAAATACCTACGCTTCATTCAAACGAACAGAAATATTTCGCAAACATTCACAGCAAGACTCGCATCTTCCTATTTCTTATTCTATGCAGCGTACGAGTGACGTCACGACTGACGTTCCCCACATCCCACGCTTGTTTATCACGATTATCCGAAACATTACGCGCCACGATCTCTTGTTCGTAAAAAGGAATGAGGCGATATCTCTTTCCTTAACGTTGCGTCGCCTTACCGTTGTTCTAAGAAGGCACTCTGACATTTTTTATGGAATTTTTCTTCATTGAGTTTTGTCGTGTGTATTGAATTTTTTGAGGGGTTGTTATTTATGCTAGTACTCGTAGCTATCTTGACACTTCTAGACAGTTTTATGAAATAAGGAGAGAAAATTCATACTTTTTTAGATTAATCTTATCGCTTTCACTAGTTTATTCTGTATCGTAGAAACAGCTATAATATTCCTTCAATTATTTGTTCCATACGGGAATCGAACTGACAGACACGTAGTGCAGAAGTGCCATTTACTTAAACGCTTTTTTGCGGGGTACCCAAATATGTAAAATAGGTCTCCCAAAAGTCTGGTAACTAGTCCGACGTAAGTGTGGTGGATATTAAGTTCTGTACAAACTTAAGGTTTCAGATAAAGTTACCAAAAAACAAGAAATGGTTACTATTCAGAGGGTGTTGGGTTTCGACCTCATAATTAAGTAGAATTACTTACTATTATGTTATTGGTAGGATTGAGCCCCCTAGTTTGTTTAAATCGGAATTGGATACATTGTGCATAACCTACATAGACGTACTAGGTTGGAAAGAAAAGACAAACAGACAAAGATTGATTTAAGTTGTGGATAATCATAATTTTATTATTTGTATCACATTCATTTTACCATTTCTTTGTAAAGCTATGGACAAAAGAAACAAGTCACCTTCACTTTAAGCAAGCATGATGTAATATCGTGGGCATAGTGTTGTCTGCTTCGGTATTTTGTTATCATTAATCTGTAAGGTTGTATGGTAATGTCCTGTTTGACCGGTCGTTTACAGGACTATGTTTAACAGCAGGTTGAACTTTGTGGGTTTATGAATTTTGACGTCTTGAATTGAAGGTTGACATCTATAAAACCATTAGTTTGAATACCGTTTACCTACACTGATAAATGAAAAGATTCGTATACCAAAAAATATTATTAGGTATTTACTTTATTTAGATCCAGTAATTATTTGGCGAAAATATTTTGCTGATAATGAGTTAGTATAAAAACAGTAAATTATTATGTATCTTCAAGTTACGGAGGAACAAAATAATTCCTTAACAAACAATGGTTTGCGACAATATAACTTTATTTCTTTCCTACACCTAGCCACCCTGATTTGATCGTAACAAACTCTGTTCATTTTGTTTTCCAGGAGATTAATATTAGAAACAAGCTTTAGAAGTACTTACTAAAACTAAGGAAAATCCTATCTTAACGGCCCAAATCCGCTATTCAAAAACAACTCTACTTCATTTCCTTTTTTCTGACAACATAACATACTCTTACTGCAGTTCAATCAATCAAATATTCAAAAGAAAATCGCATGAAGGCCGAAGAAATCAAATTTCCGTCGACGTCGCAACGGACAACTTAAGGTCAACGCACACATATCGTGTTGGGTGAGATAGCTAGCATAATTCACTTCGTATAACGGCACCACGGGCTACCTGTAACAACGTGGTCATGACTGAGCGATTTCATTGGCAGTAATAGGCCTCAACAGGGCCGCCCACCTTGAACCGCCATCCTGTCGAAATCTAGTTCCAAACAGTTTTTTTCTGAGTTCAGTCAGTGCGTAGAAGTTACAGTTACTTCAGCTCTGTTTTAGGTCTCACATTTATTTCTGGGCTAAATAGATGCCAAAAAAACCAAATCGACATCGCCATAGTTCGAGTCGTCCGTAATTCTTTCCATTACACTCCATACAGTGGCGTCGGGCTGAGCTATAAAAAGTCAATGATTGAGGTCACCGCTCCACTTTTGATGACGTATTGAGCTTTTGCTTAAAATTCGAGCAATCGTTTTCTTTGGAAGAATTATCACCACCTGTAAATAAAACAACGGCAACGGTTCGATATGCATTGGGCCCTTTATTGTTCTTGATATATATTAATGATCTTCCTAAACATGTTAATCAACAAATCGTACTATTCGCAGATGATAGCACAGTAATAATAAAAAGTGACAATGAAAATGATTACGAGCATGTAGTGAACCAAACGTTACATACGATAATACAATGGCTAACCGAAAATAACCTTAAAATAAATATGGACAAAACGAAAATTATACACTTTCACCAAAGAACTCAAATGACAAATATAAACGTTAGCTACCGGGGCGAAACTATACATCCTGTGACATATACAAAGTTTCTAGGAATTAATATTGACAATAAACTGACATGGAAAACACATTTAGAAGACGTTTGCAAAAGAATTAATAAATCCGCATTTGCTTTGTATAAACTCTCAAAAATTGTTAATAAAGAAGCCGTATTATCGGCATATCACGGGCTTGTTGCACCAGTCCTAAGATATGGAATTGTTTCTTGGGGCAACTCAGTCGATAAAGATTGTGTATTTAAAGCTCAAAAGAAATGCATTAGAGCTATTTGTAATTTAGACAACACTACTAGCTGTCAACCCTATTTCAAAAATTTAAAAATTCTGACACTGCCAGCGTTGTACATTTATGAAATTAATGTTTTTGTGAAAATGAATCCTAATTACTTTAAGACTGCTTTTAAAAGTCACTATAGGCAATTGCGTGACAAAAACAAATTAGAAATACATGTCTCTTATGGAAAAACAGCATTAATTAATAAAAGCATTCTCTGTATGGCGTCATTGATCTACAACAAGTTGCCTGAACATGTCAAAAAATTACCTGTACATCAGTTCAAGTCGAAGCTGCACAAATTTCTTATTAAAAAATGTTATTACGACGTCAAAGATTACTTACAAGATAAAAACATAGATATGTATTTTGACATAAAATAATTATTACAGATAGTGAGACATTGTTTATTAGTGAACTGTAAAATTAGATTTTAGTTTTGACATGTTTTTGACCAATATTCTAGCTTAATTTATTTTGTTTGTTTGTCTGTTTTACAAAACATTTGTCAATTTTTTTTTTAATATTTAACTTACATTAATTTCTGTTTTTCGTATTCTTTTTAATTTCCGAATGTAATTTTCCGAATGTAATCATTGAATTCATATTATAAAATTTCTATGAACATTTGCACGCCGTAACCGGTAATGATACAGCGCACGTTATAATATCTATCTGTAACATCTGTTTAATACCTGTGTTATGCAAATAAAGGATTTGATTTGATTTGATTTGATGCCACAAGCAGGATTCGGTCACGTACTAAAGTACGTAACCCTAAAGGGTTGATCACCTGGCTGCCGGCAGATCCATGGGGTAAACTAATATTAGCACAGTCAAGCCGCGCATAACCGTGTGCGCTGTCCTTTATTGGTCAAGCGAATATTCATACCGAAGTTATAAGGCAAGCTATTTCTCTGAATATACAAAGCGATATTTTTGATCAACAATATATATCAGAAGAATGGAAAAACAGAATATACAGCCTGTGATATATTTAAAACTGGTCGAGATTGGTTGACTTTTCGTGAGTTTATTGCATTTTGTTTGCGGTTTGATTCAATATTTCCGATATTGAAATGATTTTTTTACGGTACATTTTATCCATGAAATCAGAAAATTGAAATACCAAAATTGTGATATGGCCAAATTGAGACGTCTGAGCCAACTGAATTTACGCAAGACACATCATCACCATTATCAGCCTAAAACATTGTACTGGTAGGCATAGCCTTAACCGTTGTACAAGACGAATTAATTTTAATCCAATTGCTACCAGATACTATTCAGATATTATCTATGTTCCAATGATAATGTGGAATCGATTCTGTTTTCAAATTACATACGTTACAATATTATGTTAGGGAAAGATTTTGTTTATTTAGGTAAAGCATTATGACTGTTTGCGAACCATATTAAAATCAGTCAATACTATGAAAAATTTAGTACAATCATGAAAAATGAAAAAAAAATCCGAGGGCCGTCAAAAGTGGAATGCTTTAAAGTTTGAAGTGTAATCTGTCCTACGAAATATACTTTGTGGGAAAAAAATTACACTGCGCATTTAGGTCACAGTTCTAACCTAATCTGACCCATTCATTCAGAGTACCTTGATAGTATTGAAAGGGCAGATTCCACTGCAAATTTTGAGGCATTCTGCTTTGTCCTTCGAGTGATACGGCTTGTTGAGGCAAGGGGGTATAAATTAAGATACGTCGACTCACATACGCATATTGCAGAGTCACAAAAAAGAAAAACCTCATAAATCTTCTCCATAAACAAAAGGATATATCATGACTATAATGAAGTCACCAGCCATTTTAAGTTGACGTTAACCCCCACGTCAGCTTACCCCGGACAAATTCTTTGAGCACACCACTTGAGACAACCGTCATATTTTAGCGGGACGTAAGAAATACGACAGTGGCCTTGCAGTGAGGGCCATGAAATATATGTTGGACATGTTCTTTTATTTCATGTAGGTCAAGAATACTTCTGTCTAATCTTCCTTATTTGATGTAATTCTGACTTTATACTCGTATAAAGGGAATATACTCGTAGTATTTCTTAAAAGTATTGGTCATGGCAAAGTCGATGGAGGAACTCAGCATGATGCTCGATGGCCTCGACCGAGTTTCACAACGGGTGGGCTTGAAAATGAACATGGACAAGACGAAAATTATGTCAAATGCCAATGTTGTGCCCAACCCAGTCTCTGTTGGAAACTGATCGGTACTCGAAGTTGTTGACTCATACTCATACGTATATCTACTTAGGACAAGTAGTCCAGTTAGGTAGGTCCAACTTCGAGAAAGAGGTCAACCGCCGAATCCAACTCGGTTGGGCAGCATTCGGGAAACTACGCAATGTCTTTTCGTCCGACATAACTCAGTGCCTCAAGACGAAAGTCTTCAACCAATGTGTGTTACCAGTGATGAGTTACGGCACCGAAACGTGGTCTTTCACTATCGGCCTCATCTCAAAGCTCAAAGTCGCTCAACGAGCTATGGAGAGGGCTATGCTAGGTGTTTCTCTACGTGATCGAATCCGAAATGAGGAGATCCGTAGACGAACTAAAGTCACCGATATAGCCCACCGGATTAGCAAGCTGAAGTGGCAATGGGCAGGCCATATTGCTCGCAGAGCAGATGGCCGATGGGGTCGAAAAGTGCTAGAGTGGAGACCACGGACTAGCAAGCGCAGCGTAGGACGTCCACCAGCAAGGTGGACAGACGACCTTATAAAGGTCGCCGGAAGACGCTGGATGCAGGTCGCTTCCAACCGTTATCTGTGGAGGTCCAAGGGGGAGGCCTATGTTCAGCAGTGGACGTCCTATGGCTGAGTTGATGATGATTGGCTAGATGGTCGCGGGACTTATCTCATTACCGTGACCTCCGAACACAAAGGGCTATTGAAGGACACCGTGGATTTTAGTCAGTACGAGTCTGACAGTCCCTCCCGCCCTGCCCGGGCTGGGACGACTCATTTCATGATTTTACCACAACAAAAAAAGTATTGGCTAGATGAATCGAGGTATTCCTCGTAGCGCTACTGTTTTGAAGCGCGCCTATCTAAGCGCTACTGTTTCATTCCTCTTACCGCTCCCAAAAGGAGCGCTAAGAGGAACGATTAAAAATATTAAAATTTATTTCCTCGTTGCGCTCCCATGATTAACCTTCGGATAGAGATGGGACTATACTAACTGATATTATCGATAATAACTAGATAATAAGTAGAACACATTGTTATAATATACAACTAGCGGCCCGTCCCGGCTCCGCACGGGTTTGGTTTTTATTTTGTTTGTTTTATTGTAAATCCTTTAGTCCAGGGTTTTTCAACCTGTGGGTCGCTAAGCCTCTTCAGGGGAGTCGCGAAGCTTCTCTAGAGGAGTGGTTAAAAGTTGAGAACCTTACATTTATCAAGCTCTATTTCAATTTAATATGCTAAAGTTTTTCCGCCTCGCTACGCTCGCCCATTAATGAAGGGTATGCTTGTGAAGGTAAAAAGAAGTCAACTTTTTTAGGTCACATTTCAATGAAAACTTGTCTTATGTTGGTGTAGAAATAGTAGATTTACTGTCACATGCCGCGCTCACTCTTCAAGTCTTTAATTTTTTTATCTCGCTTTTAGATTAAAACTTGTTTTGTCGTACTACGGAAACGTTTAACTTTTAGAGTACTCTGCGTTCAATCTTCTTTGTAGATTTGGCTTTTCATAGTCCAGAAATCTATAAATTTTCGAGCTCGCTGCGCTCGCTATTGAAAATATGTTTTAAGTTTCCATGACCGAATGACCTCGATTTTTATACATAATTCATTTTTCAATAATGCTTTTGTGGAAACTACTATTGAAAAATGAACTACGCAGCGAGCGTACTCCTACCGTTTACGAATTTAAAAACTTATATTTGTAGTACAAAATTAGTGTATACTCCTGTTGAGTTTTTCTTCTAGAAGGCGGTGTGGAAATATCGGTGTACAGTTATTCGCACTAGACAGTTTGTTTAATTCATATTTGGGGCGTCAAGCTGTACAGGCCCAGGGCGCCGACAATTTTAAATTACGCCACTGCTTGTAGATCATAAAAATATTTGCAGGAGTCGTACCAGCAACACGCAGCGCAGCAGTGCAATCGCTCAGCCACTTTGCTAACCGTGCCGTCAAAATTGAATGCTTGAAAAAAGCAACGGGTAGGGGGTCGCGAAATATTTCTTCATACTAAGGGGGTCGTGCCATGGAAAAGGTTGAAAAACCCTTTTAGTCCACGAAATAGATGAATATAATCTGCCGACATATGTTTATTATTTTTTTATTGTTTAGAAAGCTTATGATTTCTTTCCATTATTTTTCCCATTATTACCCTCCCTGCACACCTCAATGTTTTGTCGGAAGTTTTTCGTAGAATTATGGCAATGAGTTGTCTATCGTTTACGTCAATGGTAGAATTTTAAATGACTTTCTTTGTCCTAGGCGGGGCGAGAGAGTGTCAGACTCTTACTGACTAAAACCACCTACTGACTAAAATCACCCGCTCTGTCTGAGCCGGGACCCAGTAACGTATTGCGCTCATACACATAAGAGTGCCGAAAGCAAAATGATATTATTCTCTCAATTTCGTAATTTGGTTAAGCAACTTCGATGTCGATGATGCACACATGAGTTTAAAAAAAAAATCGATATAATTCATTACGTTTACTTCATGCTTTTCCCTATTCCCTACAGGAGCGCTACGAGGAATACCTCCTAAAGCCTGCTGGCGTTGTGAGACTATCTCACCAGGTACAGACGCCAGCACATCAAGCTACCACAATCTGTCAGATTTCTTTAATAGAATTTCAACCTTATCACAAGAGTAGAAGGTTAATGTTTGAATGGTAAAATCTGACAGATTCGGGTAGGTTGACGTGCTGGCGTCTGTACATGACATGACGTAAAATTGAGAGAATAATATCATTTTGCTTTCGGCACTCTTATGTGTATGAGCGCAATACGTTACTGGGTCCCGGCTCAGACAGAGCGGGTGATTTTAGTCAGTAGGTGGTTTTAGTCAGTAAGAGTCTGACACTCTCTCGCCCCGCCTAGGACAAAGAAAGTCATTTAAAATTCTACCATTGACGTAAACGATAGACAACTCATTGCCATAATTCTACGAAAAACTTCCGACAAAACATTGAGGTGTGCAGGGAGGGTAATAATGGGAAACATAATGGAAAGAAATCATAAGCTTTCTAAACAATAAAAAAATAATAAACATATGTCGGCAGATTATATTCATCTATTTCGTGGACTAAAAGGGTTTTTCAACCTTTTCCATGGCACGACCCCCTTAGTATGAAGAAATATTTCGCGACCCCCTACCCGTTGCTTTTTTCAAGCATTCAATTTTGACGGCACGGTTAGCAAAGTGGCTGAGCGATTGCACTGCTGCGCTGCGTGTTGCTGGTACGACTCCTGCAAATATTTTTATGATCTACAAGCAGTGGCGTAATTTAAAATTGTCGGCGCCCTGGGCCTGTACAGCTTGACGCCCCAAATATGAATTAAACAAACTGTCTAGTGCGAATAACTGTACACCGATATTTCCACACCGCCTTCTAGAAGAAAAACTCAACAGGAGTATACACTAATTTTGTACTACAAATATAAGTTTTTAAATTCGTAAACGGTAGGAGTACGCTCGCTGCGTAGTTCATTTTTCAATAGTAGTTTCCACAAAAGCATTATTGAAAAATGAATTATGTATAAAAATCGAGGTCATTCGGTCATGGAAACTTAAAACATATTTTCAATAGCGAGCGCAGCGAGCTCGAAAATTTATAGATTTCTGGACTATGAAAAGCCAAATCTACAAAGAAGATTGAACGCAGAGTACTCTAAAAGTTAAACGTTTCCGTAGTACGACAAAACAAGTTTTAATCTAAAAGCGAGATAAAAAAATTAAAGACTTGAAGAGTGAGCGTGGCATGTGACAGTAAATCTACTATTTCTACACCAACATAAGACAAGTTTTCATTGAAATGTGACCTAAAAAAGTTGACTTCTTTTTACCTTCACAAGCATACCCTTCATTAATGGGCGAGCGTAGCGAGGCGGAAAAACTTTAGCATATTAAATTGAAATAGAGCTTGATAAATGTAAGGTTCTCAACTTTTAACCACTCCTCTAGAGAAGCTTCGCGACTCCCCTGAAGAGGCTTAGCGACCCACAGGTTGAAAAACCCTGGACTAAAGGATTTACAATAAAACAAACAAAATAAAAACCAAACCCGTGCGGAGCCGGGACGGGCCGCTAGTTGTATATTATAACAATGTGTTCTACTTATTATCTAGTTATTATCGATAATATCAGTTAGTATAGTCCCATCTCTATCCGAAGGTTAATCATGGGAGCGCAACGAGGAAATAAATTTTAATATTTTTAATCGTTCCTCTTAGCGCTCCTTTTGGGAGCGGTAAGAGGAATGAAACAGTAGCGCTTAGATAGGCGCGCTTCAAAACAGTAGCGCTACGAGGAATACCTCGATGAATCTACCAAAATTTTCATTAAACAAAATATTCTCGATATTAACACTTTATTGTAGACCTAAAAATCCTTTTTTTTTCCTTTGTGTTTCATTTTTGGTGAACTTTAAATTGATTATTAATGTCCAAGCAATATTCTGTCACAGTAAAACTGACTAGCTTTTTTAATTGTCAAAACTTGTATTACACTGGAGTTCATAAAAACATAGAAAAATTTTGGCTGTTCTTTTCTTGGCATATTTTGGATCGCATTTGCTTTATATCGGTTTAGTTGTTTTGGTTTATAGACTCTGCTTTGTATGAGGCACTTGTTTTGTTTAAGTAGGTATAGGTGTTGTCGGTTAGACTTCTTTAAAATGGCTAAAGAAAATCTGAACGTTAATGGAGAAGGTGAAAAATGTACTGTCGTCCCTATCGTTGGTGACTGTGCATGTTTCGTGCTCTCTCTTATTTAATGTGATCTTGGCGTGCATAGTCGTGATTCACATGACGAATAAACTGCATAAATAAGAACCTCTGGTAGAGTTGTTGTAATCTAATCTTTTTTCTTATGTATTTTTCCTGATTTCTCAAAGACTCCTGGACCGATTTTGAAAGTTCTTCTTTTTAAAATTAAATTCAGTGAATCAGTTTAGTTAGTTCGCATTAGTATTCTGCCGTCATAATGAAAAAAGGCACAACTAACATTTTATAAATATGGAGAAAATCGACTTTAAAGTTTTTATTGGTTTTTGGCGAAAAATATTGACTTACACATTATTTTTCGAAAATAGATGAATTAAAATAAATTCATTATCACGATTCTTATACAAGTAATGAAATGTTAGTTATTATTTTATTACTATTTATTAAATAATCAACATTTTCCCTTTCAAAGTAACAAAAAAAATTAACTAAAGTTATTAATATTACGAATAAAGGGCATAACTAACCAATTGCGACTTTTCATTCTGACATTTTGGGAAAAAATATGAAATATTACAATGAAAAGGCATATTTATTAAAATGTGTCTTTTCATTTTAATAATAAATAAATATAATCGGCCATTCTCCAAATAGGTGTTATTTGCCTAATTACCGTGCCGTTTTTGAATTTCACTGATATGAACTTAAACACATTAGAATATGAAACACATTAAAGATAGGAATACAATACTTATTTTGGCATTCTACTATTACTGATGGTTTTCTAGATATTGAGATTTAAAAATAAAGTTGGGTATGGTAATTAGACAAGTTGAATATTTGATGCTACGGTAATTAGAAAATATTTTGTATCTCCATATTTGTATCCTTATTTTCTTTCATTTGCTCAATATTGCTTAATAATGACAAAGTGCTAGTAGAAGAAGATGAGAGAGCACTAGTTGGACGCGGAGTTGATGTTATTATGGTAAGTAAGGAAGTGTTAGCATCACCTCCGAACTCTTAAAAACTACGGGCCAACCTGTGCTCGGCGAGCTTAAGAGGCTGTTCAACTTCGTCAAAGCCAGTGGGATTACCCCGGAGGCGTGGAGCAGGACCGTGGTGACAGTTTTTTTCAAGAAAGGAGACAAAAATCTCCTCAAAAACTATAAAGACCAATCCCGTTCCTGTGTCACGTCTACAAGCTGTTTTCGAGGGTCGTCACAGATCGGCTTTCCGCTAGATTTGACGTTTTCCAGCCACCGCAGCAGGCTGGATTTTACAAAGGCTATATAGCACCTTAGACCACAAACATACAGTGCGGCAGGTTTTACAGAAGACAGGACAGGGGAGTATAACCGGCCGCTGTGTCTATATAGCCTTTGTGGACTACAAAAAAACCTTCGATTCCATCGAAACCTGGGCTGTTCTGGAATCCTTGAAGCGATGCCAAGTCAATTGGCGGTACATAAAGGTACTAAGGAACCTATATTATAGCATAGCGTCGATGTCGGTCCAAGTACAAAACCACCATCCAGCTGCTAAGAGGTGTGAGACAGGGAGTTGTAAAATCCCCTAACTAAACTGTTTACCAACGCGCTGGGGGATTAGTTCAAGAAGCTGGACTGGAACGGACTGGGCATCAAGTCCACTGTGTATACCTAATGCACCTTCGTTTTGCCGACGATATATTTATTTATTATGGCGAAATCGCTGCAAGACCTGCTGAACAGTCTCAATGCTGCCTCGAGACGTGTGGTTTCGGGATGGACCTGGACAAGACCAAGGAATGACCATGTCATCTCAGAACCAATTTCTGTCGAAAGTATAACACTCGAAGTTGTCCAAGAATACATCTACCTCAGGCAGGTATAGGAGCCTAAACGTGGAACTGTCAGTCAAGCTGGCCCACCGACTTCATGTCACGCAGCTATGAAAAGGTCTGTGCTTGGGGTCTCACTAGGGGATAAAATCTGGAATGAGGTACGGCAAAAGACCAAAGTTACATATATTTTCCAAATCTGCAGCAAGTTGCAGTGGCAGTGGGCTGGTCACGTCTGCCTTGATAGGTGGAGTAGGATGGTTCTTGAATGGAGACCGCGTGTAGGTATGCGTAGTGTGGGACGCCCCCCGGCAAGATGGACCGATGACCTGAAAAATGTGGCTGGTAGTAGCTGGATGAAAAAAGCAGGAGATCGTGCGCTGTGGACTGCTATAGGCTGAGATGATAAATGGTGTTGACAGAGTTTCAAGAGGATCTGATATGCTGTTATCAAGCACGTCTAGATCTATGACTACTTCTTCCTCGATTGTTTCCAAGTTTCCCTTTTCCTTTTGTCTTTTATTACTCTCTACTCTGATTTTTCTGTATAAGTTTTTCATACAACGGTAATTATTAACACATGGTAATTAGTATACGGTAGTTAGAAAACGATAGACTTTCTTCAAAATTTCGAAAACCATCACAGCCTGCAAATACAGGCCTATCATAACATACGTAAGCCATAGTACTGTTTCATTTACATTATCAACTAGGGTCTAACTTAAAAAATTGAGTATTTAAATAAGTATAACGGTAATTAGAAAAGTTTTGAACCAAGGGCTACGGAAATTATATACTCAAGTGTTTTGTTGGCGCTACAGTAACGTTTGAGACGTACGACTGCTAATGGGCTGCAGCACACCCTGAGGACATTCGACGCGTGCGGTACTGAAGTGCCAAATACCGTTATTTAGGGATGTGCACCCAAGAACAGATACTGTTACGGTAATTATAACTTTCTATCGGACACGCGGTTATTCAATTATAACTATTTATAGACTGGTTCTATTGAGTCCATATTTTGGTAGGTGATACACGTTGTTTCGTATTGTTTAAAACGTTGAATGGATCAAAGTAAATCTGCAGGTTTGAGAAATTACAAGCAAGTTTTAACATTAAGTTGGAGTGCGGACAGGCCTCGGTAATTAGAAAATAGTGCTTTTTCGAACAGAGATTCAATTAATTTGGGCTTACTAGTTTAAAACAGAATCCAATATTTTGTATACAGCTAGATACGGTCGTAATCTAACATATAAAAAACACGCTTGAATATGATCATATTACGGATTAAGTAAGCGCGGACAAATAAAAACTTGCAACCGGAGAATGGCCGTAATATTCCAAGAAATTACGCAGCTGCGTCGAACACGTGCACAATTTAGGCATTTCGCGGAATCCGCGAGTAGTAGGTAGTTAAAAGTTTTACCTTGTGGTTCTCAAACTTTGGAAACACTTCGAACTTCGATAAGATTTCGATGTTGTTTTTTGTTGAGATCACTGATAATAGAAACACTATTTCACTTTTGATATATCTTTCTCCGTTTTTATTATGATGGTGGGAGAGGTGTCGTTTTTCTTGGCATGGATCTTGGCATGCTTGACCCAAACTTATTGAAAATCCATTTCAGCGGCGGCCTTTTTAGTCTTCGATAGAAGCACTTTGTTCTGTACGGTGAGGTGTTCATTCACGTAGATCTTATGGTTACCAGGTAGTCCTAAGTGCCCAGTGGTAATGGTAGAGGACTTCGATGCGTATCTGGCTGCAGCAACAAAGTTTTCCTTCACATAGCGATTACAAAAGCAGACAATGATGGGCTTCGTGTTCTTTTTCCCGCGTTGGTACTCTCGCAATATAATTAACTTGACTCTTCGAGATAGGATATTGTATCTTGGTCCCGATGGTAGACAATATCTGATGAAGGTTCTCGTTGTTTGTTTGGGAGACACCTTTAATTTCGATGTTGTTCATTCTTAACCATTGTTCTTTGGAGTTTGCTTCCTGTTCCAGTTTATCCAGCCGAGTGTATAATAACTCAACTTGAGACTTAACGTTTTCGACTTGCTCAATACGATGTTCCAGAGTTTTGAATTTAACACTAAACTCTTTCAGCTCCTTGTTGGCTTCATTCACTGAAGATTTTAAGTCGGCGAACTCCTGTCTCAGTGCTATAACCTCGTCCTTAAGGCTTTCTAGTGGAGCCAGTTTCGCTGAGAGTGCTCTGACCTCTTTTAATATTGTTTGATATTCTGATTTAGACATTCTGAGAAGATATTATGTCAACGTAAAATTTTACGAACTAAAAAAAAAAGTTTGAGAAGAACTGTACTATTTTTATAGCCAACTAAATAGGTACGTTTGGAGCGACTGTTCGCGGTAAGAGCCACGACGAGACTGTTTAGTAACGGTTTTACTTTAAAGGTGTTCTTTTTGCGCGTATTTTAAATTATTTACGACTAGCGACCCGCCCCGGCTTCGCACGGGTGCAATGCCCACTATTTAATGGATGTTATAATACATATAAACCTTCCTCTTCAATCACTCTATCTATTAAAAAAAACCCATCAAAATCCGTTGCGTAGCTTTACAGATTTAAGCGTACAAAGGGAAATAGGCGATTTTGTTTTATACTATGTAGTGATGATGATTAGGTAGATACCTTTTTTTTTTTTTTTTTTAGCGTGGTAAAATCATCAAATGAGTCCTCCCACCCTGGGCAGGGCGGGAGGGACTGTCAGACTTGTACTGACTAAAATCTGTAGGTAGATACCTACTAAAAATTTCGTTAATTTTTTAAACTAAATTGCAATTAATCACTCAAAAATGTAGCCAATAAATACTAATACATTGTTATATTCATATTAATGTGTCTCAAAAGAAGTTTAATATAATAAAAACACGCAAATGTAACAAAAACTTAATCTTACCAGCGCAGCACAGACAAGCTTGGACTCGTCGAGACACGTCGGGCACAACTGGCGCGTTTCAATCAAACCCTGCCCTCCTTTCCTCACCCCTAATCGTAAATAATTTAAAGAAAAGGCACAACTGGTTATTTGTGCCTTTTATACGTAAATTAATTGAGCCATGCATGGATCATTAATTAAGTAGACAGAGCACATCTGGCATTTGAGCCTTTTCTTTATGTTATGTTGTAAGTGTGCCTTTTCAAAGTAGTTTTTAGTAAAAATCTGTATGAAGTAATAGTCACATCTACGTATTTGTGCCTTTTCAATATAATGGTAAATAAATGTGCCTTTTCATTCTATAAAACATGAATATTAGTCTCAGTTGTGCCTTTTGAGCCTACTGTATCTCCGAATTCCTTGAAGATAAAATTCTATAAAAAATTGAGTAGATGTGCCTTTTTTTCTGATTCTAAATATGTATATAACTCAATTTTGACAAAAATGTTAGTTGTGCCCTTTTTTCTTGCAACGGCAGTATTTTGATGGGTAACTACGGAACCCTACACTGTGCGTGGCCCGACACGCACTTGGCCGGTTTTTTATGTCTTTTTTTTGTTAGGTTTTCTGTACAATAAAAAGTAAGTTCATAAATTTTGGTTTTCTTTAAATTACTTTATAAAGGCACTAGGCAGACCTTGTCTATTATCTCAAAATTCACAAAAATCCTCCAAGTCTATCGCTTATGCGTACTTCATAGCCACACATGAAATCACAGGGCCTAAGCAGAGACGGCTCGGGTAAACCTTTGATAAGTAATATCCAAGACAACATAATCTCATTATTTACCAGCGGCTGCAAAATGTAGTAATGTATGGACCGACCGACACCGGAACTGACGTTAAAATACTATTAACATACGGAACATGTTAACTTCCGGTGTATAAACAATGGTAAAGATAAATAAGTGTGTATCTGAAATGTATCTACATCGAATCTGAAGCGAATTATGATAGTTTTTCTGAGATTTTGGGTCCCATTCCCAATTTGTACGCATAAGTGCCGGTTGTTGTGTATTTGAGTTTAAATGTATGTCAACGTACTCACGATAAATGAAAGAATGAGATAGTGAAAGAATAATAGAAAGAAAGAACGAAAGGATTAAATAATGAAAGGATGAAAGAATGAAACAATGAAACATGATAGAATGAAACATGAAAGGATGAAAAAATTAAAGAATGAAATAATGGAAGTATCTATGTAAATGATGATAATGAATAACATAAATGTTTCTTTCTTCTTCATTTTTAATATCACAAAAATTCAACTAAAAAAACACAGAGGTGTTATAAGGTAAAATTGTTCAATATTATAACTCTTCACAAAATAATTCCGCGTAACAGAATTCCAAGCTAAATATAAACACGATTTATTGCAGCATTTATGGTGAATAAAAAGTAAATATTCACAAGAACGGGAACAACATTTGTATGAGACAAACGTGACTGGAATCACGGTAACGAAGCGAAAACACGGTTGCGTACACTCACTAGTTTATTTACAAAAAATGTTGGACCTAAAGCCCCGTACAGATCAGACTGACATATTCTAACAATTATCCTACTAATTTAAAAATGCGAAAGTTTGTGAGGATGTATGTATGTGTATGTGTGTGTATGTAGGTATGTTTGTTACTCTTTCACGCAAAAACCACTGAACGGAATTAGCTAAAAAATTTGGTACACAGAAAGCTTATAACCTGCCGTTTTTCGTTCCCGTGGGATACTTTTCGAGTTTTAGCGGGTGAAGCCGCTGGCAACTGCTATTGTTTATTATAAATGCGAAAGTTTGTGAGGTTGTATGTGTATGTAGGTATGTTTGTTACTCTTTAAGTAGAAGTAGTTAGAGTAAGAGAATAATGGATCTCATTCTGCAGATTCCAAATATTATGTAGGTACTTAACTCAATTTAGGCCAAAACTTGAGTTATTGCAATTTTCATCTTTATGAAAAGTGCATTAACTCGAGTTTTTGACACACGTTTTGGACGACAGAGTTTTTTACCACGTTTGGTTGCCTGCTTCTAGCATTGATACTGGGCATGTACTTGTCTTATAATGTAGTATACCGCTACGTAAAAGGTAAGTACCAGAGAAAATCCATCACCATTTTCAAGATTGCTTTTACAGAAGCGCTATGCCAAATGAAGGATGCAGGTAAAATCACAGGGTTATGAGACTGTTTAATGGTGGGGGACACGCAAATGACGTTTTAGTGCTAGTGCACTTTTGTGTGAAAATTGATGTCCCATTGAATTTTGAAGTTGATAGAGATAATGTCATAAGCTTATTGTTCTTATTATTTTATGCAAGATATTGTTAGTTTATGACTTACGAGTGTAAAGTTATATTTTTAAACGCAATAACGCCTACGTCGCGTTCTCGCAAAGATATTTTAAAAGAAACGATTTTTTTTTTGTTGCGAGCAGGGTTCGATCCTGCGTCTTCTGGATAGGTACTCCAGACGCCGTAACCACTATGCCATCGCAACCACTACTCACAACCCTGAATTCCTCGTTCCCTTGTTTTACTAACGCTGTTTACACGTTGCGCCATCTATTGGTAATGTTTCAAACTACTTACCAACCAACACGTCTGATATTGCAATCAAATCAATGCTGTATTAGAGAGCGACTTCTAAACTAAAGTTATATTTTTAAACGCAATAACGCCTGCGTCGCGTCTTCGCAAAGATATTTTTAAATAAACGAAAAAATTTTTGTTGCGAGCAGTATAAATTGTTATTAGTGTGTTATTAGTGTATTTTAATTTATATTAATTTTTAGTACCTTTACAATCAACTGTACGTATAGGAAAACAAAAAGTAAACTCTTTCAATAACAGACAAACAAAATTTTAACACTAGTGCTATGTTTAAACAACCCTTACCACATTTACGAAAAGAAATGGTGATGTCCCATTTATTAAGGGGCGACATAGCCACTTGTGCGTCAAGACACACACTCCGCTTGTTTAGAATGTCCGGAAAAGAAGCCACTTTGTGTGCATACAGCTATCCTTGTGTGTTGAGCTCGAGCCACTCTCTGTGTTGTCTTCCCTTCAATAGAGCCTGTCTACGTTACGGACGAATGTGGTACACACGGGCTATGAAG
Organism: Agrotis segetum; assembly: GCA_036375495.1. NCBI lineage: Eukaryota > Metazoa > Arthropoda > Insecta > Lepidoptera > Noctuidae > Agrotis > Agrotis segetum. Next base: position 1,229,864 of record JAQSVV010000192.1, read on the forward strand.
AAAATAAATGACACTGTTTTAGTCACAATAACTGGGAGGAACAATGTATGTCAATTTTATTACTGAGGCAGAAAATTATTTTCAAGAAAAGTAATGATTTTAGTCCGTTGGGGAGTATCTATGTTTTGTGGAATTAGACTTTGTTTGTTGATATCTTTTTGTGATATTCAACATCCCCATTGGCAAACCTATTCCATATACTGCTAAATACCTGTAGACATCCTCTTTTTGTATATATTTTTTTGATGTGCGTATATTAACTAGATTTTACACTTTGAATATCAATCAACCATCTGGCCATCGTTGGTTTGATGGCTAATTTTAGGCTGCTATCACTTTTTTTTTTTTGATTGGGAAAAACCCACCACCCTATTCCCAAACCACTGCAACTCCTAAAAGCCAGAATCAACAGTGGTAACCACCAGAAAAACGCTGAGACAATGAAGCTCGACGTGTCCCGGATAATGAATTTACCTGTAACGAAAATAATCAGAAAGTAATAGTGGTGTAGGAAAAAAATTGTTTCCAGTATCACTTACCAAATATCTTGCTTGGTTATTACCATTTGGCCAGCATAGTAGACGAAAAAGGTCTAAAATAGGCTACAGTGTGTACTCGCCTTTAAAATATACTCGTAAACTGAATAAAATACTTGACTAGCATAATCTGTACCCGCCTTAACAGAAAGTAAATAGAATAGCTTGTATTTTTATTCATTCATTTATTGTGTTCTATTTTTAATAAAGATGCTAATAAATTGAAAGCAGCTCAAAAATACACTAATGGAATGAACTTGGCTTATTTTAGACAAGGAGGCAGGATGGAGAGGACAGACGCCACCTCACGACCCAGCCACGGCTGGAGACGCTTACGGCAGCGGACGTTGCGAAGCGATTTCCAACCACCGTGCACCGTATGAACGGGCATGCGTTCGGCGAGTAATGGGTTGCTCGCCGTTCGATGCTGGACCGTGTCCGGATCGACGACGTGAAGTACCACGCGTGCCTGAAAGAGCTCTCTGCAATCTGATGGGGTCCTCCTTAGAGAGCCAAAACCTTCTGGGGTTGCGGGACTGACTTATCAGGTAACCGTGGTTACCCTGGAACGTAAAGGGCTATTGCAGGAGCACCGTGGATTTTAGTTAGTACAAGTCGGACCGTTCTTCCCAGCCCATAGCTCCCTTCAAAATGGTTGAGCTGATTGGTGCTGATACGTGTGTCATGCTCGTGAACGGGCGCTGTCAGTTGGGACTGGTCATCTCTTAGCTGCCACGGTTTTTATTTTAATTGTTTCTTAATTGTCTTTTCTTTCTCGTTCTTTTTTATTTTACTGTGGACACTTTTAACTTGCTACATCGTTCTCATATAGTGCACCATCTCAAAATGAATGTTGTAACAAAGATTTGTAATATTTTGGCGATCTAAAAAAAGTGTCCTTGGAGTTTCTTGCCCGTTCTTCTCCATAGAGATCTACTTCTTGGAACGGGCATCTACGGTACTTTCACAGTTTTTATGTCTTGTGACTGGGACTGTAGCACCATAACTTTGTAGTGTTTAATTATATTTTTTATGTCTTTGACAATTCAAAAGTGCCTGTAAATGGTCTACTTGAATTAAATGCTTTTGATTTGATTTGATTTATTTATTTATCAGGAACAATTTACATTGTGTTCGATACATTTCATACATCATAAACAACAAAATATAATTATCATCATTAATTCTAAATTAAACATGCAATGTTTAATAACAATAATAAAAAACCCTCATAAAAACATAAGAAAACACATAAAGCCCACATTGAAAAAACTGCACAATGGGTACTTTATTTGACATACTGAGTGGGAGGACTCATCTTATGAGTTTACTCGTACCAAGATAAAAATAAATAGATAATATTAGACTGGTTTAGGCATTTATAGACGGCATTTTGAATTTCTTACGACATCAACATTAATGTTGCTGGAGTGCTCAACGTAGGAATTGCTTAACTTTTTACATTATTTTACAATTTTTGTAGATTCCTTTACGATCTGTGAATCTGAATTTCGTTACTAAAATAATTCCTATTGAATGGTTGATTCAGGTAAATAGCAGATTTGGCGACGAATAGCGTAAACTTACAGATACTGTCATTACTTTTTGGAGTTTCAAAACTCAAATATTTATTTTTCTCGTTGAAACTGGCAGATATCGAACTAATTTTAATGACGTCACATTTTTCAAGTTTCTGTTTGACGCTGTTCCTCTTCATGCATGGGGAACTCCACTCGTACGCAAATATTCCTCGAGTTGTTTTATATTTTTTAACTCGAACATGAAAGCTACAAACTAAGTGCAAGCAATATTTTTCATAATATTCGATCATAAATGTTCATTATTTTCCACTGAAATTGTGCGCTAATGGGCTCCGTATAGATAATACGAGTATCTACGTTATTGATTTAATGAGCATGTTGAATTTGTTGCAGAGTGGTTTTTGTTTCCATAGTTTTAGTCATTATTTTATAATTTTAATGGACGTACTTAATTGGCTGTGGCTTATGTTCATTTATAATGTAACTAGCTGTGCCCGCGACTTTGTTCGCGTGGATGTCGGAACTTCACAATGTATTTTTAGTGGCGCGAATGCCTATCGGTGAAAGTCTCCAGACTCACGTGAGAGGACGTCATGCTCTCGGTCAAAGGCGCTTTGCGGTCCTCGCTACTTTCTTGGGATACCAAAGTGGCGGTCAGAATTCTCTGCGAACTTAAGCACGATTGCCTTTCGGTGAAAAGTCTCAGACTCACATGAGTGTTCCTCCAAACTCTCCTGTGATCGAGAAACTGCTTTAAGAGAAGACTGTATACTAAGTCGAGACTGCTCAAATTGCTCTAAGGCTCACTACACGATATTATGATTCCTGGGACTTTTCGCATTTCGACTGTTACGGTGTTACGATATTAATTATTGCATTCCCTAATCAATGTTTTAGTGCACTACAGAGCGACATTTCTTATTTTCATACAGTAAAACTAAAATAATTAAAACTTGTTAATATTTGTGAGCTATTTGCGGCGTTGCCAACTTTCTGGTTATGCGCCCTTAACAATTAATGGCTTTCTATTGAGTCGTTAAAGGAAAACGCTTGCCCAGGCCAGGCCAGGCCACGTGAAATTGTGTCTCCAGATGAAGAAAACCTAACTTTTTCGATTAAAAATCTGTTCAGTCGAAAAACGAAAAGCCTAGACGGAGCATAACAAATCCTAACTAATATAAACCCGAAAGTCTGTTTATTTGTTTGTTACTCAAACATCCCTCGACGAAGCGATGGATCGTAATGAAATTTTGGGTGCGGAATGTGAGGCGGGGGAAAAGGCCTGATATACCCAAATATTCAACCTGCGTCCCAGCGGGGTATTTCAGTCTGACCCGTTTCATTTTAACTTGGAGACAACGTATTCATACTTGGAAAACTTAGTATTAAAACTAGATGCTTTTGGTAGAACTAAAACGGTATTTTGAAGGTATGGTGTCTATTATATGCCTAGTGTTTCCTGATATATTAATTACTACTAAAATTGGTGATGGGAAGTATTCACCAGCATATTTTGCCGGTATACAGCTCTCTTTGTTGGCTAAGTTCGCGCGCGTCGTGACGCCGCTCTAACCATTTTTCTACGCTTGGAACTTCTCGATTGACGTCTTACGCAGTGAGATAAACTGAGGGGTATTTCAGAACTACTAATAATAGGGAACCTGCTTCAATCTTCTACTGTCAGAGCTCAACACAGTGATTATTTTGATTTAGAACTCATTGAACTTTTTGGGTAACGACGGTATTAACTAGACAATAATTATTACAGTGATCCACAGTGGCCCTAGATCATAGCAGCTAGAAATCTTGGAGACAACCAAAAGGCTCTAAAGACCATGAATCCGAAACACTACTGAGTCTGTGTTCAGACGCAAGCTAACAGTAACAAAAACCCTCTAACACCTATCAATATCTGACATCTACAAGTGAATTCTCATCGCGTACTCACGTCTTGTCAAATTACGGCTAATCTCCAAAAAGAGGGTGTTGACAACACTGGGTGCGATATTAAAAGTCCCAACTCAAGAGCTGGGGACCTGTTATTACGCCTGTGGTCGCGTCAGCTGTCCCTCGACCCATGTTAGAGCCGAAGGTAGGCCTTTCTTGCTTATAGAACCGAATCAACAAGTTTAGTTAATGGTGGGCAGTTTTGTTAAAATTGTTTTTGTTGTGTGGTACAACGGAAATAACAATTCTCAGTGGCGAGAACCTGGTGAAAGCTGAAAATTATAAGCAAATGAAGTAGAAGTAGATTTTGGTCGCGAGGTTGTCGATATGTGGGATGTTGATTCGCCGATTATTATCCGATAGCCTTGTCGACCCATGGTTTAATTGCCAAGAGCTTCGACCAACATCTAAGGAGGCACTCGTTAGGCTGCTGGATTAAGAGCCTGATTTATACATATAACGAAGAACAAAAACCCCGACTGCGTTAAAAAAACTAAAAAGAAAGAAACAATCCCAGTAGTTTAGTGGCCCCGACTGTGACCCCTTTCGAAGATTTGATTGGTATAATTTGAATGGGCCCCGCCTGTGAGTGTGAATGAGTGAATTCTAAACTACTGGGCTTTTTTCTTTCTTTTTAGTTTTTATTCAAGTCATTTTTTTACGTAGCTCCTGATTTCACAAAAGATTTCCCAGAAACAATTAATATTACAAACAGACACTCACTTTTATTTAGATGTATGCATGGTGAAGCGGACTTGACGCAAGTTGAGCTGGATTTGTTTTGAGCCCGTGAATCGTCGCCTATAAGTAATAAGAACAGGAAAATTTTATGCTGATATCAAGTAACAAGGATAAGGACGATGCTTACTCTAATTGTAAAAAATATTATAAGATTAAGATAGAAAATACAATTATGGAAAATCGAAATAGAGAACAACAAGTTTAGTAGTGTTGCGGGCTTCTATGTCAAATGAAATAATAAAATGAAATTCAATTTATACAAGTACAAGGATTTTGTGGATTTTAAAAGATCCAAGTTATCAAAAGACACCATAGAAGATCAAATTCTCTAAAAACATTGGTCTTTCCTTTGAAGAAGTTAATAGCTTAACATAATACTGATATAGATTTTTATTTCTTAAACATTCTCATACTTCATTCAGCCCCAAACTGCATAGCACATGCATATGTAAGTGTATGTTGCAGTAGAACGACTGCATCGCTCCGAATAAAATATTGATACTCCACCGCATTTGGTTAAACGGGAAGCCGACCCGAACATATTTGAACACATTCTAAACCGATGAACGTAATTCTCAAGACCGACAACCTCCGGCCAGTATAAAGGGCTTTAAGCCTTTAAGCCGCTTTTGATGCGTTTAACAACATAACACCACTCGAAGAGGAAGAATCTATGAATAATTTCTTCCGACGTTCGTAAACTACGGAAATTGTAAACACTTTAATTTAATTTACAACGTTAAATTATTCATGACAACTTGGCCAATGCGTGCACTCGCTTTAAGTCAAAGTATATTTTAATAAACTTCCTACCTCTAAGTACCTACACAATTTTGTTGGCGTGAAATTTAAAATTTCACCTTACGTTTTACATTAGGGGAATATGCAAAGAGTATGTATATTATAAGAAAATTTTAAAAGCTAGCTCGACTGAACCGTTTAGTGCTGAGGATTAACGACACACGACACTGAAAGCGCTTTGACACTCGACGAACAAGTAATTGAATGTACGCCCAAAGTAAAGTCTCCGGGTTTTATGCGCGAGAGGAAATGTCGCCCAGCTGTGGAGGCGCTGGGAATGCTCGATGAAGCGATCATTTAGGAATTTTAGTTTTGAAAAATTCAGTTTTCGTTGGTGAGAGCTTAGATCGGTATTTTTGTTGGTAAGAGAGAAGACGAAAGTAGGACATGGTTTCTTTCATAAAAACTTGAAATGTAAACTTGGATGTCCTGTGAAGAAAAACAACAACTTGTAAAAAAAGATTTTCCCAACTATATTGGAAGCCGACCCCAATATAGTTGGGAAAAGGCAGATGATGATGTTTGTATGAAAAGATTTTAGCGGACATATTAAGTTGATTAAAATTTCGCTTATGCCATAAACATGAAACAAATTACGGACTAAAATCAAAATCCTACTTCACGATAAAAGAGTTTATTTGTGAACACACACATAGTAATTCTAACTTACTCGTATTTTAAAGAATTGTTCAGAAGTCTTGATTTTCGAATACTTTCTAAGATTAGATAAATTTAAATTATGTTGACAAAACCAAAATGTAATTTTCAAGCCTGTTGAACTCAAATCCAACTATTTAACGTAGTTAACACGTGTAATTTATTTAGTATGCCCATGGCCAACGGTGTGAATGAAAAGCCGGAAGAGTGAAGATTTATTTAACAACAATTAACTAGACATTACTAAATGAATTTAGTTTAATTGTTTTATTTTTAAATTATAATATAGTTTTTTCATGGTTAATTTAATAACTTAGTATTTTATTTTGTCTTTTGTGTATAGTAACTTTTGGCCTAATTAAGCCCAGAAGCAAATGTGACGCCTTTTCTATCGTTAAATCATCAAATGAGTCCTCCCACCAGGGGCAGGGCGGGAGGGTGTCTCAGACTTGTATTCACTAAAATCCACGGTGTCCTCCAATAGCCCATTACGTTCCGGGATTACGGTAAATCTGGTAGTTCTGGTTTTATAATAAACCATTCAGTGAAATTATCAACATCTTTTTTTTTTTTTTTTTGTAAAACTACTACATAATAAAATCCCATAACAAAGTTTTATAGTAGTTGGTAAAACTTCAGAAACAACAAATCCGTTAAACTAAAGTCCCATCGACTTTTGTGCACATGCACTGGCAAAGCAAGTAGTAAAATTTTTCAACAATGTTATCGTAACTTACCTAACTAAAGTGTTATGAATTCTATACAATCATACCTACCTTAAATTATTTAGACAATTTGAAAGTAGTTCTTCGTGGAATATTTGAAAAAAATATTAAATTGATCATGGTCAGATACATACAGGACTAAGGTTAAAACATGGAGTTGTTGTAAGTTCGCCACAAAAATAATTCCCCACGAAAAAAGGTATATGTAGGGGATTTTACGCACGGGGATAGCAGAACAATTAAATTATAAAATCCATTACAAAACTACCGAAAACGAGGACACAAGAAAGTATGAGGAGAACAAGATTAAAACTTTTTTTGGAGGGGAATAATTTTACTACAACCTAAACAATGGGATGCTGTTAAATGTTAATTATAGATCGTATCGAGAATTGGCCATAATTTCAGTAGAGAAAGACAGTAGATTATGGTTTTTTGAGAATTATAAATGCGCCCCATCTAATTTACGAATAGCAGTTCTGCAGTAGTACGGCGTTTTTTGATAAAAAAAATTACTTTAGAGATTAGGAAAAAAAAAACAATTAATAGATATGTAAAGAAAAATATATTTTTCTTTAATTTGAATTCCCGCGTACCTAATAATGATTTTTGATCTGACTGACACATCAAAACAGTTTATGGTAGTTCTACGTTCAAGTCTAATCTGTGGTAAAGGAAACTTGAAGGTAATCTGTGGACTTGAACAAAAGCGCTCATCATTGTGGATAAAATTACCATTGATCCTTTATTGTGATATAATTAAAGATTCGACACAATTATAAACATTAAATGTTGTTTCTTTATTTACAGGTACGATGTTTTGTTAGTACTAAATGTGAAATTGTAATATTTTGTCATTTATCTATGTAAACTAATTGCAATAAAAACTTTATTTACAGAGAAACTCAATTGTGTTTTGTGTCGCCTCAACCTTGGGAAAATACAATCATTATAAAACAACATTTCTTGTAAGAAGATGGAAAAATTAAAATTTACTTTTCAAGTAAAACCAACAACAGATGGAAAGTCAAACTTTATTGCCATAACCTCAATTGCCACGGAAGATGACAAAGTTTACATAATTCCTGAAGAACATCAAACAGTGTCGCTTCACAAATATATTCTAGCCTCGAAAAGCTTCGTCACTGTAAAAAATACATTAAAAAAAAGATATCAAACCAGAAATGTTTGGATAAAAACTACAGAGGATATTTTAAAAACATATGTTGATGAGGACAGCAACATGATTTTCCAGGACCAATATCTGGAGGAAACTACCCAAGAACAGTTATCTTTAGTGAGTAAAAAGTATTCCGAAGATCCTGTAGTAAAAATTTTGGAAAAATTAGTAGAAGATCAACAAAGCAAAGTAAAACAAAGTGTAAAAAAGTTAGCGGAGAGATTTGTAATTGAAAAGTTCGACGGAAGAAGCTCAAGTGCATATCAGTGGATGAATGTATTTGAAAAAGAATGTACAAGGTTTGACATTCTAAAAGATGAAGAAAAAATTGAAATCTTCCGACTATTTTTAGAAAAATCGTGCACTGATTGGTATTCTTCCATGATGATAAAGCTTAGTTTAAACTCTGAGTGGTCAGAATGGAAATCAAGTTTCTTGCAAACCTATGCCAATAAGGGTTGGACATCTAGCAAGTATGCTTTATCATTCAAATATCAATCAGGATCTTTACTAGAGTATGCTGTGAAAAAGGAAAGACTTTTACTCGAGGTAAGGAAAACAATGGATGAAGGTACCCTAATTGACATAATTGCTGCAGGCTTACCAGATTTCATAACAGACAAAATTAACAAAGAAGAAATTATGCATACAAGCAATTTATTCAACGAACTTGGCAAATTAGAACATCTGGTCACAAGGAAAAAAAATATCAACAAAAAAGAAGATTCAAAGCCAATTAAAGGAAAATGCAGTATATGTGAAAGATTAAATAAAGGCATACGCTATCTTTCAGAAGATTCTTGTTGTTAAACAAAAAACAAACATTGAAAAGGATAAAAAGCAAATAAAACTTATAAACAATTCAGAATTAGAATGTGAATTACAGTGTGAAGACCAAAAAAACTAATAGTGCCGCCATTGATCAAAATAAAATTAGTACTCAATAAAAATGTTGAAGTATTTGGGATCTATGACTCGGGGTCTAATGTCTCATTGATAAACTCAAAATTATTGAAAATAAAGAATGAGGAAACCGGTCTCTCCAACAAAACTAATTTAAAAACGATTAATGGCGTTAAAAAGGCAAATGGAATAATTACTCTTGATGTTGCCATTTTTGATTTGGAAAAAAAAATGAATGTTTTTGTAATAGACAAAGAGAATTTTGATTATGATTTTTTAGTGGGACTAGACTGCATAAAGGAATTTTATCTAGTTCAAAATGAAAACTTGGAAATTAGTCAGAAAATACCAATACAAAGAAGTGAAATTGTTTCTAAGGAAGCAAATAAAGAAGATAATTTAGTAAACTTCAATGAAGACTTCGGTGAAGAAAACTTCAAAATTTGTATTAACCATCTGGACTATCAGGAAAAAGCTTTGATTGATGAATTAATAACCAAAAATAAAACAGTGTTCGCAAAGGACAAATATGATATAGGAAAGGTAACTGATTATGAAGCACATATTGATCTCCTAATAGAAAAATATTGCAGTAAAAGGCCATATCGTTGCACAATGGAAGACAAGAAAGAAATCGAGAACCAAGTTGCAAAATTATTAGAAAAAAATATAATAGAAGAATCATATAGCCCATTTGCAGCACCAGTCACATTAGCATTTAAAAGAGATGAAAACAAAAGATCAAGATTGTGCATAGATTTTCGAGACCTAAATAAAATAGTAGTACCTCAATCACAGCCATTTCCTCTTATTGAGGACCTCATAATAAAAACAAGAGATTGCAAATATTTTTCAACACTTGACTTAAATTCAGCATTTTGGTCTATACCTTTGCGTGTTTCAGATAGACACAAAACTGCATTCGTGACACAAGAAGGTCACTATCAATGGACCTGCTTACCATTCGGATTGAAAACTTCTCCAGCCATTTTCCAGAGGATAATGTGTAATATTATAAGGAAGCACAAGCTCACAGAGTTCACAGTATGTTTCATTGATGATATTTTGCTATTCTCAAAATCATTCTCAGATCATGTCAGGCACCTAAAACAACTATTTCAAGCAATTAAAAGTGAAGGCTTAAAATTAAAATTCTCTAAATGCACATTTGCAGCAGACTCAGTTAAATACTTGGGTCATGTAATACAGAATAACTCAGTCAGGCCACTGAAAGATAATTTAATATCAATAAAAGATTTCCCAAGCCCAAAAACTCAAAAAAATGTGAGGCAATTCTTGGGGAAAATAAATTTCTACCATAAGTATGTGCCAAATATAGCAATAAAATTAGAACCATTGCATAACCTTTTGAGAAAAGGACAACCTTTTAACTGGACTAAATCATGCCAAAAATCATTTGAAGAAATGAAACAAATATTGTGTTCACAACCAATATTAACAATCTTTGACCCAAACTTACCTATCCATATATACACAGATGCCAGTATACTAGGAGTGGGAGCTGTCTTAAAACAACCACAAGAGAACAACGAAGAGAAACCAGTAGCATACTTCTCAAAGAAATTAAATGAAGTACAAAAAAGAAAGAAAGCTGTTTATCTGGAATGCCTGGCAATTAAAGAATGTGTAAAATATTGGCAACATCTATTGATAGGTAGAAAATTTATTGTCTTTTCGGATCACAAGCCACTGGAGAATATGAACATAAGATCTAGAACAGATGAAGAATTAGGTGACCTGTCATACTACTTATCTCAATATGATTTCGAAATTATATATTCTCCCGGAAAATACAACACTGAAGCTGATTGCCTGAGTAGGAATCCAGTCCTCGAACCCCATGACAACCAAGAGGAACAGTTAAAAGTAGTTAATACAATAACACTAGAAGACATCTTAAAAGATCAAATTAAAAATGAATATATACAGTGCAGAAAAGAAAAGTTACAAATAAGAAACAATGTTTACTACAAGAAAGTAAAGAAAACAGAAAAAATAATTTTATCTGAAAAATTCAGCTTAGAATTTATGAAAAATGTCCATGCAGATCTTGGTCACATAGGAATTAAACAGATGCAAAGAATGATTAGCTCAGTGTATACAGCAGAAAACATGACAAAAAACATAAAAAGTATCTGTGAAAATTGTATAGTATGTTAAGAATAAATCAAGAGGACAAAATAAATATGGATTGATGTCCCACTTGGGTCCTGCTACAAAACCTTTTCAGATATGCTCTATTGATACCATTGGAGGTTTTGGAGGTTCTAGGTCAACGAAGAGATATTTACACTTGCTATCGGACCACTTTACTAGGTATGCATATATTTTAACATCAAGTACTCAAAATGCGAATGATTTCATCAAACTTATAAGAAACTGTGCAGAAGCTGGTGAGATCGAATTGATACTCTCAGACCAATACCCAGGTATCAATTCAAAGGAATTTAAGAATTTTTTAGATGAAAAGAATATTTCATTAATTTTTACTGCAGTGAACTGTCCTTTCTCAAATGGCATAAATGAAAGACTAAACCAAACGCTAGTCAATAGAATCAGGTGCAGAATAAATGAACGTGACACAAAAATAGCTTGGTCAACTATAGCGCACAACTGTGTAAAAAATTACAATGAAACAGAGCACACTGTTACAGGGTATGCTCCAAAATACCTACTCTATGGCACAGATGTAACTATTTTGCCAAATGAACTGAAGCAGAAAAAGACGGAATACAATTTGTTTCAGGCTAGGGAAATAGCTCTGGAAAATACAATCAGATCACATAATTACAACAAGACAATTTATGATAAAAATCGCAGACATAGAGACTTCAAAATTGGTGATACCGTTTTTGTGGAGAATGGAAACAGACTTAATAGGAAGAAGCTTGATGAATTAAAACTTGGACCCTACAAAATTATAGAAAAAATATCAAAGTCAATTTACAGGATAAACACTGATCACAGGAAGTCAGAGTCAAATTATTTTCACATCTCAAAGCTAACGCCAGCTCCTGACTACACTTAAAGAGTGTGTATGAGCAAATTCATTGTTAATTTAATTTTCTCTTTGGAGGGGAGATGTAAAGAAAAATATATTTTTCTTTAATTTGAATTCCCGCGTACCTAATAATGATTTTTGATCTGACTGACACATCAAAACAGTTTATGGTAGTTCTACGTTCAAGTCTAATCTGTGGTAAAGGAAACTTGAAGGTAATCTGTGGACTTGAACAAAAGCGCTCATCATTGTGGATAAAATTACCATTGATCCTTTATTGTGATATAATTAAAGATTCGACACAATTATAAACATTAAATGTTGTTTCTTTATTTACAGGTACGATGTTTTGTTAGTACTAAATGTGAAATTGTAATATTTTGTCATTTATCTATGTAAACTAATTGCAATAAAAACTTTATTTACAGAGAAACTCAATTGTGTTTTGTGTCGCCTCAACCTTGGGAAAATACAATCATTATAGATATTTTATTCCTGTCTGGAGTGTGGAAGGAATCAGTATTTGTTCCTTCAGTTGCTCTTTGCGGTCCGGGGTCATGGCAGCCTGTTTAACAGCAACGCCAACTGCAGCCAAAAAAAACGAAATAACAAAACTTATATATTGTTCCTACATACGAAATCACTCGCAAAAGCAAGTATTTCACATGCGGTACCTACTCAAACCATAAAGACTGCTAACGGCAGATAAGCGTTATGTTGAAACTTAAAATAAAACTAAGATACTTAAAATAGAACAAACAACGCAAAAAGACTGTCACGTTCCCCTTTATAAGGTGATTTGCACACGAGCGTCAAAGTTGCCAACTTTACATTTAAAATTTTTATGAGCGGATGGTAGACACTTTAAATTCAGTGTTCAAATGGGTTAATATTATTTGTTTTTAAACTTCAATTCATAATGTTTATTGTCACATTTTTGTGGATATTCCACTTCTTTGGAACGTGAAATATTGGTTTCGTGACTACTAAATGGGCAGTTTTATCTTTTGAAACTCATTTTGATAGCTCATTACGGACCAATAGGAGTTTAAATCATCTAGATTGAATATATTTGGGCCCTTATAATCCCTAAATAAATAGCCTGTGACATTTTTTACAGTATTGCTTCTATGTTTTTTCCGACTTAAGTGGGATACTGGTAGTAGTCTGCAGCCAACCTAAATCGTGTGGAGTGACATAGTAAATACTCTGTGTTTAATACCTTTGCCGTGTGTTGTGAATCGCCTTTAAATTCCCTTTTGTCTGGCTTTTGAAATATATTTTTGTTTTGGATCAGGATGCATTTTATTGTTGTCATGTCATTTTGATTTTCTACGATGAACTGTTTACTTTTGCTGCTAACATAACAGTACCCTTAGCACGAGTTTTCACTGTTTTGCTTTACAGCGTCTTTCCATTATTTACAGCGTTTCTTGTAACAGCGCCTCTGGTGTGCGAAGAAGGAACTAATTTTTTCTTTGAAAATTGTCAATTTGAAATTGTCAAAGTTCCAGTTTACTTTACGTGTCAAATACTGAAAAATCGTGCTAAGGGTACTGATATGGAAACATTGCTCCAAAAGTTACAAAAATAGGCTTAGATAGACTTTCAGCTTATTTTTGTAAAACTTTTAAGATCCTGACAGATTGAGAGAAAGACATTCCGTCTTTCAATAGCATTACGACCCAGGAATGCAACGAGATTGTGAAAAAATAAGGTGGTTCTTAGTCAGTAAGTCTGAGAGTGCTTTTCACTCCACCCAGGTTTCTCCCTCTCTTTGATAATAATTTATAAACCGAAAAAAAAAACAAGAGGCTGAAGATTTTCGAACCTAAAAAACGCTGTTAATATTTTCATGTAAACACATCCAGGTTATTATAAAACTCTTTTAAATTTCCTGAACATTCCAGATACTTCCCATTTCCAAAGTTCCGTATGAATCGTCCGAGAATATATATGGCAGTTACGTGATCCGAATTATTCGGTAATCGGCGTTTTATTTAAAGCTTCTAGTGCAGCTTTGCATTCACAATATTATGCATGAAGATTGAAACGAGTGCACTGCAATTTTTCCGATTAAAGGAATAATTTATACTAGAGATGGTTTTTGAATTGATTAATTATTGTAAAAAGAAAGCTTAGGCATCTTGTGTTAGGTCGCGAGACTGTCTAAACAGATAATTACTGTGACCCTGGAACGTAAAGAGCAGTTTTAGGAAAGGATCATAATGGATTTTAGTCAGTACGACTAATCGTTTCTTTCGCTCCACTGTGGGCAGCAGTCATGATGATTTTACCACCTCACGAGTTTTCGCTATTTTTAACCGACTTCAAAAAAAGGAGGAGGTTATCAATTCGACTGTATTTTTTTTTTTTTTTTTATGTTTCTTACCTCATAACTTGCGACTGGGTGAACCGATTTTCATAGTTCTTTTTTCAATCGAAAGCTGGTGCTTCCCGTGTGGTCCCATTGTCACCATTTTAGGATCTGATGATTGGATCTTGGAGAAATCGAGGGCAATCCTCAAATTTTATAAGCTGACACATAGTTTTTCGCAAATCATATGAAGAAATTCAAGTACTTGCGTATGGAAATCATCATCTCATGTAGCTGAGCTGATGATGGAAGGTACAACTCCTCAAGTAAGAAAATTATGTTCGTGTTCGCATATCTCCGGAACTACAAGTCCGATTTAAGTAATTCTTTTTTTGTTGTACTGGGTATCGTTCAACTTACGGAATACTGCAAATTTCATCAAAATCGGTTCAGTAGTTTTTGAGATAGAATGAATGCAAGAGATGTTAACGATGTTATTACCGGTGCTACGGATTACGAAATTCTAGTGGACATGTAAGAAAATTATGTATTTGACAAGAATGTTGGTTGAATATTTAAACTAAAAAGAGTAAAATAAAAACTTTTTCTAAAAAAAATGTGACCGCCTTCAAAAACAACCACAAAAAAGGGTAAAATAACCTACAAAACTTTTCTTTCGGAAGTCGGTGGCAAAAAAGACAATGAAATTAATAAAAAAAGTCACCGACTTCCGAAAGAAAAGTTTTGTAGGTTATTTTACCCTTTTTTGTGGTTGTTTTTGAAGGCGGTCACATTTTTTTTAGAAAAAGTTTTTTACTTTACAGCGTTTCTTGTAAGGAAAAATGGAACAGCGCCTCTGGCGTGCGAAGAAGGAACAATTTTTTTCCTTGCAATTTGAAAATGTCAAAGTTCCAGTTTACTGTGAATACTCGTAAAGATTTTTTCAAATCTCATAGATTGCAAAATTCGACGTACTGCAGATCTAAAAAAAATATTCAAGAACGTGTCAAAAGCATGCCGACGAAAAAATTATTTCAGCCACAGACTTTCCTCGTCTTCTTATAGGTATGCAGACAATACAGTGAGTACTTTAATGTTCACAAAACCAAAAAAAAACTGAACCAAAACATGAAAAGTACACATAAACAAACAAAATATCCGTTCTTGGTCCCTGTAATAATGAAGGTGTAACTACGGATGACCGTACCCTTCCCTTTGACCCGTTCAATAAGCCTTACAGCATTGGTTCTCAACAAACTGGGTCCCATGGTTTTTTTTTAATTTTTGGTTTTTAGTATTTTATACTAGCTTTTGCCCGGTAGTAAATTAATACACATTGACATAATATAAAAGTAATTATTATGGCATTTAACTAAATTGAAATTAATCATGACAGCGGCGAATTAATAGGTGACTTGCCGTCCGATCATGACATCCCTGGATTGACTCAAAGAGCTTTCAGCAATCTGACAGGACGAGAGCCCGTAATCGTGACCCTGGAAAGTAAAGGACTATTGAAAGTTCACCATGGATTTTAGTTAGTACGAGTCTGACAGTCCCACCCTGGGAGAAAGGACTAATAAGTCCTTCTACCAGTCGCGGTACCGTCTTAAAAGGACAATGTGGTCCTGGAACGTAGGTAAAGGCCAGACGAAGGAACATAGTGGACTTTTAGTTAGTAAGAATTTAACAGTCCCTCCCGCTCCACCAAAGACGGGAGGACCCTTTTAATAGTCCCTGGTTAAAGAATGGTTGGGAACCACTGCTGTCCGGATATTCAATTGGAAACTTCTCAATACCTTTGATGAAGCAAAGCGGATCATTCCGTTGGTCAATTTGTAAACATCCTTGTATTGAATATTTCGGGTATTGCTTTTTTAGCTTCCGGGTCGGGTTTTATAGTTATTTTTATATTTTTGTGAAACCCAGTGAGATGTTATGATCTTTGAAGTGTGTGTCATGTTCGTTTACGGGTATATGGGTAATCTTTGAGAGTATTGAAATATAAAAACATCAGAAAGAAACTGTTAGATTAAAATAAATATTTGTAACTAGACCTATATTTAGCGATAATAAAACTTTATCAATGTACCTAACCTTTACCCAACTATTTTGGAATCTGCTTCTAGTTATTGGATAGTATTTTACATGGAGAAACTGCCCGTCTGACCTTCACAGTCCAGTAACTGGGTAATACAATACCCCTTGGTTGTCAGACTTTGGGGCTTCTGACTAACAGTAACGACGAACAATGATCTATATGTGATAACTGACACCAACAGCTTTACAGGCTTCTGGAGTCAAGAAGGAATCTTGCTAACATGGACGGTCACTAATTCAAAGACCAATCTCGGAAAGCGCGGCTTAACCATGAACAATCGACCTCATCATCATCATCAGCCTATAATGTTCCCACTGCTGGGACACAGGCCTCCTCTCTGTGAGAGGGAGTGGGATAATCCACCACGCGGGCCCAGTGTGGGTTGGTAGATGTCAGCATGGCACAAGATGTGACAATCGACCTGTGCGGCTGTTATTATTCAGCCATGAATACAATCAAATATAGTCGCGTGTTCAAATAAAGTTATAACTGCCACAAATGCATTATTTCAATAAACAGTTTTGCAGTTAAATCAAAACAATCGCTACACAATTTGTAAAGGAGTTTTAGTAGTCGATATTCAATTGACTTTAACAGCCGCGGGAAGTAAAACAGCTGATAATATTGGTCCTTCTGTCCTGAGATTAGCTACAATCCATTTTTTTAATTAGTTCCATTAACTTTCGCATTGATTTATAGTCGGATTCCAACAAAGAAATTTAACCATTTAAAATTGTGAATAATTGAGAAGATTTTCACCAAAAACTGTATTTTGCTCAAACGTTATTTTTATCATGGTGAATTTATTTATTTGCAAACTTAGGTGACACGCTTAGATACAAGCTCTGGCTTCCCAACTATGCAGGTTTTATCCCAGAAGAGTTTGATCTTTACGAATTTTCAAACGTGAACATTCTAGTGTTCTAGCGTTCTTATTACTACTGATTTTAAACACGTCCATATTTCATCAATCTGTAAATAGCAATGGCATGGCTTGATTATTGGTTTAAAGCTTTCCTTCTCAGTAAACTCAAGTCACCAACAAAAAACATACGCCCGCAGAAAATGAGGATCATAACACAGCCTAACTAAATCAGGCTTCCGCAAACTCAATGTTGACCAGAATACTTTGCGAAAATCGCGCAAAAGTCCACTGTACCTAGGGATCTAATAGAAAAACTACTGCTTCTGAACTATTTGCTACTAGTATTTGTAGACTGATATTTTCTAGGCTATGTATTAATACTTAAGTATATAGTATGGCCACCGGACTTCTGTGGATTTTTTCCCTTATTTTAGGATCAGTTTCAGGAAATTAGGTCTTACAGGATTTGGTTTATTTGTGAGGATATCTGTTTGATGTTTGATCAGTGGATATTAATAACGGGCAGGCTTAGGATATGTGCTGGTTCATATTAGATGGGTAGGTAAAGAGAGACTTATCTCCACGGTTCTAGGGCATTTTTCGTTTCCTCAAAATGTTTTCCTTCACCATTTTGATCGGTGGTGATGAAATAATTTACATGAATTAATGCGCCTGACTGGGTTCGAACCCACGACATATAACTCGTTAGTCGGGGCCGATACCTGCACTCGGCCACCACTGCTCTTGTGTACCTAGCCACATTGTGTTTTTATCTGAAATTCCATCTAGAGATTGTGTTACTATATGTAGCAATGATTACTGGTTCCACTGTAAAAACTTGTGTCCTCAATGCAAGAATAGACAAAATGACAGAACGTAGAAAGACTTCTATAGTTCTAATCATGGGTATATTTAAATCGCCTCCTTCTGCGAAGCAGTAATGCTCGCGAAGGAGGAGGCGCGCCGCGAGCGAGAGAGGACAGAGTCCTCCCTCCGCCCCAACCGCGGTGCAGGACGCCCACGGCGACGGACGTCGCGCGACGATCTCCGGCCACCGTAGGCGCGGGCATGCGGGCAGCGAGTAAAGGGCAACTCGCTGCCCGACCAAGGACCATGCCCGGGTCGACGGCGCGTTGTGTCCCACGCGCGCCTCAAAGAGCGTCAGCATAATGACGGGGCCCCCCTCTCAGAGGGCCAAAGCCTGCCGGGGTCGCGGGATTATTCCCTTACCGTAACCCCGGAACGTAACAGGCTATGAAGGACACCGTGGATTTTAGTCAGTAGAAGTCTGACAGTCCCTCCCGCCCTGCCCGGGGTTGGAGGACTCATTTGATGATTTTACCACGCTAAAAAAAAAAAAAAAAAAAAAAAAAATGGGTATATTTAAAACGTAGATAGAAATAGGCATATTGTGTCAGTTGTTTACAATTTGTGCCAAACTGGAGCAAAAGATACGTCGAATTATGTAGAAGTATCTTTGTCTATTCTGAGTGTAGTACAAATAGCTGTTCATGCTACAAGTACATATATGTTTTCTACACTAAGTGTGGTAGGAAATATCCCTATCAAGGCTGTGATTTAACTTAACTAATATTATTTATTAAAAAATCTAGTTTATGCCATTGTTTCTCATACTGAACAGTGTCAAAGATTATCTATCATTTTTGCTCAATTAATTTAATTTTGTTTTTAACATTACATCTTTTTAGTCGAGTGTTTTCTTCGTTTCTTTCACACAAAACATAGGGCAAAAATAGCCGCAGTTAGCTTATCCAATACATCTCTTAGATCAAGTACACATTAAATCACCGAATCGATCACCCAGTGACACACTGATAACACATTACGGGAGACAGCACACCAGCTTAACCCCTCTCATTCCTCGCTCCCCGTTAAACTTTATCAGCTTAGCCGGTAAATGTTCACGGGAGCGATTTATTTCACAGCGGCCCCCACGGATATCGAGCGTGCGGCCAATTTCGTCACGTACACTGGCGTGCGCTTTGTCAACGCCACTGCTACGAAATAAACGTATTTACCGTGGCTTGAATTAATCATAAACCATTGGCGAACGATGGGTTTGTTTTAAGCGCTCGCAGTGTAAGTGGGGGTAAGCTTTGGTATATTTCAGGGGATGGAGATTTCGTGGGTGTTTTTGTATTCTGATTGTAATCTTGCGAATTATTTGTATTTTTTTCATACCTGCCTGCAGTATTATTGATGATCTCTCTTTCTCTATTCCTTCCATGTTTGGCAGAAGATAAGAGCACACAAATTTATCATCAGATATAGAGAATCAGGCCGGTCTGATGGAAAGCGGTCATAGAACCCTATCATACTGATGCTTGCAACGTCCGAGGTATCACTTGCATCTAAATCTTAATCAGCCCATAATAATCCAACTGCTGGATCTCACACCTGTCATGTGAGGAAGTGATGAGTTATAGTACTTTATGATTTAGATTTCCTTTGATCATTACGAGAACAATATTAAGTTAAAATACCCTAAATATTTATTTATCATTGCTTAATGATTCTATTGGCGCTATTCTCCTCTCTCTTAAAAAAACTAATCTGTATAATCCCGAATAACATGAAACCCATTATTCTAACCACTAATTCATTTCAACACAATTGTCACAGTCTTGATTCCAGATAGATTGAAACTCACCAACTTGCATTTCTCGATAGCTGAATTGAAACCTGTTCAAACACGGTTTAAGTTTCCAGCGACGCAGTGGATTTGTGAAAATTTACACGAGTATTCACTATTCATAAGTGGGTTTAAACTTGCTAAACTGGATTTGAAAACTTTTGTGGTGTCTGCTAGAATTTTTGCGTCAGTTTTTTGACACGATGTTGGAGGAAGTGAAAATTGTTTGATAGCTTGTTCGTAATAGTTTTATTTATGAGGTTTATTTTTATTCTCTAACTTTATGTTATTCATAAAACTGGATTTCTTTGATTGGATTTTCACGAAAATTGTTAAATACAATGAATTTTGTATAAATACTGGCCACGAGTGAAGACGAAGTGTAAAGCTAGTTTTAAAACAATCATAAAAACTAATCAATCTTTAAAAACATTGTCCATTTTTTCACCATGAACGACGAAAATAAACTTTTTCAGTTCACTGATTATAATACCATCAGGTTCACCAATATAAAATATCAACTTTATTTCTTTTCAGATTCCGAATAAAGAAAATGCGTTGACAACCGTTTCTGGTAATGCCAGGATTACATTAGGCACGAATCTGCATGAATTACCGAACACGCAAGAAGTACGTATTGAACATTTACCATAACGAGTACGGAGATAGAAATTTCTCTTTTTTCGAATAGCTCTAGTTATTTCAAAGTATGGCGTTTAAAATGTTGTTTATACAAGCCGTAATATTCTTTCAATAGGTGATATAATAGAATTCTTTTCTAAAAACCTGATTTTAATTTATTTTATTTTACTCTTAGACGTCATAACGAATCGACGAAACTTTAAGTTTCGTTTAGAAATATACTTATTGTAGTCTTAACACTTTCACTGTCCGCGCAGCAGACACAATACCTAAACAATAGTCGTGGATCACATGTGATTCATCGGACAGGGAAGTGGTTAAACATAACATAGGATTCATACCGTTAATCCTGGTGCTACGTTTCCATGCGGAAATTTTTGATAAAATATGCGGGCAAAGCCACTGGCAATAACTAGTAGGAGTTACGTATGCAAACACGTGGTCTTATGCGGCGTATTTTGAAAACAGTCTATATTTAGATGTATTGTTAATCAAAAATACATCTATAATAATATAATAATAAATAATAAAATATTTTATTGACATTTAAAATAAATATATAAAATATACTATAAATGGGCTTTGATGAATCAATTGATGAAAACAGACGGAATTCCTTAGTTAGAAACACAACAGTAACTAACCTATTTAAAAACAGAATATTTTCCATCCAGGAAATAGATTCCATCTATCGTTTTAAAAGAAAATCTTGTACAAAACACGCTTTTCTCTCTGTTTAGCATTGTTTGGTTTGGCAGAATTAATTTAATATTCAGATTAAACAAATTCATAATCCAAGACACAAAGACTTGCAATGGAAGCTGTGAAAACGAATAAGCTTGCATTAAAACTATAAAAGACATCTTGTCCACAAGCAAAACAACAAAAATCTCTATCTTAGCACTTTAAAACTTCACAATTTTATTAACACAGTTTCCTTCTAAAAAAAAACATATTACAATAAAAAACAGTTGTGAAAATAAAAAACAACTAGCAGAAACGAAGGAGTCTTTAAAAGGACGCTAGGTCGAGTACAGTACTGGCGGAGAGTACTGGCGAGGGAGAGCGAAAAGCTGTTGTCTTTAATAAATAAAGAAACGGTCTTTCTACAAAACGTATTACGTTGATATTTTTCATCTATGAGCTGCTTTCGGTGAGATTAAAAATTCATTTATGTTTTACATTGAGTGTGGTTTGTTGTAAGTTTGTAATTAATTATTTTTGACAATTATTATTCTTCATGTTTTCATCCACCTCAATCTTTACTTATCTTATACCTACTACACCCCTCATACATTCCGTTATCGAAAGATAATTGGCATCCTTTCGGCCTCTTGGGAGTGTTAACCCATTTGTGGACGACTAAGGTTGGAATTTGGTTACTCTACGACGGCTGTTGTACAATATCCTGTAGTCGCTCATATTCATACTACATACAAAAAAAAACATAGGTACCGTCGAATTGATAACCTCCTTCTTTTTTTAAGTCGGTTAAAGATAAATTTATACCTACTTAACTCTTAACAAAAACATTATTTTGGGCGAGATGGTTTGATGATATTTATGCTTACTTAGTACTCTCTGTCTGATCTTTTCAACGTACGTCAAATTTTACCAATCAAAGATTAGCCTTCTTCCGTTGTGATAAGGTTAAAAATTAAAGTTATGTGACAGAGGTAAGTTGATGTGCTAGCGTTTGTACAATGCTGAATGTAAAAAAATGTTTATACGTCGTAAATCGCTAAGATTTTGTCAATGAAAAAATAATACGCACGGGGCGTATTTCCATTCTTTACAAGGCCAGAACACAAGGGTGTGTAGTAATCGCCTATAGATTGAAATTCACTTTTCACAAATCTTTTCCAATACATTCAACAGTGCTACGCAAATTCTCGCGTATACTTGGCTATACTCGTATTAGATCGTATAGCAACTGTTACATTGTATTTTTTAAACAGTTTTTTTTATTTTACACTTACCCATTTTATTTTGTACTACAAAAAAGTAAAGATCACAATTAATACTACAGGCAATCTCAAAGCAATCCATTAGGCGGAAGTAAATTGTAAAAAAAAGCAAAGGTACCTAAGTTAAAAAGGTATTTAAAGCTTACTTTGAACGCAGATTACGATGTCCCCTAAATTAAGTCGGAGAGTTGCAGGTGATGAATATTTAAAACAAAGGAAAGAATAGGGTCCACTTCGATCGTACCTTTAGAGGTTCGTCCTATAAAATGTAACAAATAATTTAAATGTTTTTGATGAAAACAGTCGAGAAGAATATGGACATTCTATTCATCATTCCGATTCATTACGAGTTTTCCTCGATCAAATTTTACTCGTGGGTTTTTTTTTCAACCCACAATAACATCTATTCAAAATTAAAATGTTATGTAAAATATTTAGTTTTAATTCCGCGACAATTAAAACTAAATATTTTTCATAACATTTTAATGTCATGAATTTCCGCAAAGTAACGCCTCATTCCATAATTTATCTATTGAAAATTCAAATGGTATTGATTAGTCTTATAAATAAAAATAATAAATTATATTTAAAGTCACATGAATAATATTTGAAGTAAATTCGAGAGGTCTTCAAGCCAGACAGCGGGCACCAGAATATCGCGAAAAAAACACCAGAACATCGAAACAGACCCTTAAAAAACATTTAAATTCCTAAGCACGTTATTGAGCAGGTTGGCTTGTAAAACGTGTAGATAAAGTGGCTGTAGATAGCTGTGCCCAATGATATCTGCTACATAATGAATCAAACGCTTAAGAGGGGATGAAAGGAGGATAGAATAGGCGAGAACAACGATAGTCCTTAATACGAGAACGATAATGGTACCTATTGAAATTGGTATTAAGTCTTTCGGTAAGGAAAATAATCAATATGTATTTTTTTAAACTACTGCATACACCGAAACAAGTTTAAAATGTAAATTTCGTTACAAAAATAAACCTAACGAAAGTAATCTAACACCTCGCATCGTCTAACGTCGTTTCAGTTCGGCAGACTTCGGTACGGTGTTTTTGTTTATCTTGAAGTTTTACTTGATTGACGTGAGTGACGATAGCCTAAAAGAAAAAAAAATGCTTAAGTTTATAAAAAAATGCTATGCAATAGCTTTACGGCGGAAGTACCACACGCATTTATTTTTGATTTTGAACATAGAATAGTGTACGAATTATATTTGCAATATGTGAGTTTTTTAATAAATGTATTATTGACCATTTTATGTTATTTATGTGGAGTTAACTCTAAAACAAACAAGATGGCTATTCATAAACATATAGCAAAATATAACCCAAAATAATTTAGGGTACATAATATTTTCATATAAATACGTATAGTTGAGCAATTAAGCCGTCGCTTAATTAACAAAGTTTTAGCTCTTACCCTAGATTCAACCGTCCAAAGTGTAGGTCAAGCGGTATTAAACTTAATGTGTAAATAAACTACGTTCAATTTTAATTAGAACCTAGTTTTTGGGCTAATAAGGATTTCCCTTATTAGCCCAAAAACTAGGTGCTAACTAGTGCAGCTGGATTGTGATAGCGAATTAGTGTTTTGAATTCGTTATGCTAATGTGGGTAAATGCTTCTTCTCTGTTCAGTAATGGCTATTTTATTGGTGACATATGCCAACAAATTTTGACTACATTTAAATAATCATCATTGAATTTGAATTAAAATTTTGTAGATATATTTAAGCAATTGCATAGCTTTTATCGCGGGCTCTCAGTGTGGCGACCAAATTTAGAAATTCCGTAACGAAAATAACTAACGAAAAAAGCAGGATCGAATTTTCCATGGTCCACCTGGAAATCCCTGAATCTCCTCCGGACCCAGGTGGGAAGATGCAGCTCAGAATGGGGCATTAGAATGGCAGCGGGATGCGGATGTGGAGCTGCGTCATAAACCATGCTTCACCTTCTATCTTTCCCTCTTAGCCCAAAAACATGCAGTCAAACAGATATCTTCGCTGCTACTAACAATGCGGTGTAGATGGCGGAGTTTTGGGCCAATAATATGTAAATATCGTCGTGCCAGTGAAACGAAGAGAAAGAACCAAAAAAACCTAACAAAACTACCTAACACCCCTCATCGTCTTACGTCGTTTGAGTTCGGTAGACTTCGGCAATAAAAACATCCGTCATAAAGACAATTTACTTTTTCTTACTGATTCTAAACGACCAGCTACAAAAGGAGGCTTTCACAATGAAACCTACTTATAAAATTCTCCTACATCAAAGCAGAGTCGCGCATCAAGCAGTGGAAGCGTTCTGGACCGTTTTGTCCTGTAGAAAATTTTCAAAATCAGTTTGGAAGTGAAACCTGGGAATCCTGTATATAAAAGACTAAACTTATTTTTCATTATAATTTATTTTTCTTTGTATCAGTAGTGTACCACTAACACTATAAGTACCTAAATGATATTTTCGATAAACATTTGTGGTAGGTGCTAATTTTTTCTTGTCTTCTGTGCCGCGGCAGTCCCCGAGTGCCACACGTATTTTTTTATGTAAACATAATATAATTATTTCATTAGGAAATCTCCTCCAGTTACAGAAGAGAGATAGATAGCAAAATGTAGACACTGTGCACAAATAAAAACATTTAAAGCATAAACATGAAATAAATATAAATTATCATCACCAGCTTATTAATGTTTCCACTGCTGGGACACACACCTAATTTCTGTGAGAGGGAGTGGGGCATAATCCACCACGCAGGCTCAGTGCGCATTGTGCACATAAATCACTAATCACTAATATTTATAAAAATAATAATTTTAATTTACCGTAGAGAACTTTCTTCGACTTGTTTTTAAAAACAAAGACAGTTTTAGCCACAAGTTAATTTCACAAGCTTACTCGTACTAATAAACTAAACGCTGTAACCCAGTGTTTCAACTGCGATAAATCTAATTACCTAGTATAAATTAGCGTACATATTTAACATCACTCATTATTACGCGAACGAATGAGTGCGTATACTGTAACAACATTTCTTTATAAACATTTGTTTGTTTTTCATTGAAGTTCTTGTTTATTATGTGCTTGGTTGCTACAACGTTACATTACATGTTTTGGTTTCATTACGATACAAAGTTTTGTTTCCGAGAACTTTGGTTTGTAGATGAGACGATTTATGTTTGTTTTGTTTAAAATTGAGGCTGGAATTGGTACAATTGAATATCATAATATAAAAGAACCGCACTTGTGTTCTAAAAATATTTGTTTTACTTTCAATTAATAAAAAATTATAATTCATATTATTATTATAAAAATACTAAAATGTTACTAATCAAGAAAAATTTAACGAGTCCAAACTCAACGGCGTTTCGTCATTTTTATAACAGGGACCACCTTCCAGCTACATCGTCAGATCAACTCCATGTCATCATCAAAGGTCATCATAATGTTTCATCGTCATATACATTTACGTGCAAAATTTAGCTCATTCGAAAAACTTGGATGACACACACATTACAGCAACATAAAGGCTTGTTAAATGATTTTTAATGAAATTATAATTATCAACTTTTAAGTTGCCTATTTTAAATTGTCATAATCGCTAATACTTATTAGAACTGGGTCCTTTGGTTTTGATAACATAATTTGTAACCTGATAGACTTCCAGAAACTGCGTTCTGCCAATAATTGATTTGTTAAAATTACAAGTAATCTACTTCATCGTTATAGATAACAATGATTTTTAGGTACATAATTACAATAGATTGTTATTCTGATTAAAATCCAATATTATTCTCTTTCTTAAATCGTATCTACCATTCCGTAATCGATATGAAAAGTCAATATTCTATCAATTAATGTACTTTTTTATTCGCATCAACTTACAATTTTTTAGACACAGAACTAAAATAAACTAGCACACTTTACAAAAAGTGCCTGTCTGCAAAGAATCTGAGAAGGAAGCTGGCTGCAACATTCCACTTTGTATCAAAAAAAAAGTTCTGTCTGCAAAAGCTTCTAACTGTTCTTTTACTGCGGTTTTGCTGTGAGTGTATGGGACTTTTATTTCTGAGTGTCCTGGGGTTATATTTACACTGTGATACTGGAATATGCAAAGAGCCTAGACAATAAATGGTGACAATCGCTAGAAGGGAGTTTTGTATTTGGAACGTCTTTCAAAATTATTGGCTTTTCGGTAGCTTATAGCGTAGGGTGAGTTGGTTGATCAGTAGTTTAACTAGGTATTTGTTAAAATCTCATTATTAAATAAATTATGACTTTACCTGCAACTTTGCAACTGGCCGCATAAATGAATGAACTCGTAACTTTACTATAGGTAGTAATTATCACTGATGTAATGTCACGTGACAGGTTTGTTTTTTTTATTGGGTTTTAAAATTATTTTTTTAAGCATACGGGTAAAAATATTTAGTAATAAGATACCTCCTCTTTAGTGTCTTTATTTGAAGAATTAGTTTAAAGACGTGATATTGTACCTAATAGATGTACGTGTGGTTTTATAATCATGAGCCCTTGTTCAGCATTCTCTATTACATGAAAACATATTGTTAAGGCGTTAGTGACTACTTTGTATTAGATGAACATTGAATAGCTTTTTCTAAGACAAAGAAAGTAAATTAAAGAGTTTAAATTGCCATTTCTTCCTAAATATCTCCAGTATAAAATTATCTTCATAGAGAAGAACAGAAAAGGTACTTCATAAAAGATAAATTCAGAAGTTTCTTTAACAAAAATTGTCGAAGAGATTATTCAGAAAGTTAGGAAAACTAAAATAAGTTACAGTCGACGCCTTTCCTTTCATTTATCACGAGTATTATAAAACTTATGAAATGATCGATGGTATCTCACTTCGCAACTTTTTGGTTCGGGACTTTTAAATTTAGAATATCAACGGTGATAAATTGTTTTGTTTATTTCATTTTAATTTTAAACAATCTTCTATTTCATTATTTTTAAAAGTAATTTGTTATTGTGTCAAAATATTTTATTATAAAATATTATAAATAGTTACACAAAATAATTAAAATGGATTTTCGTTAAGTTATAATAATAAATAATTTAAATATCACACAAATTGTGATACCTAGTTGTTGAATAGACTTAAAAATTAAGGTTTTTTATTTGCCGTAGAAATAATCGTTGTGATTAATGAATGTGGATATTCGTAATTCGTTAATCGTTACTTTTAATCTATTAAATGCAATTTCAACAAAACTCTGTTATTGGTAAACCCAATTATTACTTACATGATAATCTAAATCCGATTAATTAGTGTTCATATTTTATTAATAGTTTTATCAAAGCATTAATATATTAATTTAATTAAATAACCAATTTTGACTGGCCTGTTGGTCGAGTGGTTAGTGACCCTGACTGCTATGCCGGAGGTCGTGGGTTCGATTCCCACCCAGGACAAATGTTTGTGTGATGAGCATGATCATTTGTTCTGTGTCTGGGTGTAATTTATCTTCTTTACATATAATAAAATCGTAGAGCTGTCATTCCTGTACATTGAATATTTTTTTCTTTTTGTATTTTTTTCGAGATAAGGGATCGATTCTGATGCCAGATCAACTTTTATTTTTTTTCGAAATTTTTTATGTTTTTTTGGTTTGATCTATCTCCGAAACTACCGTTAAGTTGTCGATCAAATTTTCCTCAAATATTCCTAATAATATGCTTCTGTTAATGGGCTGTGTATTATTACGCTATTTTCCCTAGGAGATAAGCAATTTTAAATTTTGTTGTTTTAAACTGTTTGTTTGGAGTTGGAAGCTAAACCACTGGATATTATTTATTCAATTTTTCCTCAAATATTCCTTAAACTGCTCTTCATTTAATAGGATATGTATAATTACGCTATTCTCCTTGGGGGATTAGCAATGTTATAATATGTTGATTTTCAGTCATTGTTGACATTTGTATAAGAACCGCTATTTGAAAACTACTGTCAGCGTACTAGCCAGTGTGGTTGGTAACATGCTTGACTTTCGTGCAAGGAGTCTCAAGATCAAATCTTGCAATTTTCTTTTTGACTTTTTGTTTCTTTTTAAGTTTTTTTGAACAGCTTCAATTAATTTAAAAAAAAATGTGCGTACTTTTATTTCAATATCATTCGCAATTTTAATTTATTACCTACGATTTTTTTTTAATAGTTCTCTAGGATATAAATCTACACTGATTTAAATTGTAGGTAGTAAGTTGGATATTTTTTTAAATTGTCATATTGGTTCGAGGTGTAGTAATTTTAAAGATTCGAAAACAATCAGTGTTTCTATTATTTTGTGTTTATTTATGGTTTGAATTCATGCTCAAACCAGTGCATAGAACAAGTTGTACTCATTCAGTCAAATAATTAGTTATGGTTAAGGTATCACGTGGTATGCTGAAGGGAGAAGAGAAATGCTATCGTACGTTCAATTTGCAGCGATACCTAAATCGACCAAAAAATTATAGCCAAATTAATGTGATAAATGTGATAAACACGGATTTTTTAAATTAAAGCCGTTCAATTATGTTCGTTTCCTATGCAAACTATGTACTAGGTTTATCATTATTCGGGCACGCCGCAATTGCGGCGGTAAGACCCCTCTTTGAGGAGTGGCTGGAGAGAAGTCATGGCGTCCTGCCCTACCGCGTGACGCAGGTCCTCACCGAACACGGAAGTTTCGGGAGGAACCTGTGTCTGATGCGAAAGGAGGAGACGCCTGGGTGTCATCACTGCGAAGATCGCCCGGAGGACACGGTGGAGCATACGGTGCAAGACTGCCCAGCTTGGGCAGAGCACCGACGTGTCCTCACGGCTGCGATAGGCGGAGACCTCTCGCGCCCAGCATTGGTCGCGGCCATGCTGCGGGGCGAGACGGAGTGGGAAGCGGTTGCCTCCTTCTGCGAAGCAGTATAATGCTCGCGAAGGAGGAGGCGGGCCGCGAGCGAGAGAGGACAGAGTCCTCTCTCCGCCCCACCCGCGGTGGTAGACGCCCACGGCGACGGACGTCGCTTGATGATCTCCGGCCACAGTAGGCGCGGGCATGCGGGCAGCGAGTAAAGGGCAACTCGCTGCCCGACCAAGGACCATGCCCGGGTCGACGGCGCGTTGTGTCCCACGCGCGCCTCAAAGAGCGTCAGCATAATGGCGGGGGCCCCCTCTCAGAGGGCCAAAGCCTGCCGGGGTCGCGGGATTATTTCCTTACCGTGACCCCGGAACAGAAAGGGCTATTGAAGGACACCGTGGATTTTAGTCAGTAGAAGTCTGACAGTCCCTCCCGCCCTGCCCGGGGTTGGAGGATTCATTTGATGACTTTACCACGCCTAAAAAAAAAAAAAAGGTTTATCATTATTGATCTAAACTAATAATAAAAAATGTAAGTACCTATGTTTGTTTTCCCTGAATCGATCGTCCCAAAATTTTGCATATAGGTACGTTGTCAGGAATTTAGACACGGATATAGGGAACCGTTCATCCCGAATAACAGAAGAGAGAGGTGTTGCCGCGCAAAACAATGGGGAAGGCAAGTCAAAGCTAATAGTAGATGGCGCCACCATAGCTTAGTCCTAACAATAGCTTAGTCCGACCAATGACGTAGTACTATTTTGAAGTACCTTTAAGATTTAAACTGATTTGAACCAATGACGATGCTTGGAACAAGCTATACTAGCGCCATTAGCTCCCCAATTGCCATCCCCATTACGTTCATATTCCAGATGGTGCCACTTACACGATCCGTATTGTTTTCCAAATTCTAAATTAACGCAAGCGAAGCCGCGGGCAAACACTAGTCTATAATATGTATGTATTTAGAAATATATAAGTATGTTTATCAGTTGTCTAGTACCCATAACACAAGCTCTGCTTAGCTTGGGACTAGATGGCGTTGTGTGATAGTTGTGGAATATATATATATATATAATTGGTTTTCCAAATTAATTTTGAAACATTGATCAATTTCACTATAGTTTTATTACAAAACTAAAATAACAATTAATTTATCGATAAATAGCTATCAAATGAATGGTGGATTCCTTTTTTATCACGACACCTGACAGTGTCGAGTAGCTTTCAAAGTCAAGAAACCATGAAAATATTTTAATTTTGATATGGTCTAAATTTTTTTCTTGATAAATATTAAGTAAATCAAATAAGATAAATTATGTAATCAGGCGTTACTTTGAGGAAAACCATGACATTAAATGTTATAAAAAATATTATGTAGTTTTAATTTCGCGACAAAAAATCCAGGCTTGTTGCAGAATGCAATCCCACACTATGCATATGTAATATGCATTTTCGTAACATTTAATAAATCAAATAATTTGAATAGAACATTTCCTTTATTGAAGTGAAAACTTCTTTAGCGGCGTTGTACACTTTTTCTGTAATGGGTAAAAAATTTAAAACTCGCGTCAGGGTCACGTGACCAAAACTCGCGTCAGGGTCACGTGACCCTGATCGAAAATGAGTAAGACGTCATTCAAATTAAAAATAAAACATAGTAACAAAAAAGTTTTCACTTCTACCGGCACTCCTGGAGTGCAACCTTTTTTTTTTGTGAATGTAGGTTTGCTTGTGTGCCTATGTCAGAAAAATGAAAGGAATTCGTGTACATTTTTAATGCAACACAATAATCAAAATAAAGATTCATTTTGTAAAAACAAACAGAACCAAAACGAAATGGTAAATACCAGTATAAATAAACGCTTCAAAACCAACAACATCAAAGCTTGAATACAACAATAACATTCAAATCAACCTGATATACAAGTAATAAGTGAACATTGAGACTTGGATAAGAGCCTGAAGAGCATCTAAAAGGCACAGGAATTGTTAGAGCCCTTGCAATATCAGAGACAACACAATCGCATTAAAATATTGCTAGTGGTTCTCATGTTACAGGTCGAGAAGAATTTTTAAGAATACTAGGTTTTTTTTTTAGCGTGGTAAAATCATCAAGCGAGTCCTCCCACCCCGGGCAGGGCGGGAGGGACTGTCAGACTTGTACTGACTAAAATCTACGATGTTCTTCAATAGCCCTTTATGTTCCGGGGTCACGGTAAGGAAATACGAGTAAGTTCCGCGACCCTGGCAGGCTTTGGCCCACATCAATACCCCGTCATTTTTGCTGACGCTCTTTGAGGAGCGCGTGAAACACGGCGCGCCGTCGACCCGGGCATGGTCCATGGTTGGACAGCGAGTTTCCCTTTACTCGCTGTCCGCATGCCCACGCCTACGGTGGCCGAAGATCGTCTGCCGACGTCCGACGCCCGGGCGTCTACAACTGCGGTTGAGGCGGAGGGAGGACGCTGTCCTCTCCCTTTCGCGGCCCGCCTCCTCCTTCACGAGCATTACTGCTTCGCAGAAGGAGGCGACCGCTTCCCACTCCGTCTCGCCCCGCAGCATGTCAGCAAAGAATGCCGAGCGCGAGAGTTCTCCGCAGAATTCTAGGTTATTTGGCAAAGACAGTAATAAGATATAGGGTGGTCGGCACTCTTAGTGGTGCGGAACGGACTGTCAGACTCGTAACTAAAAGCTGCCCTGTTCTTCCAGTCTTATTAGGTACCCGTGACCCTGGATAAAAGGTTGTTGAAGGATCACCCGAAAATTAAGTCAGTACAAGCCCTGGGTTAGGACTGATTTTGATTTTTTTCTTTCAATCGTTCTTTAGGTTTTCAGGCCGTTATATCTCTAAAAGTGATTTCCAATAGTCCGCTTTTTTTAAGCGTTATAAATTAATTTATAAACTGAAAAAAAAAATCAATCTTATAACATAGATCATCTTGTAGCACTGTGTTTTAATCACAAAACAGATAAATAAAGTTGTTTATATCTAATATTTTTAAACGAGCAATTCTTGTATATTTATATATAATCAGGATCTCGGAAACGGCTCCAAGGATTTTAATGAAAGTTACAGATTAGGGGTTTTTCTGCTAAAAGAATTGATTTATCAAGGTCCCAATTTTGAGAAAAGCTCGGTTCTCAAGATATAGACATTTTAAAAACCGAGCGAAGCTCGGTCAACCAGATATTCCCATTAATAGAATAAAATTATAATTCAAATGTTATTAAAAATATAAGTTTGATTATTTAGTTCGGTTTTAGAATTACCTATATGTAGTTACTTAGCCATGTTGCTATAAAAGCTAGGAGTTTCGACTTACCTTTATCTACTTCATAATTTAACAAACTCTTAGTAAGGGACACAATGGAAATTTGGCGATCGTTTAGGATAATTGTTGAAACGCGACACAAGAATACTCTTTGATTTTATTGAGTGTAAGGAAAGAGTTTGGAATTCCACTTCCCGAGCCGATTTACTGGCATACCTACCATGTAACCTCACAAGTTATCGTCGAATATTTATTATTCATGGAAAAGTATTTTGTAGAGGTTTAAAAGATATTGCAATGTAATTGTACAAGTATGTTGTAGAATAAATTTTTGACGTATGGGTGATTTTATGTCGTATAAAACCTTTAAATTAATTTTTGAAAGCTTAGTTATCTGGACTGGAATTTTGTCAAATGATAATCGTATTCCAGATTGCCGATTAAACGCAATGCATATCATTGACCTGAAAAAAGGAGAAATGTCGGTGTGAGTGACAAGAACCGCTTTGATTTTATATTATTAAATCCAAGTTTAGTGTTCAGCAGAAAATTTCGTAAAAATGATAACCATGGATATTGGCAATAGACTCATTAAAAGATGTTTTACTTTTGGTCTTTGTCTAAATATAAAAAAATAGGTACTTTTTAAAAGATTGAATGCCATCGATTTCTGCATAGTAAAGCCCTGACTCCATAACAAGACACAAGCATTGTTTTGTTCGTTCCCCATAATAATCATCCTTTTAGGAAAATTAAATTCCAATAGTTCTCCATTTCCACAATTATAGACCAGTAAACAATCACATTGAATACACTCCCCAATAATGTTATAGACCCACAACAATACACTGTAGTGCAATTCAATACAATATTCCCCCTTTATAACTACGTGAATCACTTTGGTGACTAGATTCTCACAATACACAGTGTAGCTATCTCAAAGAGATATCGTCGATCTTATCTATCGCAATAGCGTATTGCTCGTGCATGACATTGAGTATTAACGGTAGTCCGTGGTTTATGGATAGACTACGTATAACCTGCGATTATGTCTACGGGAGTAACGTTTGATTTCATTCATTCCAATCGGTTTTTATTTTAAAATATAACCAGTATTCTATGGAACTTTATGTTTGTGACGATGTCTCTTAATGTTTTTTATGATTCCACAAAATTCTAGCTTGCTTAGCTTTGCAAATATTCGATCCTTTTAAGTTAAGGTCGACACTTGTTTTAGAGTAATCGAAATTGCAAGATATTTCCGCATTAACAACATTGCGAGAGTAATTTACTATGTTTAGTAAATAATTCGTATATTCAAACCTTCACAATAAAGTTTCACTGAACCTGCATTGTGAAGGTTTGCAAAATTCGTAGCGTTTAAAAGAACAATAATCATATTATGATCATACAAACACACGAAAGCCAAATTTTATTTATATTTGATTATCTTATCAAAAGATCGTGCTTTGGCTTTTAACATTGAAATACATTGTAGTTTAATCATTTACGGCCCACAATAATTCAAGTTTATCGAAAGCTGATATACGAGTACCTTTGATTCGATTAAAATAACTTGTATACCTGACCAACATGCAAAAGGCATTTATCACTCTAAAATTCTGTATTATGCTAACATCGATTTGAAGGCTAATGTTCAGAACATGGTTCCTTCTAGGAAAAACAAATAATTAACTCATCTCCGCAAAATCAAATCATAATCAAAATCTCCGGCCGCGTCAGCAATTATTAATCCGTGTTGTAACACACACACGAAAAATAAAAGATTTATAAACTTGATTGCTAACAACCCAAGTAACACAGTCTGGAAGTTTTAAAACCAATCTGTCTATAGACTGTCTATTCAGGGTTAATCTTTAGATACGGGCTTTCTAGAGATGGGTTTGATACAGAACATTTAATCTTATAGAGTTATTTATCTTAAGCTGTATTATTTTAAGAGCATTTGTTCTATAGAACACTTATTTTAAGTACGTTTATAGTTATAACGAATGTTTCTAGATAAAATGCTCTACAAATAGTTAAAAGAGCCTATAGGCACCTATTTTGAAGTAGTTTTATAGATAAAACGACATATTTGAAGACAAAACTTTCTACAGATATTCTATTTTAGCTAATGGTACTCTTATCTTTTTTTTTCTATAGATACTTCAGTCTAGATAAAATACTTTACTAGATAATTTTAAGTTTGTCTAGAAAACTGACAGAGAAGTCGTGTTTTTAGAGTTTTTATCCTTAAAAGTGGCTTAGTTAAGTGCATTTGTACAAGAAATTTGAATTGGATGAGTTTATGTAATGGAGAAGATGAAACAAATTAAAAGATCTATGGTGATGGTGGTTTTCGTCAAAAAATCCGCAAGTATTTAAAAAGAAAGAAAAATGAAGAACAGTCGACCGAAGAAGAATCGAAACTTTAGTAACTTCCTCCAAAACGTAGAAAATTGTTGATGATAATTATATGGGTACTCAAATATGAAAAGATTTGCTGTCAAGAGTACGAAAAAAAAATCAAAATCATGACTTAAATCCAAGATGGAGGACAGGCTATTTGGAATACACCCCCGTGATATGGGTATCAAATGAAAGGGTTTGCTGTCAGGAATACGAAAAAGTAGTCACGTGACTTAAATTCAAGATGGCGGACCGGTTGTTTGAAATCCCCTCATAATAATTATGGATATCAAATGAAAGGGTGTGCTGTCAGGTATACGAAAAAAAATGTCACTTGACTTAAATCCAAGATGGCAGACGTCCAAGATGGCGGCCAGGCTATTTGAAATGCACCCAAATGACATGGGTATCAAATGAAAGGGTTTGCTGTCAGAACTAGAAAAAATAGTCACGTGACTTAAATTCAAGATGGCGGACTGGCTGTTTAAAATCCACTCCAATGATGTGGGTATCAAATGAAAGGGTATTAATGTAATTACAATTATAATTATTATTTCTCACATTGTTTATACCTAAATAAATCAGAAATACTTTTTACTCGGGTACCCTCTTGTATTGATTAATTATATTGGTTTGTTACTGCATAAAATGGTCTTACGTTCACAACACATGAAATTACCTATTCACTGAAGAACGTCTAGAAATACTGTGACAAGATAAAAAGGAATACAGAGTGATAGTTACTAGATAATTTTAAACCACTCTTAAATCTGTTTATTCTCTCACTAGATAGTTTAGTATGTAATAAGTAAAATTAATCTAGAGCCATACTACAAAATAAAATATCTAGACTGTTTGTTCTATAGGAATCGGTTTTCTAGTAAATTTTATCTGGACGCCATTAGTATTGCCTAATTTTTGCTTCAAATAATTTTCGTTACGTACTTTAATGTTTTTATCATTAAATTATGACTAATTAGACATTTGATATGTTATAAATTACTATATTTTAAATAAAATGAGTATTTTTAGCATTAAAATGTAAAATCGAAAATTTTTTCATACCAAATAATATACATATTTTGAAAAAAAAATGTTAAATCTTACATTTACAGCGGGCGCTCTTATTTTACAAGAGTTTTACATAATGTTCAACGATAGAATTTCAATCGCATGTTGATTTGCTTATTTACCCAGTATTAAAATTAAAATTAATAAAAAGTAATAAATTTGTTACGCCATGATGCAAATATTATTAAGTAAAATAACTCTTGTAAGTTCCACGCCATTATGCGTCATTAGTAAAATGTTACTTAAAGTTGTTAGTCTTAAGATCATTTGGTTTTAAAACGTGACGAGCAATGATTCATTTAAAGGTCTTAACTCTATCTATAAACTATCTACTAGTACGCTACTAGATAAACGTACGATCTATAAACGGTTTAGAAAGACACTAGAAACATCTCATAAGTCAATTTGATCTGAACTCTATCTAGTCATGTTTTCTTAACTCATTCTTAAGAGAGGGTACAAGAATGTGCCCACTTTTACTAAACTCTGTCTATAAGCGTTCTAGAAGATTGCTTATAGATGTTTTATTCTTATGGTAGACAATTCAATTTAATTCTATAAGCTATCTAGTAGTACGTTTCTAGACACGTTTGTGTTACTTGGGAAAGTCGCTAACTTTTTCCTGTTTACCCGTTTTTTTCCTCAAAAAGACACAATTCACTGGGAAAATGACAAAATGGGAAAATGCGCTTATAACCTGGCATATGACAAGCAGGAAATGGCATTTAATATTGAGTTACGGAATCACACGAAAATATTTTTCTGGATTGTTGGTTAACTGAGGGTTGAGTCAATGATAGATTTTAGAATTCATAGCATTGTTTGAAGATAATAATAATTAGAGGTGGAAATTAATTAATTTAGGAAACGTTTGTAGATAAACCCTTTTGCCACGGTAATAATATCTACAGTATTTGATCTTCATACAAACGGGCGAAACGCGAGCTATACCACGTGACTCGATGTCGGGGCGCGCTTGAGGCGCAGACAGTCACGGCCGTACCGTAGTGATGAACGGACGGTGCGTTGTTTTTTTTAGCAAATATGACAAGTAAAAAATATTGTGCTGTGTTTGGGTGTTTAACGTCAACAATAACGCATCCAGGCATAAGTTTTTTTAAATTACCTGCAACCTCTGAAAGGTGAGTACCTACTAACTATAAAATAATTTTACTTACTAGTAGCTAGTAGCCGTGCTAGTAGGTAGGTACATAATGTGTGACTTTTAATGGTTATGTATTTTCCTTTATATCACGAAAAAAAGGGTATTTGGGTTAATCATCATCAGCCTATTAATGTTCCCACTGCTGGGACACAGGCCTCCTCTCTGTGAGAGGGGGTGGGCCATAATCCACCACGCGGGCCCAGTGCGGATTGGTGGATGTCACATGTCTTCGAATTTTTGGTTCTAGGACATGCCGGTTTCCTCACGATGTTTTCCTTCACCGTTTTGAGAGCAGTGGTGATGAAATAAATTACACAAAGTAATGCGCCTGCCGGGATTCGAACCCACGACCTACAACTCGTAAGTCGGGGCCGATACCACTGGGCCACCACTGCTCTTTGGGTTAATAAATACAGTAAAATGAATAAAGTAAAGGAAAGTTACTGAGGCAAGTTAAAAAGATACGAGTAAGTTATAGGCGGTTCTGAATGAATCATGATACGGTAGGTACTTACTCTTGTGTTAAAACTCCAGTGCATGTGTGTTTTGTTAGTTTGTATTATTCAAAGTAAAGTCATGGTGTAACGGCGCGGTGGGATTGTCGGTGGACACGGAAATGAAGCAGTGAGGTGAGCTTCATTTACCTACGGTACGGTGTACAATCAACGTATATTCAGTGTACTACATAAACTATATCACAGACATGAATATTATTCTAGGAACGTAGATTACAGTTTATCTAGGGCTCGCGCGTACATAGTTCGCTCCGTGTTTGAGTGTGCGCACTGCGTCGCACAGTGGTCGGACAGCCCTAACGCATGTTTACGTACCGCGCGGCTGTAGGTATTTATTTCTATCATGCGGCCGAGATCAACTACTGTAGATATTTATACTGTGCTTTTGCGTAGATTCTTCTCTTGTCACGGTTGTCACGTGTAAATAATATTTAAAAATATCAATTCAAAGTTCAAATCAATTTAACGTAAAAGAACGCTCTGTGACTGACAGGGATTAAAGAAAAAAAAAAGTTGGTAGGTGCACCATCCCACGCGACGTCCAGATTCTAGCAGTATTTTTTATATCCCAGCGATTTTTCTATTCGCTCGCGTCGTTCCTGCCATGTATTTCAACCGCGCGGCTCGATTCTGTCTAAAGTGTTCCACAGTAAATCTAACGCTACAAAAAATCCCGAAATCTCGACCCATTTTGAACGAGTATCGTCGGTTCTTTGCAAAGTCGCGCTGGCCGAGTGCTGAAGGAATTACGTTTACAATTATTTACGTCATCCGAAATAGCTACATGTAGAATAAGTGAATGTTTTGATATCTGAGAATCATTAACATCATCATAATATTCATATTACCTTCCAAGTTTATTAAGGAAAATTGCAAATCACTGACATTTTCCGCACCCGCCCGTGTCTGATGTTTCATAAATAAAATCAAACGTGCCCGTCGCTTTCTTCACAAGGCACAGGCGCGGCGAGGTGCGAAATATGAAGCGCTTCGTGTGAAGCGAATATTTCAATTATTATGGGGAACAAAAATGTATCATTACAACTACATAATTATTCCTTTTAGGATTTGTCTAATAATGCTCTTTATTGCAATCACAACGTAGCTAAGCAATTTTTGACAATCAAAATAGTCTGCAAGTAAGTAAACTTGATAATCTTCAAAAATAAATAATGAGATACCGCCACAAAATCCTTGTCAATTTGCACTACAAAGAGCAAACTATTACCCAACGTCTAAACGTTGGGTAATAGTTTAGACGCAAGAGCTAACTCTTGCGTATCGTCATCCATTTCTTACGAAGTGAACACACAAACATGTAAACACTCTCTAATATTCATTTCCTTAGTCGTCTAACAGCCACCATTCTTGTCTTAAGGGGCACGAGAGCGTAAACAATTTGAGATTGTGCCTTCTACCTAAACGGAAGCTTCTACTGAGTGGACTTTTCAATTTTGCCGAGTGCCAAGAATTTATGCTGGGAAACATCGTAGTGTTTTCTTTTCATTTTGAAAAGAGCATTCGTATTCGTAGTCCTCTGTAGACTTGGTGCCATTGAAGGAGTCTTTTGATACTGTTTGGCGTGTGATGCCGGTTAAATTATTGGAACTGTTCGGATTTAAATTATACGCAATTTTTGCGTTCGTGTTTATGGGTTCTTAGTATATGTGTATGTGTGTTGTGGTTTTGTTATTTTGTATTTGTTTTTCCTATTTTCGTAATATTTTAGTATTGGCATGGGATGAACTGCCGATTTTCTTAAGCTAGGTGTTGACTAAACAGCTACAATTTACGAAAGTAAGAAAACAAGCCGTATCTTAGATTGCAAATTAAATTGATATAATATAAAGCTTAAGGTGTAATTTGTTAAAATATTATTTTACCACACAAAGCATGACTTTATTGTTGTTGTTTGATTTTGTGAAAATGTGTCGCTCCACACTACTACTTTAGTACGAATTAACCATCTTCTGGGAATCCCACAGGCCTTCGAAATTTATACTAGTGTCATTGGAAAGGTATATGCGTAAACTACCATAAAACACGTGTGCAATTTCAGGAAATCCTCAAATATACCACAGAATTCGTTTAATTTAAATTATAGTAGCATACCCAGTATGCTCAGCATCAACATTTTGCATTCTCTGCAAGTTTTCGAAGCAACTTCATTGCGGTTTTATAACCACATCATTTACTGCGTCTGTCGGTCGTGGGTTATGTGACGACAGAATGCATAGTCTTCCATTTTTTACCCGACTGCGCCAGAAGGACGGTTGTGTTTTTCAAATATATGTATGTATGTTGGTATATTTCTTTGGCACGCTCTGCAGCCTAAACGGCTTGATGGATTTTAAGAGGGTCGAGGTCTCTTGAGAGGTGTCGTTAGATTTGTCTAAAACGTGAGAGTGTCACTGGATACATAAAACTGGCCACGTGCGAGTCGAACTCTCGTGCCAAGAAAAAATATTTTTTTTAATCTCTCACATACTATCAAATGGGGTAGCTTAATAGGATTTTAAAAATGTTTTAACAAAATATATAATGTAACTTATATTTTTCTATTTAATTTGGACTGCAAATGCCAACAAAAACTAAAAATAATAAAATAAAAATTTCAAAAAAACAAAAATATTGACTGCGTAAAAAAATAAGTTTAATAAAAACTAAAACGATCCTCCCCCTGGGAAGTTCCCCTTGGGAAGATTTGATTGGTATAATTTGAATGGGCCCCGACTGTGAGTGTGAATGAGTGAATTCTAAACTACTGAGCTTGTTTCTTTCTTTTTTTTTTAGTTTTTGTTTAAGTTAATTTTTTACGCAGTCGGGTTTTTTGTTTTTAGGTGTATTAAATAGTAGCTCCTGATTTCACAAAAGATTGCCTAGAAACAGTGGCAG
This sequence comes from Agrotis segetum, assembly GCA_036375495.1. Taxonomy (NCBI): domain Eukaryota; kingdom Metazoa; phylum Arthropoda; class Insecta; order Lepidoptera; family Noctuidae; genus Agrotis; species Agrotis segetum. The sequence goes on from JAQSVV010000192.1 coordinate 1,270,661, forward strand.
GTGGATATTAATTACGAGTTGTAATTTTCTTTGTGTTTTAAACAGACTTCAAAATAGAGGAGATTATTTTTGATTTAGTTTTGATTGTGGTGTAGTCGTATAATTTTTTTACCCGTGGTGCTACTGGTAGTATAACGGTTAGTACCACGGGTAGTGAACGGTATTTCCTAGTTTTGCCTTACTCTCCTCTTTGTGAAATAATATTATTATGTATTTCCCGTATGGTGCCGTATCACAGAACGGAGGTTGATATCATTATTTGGCATAAATTAATGAGTTTGAATACCAGGAAAATTAGATATTGTATAGTGTAGTCGCCTCTGACTAATGATTAACTGAATTTAGCCGAAATATTTCAATTTATAATTAGATGTCAGGAAATAATGCTACTGAATTTAATTCGATATAAAATACCAAATAATTTGTAACTATACAATGTACATTATTATAATAGTGTTAAATTTCGAATAGTTTTGGCAATAGATATTTAAATTGTTCTGAAATTTCATTCATGTGTTAATTATCTAATAACGATTCTGAATATCAATCCAATAGTCAATAACCTCATTTTAAAAACGATAAACGAGATATCAACATAATGAATATTTCGACTCATCCGAAGAATAAAGTCTGATGTGACCTTAGGCCAAAAATCACTTTAATAGCTTATTGAGATAAGCAATTAAAACTCTACAAACGTGTGTTTTTAGAATTTTGATATTTTATTTAGTTCCGGAAATATAGAATCGAATAACGTCTCATCTGAAATTCGTTCCGCAGAACAACGTACGAAGTGTATAAGTGACGGTACGCAGGCATCTGGGGGCACGTCTCTTCGTCACATCGGCCACTGTTTGTTGGAGAGAGAATATTTTCGTTGCATGATCTTATATTTTAATACATTGTATAGTCTAAGTCACACATCACGTTTATATACTTTAGTCTAAGTAAACAGTTGTAGACTATCAATGTTTACATAGAACGGTTTTCGACGGAAATGTTCAGAAACTCATTTTTTTCGATGGTATGATTATTTTTATAAATATTCACTGGCACTCATGAACTTTTAAGACGCTGTTATACGAATTTAAATAATCTTCTAAGCGTTTCATTTTAAAATAGAACGTTTTTGTACGGAATCAGTGATATGATTTATGGGTTCCATGTTAAGATGGGACGTTGTTCCTGGTAGAATGAAATCAGTTAGGACGTTGTTCGTTTAAAATGTTTGCTAAATATTAAAAAAAATGTATTTATGAGTGGGTAACTTAATTCCTACGTGCAAAGTCTTGCACTTCACATAAATGATATTTCTTGAATATTCTATTTTACAGTTTTATTTTATTTCATATGTCAATTTAGAAGGAAATATCAATGAGTCCTTTTGGTGGCCTTTGCATCCTGATTTAAAAGAAATAAGCCAATAATTAGCAGAAATATTAAATTAAGAACTTCTACGTGAAGATCATAATACCAAATAAATCATCGGTGATAGCTAAAAAGAGGTTGTCACGTCAACTCAGACAGAAGAATATATTTACAGTAATCAACCTAGTACATTTTCTTTGGAATGCCTTCTAGTCTCGAAATTTTAACATTGATACAACACGAGGACTTAGAATTTTCTCATCGTAATATTGAGTATCTACCCCAGTTATTTAAAACTATCAGAGCCTACTCCTACCACTGTTCATTCGATCTTCGATAACTCATGTAGACAATTTCTCTGCGATTCCTTTTTCGTCATTACGCGCCACAAACTCCCTTGCTATTGCTACTTTCCTTCTCCAAAACATTCAGTGCCAGTACGCATACGGACTAATCGTGTGTAGATCGGAATGCAAAGCATGCATAAAGTTGCCTGCTTGCCATTTTGATTGGCCTCTCCTTCAATTCCATGGTAATACCTATCAGCATTTCTATTTTAAACATTGCATAATACAAACCCATTTCTTACGCGTATGAACCAAAAGAAAACGGTCAACGTCAGGGCACCCCAAGGATTTAAGACAGCAATAGGCATCTCTGTTGACTTGACATAGACCACCCTGCATCAAAGTCCCCGCCTCCGCCAACACTGCCGAACCCTGACACTACATACCTTCAATTATTTCGCAAGACTGAATCAAGTCAACGGAGCCTCACTTGGCGGGACTACTATCTGGGGTCGGCCTGCATTATTTATAGGAACCTAACTAAATGGTTTGGTACGGTGTGGTTCTGTTTTCGGTCCTCACTCTTGAAGTCGGTTCTTTTCGTTCAAAAAAGCACAAGGTCAACATTATTATACTTAAAACATCTTAAACTCTTGTCAGACATATGTTTTGAAAAGCAACTAGGTGTTCGAAGCATGCACTGAAGTTTCGTCATGAAAATAATGGAGAGTTTAATTTTATTTTAATGTGCGATGTGAAATCTCGTTTCTCCTTTCTGACTAAACAAGGGCACGCAGCCAAGTTCACTAAAATGATCTATGCCTGAATTAGGTATTCCTATAAATTTCAAGCAGAGGAAGGTTTAATAAAGAGGTGTAACGGTTATGTTAAGCTACATATTTGAGACTTTTTAAATATAATAAACTTTTGAAATAATAATATCAGTTTTATTGACTCTAAGGAAATGTAATTATTTAACACATCAAAAATTATACTTAATATTTCAAGGTAGATAGTCAGATAGGACTCATAGGACTTGAGGCGTTTCCGTAAAACAACGTCAAATATTCACTACGGACCCACTTTTTTCTTCGTTCTTTCGCTATAAAACGTCTTATGTTGATATGGAACTCACTATATCGTGTATTAAAAGGATTATAAATATACATAACCTGTCATTTAACTGGTCTAGGGTGATATAATAACATACCAAAAAATCAAAATGTCAAGTATCGTAGTTTTAGAGTTACACAGAGATACACAAGTCAACAACTTCTACAAGCTCTACTGAAAACCATCAATCTTGCAAATCGGACTTTATTCTTCGGATGAGTCGATTTGAATAAACATCGGAATGAAAGCTTACCTTACAAATGTACTTAAAAGACGTACAGTGTACACAAATATTGCTCCAAGCGGGCTAAATGTTTGCAAGAATCGGTAAAGACGTGCGTTTTCCCGTACGCCGAGCAAGACCTATGCACCAAGATTGCGAACGATGCAAGAAAGAAATGCAAAAAAGGCCACTCACTACAGTGTACAGATGAATGAGTGCGTCTTGCGATGTTTGAACACCAACGCAATGCACTATGCACACTCCATTTCGAGTTGATATGAAACGGTTCCTTGCTCATGAAAAGCCTTTTCGAAAGATCCTCAGCCTCTTTTTTTAGTGAAAGCAACGGGATTGAATAACAAAGAGTACCTTTGATTGGCCTCACAGAGCCTCATTTATGCTTTCTCCCGTATAACGTATGTTTATCTGAAGCAAATGATGCTCGTTCTTGGAATTTTAAATACGTCTTCTCGTTTCAGTTGGCATAATATATGATTAACTTGGATACTTTATTAAATTAAAAGGCTTTTTGAATTTAGGAATTCGTATAAAATGTGTTTGGATAATGATAAAAAGAGCTGTGAAAAGCCACACTATAAATAAGTTTAAGTTCCAAATGACTGATTCGTGGAATGCTCTGTGTATATTATCAGTAAATTATGAGACGATTTTATATTCACCTTGATATTTAAGAAAAATGTGTAGAAAAATATTCACCACAGAAATTATTTTTTACAATGTCTTATTGTTGTAAAAGAAAACAGAACAAGACTATTAGAAGCGAAACTAAGAAGGTATTGTATGCAAGTTAAAAATAATGTAATGTGTTTTGAATATGGTTACACTTAAAACTACACATCAATTTATGGTTGTGATGATGACTATTTTATGTCAAAATAAAATTAAAATATTCTCATAAATCTAAGTTCTGAGAAAGTACACAGTTAATAGTTTACAAGATAATTTTAACGTTATTTCAGCAGGTTTCTGCTAATTCAAAATATCGTTTTTGGGTTGCTTTTGAATACTGAATATATTTTTATATTTGATCCTCATCAAAAGAATTCCGATTCCGATTCTGCATTTTACAACACGACCAACAGCAATGTACAATTGTACACTCCGAAATATTTCAGGACTCATTTGATGATATTCGTGATTGATTAACAAACATCCATCAATCCAGACTTCCGCATTTAAAATATTAGTAGAACATTGCGCCCTACATACTACTACAACGCTACCGTATGATTACAGTAGATTCGTGTTCTATGTCACAATTACGACCCTCTCCACAACAGACGACCAAAAACCAATTATCACCAAACAAATCCCACCTAAAAATCGAACAAGCAACGCAAACATTATTTTTCCCGGCGCCATTTTCAATCCCCCGATATCAGAACACCGTGTGAGTATAATAAAATACAATTGAATCTGTTAACGAGACACGGCACCCTGTATATCCGCAAAGTACACATTCGACTCATTGCCAGAGGATCGAATAAACAATGTTGACATTTGGAGTCGCACGCGCTGGGATCAGTTCTCGAAAATGGGTGTTGAGCTTTTGACTATATTTCTTTAGGTATATAATAATTATTATCATGATTGTTGTATGAGCATTATTGACGGCACGATTAGCGTAGTGGAAATTATACTCCGGCGCTGCATGTCGCGGGTTCGATTCCCGCATGGAGCAATCATATTATGATCTACAATTAGTTGTTCGGGGTCTGGGCGTTTGTGTATGTGAGTTTGAATGTTATGTTTGTAAACGCACCCACGATACAGAGAAAAATCTTAATGTGAAGAAGAAGAGAAGAAGATCGAAGCCGAGATTTGCTACGCAGTACTCGATCGTTCAGCCACTGTGCCAACCGTGTCGTCAAATATAACCCTATGATTATAAATGTGAAGGTTTGGATGGATGGATGGTTGGATGTTTGTTACTCTTTCCCGCAAAAATCACTGATTGGATTTGGATGTTTGTTTGGTACGCAGATAGTTTATAACCTGGAATAACACAGAATAATTTTTATCCCAATTTTATGTTTCCACGGGATATTTTTCAAGTTACAGCGGATGAATCCGCTGGCAACAGCTAGTACTCGCAATATCATGAAGACATAAGGCCTAAGTATTTTTGTTTACAAAATGAAATGATTCTTTCTGTACAATTTTCGGTATTCTCGGTTTCTCGGTCTTACCGACAACTTTCGCATACCTTTACCAATATCAAAGCCATATTTATAGCTTAACGAAAAACCTTTTTATTCTTTAGATAGGTACGTTTAAAGGTAAAATAGCCTTGAGGGTCTTTTACAAAGGGCCAGTCAGGTATTACAGGATTAGAAAGAAAATCTATTTCATTTTAAATAGGATTAAGACATCATATACGAGATGGTCTTCATATTCTTGAATATTTTTCGTGAAATCTTGAGTGGTAAAAATTTCAAAAGATTTCGTGTATTTCTGTCGTAATTTTTTTTCTTGTTTCAGATGCGATTCTGTGGAACTATTCTAAAGGATTGGTAAGTGATGAACTTATTTATGTTTAAGGCTGTGAGTTCAGACCCAGTCAAGTATCAATGTAGATTTTTAAATGCACATAAAATAAACATTCTGAGTTTTATCTTTCAGGATTCATCACTTGATGGAGCCCCCTTAGAGGGTCAAAGACCGTAAAGTGCCCGGAACGTAAAGGGCTATTGAAGGACACCGTGTATTTGACGGCGCGGAAAAAAGATATCATCAATTCGTCACTGACTAATAATGAATCAAAACATTGTGCATCGTGAGGAAAGTTGGACTGTATAACCAATATAATTAAACGTAACTCCAAAGCAATCTCAGAGGCCTGTTGGATACCCAGAAGCAGCTTATTTAAGTCCAACATAGACGGTGGCCACATACTCACACAGAAAAAAAAGAAACTTATGATGATAAACAACCGTACATACAAAGTATTGCGGATTCTTCAATAAAAATAAAACTTTAAGTAGAAAATCTGTGCCACTCACACATGCATATTGCTGACGTAAAACAAGCGGAAAGAGTGCGGTAATATTTAATTGGCGCCAATTTGCGAGTTAATTGAAATATTGAATAGCTGTTGCGGTTTCACGTATCGTTGCCTGCTTGCGTTTTTTTTTTCATAAATTGAGTATTGGAAAAATACGCTGGTGGCTCAAAAAATTGGACTAACTTATATCATTATAAATTAACAATAAATAAGTCTGGTGTTCTTATTACTTAGCTGACTTAACTCAAGTCAAATTTAACATGCCTCACTCCCCGTCTTGTACTGGGTGGTTTCTGTTTTCCTAAAGCGCCTTATTGTTACTATCTTCTTGTGTTATGTAAATACTATGTATGAAATCATAACAGTTCTACAGACGTCATCAAAATGCATTTCTCACAAAATTCTTAAAAACTTATGAGCAAAGCGGCTTTTATTAACTTAACCCACTCATACTTTAAATCTACCCGAAATCTCAGTTGATAGCTCCTTAAGATTCCACTTCGCTGACGTCATATAATGATATTCAGCTGACAACGAACAATTCGCACGTTATATCACGGCGGGTAATACAAAATTTACTGAACACATCCCATTTCAACACTCGTGTGCGAAGACGTTATAATAAATATTTCATACTTTATTGCTACGCTTATTTGACGACGGGGAGGCCTAATGACCAATTTAACGCTTATGAAGTGCAAATTCTCTGTCATACTGTGAAACGAGACATTATAATACCCAATTTCAGCTTCAGAAAGAATATAAATGGGTAACGCACCTGTGAGACGGTTCTCTCCTTCGTTTTTTCTGCTACCCGATATTTTTTAATTTTATCTCCCCAATTGCTTGAGAAAAGTTGGAGAAGTGGGGTTTATTAAATTTAATAAAAGTTTGACAATGAGTCTGGTTTTCAATTTTATTTTTAAAAAGTAATTCAGAGTCGTATTTTTTTTTTGAAGTCATCACCTGGACATGGAAAAATAGCCCGAGTTGATTGAAGAGACATTTTCATGGACTCCAAGGTCAAGGTATTAATCAAATTCTCTCATCAATTCCCCGAAGTAATCACTTTAGATTGGCCCTCAATAATTTACTCTCAAAATACTCACTAAGTGCTGTTTTCATGAATTGTTAAATGTTTCGATTGGAGAGTTTATTGACAAAGGAAATTGCGAATGGCTATCTGTCCAAATAGCCTTCAATAGCTGGAAAAAAAACTGCTGAAGTCACTCTAAATCTCAAAAATCTCGTTATCAAAGTCTTTTTTCGATCCTCGTGGTTGGTGGACACCGACATATATGATAAATTACCCTCAAATAATATGTCAGCTAACCTCGGAGGGTCACACTAGTTTGCTTCACAAGGCAAAGCAATTATTCTTTTGATCGCTATCGTAAACCGAGAAAAAAGAGCCTTTGTTAGTTTAGGCTTCGTTATATCAGATTTGTGATTTTTGCCTCCAAATCTCATTGTTTGGAAAAGGTTGAATTCTTTTCAGTAAGGTAATAGATAAAAATATGTTTTTTTTTTTCTTTTGTTGTTCTCGCTTCGTGGAATAATGTTTATAAAATAAACCTTTGATATTTAGTTTTAGTTAAATCTTGATTATTTAAATCAGTAAAATCTCTTTGAGCTGTTATTCGTATTGTGAGAATTATTCAGTCTTAATTTGTAAAGTCGTGAAATCATAAACAGACTGAGAAATTACATTATTTTACTATTGGTTGGCGATCCGCCTCTTATTTGCACGTTTTTGGTGTGTTTTCCCTTGTTGTATTTTATTTGATAAAACTTTGTCAAGCCTACAAACAATGAATACAACAAAAATAAAAGTAAACTTACTCGCGTACATTTATTTCAATTTTATTTATACCTATAATTTTTTTGATCAGCAAAAATAATCATCTTAGCATAAACTTAAACAATATTTACAATAAAAAGAACCCACCGCGAAATTCAACAAAAAAAAAAAAACTTTTCATTTTTATAACTCCATCTGGCCAAACTTTTTATTTTTATAATTCCAGCTGGTAAAACCGTTTATAAATTCAAGAGAATAAACTGGGAACGTAACATCATTTCCTCGGCCGGGTCCGACACGAGTCCACGCCAACGGAAATGAGATCCCTCCACCCTTTTATCAGGGACTAATCGCGATAGGACATGGTCGCGTACTTGGAATAAGATTTCCTACTGAGCCGCAAAACGTTTGTACTTAAATCTGGTCTGAAGTGTATTTTTTTTCACAGTTCTTTATTTGAGTGGGAAAATGAATGGCACAGAAGGATTTAAATGAATGTTGTTTTGTTTTGCTGTGGCATAATTTTTTTATATTTATGTATGAATGCGAGGAAATTATTGCTATAAGCATCAGGATATTAAAATAACATTATTTGTTGTCAGTTCTTTTATATATTTTATCCTATTTTACATTCACTTGTAATTATGCATCGTCACAAAGAGATCAGGTGGCCTACCATGACGTTTTAAAGCGTGAATAGTTCCGCTCAGGGAACGAGATGGCGCTAGACGACTTGTATGGCTCTGTCTCTTTCCCACAGCCTAACTACCCACGCTTTAATACGAATACACGCCTACTCCTTATTAAAAAGAGTACACCAAGTCTTCCGAGTCATGGCTCTTATATCATTGACGAATGCTCATCACGTGTCTTCGAATTTAGGTGTCAAGACATGCCATACCCCTTACAATGTGTTCCTTTACATTACGGGTTTAAACGTGGAGCGGAAAAATATTTCAATCAAAGTAAACATTTCTCATTACTCAAAACCGGTGAAGAGAACATAATGAGGAAAACAGCATTTTCTGGAAACAAAAATTCGAAGGCGTGTGACATCTACCAAACCGTACTTAGCCTCGCATGGTGGGGTTATAGCTCAATTGCTCCCACAGAGGTTGTAGGTACCCAATGTGCCCCAGCAGTAGAAAATTTGATTATGTTATTATGATGCTGTATTTTATTATGTCGCTGAAACACTTCTAACACCTAACACCTTATTGCTCCTGAAAGACTTCAAAAACTTTCAACAATTACGTACTTCACAAATTACCTTCACCATTTTAACAGCTACTTTTCTAACCATATCCAAAGTTGGCAACTCCGTAACCCGCACTATTTTTAGGTATTAGAACGATCCCCCGGTCGTAAAAGTCCGTGTTTGGCGTATAAGCCGATTACCGCATGTAATCTGGCTTAAGAGTGACACATGACCCCTCTCCGTACCTTCAATTAGGTTTTCTGTGTCACTACCTTAGCTAAGTTGTCCTGGTATATGTGACTGTAATACACTGGGTGGTGGTCGAGATAGGGGTTAAAACACGAGTCTGTGTAAATCTTTTTGTTAAAACTATTTTTCTTTTTCATATAAGATTTTTCGCAGGCTATTAATATTACGGAGCCTTATTTTGGAACTATCTCAGATAGTTTAGGCAGGTGGCAGGTGAAGCGTTGTTTTTATAACGGTCATAAATAAATGTAATGAATTTGATAAAAAAAAAATGTGATTCAGACTTAGGGTGCTATTTTAAAGAAATAGTTTGTCGGCGCAGACAGATCAGAGTGTCTACGCGCCGATAAAATATAAAAAAAAATATAAATAAGAAACTCGAAAATCAGGCTACAGTAACCAATAACGACCATCACTGTAACAGAAGCTGTACAAAATAATTTACACATAAAAGAAAAGTTAACAGTAAGTGTTAAGTTAATGACTGTCAAAAATCTACAAATTTGTGGAAGACACCAAAGCTAAAATCCCCTCTTCGATGTATGTTTCTATAACATTATGATGCGTTATCAAGTTTCCTGTAACTACATCATTTCAAAGTATTAGCTGAGTATGCTCAAGTCTTGTTCAGCGGTTAACAACGTGGGTATTAAAACAGTAAACTCCTTATCTCCCGATCGGTATTCCATGCATGCAGTTAATTAGTTAGGTTCTCACTTAGCTATTAGGCTATTGTTATGTTACGTGTTTGGTATTTAGCTGTGGTTGCTTGGAATCTTGAGATTACGTAGCCCACAATATGTTCTTTCTACCTAGGTTTCTATGGGAAACTGTAATAGTAGCGATGAACAAGCTATTTTTAAACGACAATAATGTCTACCAGCATTTCAGCACGAGCGGGAAATCCAATTTGAGAGTGAAAAAACAATTGATGCAGACAAAGGTATGTTAGTGCATCGCGTTGTAGACAAAACAGTTTTGTCTACATGAGAAAAGTCCGCCTTCTTGCGTTGTTTGCTATTACCACTTATTTAAAAAGAAACTCATTATTTCCTTCATCGTCAACTGACCTGTGATATAAAGTTTTCTTTTAAATGAAAATGAGACAGCCAACCCCAAATCAAATCTGAACATAATACAGTGAACATTAATAAACACGAATCAATACAAACACCACTTCCCACACTTGTAAACATTGTAACCGTAAAACGAGACAGGGATCACATGGCATATGCCAGATGTTCTAAAGCTCAAAAACGGATTGTTTGCTGGTAATCTAAATTCGCACAGGTGTATCGCAAAATTTGAATAAAACAACGTTTTTCTAGCACCCATTTTAGGGTTAGCGAAGCGTAAAAACTGTTTCGGTATCTGTCAATGCTCGTTTTTGTGTGTCTTTCGTATTGTTTTGTCGTGTTCCGTTTTGTTAGCGCTTGGTGATGAATAAAGGATTTATTTTTTGTGTAAATTCTTATTGCCAAATAGGGCTACAATTTTGATTGCCTGTACCCAATATTTATATGGCTATCAGGCTTATGTAGTCCTTCAGGACTACATTAATTAATAAGTTAAATAGCTTTTATAGAGGAATGAAAAGTTCGACTGCGAGCAGGACTTGGGAACTTTCAAATAATAAATTAAAGAATTGGCCGCAACTCTTGGTAAGATAATCCGGAAGAACGCAGTATGCCGTACTAAATCCGGGTGTCCCAGGTTCAAATCATAGGAAATCATTGAAATTCACATAAATATAAAGGTAGCCTTACTCCTTGTAACTGGTCTGTACTCATACATTTGAGCATATATACAGACCGGTTACTCGCATAAAGCCACAATATTCCTGTCATCAACCATGTAACTTGACACAGTACTACCACACCAACAGTTTCCCGACATCTCAATCAATATGAAACAATGTCAGTACAACAATTCATCAAATATCGCTCAGTATTTAGTCCCTCCAATATTGTTATATACCTATGTGGTTGAAACTGCATTCGCCTCAAGGGGTTTACTCTCGTAGTCCGTCAACGAAGATACGGGAACCTACGAAAGTAACCCTAAACTTTTGAGTAAACTTTACTCTCTATTAATTTTGAATTCATGAGTTCCGATAACACATCGACTACACATAGCTATCCTATCATCAAAATACAGAATCAGGCGTTACTTTGTGGAAATCCATGACATTAAAAATATCAAGAAAAATAAAAACACGTGTTTCGCCCCTCCACGGGGCATCCTCAGTGATTTTGTCTTGAGGATGCCCCGTGGAGAGGCTAAACACGTGTCGAGTATAGGTTTGATTGCATGGGATGTTTTTTTTGTTTGCACGTTACCTTATGCATGTGTCCTTTCCTGCATGTACATAATATGCATGAGGGAGGGTGGCATTGCATCATCCATCCAGGCCTAGATTTTTGTCGCAGAATTAGAGAAAGATATTTTTCATTATAATTATTTAATATCATCATCATTATAAGCCTGTATGCGTCCCCTGCTGGACATACGCCTCTCCCAATGTGCGTCACTGAGCCTGGTCATCTTTATCCAGCCTCTGTCGGCTGCCTTTTGCGGGTCGTCGCTCCAATCATGGTGCGAAAAAATCTTTAGCCTCCTCTTCACAATCGGCCATGATCGCCGTGTTTGCCGAACAGAAGGAGACGGCTCTATACCAGAAAGCAAGATGCAAATAATTCTATCTCGATTCTTAGTATAGCACCGTCTAGCTACTAGCTAAAAGCCTCCTCTTCACCGATTGTGAAGAGGAGGCTTTTAGCTAGTACCACTGTTTTCGTAAGTTGTAAACAGTAGCATACGTCCGAAACTTTGGCAGTAGCTACGGGTTCCCTGAAACGCCGCCTCAGAAACGCCTGGAATGCCGCTCACCCAGCATGACTATACATCGCAATATAATTGCTTTACCAGGCTGCTAGCTAACTCGTAACACTGCCTATTAAGTTCGCTGTAGGTGGTATCTGTCTACCTAGTAAATTATTGGATCGAATTGCAAACTTGGTATTTATCATTATGTCGATATGATACTGTTAACTTATACTGCTAACTAGCTCACCGGGGAAACTTCGTATCGCTTCATAATCAATAAAAAAAAAGATTTCATTTCTAAATGACGCGAAGAATGTCAAATATTTGAAAGATAGGAATAGTTTCGAAGGAAAAACGAAACTATTGGTTTTACTATTTTTATCATATTTACTCATTATTTAAACGTTCCCTAGGCCTTACCACGAGCTCTTAACACGATCCAGTTTAGGCTGTGGAAAAGAGACAGAGCTAGACGACTTGTATAGCCCTGTCTCTTTCCCACAGCCTTAACTCAGGACTCAAAATAATTCAAAACCAAAATAAGTCCAGCTTTGATAGAGTTTTAACGAGACTAACCAACAGCAATGGAATTAATTTATGTAACATAGATTTAATAATATGTTAGTACCTAATCCTGAACAAGAGTTTAACTTTTTTTTAATTACTTTCAAGTTTTCTGAAATGTTTTTCAAATTCCTTTAAATCTGTTCAGTAAGGACTAAGGATAGCCAAAAATGTAACATATATGTATAGTGGTTTATTTACATTTTTTTTTCATTGGGAAGAGCTCGTGGCTAAATAATTAAAGCCGCATAGGTCAATCTTCCGGGTTAAGCCGCGCTTGCCGAGGTCGGTCTGTGGATGGGTGACCATCTGTCATAGCGAGTTTCCTCCGTGTCTCGGAAAGCACGTAAAGCCGTTGGTCCCGGCTGTCATACTTTTTTGAAACAAAAGACGCGCATAGTCACGTCACTCATCCTACGCGAAATTCCTTCAAGTTCATTAGGAAGTTTCACTGCGAGTTTTTGCCGTTAGTGGCGCCACAAGCGCATAGGTAACGTAAACAACGTCAAGTGGTATAAGTAGCTTCGACTGTGTACTGTATGTCAAATTGTCAATGAGCAAGTTTCAAAACAGATGGCATTGAGGTTTTCATTGATGACATCATGAGCTGGTAGCGCCATCTGAGCCGAGCGTTGCGTGAAACATCACTTTAAGCCGACGCGTGAGAAAACTTCATAGGCAGACCACAACGTCTAAGTGGCATAGTACCTACACATCCTTCGAATTAATCAAACTTTAACCTAAAACGGTTTCAATACATCCCACGCTCATGTACCATATTCAGGTGTACGACCGACCTCGCGGCCGTCTCTCATTCTTTATTCACCATCGGAACCTGTTCAATTAATGTTACTTCCCTCAACAGTCCTACCCTTGTCAATCAACGTCTATTTCGTGTCCTCACATCCCATTTTGAATCTATCCTTTGTTTGTGTCTTGTGTAATTCTTCTTCTCTGAACATGTTTGGGTCCCCTGTGGAGACTTTCAATCAGGTCAGATAGGTAACTTCTTCATCAATTTTGTTTTGCAGGCTTTTCGAAGTCGGTGGCAAGTTAAGGTGTTTGTGTCTTATTGATTTATATCCTAGTCGTATTTATACTATCCTAACCTAAGCGGTCCTAAATAATATTATAAAATAGCTAGCTAAACTAGCTAAGCTAGGTAAATTGTCTGTATTGTGAGTGCACACAGAAAAGGAGTTCAACTCTCTACCTGCATGTGTCCCCGATTCCATGCATTTACCTTAACATTTGCAAAGTTAGAGGAAGAAGCTTATCTGGGTTACCCCACCCCATCGTCGACTTTTTCTATGACACCTTTAACAATAAAATTCATCTCAAATATGTAAATAAAACACACAAGTACAGTCCATAAAGATACCACACAAAATTGAAATAATATACAGAAAAAGAAACGGGTACAATAAACGGACAATATGAATGTTTTTATAAATCACATGCATTGAAAAGTATCTAAATTATTCATTGATGCTAATGTAAAAAATCAAAGGCTTTATCTAAACGATCTCTTGAAGCATATTATAGCGACGAAAAGTAAACAGAAAGGTATTATAAGAGGATGGCGCTAAGGGGATGAATCTTCTCATACAATACCGGAGGTCAGTTAGGGTCACATTTAATATACTCCCCAAAATGTTGTATTACCCTCTAAGGGACGCTGCTTCGGTAGCAGCAGGTAACTAAACTATATATTTTTGTATACTCTCTGCCAAAATTATAGATACAGCAAAAAAAAATAATAAATTTTAGTTTTTTGTGACGTTACATCCCGCAAAACTAATTTTAATCAATCAAATGGCTTAAATTTAGTTTTATGGAAAGCTTGAGTATTGAGGGACGTTCTGTAATACGGGAAGTAGAGGGCTTTGGTCGCTTTTGAACGCACGCGTTGCTAGGTAACACACGTTTTGAGAACCACGAGCTAATATTGACGTGTGACCAGGTTAATTTTCAAAACGTGTGTTATAAAAACGTGTATGTGGAGGCCGCCAATGTGTAACCGCTCTTAGAAAGTGCAAAAGTAATAGAAGAACAATCTACGAAAAGCTCAAAGTGAAATAATAAGTAAAATCAATACTGTATTGTTATAAAATCTTATTTAACAAACAAATAAGACATTCGTATGTAAATGATTATAATTTTCTTAAAAAGCATATTCATTTTTTAGGGTTCCGTAGTCAACAAGGAACCCTTATAGTTTAGCCATGTCCGTCCGTCCGTCTGTCCGCAGTTTAGCTCAGAGACGCACAGTACTAGAGAGCTGTAATTTGGTGTAAATATACGGATTTATTGTGCCGAAAAAGTGGTAAAATAAAATCTCGTAAAATATTTTTTTTTAGGGTACCTCCTGTACTTACACGTAAAGTGAGGATTTTTTTTTTCTCGCGTACCCCTTGGTGTGGGGTATCATTAAATAGGTCTTTAAAAAATAATGATAGTTTCCATTAACAGTTTTTTGATAAAAAAATTCGTTTGTGAAATATTAAGCTTTAAAGTGCTAAATTTTGCTCGATTCGAGTGTCCCCCCCCTCTACCAGCTAAACGGTTATGTTAGGGGGTGTGAAAAAATTCACAATAGTAGTAAATATAACGAAGTTTAAAAGAAAATTATCATGACTAAGTAGGCTTTACAACTTTACGAGTAATAGTCGACCAACTTATAAAATGTACTTAGATAAATGTTTTCTTAAACAAAATGTATCGGAAAAGATGCTCTTCAACTGCAAATGTAAGTTTGTCAACTTTATTTTTACAGCTTTAATAGGTATGTTTTTACGGTATGTTTTTTGGGGATAGGTAGGTTTTTATCGTCAACTATTTTTAACTAACTTCAAAAAAGGAGGAGGTTCTAAATTCGTCGTAATCTTTTTTGTTATGTATTTTCCCTGATTTCTCAAACGGACCGATTTTGAATATTCTTCTTTTTAAAATTAAATTCAGCGAATCAGTTTAATTAATTTTTTGATGGGCAACTACGGAACCCTACACTGTGCGTGGCCCGACACGCACTTGGCCGGTTTTTTTTTGTTTACGTTGGCATGTGTCAACGGATCTCTTGACATACATATTTTCAGGTTATGATATTTATGATGATGCCATCTAGCCGATTTCGGCCACAGCGACTGCAATCGATGGCTTTTAGAGTGGTTGAGAGCTTTGATATGCCCTTTCGTGTGCTCTCCAGTGACTCGCAAATCCAACTTTTGCCCTTAAACTCCGAGCACAAAGTGGACATGTAAGAACACCATTGATGACATTCTAAGTTTTATTTGCAGGTGGTCTAGCTTTTAGGTCATCACGCTTCTTGTCCAATTGTAACTATTCAAGACCAAACTTGACCTTTAGGCCAATATAATAACGTTGTCAGGTTAATCTCAACCTCGGGCAGATCGACTTGCGTCAAACAACGCGCACGCGCTTTTGGAGCAATTTGAGGAGCGAACAACCTATTTAAAACATAATATTTAAGATGCGTATTTTTAATCATTATTTTCACTAGTCACATCTTTTGACATTTATCTCTATCTCTGATTTAAAAAATCGGTATAGATCCAGGCGGAAAGAGGTTGATAAAACATAGAAGGTGAAGCATACTGCAGAAGGCGCATTCCTGATCAGCACCTTCAATTTCATTAGCTTCATTATCGCATACGAATAAGGGTTATTGTTCAATGTGAATGGCGATACGAACTATGGTATTGCACTAAACCCTTGTGTCGGTTTCCGCTTGGAATTCTAATTAGCGGTGTGCGCATACATAATAATCTGTTCTCACGATACGAATTTCCATGCTAAGCGTTTGAATTACAACCTGCATAGTTGGGTAAAATATTGTCATGTGCTTTGAAAATGGGTTTATTGGATTACATGTAAGATTTAGGCAAACGACAATTTTGTTTTAGACTTATAGGTACCTAACTTAATTTTAAGGAGCGTCCATGGATGCCATGCTGCATGCTGCAATGTTTTAACATTAAAACATTTATTTTGTCCAAAATACTGATTGTTTTAAACATTGTAAATACCTACCAAATTGACAAAAAGAAGCAATATATTAGTTTCAAACTAGACAGTAACGTCTAGAACACAATTCTAAAGTCATTTAACAAACAGAACATTTGAACACATTAAAAACAGTTCTCTGCGAAAAATTTCCATAACATTATTTTATGTGGCCTCAAGTGTAAAGAGATGGTGAAATGAATGTCGCCAGTGGGACCATAAATCCTTAAATATTAAAACTGGCGTGGCAGTGACCATAGCTCCAACGTGGTATAATGAAGATATTCAACAATATGTTTGTCCTGTGTCCTGTGAAAAGGGGTGCACTTTGTTTCTGATTTTTTTATGAAAGTAAAACGGTCTGTTGTTTTGTGTTTTACTTTTTTTTTGTTTTATCGTTTCTTTTTTATTTTACTTTGTGGTCTTAACTTTTTTTGACTTATAAATGTATACGTTTTTTTTCTAGCGTTATGGTTTCAGGGTGTATTCCCGTTCGTCCACTCGACTTCGTCCCACTAGTGGGACGAACGGGAATTTACAAAAATAATATTTAATTTGTTCCCGATCGTCCCACTCCTAATTCAAGAGGGGACGAACGGGAATATGTTCTTCGATTAGTGCCATTCGTCCCACTAAAAATGTTTGTGCAGAAATATGTTTATTCGTTGTTTCGTAGTTTGCTTGTCCTTTACTCCACTTCGTTCTCGACAAGCGCTATACATTTTTTCTTATAAATTTATTTTTATTTTTATAAATCGCAAAGTTGATTCTGTGATTTTTACTGTGATTGAAATGACGGATTTTTATTCCAAATTTGTTTTTTTTTAGCAATTAAAACCACCGGTCTTATATTATTTAGTGGGACCAATAGAACTACAAAAAATAATTAATAAATTATTCCCATTCGTCCACTCAAAAACTTTAGTGGGACCATCGGGAAAATAAATAACGAATTCCCGTTCGTCCCACTAGGGGGACGAAGTCGAGTGGACGAACGGGAATACACGGGTTTCAGAGGCGATGGATAGTACAAGTGGTACAGACGCCAGCACATCAAGCTACCACAAGTGTTCATTATTTTCAACCTTATCACAATAGTGGAAAGTTAATGTTTGATTGGTAAAATTAGACAGATTCGGGTATGTTGACCTGCTGGCGTCCTCACATACAGTATTACCATTTTCTTTTTATTGTGAAAAACATCGGATATCAGTTCAAATGGAAATGTGAATGAGTACGTAATGTTCGCAGCAGGTCGTTTATTTTGTTTATGTATTTTAAAAATTACCATAGATAAAACGTACATGCATCGATACTAAATAATAATGGGCTTACACAGTTTACAAAACGTAATGTTACTCAATTAACGATAACCTGCACAACGTTGGCTGCAAAACTTTTCACTTCTTTAAATTACCCTAATGTAGAAAATGTTTGACGTTTCTATGTAAATTTGCTATTTCTCCAAATTACATAGATTTATATCTATAAATTGAAAGCGCCGTTCGCCGTTCTTGGCAGTCTAGACTTCAAATAATACAAAATACAAAACCAATTTAATTATTTTCACAGTATTACTTTCAAGATCTCATAATTATTATAGTTATTTAGTTTCTTCAGTTATCTTATCTCATATTATTTAATTTACAAAGCAAAATTAAAATAAACTTCAAAAAATAATATTCTCCTTTTTAATTCAAATATTGCTCACTGAGCAAAATAAGGCGACTCATAATGTAACAAAGAAATCTGTAGTATAAAATTTAAATTAAGCAACAATCATAATTCTTTGATTAATTTGATCCGCTCTTGAAAAATAATTTTGTCTGTACAGGTCGAGAATCAAAGAGGTCTCTTAGTGAATTAATTTTATTGCCTCAAAAACTCAACGTAAATGACTTTTTAAGAAAAAAGGTATAAGATTTCTCATTTTTCGCTTGCAAATCCATGACCACGGTTCAAATTAAAAACGAAATTAAATTAGAAGATTATTTTTCTGTAAAGATATTTCTTGTGGCTTGAGTTTTGTTTAACATTGGCTAGCCAAGTCTGCTTGTTTGTGCCAGATAAAAAAAATGTGTTTATACCGTGTAATTTCATTTTTCATTGAAATATAATTAATTTGATTTCGACAAAAACCATAAAATGCCGTTGTGTAGTTTAGAAAGGCCCTTTGGTATACCTAAACTGACGGGCAAAATATTTGCAAACGATTAGTTTTTTTCTCGCGTGGGAAGATCAGTAGGTAGTCAGCTTTCTCTAATCCCAATCCCAAAGATTCACGAAAAATATTTTCACTCCAAATTACCGTTTTAATATTACGTGAAATTTTAAACCAGAAAATATCCTTGAAAGCCGCATCAATCAAATTAAATGTCTACCGTAAAATGAGCAGGTAACAGGTAAAATACATTTGTTGTACATAATATTTTTGCGTCAAGAGTTACGCGTTTTGGTTAGAGGGAAAGCAATAAAGGTATATTAAGGCTTCGCATAATAGGGAACGTGTAGCATCAGTCATTCTGTCGCGTTGTACTGAAAGTAGGATATTTTCAATCCTCTCTTCGTTTGAACGCCTGTCGCGTCATTATTATGCTTTATTAAAGCGTTACAAATGCTGACTCACAACGAGATGGGAACATTATTGCAATGTCTGATTTTATGGATTGGTTGATTTTAACGTTATTGCATGGTGGTTAAAGTTTATTTTTGTAGGACATTCTGTTACTCGAGACACTGCCTTCGCAATTGAGCACAAAACAATGGTATTGGTGGTACGCAGCACAGCTATACTATTCATAAGAACACTTCTACGACGAGCTTTTCGACGAGATTGAAATTAATTTCATTTATAAGGTCATAAATATTGACGAACCGTACTATCATCGTTGCGCGGTGCTGAATCTTTACATTATAGCAATACAGAGAGGGTTGTGTGATCTATAAGAATGTTTAACCAGTGTTTTACCAGTGATGACGTATGGCCCTGAAACGAGGTATTTGACTTCTGGCCTTTTAGAGGGACTAAGAGTCACTCAACGAGCAATGGAAAGAGCTATGCTCGGAGTTTCTTTGCGGGCTAAAATCCGGAACATGGATATTCGGCGAAGAACCAGAATAATCGACATGGCTCATAAAATTATCAAGTTGAAGTGGTAATGGGCAGGCCACATCGCTCGTAGAACTGACAACCGAAAAGGGAAGAAAAGTTCTCGAGTGGCGACCACGGACCGGAAAACGCAGCGTAGGCGGGCTTCCCACTAGGTGGACCTACGACATCGTGAAGGTCGCGGGTCGACAACATCGTGTCGACGTCGACGACATCGTGAGGGGCAGATTACTATAATATCATTCATCTGCGCCGCGTCGCGTCTGCGCCGTATCTGTGCCGCCTCCTGTTTGGGTTGCGCCTATGACAGCTGGCAGTAGAAGACATTATTGTAACATATCAATGAATACCTGTTTGGCAATTCTCAAACGACAAATTATCTAATGGCGTATTTCATATTGCATTGACTGTATGAAAGGACGAGACGTGAGACGCTCACTACCTCTCTCATCATTAGCCGGAAGACGCCCACTGCTGAACATAGGCCTCCCCCTTAGACCGACACAACGAACGATACTTGCATCCATCCGTTGCCCGCGACCTTCACGATGTCGTAGGTCCACCTAGTGGGAAGCCCGCCTACGCTGCGTCTTCCGGTCCGTGGTCGCCACTCGAGAACTTTTCTTCCCTTTTCGGTTGTCAGTTCTACGAGCGATGTGGCCTGCCCATTACCACTTCAACTTGATAATTTTATGAGCCATGTCGATTATTCTGGTTCTTCGCCGAATATCCATGTTCCGGATTTTAGCCCGCAAAGAAACTCCGAGCATAGCTCTTTCCATTGCTCGTTGAGTGACTCTTAGTCCCTCTAAAAGGCCAGCAGTCAAATACCCCGTTTCAGGGCCATACGTCATCACTGGTAAAACACTGGTAAAACACTGGCAGCCGATAGATGCAAGTGGCGAATTGTCGTTCGGCGTGGCGGTCTAAGGGGAAGGCCTATGTTCACCAGTAGACGTCTTCCGTCTAATGATGATGATGATAGTATCTGCGCCGCCTTCTGTTTGCGTTGTGCCATAGGCTTCTGTTGTGTTGTTTGCACGCGTGCCATCCTCAAGAGTCGCTCCTTTAAGTGATGTTTTGCCAACTTGTTTTGATAAGTCCATTATATCAATGTGCGAGAGTAGGTACACAAGGCTACACATCAAGCTATACAAAACCAGTACAAGCTGATCGTTGTTTACGAGGAATAATCAAACAAAGCGAGACCACAATAAACTGGTTTTGTATGGCTTGATGTGTAGCTGTGTGTACATCGTTTACTATAAAAAAGAAATGCCATAGAAAGAAACTTAATTTATTGACTTCAATATTAAATACAATATAGTATTGTCAATTTTATCGCCGAAGCCCGGCAACAGTACAAGATGCTAAAAACAAAAAAACTAGGTACAGAGGGAATCTTGGTATGAAGAATTTATATTTATGTTGTATCACAAGTTTAAGGCTAAGTACTCAATCAATCATTCTAACAGGTCCCACAGGTTCTCTTCAACTTTTCCGTAAATTACTTCAATATTTGTTTTTCCTGACATTGAGAATATGGCTTAGAAAAGTATAACTTTAATTTGATGTTATGTGATATTAATACAAAAAATGCAATCTTATTTTTATAGCTATTACTTAAAAATAAAAACGAACAAGAAATAGTGTAGACGTTTTGTCTGCTCATAAACATCCACCCACAATAACTTCAGTTCATCCGTGAATGGCGCTTGCGACAGCGCCGAGCTATTGGAAACTTATAACAAATCAAAGCATGATAAAATTAATATCCCCTTTTAAGAGGATCGTCTACCGAGCACTCGTCCATACTATAAAAGAAAACGTTTTCCTTCCCCTAAGTGTTATCCTATCTCAATGATTTTTTTTAATGCTTCTGACACAGTAAAAGACTAGGTTTATAGGTTTAACTAGGATAATCCTCGGATTAACCATGCATTTTTAAGGATTAATCTTGGCGTATCTTTAGTCCACGTTTATTAATAAGGGGGTAAAGGTGTCGCGGAGACATATTATATAGTAGGTATTTAATTTATCAGAATTTATTGTTATAACCATTTATATCTACGTGAGATGACAACCTCGACGATTCACCCTCTCAGCGTTCATACAATATTTGGTTAGCGACGAAATTCAATAAGAAACTTTATGTTAGCTTAAGCATAGGCAACTCTGGAGTTAAATTCATTTATTTCTTTAATTTGAAACGGTTAAGTAACACAAATACTGGTCGCTTCTTAAGTAAAAGACAAACTTTCTTGGGGTCGAGTGTAAAATACTTACGCTGATCTTGAGGCTTGTTAGTGAGCCGAGGTTTTGGAGATAATATTAATTATCATTACTTTGCATTTTTTGTGTAACTTAACGGACTGTGCTCAGTGTAACCTAGATACCGAAAATCTAAAACAATTAGCAGTGCCGAATGTCAAATGAAAAATTGTGTGTTGTGGTTGCATTTAAAGCCTCCTCTTCACAATCGGCCATGATGGCCGTGTTTACCGAACAGAAGGAGACGGCGCTATACCAGAAAGCAAGATGCAAATAATTCTATCTCGATTCTTAGTATAGCGCCGTCACCTTCTGTTCGGCAAACACGGCCATCATGGCCGATTGTGAAGAGGAGGCTTAAGATTTTATCAATCTCGACGATTTTACTTTTTTTATTATTCGCAATGGATTTGCTCTTGGCGGCAGAGACTGTTTCACAAATTACAAACTTTGGAATTTATTAAAATTATACGATTTGATTGTCAAACATGCGCAGCGAATCGTACCTACAGACGCCAGTAAATCAACTTAAATCAGTCAACAAACCTTTCATGAACCTTCTAGTTATTGTTAAAAAGCTGCCCATAACACTTCTCTATTTTCCAAAAATTTTTTTTTATTAATAACTGAATATTAAATTAAAATTTAAGGCAATTTTGGTAACTTTAATTAGTTTCTTTAATGCTGAAATTTGTTTTCTAAGTAAATCTCGTCCTAAGATAAAGAGAGTCTTTCCTCAAACAGGCAAGCCGGCCATTGTTCTTAGGTATGTCATGTGAACGAACCGCCATAACGAAATTATAAGGGTCCCAGTACTTTCGGGGCCTAGGAACGCTGAATAAGTTATTTCGCTAGACTTCATATTGGTAGTAAAAATAAAACCTTTTTGGGAAGTCTTTTAGCTTGGGAAAATCATCAAATGAGTCCTCCCACCCCGGGCAGGGCAGGATACTGTCAGACTTGTATTGACTAAAATCCACGGTGTTCTTCAATAGCCCTTTATGTTCCGGGGTCACGGTAAGGAAATAAGTCCGGCGACCCCAGCAGGCTTTGGCCGTCTGAGAGGGGGGGCCCCGTCATTATGCTGACACTCTTTGAGGCGCGCGTGGAACACGACGCGCCGTCGACCCGGGTTTTGGGAAGACTTGAAGAAAAATACTTTTTAATAATTATTTATAGAAAGTAGCTGACCCGGCAAACTTCGTACGTAAGTAAGAAGAAGAAGAAGAAGTCGTAATAATCATTTCTTTTTAATCATAATTATTTAAGACCCTTAAGACTTCCAAAAATATTTGAAAACCAAAATAAGCCAAATCGATCCAGCCGTTTTCGAGTTTTAGCGAGACTAACAAACAGCATCAACTGCTTTATTAATCTTTATTTACTCATCTTTTATTTACTCATTTGTCACATTTTGAAATATTTTTACAAAAAAGTATACATAAGTAGCACTCCACCAGCATCGGGAACAGGGTCCCTTCCTGGAGGCCTTAGAACCATCTATGGCAACCACAGGAAGGTCCGGTTAAGTAGCACACAACCTGTGGACGTACGAGAGGCCAATATAAAAAAAATCGGAAACAGGGTCCGGGCTACCGGCGGTCAGGGCTCTTAAGGACCTCCTAACAATACGCACCGAGTCCAGGAGTACTGCCTTCCGAATCATGACACACATGAAACTTTCCGAATCATCATCACATGATAAACATTATTATTTTTACTAGTCATAAAAAGAAGACCTTTAAATAAAATTATCAACTCTATCATACCATAAAAAAAATTATAAAACTGATCTAAAGGTGCTCCCACACACAAGTTATAATTATAACGTTAGAGAATGACTTTTTTAAACAAATTATAACAAAAGTTATAAATTGTTACAAATTATAATAAATTGTTATTGATTATAAACAACTTCATTTAACAAAATGTTTTACAACTGATTGCAATGTAATATAACAAAATATTACTTTTGTTGTATAACATCATCATTCCTTGAAAGACAAACCCAAACTGATTGAACATAATGTTATACGATGTTATACAACGAGATAAACCAATGTGGGAACGTTTATAACGACAACATTTCTTAACATGTTGTAGAGTATTGTTACACGCTATTATAAATGTTATCGTGTTACACAATGTTGTATAACGTTATATAACTGCTGTGTGGGAGCACCTTTAGATAAACAAAGTCATGAAACCAAACGACCTCCCAACTCATACTATTCCCATATTTAAAGTAAAATGCAAGCAAAACCATTGAATCCCCTACATTCATGCAGCTGAATGTTATGAAAGAATATAATATTTCGACGTGCGATATTAATATTTGCTAAGGTTTCATTTTACCATTTCATTTTATAGTTTGCTGCAGTTTTAATTAAGTTCAGTATTGATCTTAATGAAACGGGAGCTTGTCAACTCGGGTGAAATGAATGGAGTGCTTATGAGACCGTTGCAGTATAGGTACGACTAGATAATTATATAAGGAGACACTTGTGTTATTATTACTGTACCTTTTCACTAGAGGCTCAGTTTTTAATGAAAATTGACGATATTACTGTAGGCACTCTTTAAAATCGCCTTGATTTAAGGCGGCTACAAAGCAGCAGTAATTTTGTTAGAAGAACCCGAATCAAACATCTTTTATCACGTCGACAGAGGACGTCTTTCGGTTTTTGAACAAATTATGAGAGAAATATTAGAATAATATTATTTTATTTTGAAAGCAACGAGTTTTAGTGAGTTTTCATGCATATTGTTTAAACTTTTGTTCTGGTCTTCAAGCTTCTTAACAACTTTATGATCTAGGTAGTTTGGATAGGTCGCAAGACTGTGCAAACAGTTTTAACCTTATATCTGTACATTTTGCATTTTATTTTTGAAATTAAATGGTTCTGATATTTTATGAGAACAAAACCTACGAATTCCCAAACAAAAAAAAATAAAGTACTCCTCAGGTGTGTTTCAAAAGTTTTAATATTCGGAATATCGAGCGCATTCCACCATCCATCACCGCGCCGATATCGGAACGGTCAAATGCACTCACTACAAAACTGATTGATTATTTTCCACTATAAATCGTACAATGAGAAATAGTAGGAAACTTGAAAATACTTGACAAAGATAGGTTGTTTTCTTTGAAGTTTGTTTTAAAAGACATTAATTTTAAAAGAAAACAATATTAAATAATGCGATTTCCATACGACACTATACTACCGCGCGGAGGGCCGTTGAAGCAGATCCTTGGGGTGTATATGGGGAATATCTAAATGGGTTAACCCACTGCTCCACACTCCGTCGCCTGGCGCGGCGTATGATTGTAATATTATGTACAAGTAGGTACGTAAATTGGTTTAGAAAACACGCCTTGTTCAATACATTGAAAGGGTGATAACGTAGCGCGGGAGCGTGTCTCGTTCACACATAGCGGAGCAGGCTCCGTGTCTGGACACGTCACGTCACCAGGGTGTCGAGTCTGCTAATTATTAGTCAGAATGGCGCCACAATGGCGTTTCAATTGTAGTGCTTATTCGAACCATTTTTTACTGCTGAATAAAAAATGGTTCGAAAATTGAAACGCCATTGTGGCGCCATTCTGGCTAATAATTAGCAGACTCGACACCCAGGGTGTCGAGTCTGCTAATTATTAGTCAGAAGTAGTGTAAGTATTAAAAAATATTGGACACGTATTTTTTCTTTTTTCGATTAAACAAAAAATAACAAAGATAATAGCCTATTTAAGTTACCTGTGACGTCCCCCTGCGCGAAAAATGCCACGCATCGTGACGTCACACGTAACTTTAATAGGCTATATTTTTGTCATTTTTGGTCTAATTTACAAATAAAAAAATACGTGTCCTTTATTTTAGAATAATCTAAAAGACGGACTAATTACATTTTTTGGGAAACTAGCCTATTACTAAAACGTCAACGCGGATTGAAAGTATTCTTAATTATCTTCACCCAGATCTATGTCAACATACTTATACATTGACATGTGCAAAACACATTCGGAAACAGTACGTAGACCACTGTTTTTTCGAAATTATAATCATTTTAATATGAATACCTAATCCGAATGTAGGTATTAAACTGTTGGATCTGTTCCTAAACATTTATATTATGTTTACCGTCAATCTAATTAAATATTTGAACTCTATCGAAATTCTTTAGTTAAAACCGCGTATTGCTTAAAGGCAAAGCGTGGGACGATTACCGGCTACATGAACTATTTATATTTATATATTATAAAGGCGGCCTGAGGGTCTAGACTAGACAAAATGACATTCTATCAACGATAAACTATGTTTGAGAAGTCAAAACAGTTTGTAACTCAAATATTATACAGGGATGCCCTAGAAAGATAATACTGTCTTTATTGGT
Organism: Agrotis segetum; assembly: GCA_036375495.1. Taxonomy (NCBI): domain Eukaryota; kingdom Metazoa; phylum Arthropoda; class Insecta; order Lepidoptera; family Noctuidae; genus Agrotis; species Agrotis segetum. The sequence goes on from JAQSVV010000192.1 coordinate 1,297,110, forward strand.
GAGGTCCCACAGACAGGCCAGGTCAGATGCGTAGGTGTATCATAAACGCGAAGAATCAAAAGGTGTGTGTCAAATCCGTAGCAAGTAGACTCATGGTTCTGTCTTACAAGGACACCACGGTCCTGTAACATAAAGAGCAACTGAAAGAACAGGTTGTCAAATCAATAACAGTCAGGTCTTAATTCGACAGGGTAGGAAAATTGATTCGATGTTTTTTTTAGCTTTAAAAAAAATTAAAAGTTAGTTTATGATAGCAATTTTATTAATGTTTGTTATGAATAAATATTAAGATACCGTATAGTTTACTCGTATAACAATGCTGTTGCTCGTTCAGATATACGAATTGCTAATCTTGGTTTGATTTTTGAAAAGTTTTCAAGACGTCTAGATCACGCATGAAAGATTTTTTTCCTTATTAATACATTTTAAAATAAGACCTATTAATTTAAGTAGGTAACTTACTTTCAAACCATTTGTTATTTAGACGCTAATGAATCAGGCAAGGACTCCTGAGAAGTCTTCAATTGTCGTGTCGTTAAGTTCTTCAATATCCTGAAACATAAGTAGAAGTTTAAATCCTAACTTCCATTCCAAAACTCCCAACTTTTGAAAGATGAATATTCACTGAATATTCTAGTCATTCAAGAACACATTTACAAATGGACTCATCTGTAGTAAGTATGGTCGTTAAATGTTTTATCACCAAATTTCTTCTTTAGAACATTATGTACTAAGTAATAACTTTAATACGCAGCTATTTTCTTAGAACTGTGCTTAAAATAATGTTTGACGGTTTAAGTAAAAGGCCGGGGTATTATTTTATTTGTACTTAAGTATAATGGTAACACTTTGAACGAAAAAAAAGGAATGTAGTGAGTATAACTGTCAAAGGAAATCTAGAGTCCACGACAACACATAATTTTGATAAACTAGCTGTTGACAGCGGCTTCACCCGCTACAACTCGAAAAGTATCCCACGGATTGGAATACAAAATGTGTTAATCTAGGTTATAAACTATCTGTGTACCAAATTTTAGCCAAATCCGTTCAGTGGTATATTTGTTAAAGAGTAACAAACATACCTACATACATATACAATACATCCTCAAAAACTTTCGCATTTATAGTACTCGTATTAGTAGGATTACAATAAATACTAAATGACATAATTTAACTTGAAATTTAACCCAAAATCTTCGTTTTTTTGATAACCAAGTCAAAAGTTTTACTCAATGGCTGAACCGAGGATCGAACAAAGATGATAGAAAATAAGGCAGCCCCCCAGCTTATAAATTGTGTGCTAAAAGATAGACACCGTCTACATCACTTATTTTGTCACACAAACAAAACAACCCGCGTAAGCTTGAATAAATTTGTTTAAGATATTTTGGAGAGGGTTGCGTTTGCGCTAAGAGGCTGAAAAATGGCTTCCGAACAAAGTAATAAAGCCCCGACCAATCGATTGAAAGAAAATACGAGTTTCCACCAAATCTCGGCGTAGAGGAAGGATTCTGTGGAAATCTTTCGCGGAGACGAACTTGGTAACTTGTGAATGGGACTGATTGAAAAAAAAAGGAAAGTGTATTTTTAAATGCTGCTATCGTTTTGCTTTTATTTTGTCTGGTTAACTTCGCACTGTTTGTTTGTTGTCGTCTTGTTTTGTTTACATTGTTGAAATATTTCTTCCTTTTACACGGCATATATTTTTGTTGCATGGGATCGCTAATGCTATTGTCAAACGGTGAGGGGTGCCGATAGCAAAGCGAAGCGTTTTAATTTGTAATGTATGGAATTTTTTGAATCCAGTCACATAGAAATGTGAAAGCGATCCGAAGGCGTTGGCGATATTACAACTAAAAGGCTTTGCTAAACAGCGGCGCGACGTGAGCCTGGCGTTTTATTGGCTTGCTTAGTTTTTATGAAAATATTATACAGGGTGTCCCAAAACTCAACGTCAAGCCGAGACGGGGTGATAGGATTGATCATAACCATCACGAGAAAAATCTGAAAAAAATTCTATCCCATGCAGTTTGAAAATTATGGGCATTTTAAGAAAAACCTAGAAATTTGATCAAACTGCACCATTTTTCGGTTATTGTGGTTATTCCTTTTTATTTTTGTTCAATTGAACTTTGGAAACGTAATCTTAAATAACATTTCTAGAATCCTAATAAAAAATAATGACAAAATTGCCTCAAGTTTCCGAGAATTGAGACTATTTGTTTAACTACGAATTTAAAATTTTCAACATCCATCGAATTTGACAGGCCCTCCTTTAAAAAAAATGTACTAGAGTGCCTTGGCAAGTGGCATCAAAAGTTGGCGCATTTAATCAGGATTCTAAAATGGTACAATACTTGTTAGTTCCATACAATAAAAAAGAGTAAAAAAATTAAAACCTCAAGTAAGCCGATTTTTGCTATCTCAGTTAAAATGTTTTTGATTCGCACAAGCTCTAGATAGGTTCTTAATTTTAAGGCAAAATGATGAGAAAGATGGATAGTGGTTATGTTTGCCATAAGTGAGCGAGATAGATAATGACGCCACTTTAACCAAAGTGAAAAAAGTTAGTAAAATTAGTAAAATAATGAAAAATCTTGATCTCGTTTAATTTAGGTTTGATGGAATAAAAGTCAGATAGAGAAATAACATTTTATAACAATAAATTCAAATTGTTTACCATTGGCCTCAATACAAGCCCTACATCTTCTTAAAAAAGATCTACTTATTAGTTGAGCATATCTTCGAGAGTTAATCTCCTCAGCTGCTTGAGAAATGCATTAACGCAGGTCGGCTACGTTTTCAATGGGCTTTGAGATCATTTTGCCTTAAAATTACGAACCTACCTAGAGCTTGTGCGAATCAAAAACATTTTAACTGAGATAGCAAAAATCGGCTTACTTGAGGTTTTAATTTTTTACTCTTTTTTATTGTATGGAACTAACAAGTATTGTACTATTTTAGAATCCTGATTAAATGCGCCAACTTTTGATGCTACTTGCCAAGGTACTCTAGTACATTTTTTTTAAAGGAGGGCCTGTCAAAGTCGACGGATGTTGAAAATTTTAAATATGTAGTTAAACAAATAGTCTCAATTCTCGGAAACTTGAGGCAATTGTGTCATTATTTTTTATTGGGGTTCTAGAAATATTATTTAGGATTACGTTTCCAAAGTTCAATTGAACAAAAATAAAAAAGGAAAACCACAATAACCGAAAAATGGTACAGTTTGATCAAATTTCTAGGATTTTCTTAAAATGTCCATAATTTTCAAACTACATGGGATAGATTTTTTTTCAGATTTTTCTCATGATGGTTATGATCAATCCTATCACCCCGTTTCGGCTTGACGTTGAGTTTTGGGACACCCTGTATATCGTAAGGTTTGAGGTGAAATGGTAAAAAATAAAAAATTGGAAAAAAGGGAAAAGTGCATCTATTTAGTATGGTTTTTCTTTGACTTAATTTAATATTACTTTACTTGATGTTCCGTTTGTAATACTTGCGGTAGAGCAGCAAAAAAATGATGCTTTGGCTTTTCTATGCAAGTATTTTTTGTTTCTTACTTGTTGAACTTTAGGTACCGAATAGTAATTTATAAACTGAAGAATAATTTCAAGTGTCTTTACCTACTATAAAATATTTCCATTCAGAATTATAAAAGGCATACTGAATAATTAGCCAAATTGCCTAAACGTGAAAACGCTAAAATTCATTTTAATCTGGATTAGTGTAACAATTACTACAGTAAAATGTTAAGCCATCCAAATATTAAAGTTTTATTTATACTCGTACAATAAATAATTCAACCATTAGTTGGTAGAAAGTTCCAAAGCTTCGTGTTCTAGTAATTAAATCTTCGCTTACTTTGTTTCGTGAATTAATCTAGAATCTAGTTAATCCCGATCAAATTCTACTATCTGCTCAATTGTTTTGACTTCGTAAAACTACTTTTGCTTTAACAAAACGGTTTTGGGGATTACTTTACTTGAGAGCTCTAAGTGTCAATTAACGATGTTTTGACGGCTTTATTCAGGGTTAATTTTTGTCCGCGACTTCACTCACGTTACGGTCGAAAATTATTATCTGAAAGGATTGTTAAGAAACATGTTATTTGCTCTGGGGGTTGAAAGATCTGTCAGATTTGATAAGCTAAAAAAACATCCCTATTCTTGTTTATCTTTAGGTTTACCAGGCCCAGTCAATTTAATAACAGATTCTTAAACTTCTATAAGTTGAGGAACCTGCCTTTTTTAACCGACGAAAAAAAGGAGGAGGTTCTCAATTCGACATGTATATTTTTTTTTTTTTTTTTATGTATGACCACGCATAACTTTTCCTGACGTGGTCCGATTTCAAAAGTTCTTTTTCTGTTGGAAAGAGTATATCTCAAAATTGGTCCCATTTAAATTTCAAAACCAAAATCGGCCTCTTAGGGTAGAAAAAAAGAAATTAATTGTCAATATTTCTACAGAATTTTCAATTATGAAGCGATTCTGTTGAAATAAAGTTAAAAATTGTAGTTCTGAGGGCATTATTATATAGCAGAGATGTGGAGAACATAACATGATGGAGTCATCATCATCAAATCAACTCCAGATCCTTGTTATTTTGTGAAGTCAGTCCCAAGAGTTCCTTAACAGTTTCAACAGCTATATCTATCGTGTTTGGGCTCATTTCACTCAGCTTGATGAGAACTTTAGACCTAGCTGAGGTATGATTGCCATCAAGGGTCTGAGGATGGTGACGAATAGCAGGGGCAAGAGGTTCTCAACAGTTAACAGCACCTTTATCGTGTTTGGGCTCATTTCACTAGTCTTGATGAAAACTTTATACCTAGCTGGGGTAAGACAGTCGTTGGGAGTTTCAGAATGAAGACAGAAAGCAAGTGTACGAGGTCGTCAAAAGTTAACATAAAAAATATATTTAAAAAACTTATATTTTTTTTAGTTACAGAAATTGACACGAGATAGGAAACTCAAAAGTAAAAAATAAAACCTTTTTAAAAAAAAATTAAACCGACGAAATATCGAACTGAAAAGCAAAAAATAATTTTTGAGGCGGCGCCAAAGAAACAATCAACGAATAGCTACGACGAGCTATTCAACCACGACAAGCTATACTGCTCTTTAAATACATATAGGTAGTTAATTTATATGTTTGTTTGTTTGGCGCCGCCTCAAAAATTATTTTTTGCTTTTCAGTTCGATATTTCGTCGGTTTAATTTTTTTTAAAAAGGTTTTATTCTAACCCGCAAACAAAGTTGAGGCCTAAGATAGGACGAACTCACTCGGTAAGTACTCCTGGCTGATGGCTTTGGTGATGCCTACCACCGCCAGTGGGATCCAAGTAGCCTGAGGTGACCTTTAAGGAGGCTAATACCACCCACACCAAATAACCCCGCAGGGTTCGGCCCAAGCTTCTCTAGTTAAAGAAGCTAAAGGAAATTCCAACATGATAAAGTAAACAGACAAGTGGAAAACATAAACAAGCTTTTAAACATTATTAAAAACATCAATCAATGACTGCAGTCTTCCCAAGTTTCAGCCATGACTAAATTAAATTAGCATGCCATGAATTTTTGACTCCATTAGAGGGAGAAAAAAAATGTTTTACAAAGGTGATTACATTGTTAATGGACGCAAACGGAAAGGTCTTCACTTAAGAGATTATGGCGTTTTATGGCCAACAATGGTTAAGAAATTAGGCCATGATGGTGTCAGAACAATAATGGTGGTTTTGTATTTTATTGAATAGATAATTATGTGAGTTGAATTTGACTTGAAGTAATAGATAAATATAATAATAGAATAAAAGATCGAATGGAGTACAGAGCAATCGTATTGTTTTGGGGTGGAAAATCATCCAATGAGCATCCAATTACCTTATGAAATTCAGGGGGTATCTCTTAGCACGAAAACCGTGGTTCTGGCCGCAGTAACAGACGTTTTGACAACAAGTCGGACTAAGAATTAATGATATTCCTATTTGACAGATAGCTCCTCAGGCGCGGGCTACATAGAAAAGACGTAAGATAAGTACGTGTGAAAATATATGTCGCGTCCGCGACCCGTCTCTTCTGTGTACTTTACGTGGCGACGTCTGTCACCGCGTCGTCCTCTCCCTCACGCGTCTCGCCTCCTCCTTTGCTACCATGACTGCTTCGCAGAAGGAGGCGACTGCTTTCCATTCCGTCTCACCCCGCAGCATGGCCTCGACCAATACCGGGCGTGAGGGGTTGCCTATCCCGATTGTGAGGTACTCTGCTCAAGCGGGGCACCCCTGTACCGTATGCTCCACCGTGTCCTCCGGGCGACACAGATTGCTTCCAAAACTTCCGTGTCCGTTGAGGAACTGCCGGCTGGACAGACACTCCTCAAAGAAATCTAATGTATTGCGGCGTGTCCGAAATAGTATCTACTTAACTTTTTACTATAGAAAACTGTCTTATCATCAAGTAAAAGTTTGACAAGATCTCAATTCAGAAACCGAGTCTTTTGAATACAAATATAGTTGGTAGAAAATAACTTATTATACACAAGACAAAGAACGAGGAAAATAGTAACAAACAAAAGAAAATGGATCCAATTGACTTGTTCCTCTCTTGTTCCAAAAATAAGTTCGTCATAGAAACAATCCTTTTGAGGGAAGATCATCCTATTAAATTCGAGTACAAAAAGAATTATTTATTAAACGGTATTTAATAAAGACCATATTCCTTTGTATGTGTCTTCCTCGTATTATGATGGAAACTACACTAAAGCTTCATTTTTGTTTCTTATTACTTGTTTTTCCCCCATGTGATTTCGATAGTCCGTGGTATCTTACCATTGGATTCAAAAGTATCCTTAAATGTGTCAATCCTTATAGAATATCATCCAAATCTGATATTATGGGTAAAAATGATCAAATTAGTTTTTCCGCCCTGGTAGTGTGGAAGGAATTGTGTGACTCACTGACTAAAAACCACAATATTCATTTTGTTTCGTCCCACAGTCCGAGGGTTTCAGAATCCTTTTGAAGACTGTCTGCGACCAATTCAAATCGGTACAGTCGTTCATGAGAAAATAACATACATTTTTTTTATTGAATACAAAGGCTTAGTTCGTCCATATACAAATACACCATACACCATACTGCCTATCGTACGATCGATTTGACACAACTTCAAATCTGCAGCAGCGATGCCAACTTAGCAACTTTATAGGTTGATCTAGCTATTATTCGGTGACCGATAGCTACAAATTTATAAAATTGTAGCTGTCGTGACCAGATAATAGCCAAATGCATCACTGCTGCCGATTTGGCGTTGTGTCAAATCGATTTGATGACCTATCAAATTGGCATGTCATGCCATCAAATACAACAAAACAATTGCAAGCGTCAAATCGATCGTCGATAGGCAGGATGGTGTATGGCTACTATTACACGATGTTTTTCGTTGTTTCAAGAGCCGCGAGCAGTATTTCATTACTCAGTGTTGGGTCCTCTGGATTTGATTCTTGGAAATGACAAAGTGATATTGGGACTTTCTTAATGGCAGCCTAGTGATTGAATAAGCCTGGTTGACAGCATTTATCATACAACTACGTTTGTCGTAATTTGGTTACAGTAGTATACCGATGTTGATTACTTTACCACACTGAAAAGACGATAATATTATTATTAATCAAGACCTAACGATTTTCAAAGCCTTTCAATTTAAACATAACTTCTTAATAACTTCAATGAAATGAATAGGTTCATAGAGCAAAGTCGGGAAAAGAATTTACTTGTTCTACAACTATGAGAAAAGGTTTGTTCGTCCTTAAGGACGCGTTTACAATTGACGCAAAATTATGCCTTTTTTCGGTACCGATTCTTACTAAACTGAATCAAATCGAATAAAAGTAATAACGAATACAAACAGATTGGTTCTTTATCTTCCCAGGATAGACAAGCTTTTCTTGAAAATGATAGGTTTAAATACTTTAAAATCGATCTGCCGTTGCCATGTTTACCATATCGTGTTGTGTTTGCGAACATATTTTGTTCTACAAATAACATATTTTAATATCCCTAATACTACTGAAAGTAGGCAAGTATAGTCTATTTTAAGACATAGACAATATTTCTTTATTTTTTATTCAGAAATACACCAAAAGTAATTCCGCAAAACAGGAAGATATTGACAAATTTTCGTCAGAAATTATTTTTTTTTATCTATCAATATTTAATGGGTATTTAATTAGAAAGTACTGAATAACTAAGGTTACTATCTTACCTTGCATCAAAAAAATAATGAGTTCATTTAAAAGTAAAATAATAGTGTAAACAATTATTTTATGAAATGACAAAATTCAATATAAAACCAAGACCATTTTGTTCTTTGATTTAGACGGCGCGGGGCGCCTATTGAGGGAGGACGTATCGCTCGCAACCATTTTGACATTAGTCACGTAATCATTAAAATTAAAAATATACGCCACCATTCATGACCTTTAGACGCGGCGCTAGTGCCTTCGCCATAACATCAAATTGCATTTGAAAAATGTAGTAACTCGAATTTTCCGTAGGTCATGAATGGTGGCCAGGAATTTTTCCAATCGCAAGAGTACAGCGTAACCAACCTTTCTTGATACAAATTAATATTTTGAATTATTTTAATTCTGATCTGATTGTAATGTAAATGTATCAATGTGTTGAATACGGATATAACTGTATCTTATCCTATACTATTAAACGCGCATAAAAATAAATATATTTTACGGTTCTCGAAAATGACTCCGACGATTAAGATGAAATTTGGAATAAGTATAAGTATTTATTGGTACGAAAAATCAATTTAGGTAAATGTTCCATGTCTGGGAAAAATTGTTATATCCGTTAAAAATTGTTACACCCATAAAGATTTACACCAACAATATCTAAACTCAGGGGGTAATCTCCGGAAGTAATGAACCGATTTTAAAAATTGTCTCACTTGTCAAAAGCTATATTATTCACGAGTGCAGAGAGTGTAGGTTATAAATTATAAAGATATCATGTATATTTTACCGCCCAACGAAGTGGGCACGGGTCAGCTAGTGTTTTATAATTTCGTCGAGCGAACCTGGCGTTGACTTCCATAGGGCACGCATGCCGCAATCGCGGCGGTTAGACCCCTCTTTTAGGAATGACTGGATAGGCGTCACGGCGTCCTGCCCTACCACCTGATGCAGGTCGTCACCGGACACCGAAGTTTCGGGAGGTACCTGTGTGTGTTGATAAGGAAGGAAGAAACGCCTGGAGCATACGGTCCAGGTCTGCCCCGCTTGGGTAGAGCACCACCGTGTCCTCACGGTGGCGATACGCGGCAACCTCTCGCGTCCGGCATTGGTCGAGGCCATGCTGCGGGGCGAGACGGTATGGAAAGCGGTCGCCCCCTTTTGCGAAGCAATGATGCTAGCGAAGGAGGAGGCGTGACGCGTAAGGGAGGAGGAGAACAGTTTCCACCATACAATGCAAAAAGCAACCAAAAAATAAAGAAAACCTGCAATATCACGGGTATTGCATCGATACCAGTACCCAAATGCAGGTGTAAACGATCATAAAAAAAGTCTTTTATGGTCCCAATCAATGAGCGCGCAGCATACTGAAAAAGCATTGGAAAAATTCTTTCTTCATGGAAAAAAAAATGTTTTTTCTTTATAAAGACTCATAAAAGGCCTCGGCGTTAAACCACCACGCCAAACGACATTTCGCAATTTGCTTCCATCGGTTGCAAGTGACTCTCACAATGTCGTCGGTCCGCCTAGGAAGAAGCCTGTCTATGCTGCTGATTTTAGGGGTAGCTGGGTCGTAAGATGGAGACTGTCCTCTCCCTCACGTGTCGCACCTCCTCCTTCGCTAGCATGACTGTTTCGTAGAAGGAGGTGACTGCTTCCCAATCCGTCGCGCCTCACATGACCTCGGCCAATGTATGAGCATTCTCGCGGACACAAACACTTAGAGATTTGTGTATCACTGCTACTAAGAGGTTTCAATCAATCGTAAATTCTAATCTAATTAGTTCCAAAGTTTCAATCTAGAGGCATTGGTTGTTTACCTGAACCCGAAAAGTGGTCGTAATTTATATACCGTATAAGTTCGCACCGACATTATCAGAAGTAAAAAGATTGAAAATGATCTCGTCCATGCCCCAATGCTTGATTGACTTGATTTATGTTTCTAGAGACATCTTATATAAATACTAGCTTCTGCCCGCGGTTTCACTAGCGTCAACTTAGGCGTTGGGCCCTATGGCCCCGTCCGAATTAGTTCCCTTAAGGAGCGCCTGCAACACGACGCGCCATGACTCATGATCAAACGGCGAGCTACCCATTACTCCCCGTCCGCAAGCGACTGGAATATGCCCTACGATTGCCAACGCCCAGGGTGTCTGCAGCGGTGGCTGGGAGAGAGGTAGAGGATGTCCATTCCCTCACACGTTCAGACTCTTCCCCTTTCCCTTGCCTGCCGCTGAATCCGCCGAATCTCCGACATGCGCTAGGTTAAAGATGAGGACGCCCGCCGTAGCGCCTCTCCAACCACTCTTCGAAGAGGGATCTTACCGCCGCAATCATGACATGCCCTGCCCAGCCCGACATTATTTTGATGTGATAGTATTTTGATACTGTGATATCTCCTAAGATATTCATTCAAATGAATTGAAGTCAAGGGCAATTTTGTTCAAACTCAAATGCTTCTAATGAATAACGTATTTACTTGGATAAGGATCAATATCATGTTAAAAAAGTCCTAAAATAAAAGTAGAATTTTAGGTGTGGATAACCTTTATCACCTAAAGGTTTGAAAAATAAATAGTAGCCGATTCTCAGACCTATTCCATATGCCTATAAAATTTCCGTTTATTGCCCGTGGTCCACCCGCTTGGTTCACCTAGGTGTACCACGGGAAATTATTTTTGCCCGTGGTTCACCTGAATGTCCACATGTTTTCATCGTAGTATAACGAAAGAAAAATAGTGATATTACAGGGTTGGGTTTAGTAATAATTGGTAGTCGGTTAAGGTAACAGAGGCTTAAAATGGGTAAGGTTTAAGTCCTCGATTGTAATGCTACCACTATTTTTACGCGGAAATTTATTTTTCCAGACATTAAAGAAGAAAAGTATTTACAACCTCAAACCAGATAAAAACCGAAAACGGAACGTAAAAATGGGCGATTGACAACCATATCTTTGCCACTTATTTTCTATGGCACAAAATCAAGCGATTGCATACGTAAAACTGAATGTCATCTGTCATTGCTTGTCAATTTTATCAGAAAAGCCTCGGATCCAAGAGCGAGCGAAGCGAGCTCGGGAATTGGGGAACCCCGACATGGACAGGTTTGAAGGCATGGCAGGGTGTCTGTGCCAATGCCAGACCTCGCCATCGCCTTTGTGTTAGATTATTATTTTAGACCTTGAACGCAGAATTAGGAGCCCTACGAAGCAGGGTTCCGTCGAGCCACCTTGGTAGGTAGTAGGGAGTTATTTGACCTAGGATGCAAGAGCGAGCAAGTCCCGAGACTTGGAGCACCCTTGGAGTACCTTTCCGTGTCGGGGTTTAGGGTCTAGGAGTTGCCTTAACATGACAGTGGTGCCAGGATACATGAGGCACCTAATCCTTATGCTAAACGAAACCAATTTTTTGGAATACGCCTATTATGTGACTTTAACGAGTTTTGAGGTTAGGTTACAAAACCACATTTCCGCATCATGGGTGTGGTGCCCCCAGGGGTGTGGGAAAAGGGGTCCTCTTTTCCCCCCTCCGCCTGCCACTTTATACTAAATTTTACCCCCTTACCCACTTACCTACTTATATTTATGTTTACCTACGTAGAGGTAGAGATACGTTAAAATGTTAACTAAATTAATTAAATAATACTTATGCCGTCAAAATAATAATGAAATAAAATAAAAAAAGTTTAAAAGAAGTACTTTAACACGGAGTAGAATTGGAGCCCCATGCAACTCATCCACTTCAAAACTGGGCCCAGGGACAAACCAGTGAAAATGAAAGAAATGGTGCTACTACCGTCGCTCGTCCACTTCGTTGCATGGGGACCATAGTGCCACCGTTTCTTTTTAAGTCCGTGAATTCCAGTTAGAAAATGAAAGAATGTTGCTAACCAGCAAAATTACTAGGCTGGCATGAGTTCAAGGTGGTCTTTTTTTTAATAATATGGTAATTATTTTAATCATTTATACAGTCTAGCAAAAGTACAAAACCAGTCAGGTGCAAGTATTTAAAAACATACCACCTTGAACCTATGTAAGCCTGGTACTTATTCTGGTTAATACAATTCTTTCAGTTTCTAAGCTTGTAGCTGGAATTCTGTGCAGACGGTGAGCTACCCATGAACCTTCTTGAATGTGGCATAAATGTTAGTCGAGAATCGTACCTAGAGAAAATAATTTGACGTGGCACACCAAGGTGAACCACGGGAAAAAATAATTACCCGAGGTACACCCAGGTGAACGACGGGCAAAAATAATTTCCCATGGTACACCCAGGTGAACCACGGGCAAAAATAATTTCCCGAGGTACACCTAGGTGAACCAAGCAGGTGGACCACGGGCAATAAACGAAAATTTCATGAAATCGGTCAAGACGTTTCGGGAGAGTATGGTTACTAAAGCCGGATCCAGACTGGTGTAGCCTGAATCTTACGATTACGTGTAATCTGCATGAAAAGTGTGGACGGCACACGAACTCAAAGCAAATTGAGAACACGAGCACTGCGTGCGCCTTTGTGTTCGCGCAAAAACCGACAGCCGATGGATCAGCCGCGAGCGTTACATGTAATGCTGGTGGTGCCGTCCACACCTAGAATTCGCGTTACATTACACGTTGGATTCGCGTTACATTACAACAGTCTGGACCCGGCTTTACACTGTGATGGCGGCTTCACATTAGTGCCGTAAACCCCCTGACCAGGCGCGAACGAGAATGTGGATGGTTTTTGCGGGGTTCACGCGCATTCGTGCCTGTTCCCCGATCAGTGTCGGTATTGTGCCGAGAATTCACGGATTCAGTATCTAGTTATAAGTAGATATGGCTACGCTACGCCACATACTAATTTACGGCGCGGCGGCTTCGAATACACAAGTGTGAATCTGTTTTTGCATCAACAGCTCTGTAGGCTTCATAAACATCAGATAGAAAGTACTAAAATTTCTACCAACCTGCTGAATAAATTACCAAAAGGACCAAAGCCTGCCGGGATCGCGGGACTAACGAGTAATCATGGCCACGATGGTCCGTAATTTTACTGTTACACCTCAAAAAGATAGAACCGGGTGGATTTGGCTCCTTTTTCCGGAGAAACTCACGCCTTGGTCTGAGCAACCGGCCATGGTTAGTCTGATATTTGTGAATAGGTCAATTATCCAACTGCGGCAAGAACGCAGTATTTTACAAATACATAACGTATTATCCATTCGTTACCTACTGAGAAAATAAACTAGTGTCTAGAAGCCACGGGATCTCACTCTGTTTAAATATTCGTAAAAAAATTGCAAATGCTCTTGTAGTTGTCTTTCTGGTATACGAGGTATAGATGTTTCGTTAGTGTTTTGTTTTTATTCGTGGGGCATCACGCTGTCAAATTGACAGAAATTGTGTTCTTTCAAACGTATTTACGTCCTTAACACCGTCAGTCGCATTCGCACTCCGACTAAGCATTTAGTTCTAGTTTTATTATGCTATGTTATTTCTATAAAGTTCCTTATTTTTTCTAAATTATTTAGACTTAACTAGCTGTGCCCGCGACTTTGTTCGCGTGGGTGTCGGAACTTACATATTTTTTATAAAATTGACAAAGTTTCATTCAAATTTTCATCCCCTATTTTAGCCCTTTGGGTACCCCCAAGGGGCTTGGCTTGGAATTGATCAAAATTCTCTCTTATCGAATGCCTACGTCAGAACATTTACCTACATGTCAAGTTTCAGCCCGATCCTTCCAGTGAATTGGGCTGTGCGTTGATAGATCACTATGTCAGTCAGTCACCTTTAAGTTATACATATAATGTATATTTAGATTAAATAGTTATATTGATTCCGAACACTTGAAGTTGCAATAACGTAAATTAAAAAAGTTTGTTAAAGTTGTGCGACTATAAAGCCGTTGACATAAAACCGCATTTAGATGTCATAAAATATGCGATTCATTAATAACTCTAATTTATAGTTGAAACGGGATAATTCTTATAATAGTTGCCATGATTTTAGTTACCATAATAACAAACATGTTATTAGGATTGTTTTGAGGTTCCACTGTTTTAACTTAAAATCGAAAACGTTGATTCCGTTTATGTTCGGATGATAGTGTTACTGACTATATTTAAAAATGTATAGTATTAAACAATCCCATACTACCACAAAAAAATTAAAAGCTATCAAAAAGCATCACAAAGGCAGTCACTTCTCATTCCCGTCACCCATGCGAAAATTACGGCCCGGTGTGACACAAAGCCACACTAACACCGGCCGGCATAGCTTGTAGCCTGTCAGAAGCACACTGCCGCTGACAAAATAGCTTGTGCTTGGCTTTAAACCCACAAATGGAGACCCAGCTTAACCCCTCCGACGTAGATTGAATAAAACACTGTTGATAACACCCAAGTTATTTCATGAAAAGGATTTGTCGAAATCATTTTTATATGCAGCTAGGAAATTGCTCGCTCCTTTTTTCTTTTGCATGGTAATGAACTTTTCTTGTTTAACGCTTTCATTCCGGGTTCAACAAAATTTTTATTCATGAAGTGTAAGACTTACTCAATTATAGTTGAGGAATTATGGAAGACCGTTCCTCGATTAAAATAATCTCATGGGTTTTGGCTAGATTTTTGTATACTTTTCTTGGTATATAAATATCTGGACTTTTTGTGATGCATACTTGTAGACAAACTACTTAACACTTTCAGACATGAAGAGCCCTAACTCTGTTTTAATATACAAACCGCAGAATGGTTCAATTTATTACACATATTTACCAAGGAATACAGAGCCCCGGTTTAAACCGTTTTTTTTTTTTTGTGAAAGACAGTGTAAGAAATAGAACGGGCACAATCGACCTGTAAGGTTCCCACTGATGGGACACAGTCCTCTTGTTTGTGAGAGGAAGTGGAGAAGAGACGCAGTGCAGGTTGGTTAAGTCACGTGGCTTCTTTTGGTTCTAGGACATGCGGGTTCTGAGATCAGTAGTGGTGAAATAAATGGCTAAGATTATTGGGCCTGTTTTGAAAAGCGCAAAAAAGTCACGAGCCGTTAGAAATGGGCCACCATTGCTCGCACTGGGCCATCACTGCACGCACTTGGCCGCCATTGCTCTTTACTAAGGGATGATAATTCAGAATATTAATTACCTATAATAACGACCTAGACGCTTACCATAAGGGCTGAGTCGAAGAGTCCCAGGAAATAAGTTCCTGGAAGAAATTGGGGGAAACCTTTGCTCAGCTGTTGTACAGTACAGTCTAAGGAAACAAAAAAATCCCTGAGGAAAGCCAACAGAACTGAAAGTTTGTTATGAATTTTGTCATTTTTTTCGATGGAAAGTTCCATTGGATCAGCTTGTACTTGATAAGGTGATCTTTATGCCAAAGAATACAAAAAGAAAATGATCCTGTTATAAGAATTTAAATAAACATAACGATGGAGTTTATCCTTGTTAAGTAGGCAACATAAACCTCACTCGATGATATAAAGTAACGTCATGAAGGGAAATTGCTCTCGCATTTTTGCCTCAACTTCAGTAGGCTGTAACGTCTTATATTTTATTCACGATGTTACCATTATTTGCTGCCAAACATTGTACAAGTACCTGGAATTGATGTTATTAAGCAATGAAATTATAAGTGAGTTGGTACCAACTACATATGTAAATTGTTTTTTCTGCTTATAACGTACTCGTAAACTTCATTTTGACATTGAAATATTACATTAAGAAACTTTTTAGGTGTTTATTCACAGGTATCGCTGTTTTCAGAAATGAAAGACGAAAGACACAGTAGGTGGTGGTGGCCAACAGTTATTTTCGATTTTGTCTTATGTCAAGGTCATATTGTCACGATACAGGAATTTGATTTTAGTTCTATATTTGAGTAATTGATGTCACTAACATTCTCATTTTAATGGCAATTAACAAATATAAATAAAACGCCATGCCTACAAGCAATTAAAATTCACTTACCCAGCTACGCATTAATTACCTTCCAAATTAAAATATTAATAATTACGGCTTTAACCCGTAACTATAATTCCCAACGAATTAAAAGCAACACATCAATTACAGCAGCTCCACTAAGACAGTGAATACACCAGCATACACAATAATAAAGCCTGTACACACCACCGGCCGGAAGGTTGCGACAGTGTATACACTGCTCGTTGAGACCGCCCCTTTCGTGTTAGGGGCTACGTTAACTACCGGGCTGTAGATGTAAGTATGAACCTGCCTTAATATCTGGAATACTCAAGCAGGTTGTATGGAGGTAGAATTAAGTTACTGCTGGGTAATTTCGCTACTTTAATTACCTTTTATATGTGGTGCAGTCTTGTTTAATTTTGAGAAATTGTAGAAGTTTTTGTTTTAATAATGCACACATTTTCTTTCATTAAAATTGCCGAGTATTTCTTAGCAAAAACAGTGATGCTGGCACCCTTTTTTCAGGGTACTCATGCCGCACCTAGGTACTTTAAAGTTATAGTACCTACGTTGAAGAAAATTAGTGACGTGTTAAAATTAAATACAAGTGTTTGACTTGTGCTGTTAACTGTTCCCAACAGTTAATACTAACTTGATCATTTTTAAGCAGAAAGGACTGCCAGACTTTTACTATAAACCATCTTTTGAGTTAGAGGGCTTGAACATTTCTTAATGAAAGTATGTGCAGTTACTGACGTAATTATTGTTAATCGCGCTAATTCCAGGGTTCCAGTATTGGGACAGATCTGTTGCCTAGTACCGCTGTCAGACATCATCGCTGCCTTCGTCTGCCACTGGACAGAGACGCGGACCATCCACGTGGCTCGCGGGTGCCCTAATAACCTATAACCCTCACGCCGCCGAAGAAGCCACTTACCTCTGCTGGCCACGTGCCAAGATGAAGGCACTGTCTACCTTCCTGCTTGCCTGCGAACGCGACTGACACGCAGTCTCCCTCACCCCTTTATTGTGCTGTCCACGCCATGTGACCTCTAGGGTCGTCTCTCCGCTTTGCTGCGTAGCATAAGCCCAGGGCAGTACCTTCCTACTATGAATGTTCGAGTGACCAGGAACTTAACACTCTTACTGAAAGCACTTGGCTTTAGAGACCCGAAGAACCTACCCCCTATTTTTGTGGTCGTGCTTTCAGCTTTTACTAATAAATGATTGTGTAATAGTGGATCTTTGATTTAATTCCTAATCTTCCTCCACGAAACCTACTTGCCACAACTGGGAGCTTCATTTTGACTTAAATCACACTTCAACTTACTTGAAATTAATTAATCGAACGTGCTCTACAAAAGCATCTTCTATACATATAATAAAATAGTAGGAAAGTCAAAACTGTACATTGAATTTTTTTTTTAAAGAATACTTGGGGTGTGATCTACAATCGATACCGAAGCCAAAAATATAGTTTTTAGAATTTTTGTCTGTTTGTCTGTTTGTCTGTATGTATGTCCGGGATAAACTCAAAAAGTACTGGACGGATTTGAATGATTTTTTTGTTGTATAGGTTGTAACGTTTTAGTAAGCTAGGAGGTTAAAGCTTTAGAAAGGTTACATTTTATTTAAATAGAAAATAGAAAATACAGGATAAATTATAAAAGATACAGTCCACAACACAGTTCACAACACAGTCACAATTCACAGTACGAGGCCGCAATAGCCCTCAGCAGGCAGGAAGTCCCAGAGGGCAAGAACCTCCTCTAGGTTGTTAGACGCTCTTGAGTAGTCCTCTGCAGCAGGGAGTTCTCCAGAGGGCAAGATCCTCCTCTGGAGTAATAGAGGCTCTTCAGTAGACCTCAGCAGCAGGGAGTCTCAGAGGGCAAGAACCTCCTCTGAGTGGAAGATCGAAGAGTGCTGGATAGGATGTGAAGAGTTGATTAGAAATAGAATGATGTACTGGATAGAATACGTCCGAGAGTCCTGGATAGAATGTCGACAGTCCTGGATAGAATACGTTGAAAGTCCCGGATAGAATACCCGTGGAGTCCTGGATAGAATATGTCGATTCTTCAGAATCCTCGGCTTTTATACCAGTCAGTTCTTGTCAGCTTGATTTCAAAAACGTTGTTCTCTTCTCTTTTTGAATATTGTTCTCTTCTCTTTTCGAATTGATGTAGAGAATCTGACATATCAGACCACGGAGGTCTGCGTGCTTTTACATGTGTAAAAATAGAATTTAGTATTTTAATACAAATATTAGTTACAATATTTAAATTAGAATTTATACAACACAATGAAATTAATTAGATAAATTAAATTATATAAATCAAAATGTAGCATACAAAGATCAATAAGCTAGAAGCTAAACAGTAAATAAAAATAAACTGACAGTTTGGCAGTTGACATAGCTTGACATAAGTGTCACAAGAAAAATTATTTATCAAGTAAAAATATTAATGAAGATAATGAATTAATGAGAAAAATAGGATGATGTAAGGCGTAAGTATACATAAATACTATATTTCCCCAACGACCCCGAGAAAATTTTTGGCCTAGGACAAAAATTTTGTAAAGGTTAAAATATTACCACATTCACAAAACTTCCATAACTCAATCAAACACACACTCAATCAAAATCAATCTTACATAAAGTGTCAGGTAGGATTCACACTCAATGATCACTACTCAACCGATAAATCAATAACTTTAAGGCTTATTTTCGGAGTTGTAATCCGCTCGCGTCGAAAACCACTAATGAGATGAGATTTTTAACAATGGCTTGTTTAAGGAGTTGTCATCCGCTCCAAAAGATAGCTATGGTTTAGAGCCATAGTTATCGGACATGATGGGGTAGGCCATCATGCCGTAGTTTACCATTGGGGTAGGCCAATAGTAGAGAGGTTAACAGAGGCTTATTTTTAACGGAGTTGTCAGCCGCTCCAAAAGATAGCTATGGTTTAGAGCCATAGTTATCAGACATGATGGGGTAGGCCATCATGCCGCAAAGACTATTGGGGATACCAATAGTATAAAAAAAAATGAAACGATGAATGAATTAGAAAAGATGGCCTTATACAGTTTTAAAAAACCAAGAGACAACTCGTATAAGGGAAGAAAGAAGAAAATGGAAAAGACAAGTATGAAGGATTTTAAAATCTTCGTAAAAAGTACGAGTAAATACTTCGAAATAAAAAGTTTATACAAAATAATTCTATAATTCTATCCAGGGTGATTTAAGAAAGAGAGTAGGGGACAGTAGAAAACTCGAAAGAGTTTTTAAAGTAAGAAGAAATTAGTACTTAATTTTTCCCTGCAAAAAGTTCCATACCAAAAAGTCAAAAAGTCGGAACTCTATGAATCCGTTGCTTAGCAACCAAATGATTGTTAAATCAATTAGTCGGAAAAATTTTAAAAATATTTTTTCACGAAAAATGAATTTTAGGATGTTTCCCCGATGATGGATAAGTACAAATAAATAAATTTAAGATTTTTGTAAGAGTAATGTAGGTGAATAAGTTTGTAAGAACGTCCACAGGATACTCTCCTGTTTCTGTCGTGAAGTGTCTCAACAACCAACTTGGGAGTGCCCACGAATGGATTAAACACACCAAGCGGCCGTTGAGTACGAATACCCGAGGGTATACGTTGTGGTAAGCAAGTCTGTGGGGATGTAGTGTAAAATTGTTTTTGTTCAGAGTAAAGTAGATGTGAGTATGAGCGACTACAGGATATTGTCCAATAGCCGCCGTAGAGTAACCGATCTCCAACCTTGGTTGTGCCCACAAGTGGGTTAACACTCCCAAGAGGCCGAAAGGGTGCCGATTATCTTACGATAACGGAATGTCTGTGGGGGTGTAGTAGTAGTATATAATAAGTAAATAAATAAGTAAATTAGATGATAAGATGATGAATATTTACGTTGGGCGCCAATCTGTAACGTTTTAGTAAGCTAGGAGGTTAAAGCTTTAGAAAGGTTACATTTTATTTAAATAGAAAATAGAAAATACAGGATAAATTATAAAAGATACAGTCCACAACACAGTTCACAACACAGTCACAATTCACAGTACGAGGCCGCAATAGCCCTCAGCAGGCAGGAAGTCCCAGAGGGCAAGAACCTCCTCTAGGTTGTTAGACGCTCTTGAGTAGTTCTCTGCAGCAGGGAGTTCTCCAGAGGGCAAGATCCTCCTCTGGAGTAATAGAGGCTCTTCAGTAGACCTCAGCAGCAGGGAGTCTCAGAGGGCAAGAACCTCCTCTGAGTGGAAGATCGAAGAGTGCTGGATAGGATGTGAAGAGTTGATTAGAAATAGAATGATGTACTGGATAGAATACGTCCGAGAGTCCTGGATAGAATGTCGACAGTCCTGGATAGAATACGTTGAAAGTCCCGGATAGAATACCCGTGGAGTCCTGGATAGAATATGTCGATTCTTCAGAATCCTCGGCTTTTATACCAGTCAGTTCTTGTCAGCTTGATTTCAAAAACGTTGTTCTCTTCTCTTTTTGAATATTGTTCTCTTCTCTTTTCGAATTGATGTAGAGAATCTGACATATCAGACCACGGAGGTCTGCGTGCTTTTACATGTGTAAAAATAGAATTTAGTATTTTAATACAAATATTAGTTACAATATTTAAATTAGAATTTATACAACACAATGAAATTAATTACATAAATTAAATTATATAAATCAAAATACAAAGATCAATAAGCTAGAAGCTAAACAGTAAATAAAAATAAACTGACAGTTTGGCAGTTGACATAGCTTGACATAAGTGTCACAAGAAAAATTATTTATCAAGTAAAAATATTAATGAAGATAATGAATTAATGAGAAAAATAGGATGATGTAAGGCGTAAGTATACATAAATACTATAAGGTATTAAGTCTGGCCAACACATAGGCTATAATTTATCTTGGAAACTTGAACACCTGGTGCTGAACCGCAACGGACCAGCTAAACTATAAGAGATACAAAAATAGAGCAATAGCAAAAACTGTTCCACGTCATGAGAATGTTCTGTTGAGAGAATAAATTTGAAGATCTGGAACACCTGATGTGGAACTCCAAGAGCCCAGCTACACTATAACATATACAGGAATGACGTCTCAGCAAAGTTGTTCACCCAGATGAGCACTTTCTGTTGACATATAAAAATTGAAGATCTGGAACACCTGATGTGGAACACCAAGAGCCCAGCTACACCATAACATATTTACAGGAATGACGTCTCTGCAAAGTTGTTCAGCTTGACGAACACTCTCTGGTGACTTCTAAAATTTGAAGATCTGGAACACCTGATGTGGAACACCAAAAGCCCAGCTAAACTATAACTAACATACCTATGTAGGAATGAAGTCTTAGCAAGAGATGCTCAGCCTGATGAGCACTCTCTGCTGACGTACAAAAATTGAAGATCTGGAACATCTGTTGTGGAACTCCGAGAGCCCAGCTACACTATAACATATATAGGAATGAAGTCTTAACAAAGTTGTTCAGCCTGATGAGCAGCCTCTGTTGACGTATGAAAATGAAAATTGAAGATCTTGAACACCTGATGTGGGACACCAAAAGCCCAGCTACAGTATAACATATACCGGAATGACGTCTTAGCAAGAGTTGTTCAGCCTGATGAGCAGTCTCTGTTGACGAATAAAAAATGAAGATCTGGAACACCTGTTGTGGGTCTCTAAGAGCCCAGCTACACTATAACATATAAAGGAATGACGCCTTTGCAAAGTTGTTCAGCCTGATGAGCACTCTCTGTTGACATATAAAAATTGAAGACCTGAACACCTTATGTGAAACTCCAAGTGCCCAGCTACACTATAACATTTACCGGAATGACGTCTTAGCAAGAGTTGTTCAATCTGATAAGCATTATCACTATTGATGTATAAAAATTGAAGATCTGGAACACTTGCTGTGGAAATCAAAGCTATCACACATTTCACTGTATAATTATTAAATAACATAAACTTAGAACCTCCACGCAGTGAAGGCGGTAACAGTTCAGGACTGATTTTCGATGACGATGAATAAATGAGTAAAACTTTTACTCTACTGGCCAAACTCCCATTAATATTTTTACCCGGGCTCTTGGAATTGGGTATCAGACTTTTCAGATCTTCGATTTTGACGACCCCGTTGTCGCTGGCATAAACAACAGGATCCGCGTACGAAGTCGCGGGCAGAAGCTAGTTAACAAATAAAAAGCACATACTAACTACTTACGTACCTATAGCTAATCTAGGTTATATTAAAAAAAAAAACTATGTCCAAAATTGCTATTAACAATAGTTTATTTCATCTAAGCATCCAACCTTATCATCCCTAATTCTGTCATATCACACAGGCGACCCGCCGATACAAAATTATCTGGCATCCGTCCCTTTCTTGATCTCAGCAACTAATCTATTTCCTCTGTTGAGATTAGCATTACATCTGTCCCTTCCTTATGTAATGATTATATTATGCTACATCCGCAGTATTTTATTATTTGATAAAATGAAATATTTTCTGTGCCTTGCCTTAAAAAGACAAAGTTGAGGTTGACTTCTGAAGTCAACGGCAACAATTTTTAGATGCAGATTAAAACTAGTATTGAACATGGATCATTTGCATTTGCAATCTTTTATAAGACTGCTCCTCAGAATTTTGAGCTTCTTATAAGATAGGCGAATCACAGATGAGTCAGATTTTTTTTTACATTAAAGTTAATTATCTCTTAGGTTCTTTTTTAACGCACGATTGACATATCCATCGTTTTTTAAGCCCTATTGAAAATAAATGTTGCATTTATGGTAGAAGCAACAACAACCAAAATGTAAGTAGCCCGAAATTACAACTGAATAATTAAATTCGATTTACAGTTCACCTCATAACTATTCAGTAAATCCACACTAATCTCATTCACGTAACTATCCGAAACAATTGTCCCCATTCATAAATCAATGACATCATTAAAATAGGTTAACAATCAGAAACAGTTTATATTAGCCCCATGTTAACCGATATTGTCGTTTCAATTATGCGCGGATTGTGGACAAGAATTAATATGTATTTGTTACAATGCCGGTGTTGGTGGCACCCGCCTGAATCCGGTTAAAACTGGTATAATCCGCCCAGAAGCGGCCGAAAGCGGATTTGTCCGATCATGTTTGGCTGAATTTTAGCATCGTGTTGCAAATTAAAGATGAATGTTATCGTGTTTTAGGGTGAGGGTGTTGCGATAGAAGGCTGATTGGATAGACCGTATTTTTGAACAGTTATCATCATCATCATCATCAGCCTATAATGTTCCCACTGCTGGGACACAGGCCTCTTCTCTGTGAGAGGGACTGAGCCATTATCCACCACGCGGGCCCAGTGCGGGTTGGTAGATGTCACATATCTTCGAATTTTTGGTTCTATGACATGCCGGTTTCCTCACGATGTGTTCCTTCACCGTTTTGAGAGCAGTGGTGATGAAATAAATTACACAAAGTAATGCGCCTGGCGGGGTTCAAACCCACAACCTACAATTCGTAAGTCGGGACGGATACCACTGGGCCACCACTGCTCTCTATAAGCTCTCTTTGAACAGTTATAAAGTTATAAAAATGATAGCGGTCAGTAGAGAGAAAAAGTCTTAAAATGTACACACATACACGCGGAACTGCTCAAGCAACTGAACTACTTCAGGAGTAGTTGATATCGATCGCTCAAGCAGTCAAATTCAACTACTCGAAGCTGCCATTACTAACTGCTTCAGTAGTCGGTATCAACTGCTCCTGAAGCAATTCGTAGGTATGTTTGCTTACAGAAGACTAGACTAGTTTGCTATGCAATCACAGTATGAACCATTCGACATTAACTGCTTAAAACAGGCATTGAATGATTGGCCTGAAAGCGCTCCCTCACCGCGAGCATTCACCTGTAATGTAACGGTAAAGATTCGAACATTTTTAACAGTGAGAGAAGCACAATGTGCACCTTGTATCAAATCTATACTAAATGTACGTGAATGCTCGTCAGTCAGGGAGATAGTATTGTAATGTAATGCTTAAAGTCGAATCTATAATGTTAAATTACACGCAAATCCTCCCGGTGTGGGATCGCCTTTAGATGACCACAGACACATTTCAGCTGTCAAACCGAAATCACGTCTATCATCAAAAAGACCCGCAATATTCACGCCCTATTCAAATCTCTTTATTTATTCTACACCCTTCCACATTTATATGTATAAAAAGGATAAACCTACCTAGTAGAAAGAGTTCTCGTATCAAATTCTGTCCGATCCCCGTAGGAGATTGAGCAGTAAAACGACATTAACTGACCCAAAACATCAGTGGATGAGAATTCACGTCACGTTCGAATCAAGTCCCATAAGGAATGAGTTTGTGGCCCAAGTTTCAATGTCGACAACATCTTAAGGTTATTCTTTTCAGTGGATACTGAGATACTTGGGTACTGAAATAGGGCACAAAATCACACGTGACCTCTTGCGATATTTAATTTCAAACGTGGATAGCTTTTGAATGTCCGTGATAGCAATAAAAGAGACTAAAATATTTATATACCAACACTTTTTCCCATCACTTGTCTGTCGCATTATCTTTTTACAAAGAAGTTCAATATTACTTTTGACGTTAATATGCTTTGTTACTTTAAACTTAAGAAAATAAAAAATACCTTCACGTATTTCATTTTTGTAGCTGCTTACGGTTTCGTTCCCAAAGGGTAAAAAATGTATGTCTACATAAATATAATTTTGTATTAAAAGTAACAGCTCTTGAACGGCAGGTTATATTTGTACTAATCATCATCAACATCAGCCAAATGACGTCCTCTGCCAAAGACCTCCCTTAAAGACCATAATGCCGAAAGACAATCCGCAACTTGCATCCATCGGTTGTCCGCAATTCTCACGATATCTTCAGTAGGTCTGCTTACGCCGTCTTATTTATTTATTTAAAACTTCTTGCACATGGAAGCACAAAGGCGGACTTTATGCCATGGGCATTTTCTTCCAGTATTCTTAGTGCCTAGTGTCTTCATGAACATGGTCGGCACTCGAGAACTTTTCTTCTCCATCGGTTTTTAGTTTTAAGAGTGATTTGTGCTAATCAAAGTAAAATTAGCGTTTAACCAATTATTATTCCGCTTCAGGCACAGAACATATATTAGTACCTACTTCAGGTAATAAGCTAAAAACTTGAATACTTCAGTGTTTTGGGTTTCATAAAAGTTGTATCAAAAGTCTCAAAAAATATAGTAAATGTTCAGCTGTATCTGGTTGGACTACTTTTAAAGACGAAGACCGAATGGTAGGTGGTAGTCCTGAAAGTCACGCTGATATAAATATACTAGCACTACGCCCGCGACTTCGTCCGCGTGATTTCCGAATTTTGCCTTTGTGAATTTCTAGTCCCGGCCACCCTCTATATGGGATACTGTTAGAAAAACGAAATCAATATTCATCAAAAATTCTATCAACCCGCAATATTGCGTCTTAGGTAACACATAGGTCCTAAAAATAATCCCAATGGAAGATTTAAGACTCCTATAACTATCAACCCCTCTACAAACTTGTAGGGGTCGAATTTCGTATCATCCTCTCTTAGTTAGAATCTGTATCCTCAATACAAACCCCCTGCAATGTTGAGTCCTCTAATTACAAACTCCAAAGACAACCCCCAAGTTCGACCCCTTGTAAAACTCCGTCTTAGTGAGAACCTAGGTCCTAAAACAACCCCCATGCTGAGAAACTCCAAGCATTTGTAGCAACAAAGTTTCGTACAAACTGTCAATCCCATAAACAGCCCCTTAGGGGTAGAATTTCAGAAAACAGTGCCTTGGTGTATTTGCATCATAACAGAACAGCCTTGCAAAATTTAATACTCCTAGCATTTGTAGTAACGAAGTTTTATACAAAAAATATCAACCCCTAAATCAACGTCTCGGTGTCTATTTTCATAAAATACCCGCAACTACGCCCAAAAAGAATCTCTATGCAAAATTTGAGTCTCTAAACTATCGACCCCGAAAAAACCCCTTAGGGGTCGAATTTCGCAAAACCGTCTTAGTGAACATTTAGATCTTAAAAAAAACCCTCGTAAAGTTCGAGACGCATAGCACTTGTAGTAACAAAGTTTTATACAAACTATCAAACACAAAAACAAACCCCTTGGGGGTCGATTTTTGCAAAATCCCACCATGGTGTGCATCTAAGTCCTATAAAAGCACCCGTTGCAAAATTTGAGGCTACTCGCACTTGTAGTAACAGAGTTTCATACAAACTTTCAACGCCAAAAACAACCTCTTAGGGATCGAATTTCGTAAAATCCTGTCTTAGGTATTACTTACGTCCAAAAAAGGACCCCTATGTAAAAAATTGAGTCTCAACACTATCAAACCCAAAAACAACCCCTTAGGGGTCGAATTTCTCAAAATTGCCACCTTCTTGAGCATTTACATCTTAAAAAGTACCACCATGCAAGATTTAAGACGCCTAGCACTTTTATTAAAAAAGTTTCATACAAACTATCAGCCCCAAGAACAAACCCCTCAGGGGTCAGATTTCGCTAAATCCCGTCATAGTGAGCATCTACGTTCTAAAAAGACACTCCATGCAAATTTTGGAATTCCTAGCACCTGTAGTAGCAAAGTTTCATACAAACTATCAACCCCAAAAACAACCCCTTAGGGGCCGAATTTCGCAAAATCCGTTCTTAGTGCTCACCTACGTGGTATAAGGAGGGCTTATGCCAAATTTCAAGTTTCTAGGCCCAGCGGTTTGGGCTGTGCGTTGTCAGATCAGTCAGTCAGTTTTGAATTTTATATATATAGATTCTCTACAATAAACATTCGCTATCTTTGTATTTATAAAGGTGATCAGGACCCTATTGCTATTTACTTGGGATACAAAACAAACACAAATCGCTGACTTATCTTCAAAGCCACTAGCTTAAAACATTTTTTATAAATATAAAAATAGGGTTTCTTGTCTAAATTAACGTCAATATTGCTTTATAAGGTATAACAATTTCTAGGTTTTCCCAGAAGCGAAGATGAAACCTAGTTGGAGCTAGGTCACTCAGGAGGCACTGGAACTCCTGCGCAGCATTTCGACTTTCTGCATTCTGTATGTTCCTGTCATTACTAATTGTACGAATAGTATTGATGTAAACCTTGTTCAAAAATGAAAAAACTGTAAATTATGATATAACTGGAATTAATCTTAAATAACCAAGCCGCAATAGAAACATAACAGCCTCTATTAAGATTATAAGAAAAATACTCATCATTTCAAAAGTATAAAATATTCCAGTAAAGACTCCCTTTACATTGACTAACCGTCAGAAAACCATCGTAAACGTAAGTACGCTTCAAGAATATGTGTCTTAAGTTGATTAAGCAGTTTGGATGCCAAGCCCGCATTCCCCAGTTCTCAGGTTCATACACCTTTGTATGAACAAGACTGTGACCGAACAAGGTAAACGGTTATATTGAACTCACGTTAAACTACGGTTTCATTGAAATCTCTCGTTTAATAACTTTAGGTGAGCTTAAACAACCCCTTTGGGTTTTATGTGAGGTGTTTAGAAGTTCTTGGAACCGTTTTTATAGGTAACCGCGATCCTGAATACAATGGGTGTATTTTAAGACAGTAATTATCTTATAGTCTTTTCCGCTCCATCCAGGGTAACTCATCATTAAATAATCATCATCATCAGCCTATAATTTTCCCACTGCTGGGACACAGGCCTTCTCTCTGTGAGAGGGAATGGGCCATTATCCACCACGCGGGCCCGGTGCGGATTGTGGATGACACATGTCTTCCAATTTTTGGTTCTAGGACATGCTGGTTTCCTCACGATGTTTTCCTTCACCGTTTTGAGAGCAATGGTAATGAAATAAATTACACAAAGTACTGCGCCTGGCGGAGTTCGAACCTACGACCTACAACTCGCAAGTCGGGACCGATACCAATGGGCCACCACTGCTCATTAAATGATAATCCACCCAAAAAAAAGGTAATAAATGGTTTAAAAGCTGGTACTACAAAATTTAAAAATGAAAAATGCTATTGTAATTTGCCCGACCAAGAAATCGAACCCAGCCCGCAAGCTCAGTTGTCTGTGGTATTAATAATTTGGAGTTATGATTTTGATTAACTGAAATATCTTCGCTTTAACCCAAAATAACAGTTACAGCATTGCTAGTTTCATGTTTTATGCAAATTAATTCTTGTCTGACTTGCATAGCTTTGAGGGAACTCAGATTTCCGACTATCAATTACCTACCTTTTATGTTCACATTTGAATCACAAGCGAAACAAAAGCGAGCTATTATAATACTCAAACTCCCCTACACAAAATTAACATAATATCCACACTCCATTTTATACGAAAAGCGACAAAAACAAAAATATACAGGAGAGCGCCGTCACCTCCGTAAGAAAAAAATTCAAACGCTACATAGCATAATATAAACTTCTGTAGGTACTTTTATGATAATCTGCCAGTCGGGAGACAGCTATTACTTAGCATATAAAATGCAGAAAAAAATACCAACACAAATTATCTTCAGACTGTACTCTAAAGGGCCATAAAATGCAGCCTTGCTTATCGACCGAACAGACAGTTAAATAACTCCGGCTCTTGGCTGAAAGACCGTGAAAAGGACTGAAATATTTTTATAGAATAAACTGAGTTTCTGAAGGCGCTCGTTAGCGTAAAAATGATGTAAGTAAAATTTAGATTAACCGACTTGAATAACAGGAAGATGTTATTTAATTATTTTGTAGTTTTTCTTAATAATTATCATGTGTAATAATAACAAGAATTCTTCTTCTCGCATTTCAGTGAGTTACAGCAATGTACTACGCCACTGACGTCAGCGTCGCATTACGATGCTATGTAAACCACAATGTATATTCATACAAGGGACATTACCTACGTGAACAAAATCGGTTGAAGAGAAATTCATCAGCGGATGCGGGCGAGTCAGTTCTTGAAGAATCAATGTGCTTAGAAATAAGGGAAGACCAGAACACATTTCATTGAAATTATTGTCGCTTTAAATGTCGGAACGACGCTACCTCTATAATGTCGTGAAAATGTTGTAGGGTCGGTAACGCGAAGGCGGTACTCTTAGCGTTTCAGGCGCCCATAGCCTAAGACGATTGCCGCTTTCCATCAGGCGAGCCGTATAATAGATGTATGTTTTTCACACTTGTTGTATAAAAAGCAATCAATACTAGAACTAAAAGAAGAATTCTTCATCGTACAATTAAAATTCTTTCTCTGCGTCATCGTAGTAGTTTTGAACGATACCGTTTAAGGCATCTATTTGACGCTGAGTTTTGTGTAGCCAGCCACGAAAAACCTGTTAGGCCCGATTTATGCCCAGTTTTGGATTCCATTTTTTAGTTATTCCCGGTATATCCCATTTTTTATTCCCATTAAATCCCATGTTATGTCAATATGTGCACATATCCCTATCAGAAGTAAAGTTCCCGTCAATTTAACATTTTAAAACACACAGTTTTTTTATATCAATATCCTGTCCGGGAGCAAATTGAAAACCGATTACTTTAAAAAAACAAAGCGCAACAAAAATAAAACACTATCAATAAAGCAAAACAGTAATCACTTTTATTGCAACAATCGGTTGCAATACAATTAAACGAGAACCAAATCAAGTCGACAGACGCTGATTCACTACAGTTTAAGACAATGCAGCCTCCATTAGCAAGTAGCAAACGCGACCAACAATAGACCCACGAACAAAGAGACATTTTCATTCACAATAGCTTTTTCCTGAATATTGTATTTGACTATACTATGTCACAGAATCTTAACAGCGAACGCTCTTTACTTCTGACGCCCCGTTTATGACCTCGGGCGATAAGATTTGGGCCACGGCATGCGAAATTTTTTCTCACGCTCCACGAGTAACATCACGGTTACTAGTGTCATGCCCTATAGAACATACTTGTTTGTAAGCGTCGTCTATCGCCGTCTCGTTCACTCACTGGAACAAGTCTGTTTTTATGACATTGTAATACCCCTCCTGGTTGGACTGCGAAAGGGGCCGTCCTCTTCTTGACTAAAAATCAACCCAGTTTCTTCAGTTGCCGCCTTTTGCGTTTCCGGGCCTCGGTCTTTTTTTAAGACGGTCCTGCAACTTGCTTGTAAACCCTTGGTCATGGGTCGCGGGACTTATCTGATTACCGTGACCCCGGAACATAAAGGGCTATTGAAGGACACCGTGGATTTTAGTCAGTACGAGTCTGACAGTCCCTCCCGCCCTGCCCGGGGTGGAAGGACTCATTTGTAGATTTTACCACGCTAAAAAAAACCCTTGGTCATGAACCACTCGCTTAGGCGACAAACGTCGCGACACTTCGGAAAAACAAATGGAAAAACTTGTAAACAGCATTCCATGAGTCACACGACTAGATTTGCAGAATGATAGTGCCAGATGTCAAACTATTGATTTAGCGTAGTCATGCGAAGGAAACAAGTGACACACACACGTGTCGCATGTCGCAGAAGTCATGAACATAGCCTTACTCCTACCTCGTATACTTAAGCTCGCAACTTCCAAGTGATACTTTAAGTTTCAGCTTCGGTTCTCATACAAAACTTTTGACGTATTCTCATACATATTTAACAACGGTTGAAAATGAATGGTATAATTCAAAGATGTGCCTACGAATACGAACACGGGCCCTTTCAGCGAATTTTGTATTAATTAATCCTTTTTTAACTTTAGTTTAACAATGTATATGTTTGCGTCATCGTTAGATACTTTAACGATTGTATTCTTTGGTTTTCAAGAAGAAATTACACATTTTGGTTGGGACTGGACTTCATACCCTGCTCCACGTTACAAAATAGAACAAGAAATATGATCTTTTTCAACAGCTGACTGAATTCGGTATTAAAGGTGTTACAAATAAAGATCGGGATCAAGATTGCGATCGAGATAGATTTTAATTTACAGCGTAATTAATTTGCTGAAAATTAGTCCAGAAATTAATATTTATAATGAAGCATAAATATATTTGCTATGCTTATACATAAGTCTTAATTTTCTACGTACTACGGAACTTGAACAAATTTCCTAAAAATAAATATAACCGCAGAGAGACAATTTATAACAGAAATAGACTGTAAGTAACCGCAGAAGTAGGCAAAGTTTCTTTCGAAATAGACTAGCTGATGGCTTTACTATAATGGAAGATACCTTTGTCTTTCTAAATATAGGCAAGTACTCGTACAGTGTAGTCGCACAGTTGGCACAGTGGTTAAATCATTCAGTGCTGCGTTTTTTACTATTTTAATAAGACCTACTAGTCTTATTAAAATAGTAAAAAACGCAGCAGTACTAATACTATTTGATAGTATTATATTATTAAATTTAATAGCACGTTAAATAGTATGTTATAGAGATTAACTTTTTTTTTAATTTAACTCCACTCTCTTTTTTCTGCATTGTGGGTGCATTTACAAACACAGAATCTCACATACACAAAGACCCAGTTGGGAACAACTTCTTGTAGATCATACAAATATTTGTTAATTGCGGGAATTGAACCCGCGGTACGCTGCGCAGCAATCAAAGGCTCAGCTACTGTGCCAATCGTATCTTCAATTTAATTGTTTTACATTCTATTTTTCCTTGAATGATTCTCCCAGTGTAAGCGAACAAAACTCGCCATGTCACTAGAGAAAAAGCATTATTTTATTTATTGATTGTGAATAAAGTGCATCCTTCTACCACATCACACTGTAATACACTACTTACGAGTATCACAAAGAACTTCACCACTTCACCTTTAAAACCCCCAGCACTTTCACACCAATTGCGGCAAAATTGAATTTTCCCATCAACTTAGCTGGTGGATATTTCTTATATCTGATATAGAAACATAATACAATATCAGAAGAGGTTCTATCTCACGTAGTCGACGCGTGACGATCGGTCACGCCTTGTTGCCGCAACTTAGATACTTGGAACAATTCGTGTTGGAATTGTGAATAGCTTTGTTGTGTTGGATGTTGCATTAACATAAGTTACAGTGTAAATAGTACGTGATGGTTGAGTTTTTTTGTCTTGGAAAAATATGCTTTTTAACAAGGAAATGTATTTAAGAAAGGAAAGTCGGCTTAAAGTTCCCTTTTCCACATTTTGATAATTTTACTTATTGAGCACATTTATAACTGACAGTCTTAATTATATTATAGTGCCATATTCATTTTACTAATATGCAAAATATTGTTCATAACAAATGCATAAAAATAACCTCTGCTTTTGGGTAAAAATCATGAATGAATGATCAAGGTAAATTTTCAGAAAGAGCCTCTTCCGTTTCAGCATAGGCAGAAAAACTCATTTGATAATTTTAATACCTAAGAAAATAGGACTGTGCGATACTGCCTTAACTTTCTGAAAAGAAGCATTCAAGAATGTTATCATACCTACTGTTCCTAAAACTTCTTTGTCATTTCAAATCAATTTGAACTGGCCTGTTGGTCTAGTGGTTAGTGACCCTGACTGCTATGCCGGAGGTCTTGGGTTCGATTCCCACCCAGAACAAATGTTTGTGTGATGAGCACAATCATTTATTCTGTGTCTGGGTGTAATATATTCATAATATGTATGTATTTAGAAATATATAAGTATGTTTATCAGTTGTTTAGTACCCATAACACAAGCTCTGCTTAGCTTGGGACTAGATGGCGTTGTGTGAAAGTTGTGGAATATTATCATTATCATTTTACAAACAAATATGACGCAGGAGTTGCTATGTCTGTCAAAAGATAATTTGAAAGTCCAGAAATTCTATTAAAGTAAATTTAGAAACTATAACAGTTATCTATTACAGCAGTACCTACTTAACACTAAAATATCGTTGTCCAAGGGACAGAACTCACCCGACACCGGTGACCGCAGACAGGGACCGCTGACCACAAACTGTAGCGTTGACAACGTGCCAACGTGAGGATTACTGCCACCCGAGTTCCGAGCTCTTAGGGCCAAGTTGGAAAGTGTTTTAAATCTTCGCAATGGAAATTAAAGTTAATTGAGGTTTTTCCTTGTAGTTGATAGCTTTATTAGTAATCATCATAGGTCTGAATTAGGTAGGGTTATTCACGAACTTACATTGATTTCATACCGCGAACGAATAAAGTGGACATGTCGTAAATCCTGGAATTACTTTTCATGAGCATAAAATCCAGTGATTTATGAAATAAAAAGTTATTTACTTTTACACAATTTATTTGTCTAATCTATCTCTGATGTTTTTTATTTTATTATTTTCCACCGAGATCGTCTATTAGAAATCCCGGGAAGATCAATGTTAATATCAACATTTCGATGCAAGTACTAAACTGACTCTACCTAATTCCGACCTCTGGTCATCATCCATGTTTGCATAGAAGACTTTCAGTGATTGTGACAACAAAAATCCTTTTGAAGACCAAACATCCCATGAATATAGATAGTTCAAAGGCTGATCGCCTTACACTGAGTTTGAAGTTTCAAAATATTGTTGCTTTATAATTTCAGTTGCGTGAATGGTAGGTGCTTCACAATAATTTAAACTCATTTATTATGAATGAGCGGGTCACACTGCTAATGAAACAATTACTGTATTTTTCCAAGCGAGAATCTAACCCGCATCAGTGAGCAATCGCTGAACTACATATTACACCAATTTAGTCCACCCAGTTGACACTCTAAGTAGCTATTGCCTGTTTCACCTCCACTGCCCAACGCACAACCTTCCTATAAATATAGCCTTCTTCAATAAATGGACTATTTAACACAAAAAATATTTAACCTGAATTTGAACCTAAGATACTGTGGGACTATTTAACACAAACTCATGTTATCTTATGCGATTGATTGATTAATTATGATAACCTGTTTGTTTAAAATAATACCCATTAGCGCGTTCAACTAAACTCTAAAGTGTTATAAACAATCAAATCAAGTGTTTTTTCCTAGTCCGACGCTATTCTAAACCAACTTACCACTTTAGAACACATAATCTATTATCCCGAGCATCCCTAAATCTTTGGGCCATCACAACAATCTACTTGAATACCTCTCATTACTAAAAGTCAGCTGCTAGCTTTCAGTGGCTATGTTGGCACGTTTTCAATGCCTGTAGTGGTAGCAGCATAGTGGGAAGCTTGCGGTTACCTGCTGTCAGTCGGCATTGCGCGGAGTCAGCGAAAACAATTCCAGTTTATAGTGTTGTACGCATTCGCATGACGACAGGTTTAAGCTAGGCCTAAGCTGGCTTGTGTTACACGAGGACTGGTGCTTTTGAAGTAATTTATATTTCTAAAACGAAGATTAAGTTTTGAAGTCTGTTCCTATTTGTCGCCATAAACGACTTACCTACAGATAACAGAACTTCACTTCCACCTTTTTTAAAGAAAAATTACTTCTTCACTACTTTTTTTGCCACTGAACGAGTTATAAAACCTTTTTTTAAAAAAAAAACAAACCGACGAAACATCGAACTAAAAAGCAAAAAATAAATTTTGAGGCGGCGCCAAACAAACAAACATATAAATTAATTATTTGAAGAGCAGAATAGCTCGTTGTATAGGTTGTCGTGGTTGAATAGCTCGTCGAAGCTATTCGTTGATTGTTTCTTTGGCGCCGCCTCAAAATTTATTTTTTGCTTTTTAGTTCGATGTTTCGTCGGTTTGATTTTTTTTTAAAAAGGTTTTATTTTTTACTTTTGAGTTTCCTATCTCTTGTCAATTTCTGTAGCTAAAAAAATTAAGTTTTTTAAGAGTTATAATTTTTTTTTGTTAACCATTGACGACCTCCTACACCTGCTTTCTGTCTTCATTCTCAAACTCTTAAAGACTTTCATACCCCAGCTACGTCTAAAGTTTTCATCAAGACTAGTGAAATGAGCCCAAACACGATAAAGGTGCTGTTAACTGTTCAGGACCTCTTTTCCCTGCTATCCGTCACCATCCTCAGACCCTCGATGGCAATGATATCTCAGCTAGGTCTAAAGTCCTCATCAAGCTGAGTGACATGAGCCCAAACACGATATAGCTGTTGTTAACCGTTAAGGAACTCTCGGGACTGACTTCACAAAATAACAGGGATCTGGAGTTGATCTGATGATGGTGACGCCATCATGTTATGTTCTCCACATCTCTGCTATATAATAATGTCCTCAGAACTACAATTGTTAACTTTACTTCAACAGAATCGGTTCATAATTGAAAATTCTGTAGGAAAGTTGACAATGAATTCCTTTTTTTCTACCCTTAGAGGCTGACTTTAGTTTTGAAATTTAAATGGGACCTACTTTGAGATATACTCTTTCCAACAAAAAAAGAATTTTTGAAATCGGACCACGTTACGAAAAGTTATGCGTGGTCAAATATAAAAAAAAAAAAATATACATGTCGAATTGAGAACCTTCTTTTTTTTCGTCGGTTAAAAATTAAATTAAAAGTATGTTCAGTTTATTAAAGGTGGTACCTATTACTTCATCATCTGCCTAGCCTTTTCCTTACTAAGCTGGGATTCCAATCAAACGGTATGCAGCTGAATATCAGTATTTCACATGGAGCGACTGCTTATTTTGACTGGCCTGTTGGTCTAGTGGTTAGTGACCCTGACTGCTATGCCGGAGGTCGTGGGTTCGATTCCCACCCAGGACAAATGTTTGTGTGATGAGCACGATCATTTGTTCTGTGTCTGGGTGTAATTTATCTATAATATGTATGTATTTAGAAATATATAAGTATGTTTATCAGTTGTCTAGTACCCATAACACAAGCTCTGCTTAGCTTGGGACTAGATGGCGTTGTGTGATAGTTGTGGAATATATTATATTATTATTATATATTATATTATTATATATATTATTATTTTACTTAATTGTTAAAAATGTTACCCCTTGAAACAACAATGATACTTAAACTTAAGGTATATTTTAATTTTCGATATTCTGAACATCGATATTTTAAGCGTAGATATTTTAATCTTCGATATTCAAATATGTACCCCCTACGTTATACAGCCAATTAATTTATTTGAATGGTTTTATATTACATGGCCGTAGAGAGTAAAATTCTGTTATTATAGCTAATAGCCAGTGATTATACCTATACAGTTTATCCGGTTTCAGTCTGTACAAACTGAAATGGGAGGTAGTTTGGTCAATTCTGTTAATAAAATTATCCAAAATAGGGTTCGGAACCAAACACCTACGGAATGGTGGCCATTTCTGTTTTGATCGTTTTTCAGGAAGCATGCAAATTAAATGTCGGCGACGGGACCCCACGAAATGACAAGGGGTGCAAGTAGTGGGTGGCCTTTTGACGTCGATCAGTGCAGTGTTTACAGTGAAAGTGACGAACAAGTGTTTTTAATTAGAATCTAATAATTAAGTAGTGTAAATAGTTAATACTTATAAGATTGTGTTCTATTTAGTAATAAGATTCCAGTTAGATAAGGTTTTATAAGGAAAAATTGCAAATACTTTAGATTTCTTTAAAAATTACGTAACTTGAAAATTGACTTTTTTGTTTATGGTTATTTTGGAATTAAACTACACTTCTCATCAAAAAAATCGAAACACCTCGCAGTTTATGGTTTGATAAGGATTATCAGAAAAATGTGTATATTTAGGAATAAATGTAAAATGTCATTTAATAGTGAGTAGTATGAGGTTTTTAAATCCTAATGTTAATGTTCTAAATTCAAATTAAGTCTTCATAGGTTTCGTATTTTGTATAATGAGTAATTTTTACCCTGTATGGAATATGAAGGAAATGGGTAAAACAACACGCGTAAATGAAAAAAAAATGTAAGAAACGTTTATTTAATAACTTGTATTCCCTCCGCGAGCTCTTATTACTGCTTCCATACGGTTCTTCATCGATCAGATGAGAGTCACGATCACATGTTGTGGTATATTATCCCATTCCTCTTGGATTGCATTTTGCAGCTGGCTAAGTGTTTCTGGGGCTGGATCTCTTGCTCGAATTCGTCTCTTTAATTCATCCCATAGATGTTCAATGGGATTCATGTGCGGGCTTCTTGCTGGCCATACCATAATGGAGATACCGACTTCGGTAAGATAATCTCGTACGACGCCCGCGGTGTGAGCTCTAGCATTGTCGTGCATGAATATGAAGTCGTTGCCAATAAAATGTGCATAGGGCATCACATGAGGTTCAAGACACTGTTCGATGTACCGATGAGAATTTAGTGCAGGCAGCCGTGGCCCAGACACAAAGGCAAGTTCTGTCTTACCGTCGGCGCTGATTCCTCCCCAAACCGTCCACGAACCGCCACCATAGCTGACCTTTTCTTCAATGCAGCATTGTGCAAAGCGTTCTCCATCTCTTCTGTAGACCTTGTTCCTTCCGTCGTTACCATACAGCATAATTTTACACTCATCAGAAAACAGTACTTTGCTCCACTGAAGGTATGACCAAGTTAGGTGCTCGCGTGCAAAGTTAAGGCGCGCTCTTCGATGGTCTGCAGTTAATTTCGGCCCATTCGCTGGCTTATGCGGTGCCAATCCGCGTTCCTTCAACCTTCTTCTTATTGTAGAGTCACTTACAGCTACTCTTCGTACAACGCGAAGCTGCTGCTGCAGTTGAAAAGCGTTAAGGCGTCGATTTCGTAAAGAAGTTGTTACAATAAATCGATCATCTCGCTCAGAAGTGACCCGATTCCTGCCAGATCCTGAACGGCGCGTGAACGAACCAGTCTCCCGATAGCTTTTGTAGACTCTATGAACAGATGATAAGCTTAGATGCAATCTTGCAGCCACAACACGCTGACTAAGTCCAGAATCCAGCAATGCCACCACTTGGGCGGCTTCTGCGGGCGAAGTATCCATATGTTTTAGAAAAAAAAGTTTTTTCAGACGTCCCAAAGTCACAGTAAATGAAATAAGAAACAGAAAGTTTAAAGACAAGCGCTAATTTTTAGTTTTTAAACGAGAAACGTACTCCAACCCTAAATACACATTTGTCTCAAAACAGTGATTAATTTCATTTATAGGATAAACAAATGAAATTAATTCGAATTTTAATTTTTTTCTTCTTACTGTAATGACCAAACTGCCAGCTACACAGTAATGTTTTTTTTTCATGGAATTAATTCTCTTTTGTAAAAAATTAGGACAAAAACAATAAAAACGAAAGTGTTTCGATTTTTTTGATGAGAAGTGTATTTAAAAGGGGTGTGTTTCATTATAAAAATAATGGCACAAGTTGTTCCAAGCAAATCGGATAAGTAGTTTTTAAGTTTTTGTGTAATCAAACTTTGTTCATACGTAATTTTTGTAAGTTTATGTTCTAAGAAATTTTTTGTATTTAGTTGTAGGTTCATTTTTATTATTTCATGTAAAAATAGAGTTTATAAGGCATCCAGAAAGGTATAATACATAGATGTAAGGCTTAAAATTATAAGTAAATAAAGGCAACGAAGGCCTCGGTCTTAGCAAAAATTGTAAGGAAAACGGGCTCAAAAAACGGGTACCTCGCTAAGGTAAGGACGGGCGGTATAAAAGGCGGTACAACCGCCGGTACTGCGTTCAGTCGCAACCGAGCCACCGAAGAGGCAACATCAAAAGGGAAGACCGAAGCCTTCAAAGTTAACTCTTCAAAAGAGTGTTCTTATTTCCGTTGTCCGTGGTTCCCCTAATTATTATTTCCGTAACCTTCCAAAAACGGTACGCATTCAGGGGTGCGTGGGTGCATGCGTCACCAGCAAAGTAAGGCACGTGTGCACAACAAAAAAGGTCTGTAGTGAACGGGCCATCCCGGTCCGTCCATTACATTAAAAGTATGTCTATTTTTTACGTAGATATAGAGGTTGGTCAAAAAAGCGTCGGCTGGATTGCGTAAGGGTAATGTAATAATGTGTAAGGGTAATTTATGTGTAACTTGGTTTATTATTAAAATAAAAAGTATGAAATTTTGTGATGAATATTTGTTAATCTTTCACGTAAAAACAGCGTGTTTGAAGTATAATTACGTAAACCGTATGGAAAATAAAATTAAAGTCAAAGTCCTCGTTGACTTTACGTTACAAAAACGTGACATTTTGTCGTTTTATGGGGTTAAATATTATTATCCTGTGAGTTCTCCCATCCAGGCCTTGGATTTAGAATTTTACTCGTAGCATGGAGGCAGTTAATTGATATTTTTTTTTTCTTTTACACATAGTATATCTTTTAGCGGTATGATCTCATCGAACATTCAGGCCCGTATTACAGAACGTCACTCAATACTCAAGTATTACTTAAAACTAGATTCAAGGCATTTGATTGGTTGAAATCTAGATCTAAATAGAGATCAGTGCTTGAGTTTCGTTCTGTAATACGGGCCTGTAGTTAGCTGGCAAATCTAGTGCTTACATAATTTGAGGCCTGACTGAAGAAGATGCATATAATATTACATTAAAAGTTTATATAACCTTAGGGAACGGAATTGCCAGTACAGATATCATGTGAGAGCGTGGTAATTCAGTACGTGCTTCCACCAAGTTATTTAGCTATGATGTAACAAAAGCCTTGTCAGACGGCTTGCAGTTTTTGGAATGGAATGAAATATCAAACTATCTGGAGTAATGCTTTTGGGAAATTATGTGGAGCTGCGAGTATTTTTAAACATAATGAAATATGTAAAACATGATTTCTTGTCAATTTAGTTTTGTTCAAACAAATAGGATAATACTGTTTTTTTTTTTCACAACAAACTATCGTTAAACCTGAAACACCTTTTAGATTAATTCCGTTTGATTTTGTTTTTAGTTTTTTATTAGTTGTGGGTTTGCTCTTGACTTTCTTTGGGCTAGCTCAGGGGTGAGAAAAATAAAGAATACGATGGAGCGAGGTTACCCAGAACAGCATAATTTTGGAATCGTGACTCTAAATTTGATTTATCAATTGCAATCAGGTAACTTCTTTTTTCCTCATCATTAATTTGAGTCATCTAGATCAAAAATTAAAAAAAAAAACAATTATACGTAAGTTATACTACTATGGTCACGGGAAAAGCCTTAACGCGCTCCCTGACCGGTAGCATTACCACGGCCCTGAAACGCAAAATGCAACTAAAGGAACAGTGTAGTTTTTGGTCAGTCGAGTCTGATAATCCTCTCGCTCCATCCAGATAGGGAGGACCCATATTGATTGACATCCCATAAAACAAAAATGATTTTGTCGTGACAGTCAATTTCAACTACATTTGTCTCTATAGAAGAAATACACTGTTACTATGTAAATGCAAAATAACACAGAAATATAACCCTTATGGGAATGTAGCACTGAAATCTAGGCAGAAATGTGAACGCTTTGATGCTTCAATAACATAGTGAAGTACTTGACTCGTGCATGTCATCCAATTTCCCGTTTGATGACTAGATCAATACTACAAGACCTGGGTTGCGTCATTTGTTTGAATGCCCATTGTTCAAATGGGTTGTTGTACATTTGCCACAGTTTTTTGAAACCTCATAGATTGAGAGTTAATTCGCCACGACTAGATTTTGTTTGGCCACATAATTATCTTCATGTCACATTATTTTTACTAAAAACGGCGGCACCAACACCTCCATGATCATGTTCTCCTGGTACTTTCTGTTCAGATTCCACATAACGTCCTCGTTTTCGGTAGTTTTGTGCTGGAAGGAGGCATCGCTTCCCATTCCATCTCGCCCCACAGCATGGCCTCGACCAATGCCAAGTCCTAAACACCTTGACAGAACAACGCGGAAATATAATATTTACAGCAGCTTGAAGATATAAATAAGACAAAGCAGGTACTGAGTGAACAATAAATTACTTTGTCAAAATAATCTAACGAGATCTGAGTCAGGGGCTCATCACGTGTACTTCGAATTACTATTGTTCTCAGAGAAAAAGGGATATTTCAGCGTACGGTGACCATGTTTTAATATTTATTTTCGATCCCTCTCTTGTTTCACATTTCAATTCAGTTTAAATAACAATTAAACTAATATTTTTAAGAAGATTAGACATTACTTTATTTTAGCATTTGAGAAAATACAACAACTACAAAACCGATTTCAAAAATTATTTCTTTGATGTAAAACTATATAATTTTATTATGATTCTGAGACATAGACTATTATAGTAGGAAGAGGGCGGAAGACGCTGGTTAAATCCAGTGTAAAAAAAACTAAACATCTCTAATAGCGCAGTTTCATTGGTCGTTTAACTCGTTCGGTATACAGCATACAGGGAGTCCTGGCATGCGAGATAAAAACCAATGAAAGTCACAAGTCGATACGTATTCGCTACACCGTCCGCCACCGTCTGCAGTGATGCCCGCTTGCTCTAAACCGATATACAGTAAGCGGGTCTGCCACTCTTGTCAATAAATAGCAACGAACATGGAGGTTTTTTCTACGTCCCGCACGTGGACTATCGACTAATGAAAACGCATCCCCGAATGTATGTAAGCCCTGTAGGATGTGTTCTAGAAAATTCTTGCGTCCCGCATGCGGGCCCTATCAACTTATGAAAACTTTTCCACGAATGGGGTCCCTGTGGCATGCGTTGCAGAAATCTCTCGCACCCCGCATGCACAACTACTGAAAATGCTTTTTCCAGTTCACTCCTGTCATTGGCAGAATTGTCGACATCGAATTTGGTGCCATAAACTAAAAATAGAATAGAATACTGTAAATGCGCCAAAAGCCGTTAAGTAAGTAATATTAATTCGAAAAAAAAATATCCTTCATTTTCACAAATTGTGGTGACACAAGTAATCCACCAGGTACCGGTGGCGGCCTCTATTGTGAACAGAAATCTTTTGTCTCAGACAAAAGGTCAGCCGTGAAATAAAGTCTAAAAATCAGTCCACTTTAATTATTACAAACCCTTCTGTTTGGCTTTGTTTCGTTTATTTTAATGTTTATTGAGTTTTTGGCCCCTTTATTTTATAAAAAAATCTGTTCAACTTTTTAAACCGATTATTTTTAAAACTGTGTAGGCAGCCCAATTTCATGTAATATACGATTACGTATCTCATTAATTGTAAGTTATTAAGTTATTCAACGGTTATCTGAAAGAGAATTTGAATAAAACCTTTTTAAAAAAAATCTAACCGACGAAACATCGAACTGAAAAGCAAAAAATAAATTTTGAGGCGGCGCCAAACAAACAAACATATAAATTAACTATTTGAAGAGCAGAATAGCTCGTTGTAAAGCTTGTCGTGGTTGAATAGCTCGTCGTAGCTATTCGTTGATTGTTTCTTTGGCGCCGCCTCAAAATTTATTTTTTGCTTTTCAGTTCGATGTTTCGTCGGTTAGATTTTTTTTTTAAAAAGGTTTTATTTTACACTTTTGAGTTTCCAATCTTGTGTCAATTTCTGTAATTAAAAAAAAAATATGTTTTTGTTTTAATATGCAATATATTTTTGTTAATTATTGACGACCTCCTACACCTGCTTTCTGTCTTCATTCTCAAACTCTTAACGACTGTCATACCCCAGCTACGACTAAAGTTCTCATCAAGATGAGTGAAATGAGCCCAAATACGATAAAGTTGCTGTTACCTGAAGGATCTCCTTTTACTGCCCTCTGTCACCATCCTCAGACCCTCGATGACAATTATACCCCAGCTAGGTATAAAGTTTTCATCAAGACTAGTGAAATGAGCCCAAACACGATAAACGTGCTGTTAACTGTTGAGGACCTCTTGCCTTTGCTATCCGTCACCATTCTCAGACCCTCGATGGCGATGATACATCAGCTAGCTCTAAAGTTCTCATCAAGCTGAGTGAAATGAGCCCAAACACGATATATATAGCTGTTGTTAACTGTTAAGGAACTCTTGGGACTGACTTCACAAAATAACAGGGATCTGGAGTTGTTCTGATGATGGTGACGCCATCATATTATGTTCTCCACATCTCTGCTATATAATAATGTGCTCAGAACTAAAATTGTTAACTTTATTTCAACAGAATCAGTTCATAATTGAAAATTCTGTAGGAAGATTGACAGTTAGTTCCTTTTTTCTACCCTTAGACGCCGATTTTAGTTTTGAAATTTAAATGGGACCAACTTTGAGATATACTCTTTCCAACAAAAAAAGAATTTTTGAAAACGGACTACGTCAGGAAAAGTTATGCGTGGTCATACATAAAAAAAAAAAAGGTTGCACTCCAGGAGTGCCGGTAGAAGTGAAAACTTTTTTGTTACTATGTTTTATTTTTAATTTGAATGACGTCTTACTCATTTTCGATCAGGGTCACGTGACCCTGACGCGAGTTTTGGTCACGTGACCCTGACGCGAGTTTTAAATTTTTTACCCATTACAGAAAAAGTGTACAACGCCGCTAAAGAAGTTTTCACTTCAAAAACAAATATACATGTCGAATTGAGAACCTCCTTTTTTTTTCGTCGGTTAAAAAAATGAGCAATTTCTTTAATGATTTGTTCTTGGTTTTATAAAATGTCATACAATATGAATGAAGCAACAATATTTAACTTGTATATTAGTTATTCTTTGAGCTTTCTTTGTTTTTCATGTAAACGATCTTTGAAGCGCCACCTTGCATTTGTTAATTTTTATCTTTGTAATTTACAATACAAATAAATCAGCTTTTAATTGAAAACATCAAAAAACAAAACCCGTTCATTTCCTGACTATATTTTTAACTATCGAATCGAACCACTCATATCAACTGCCGAATTAATTCCCGAATGCCAAAGCCACTACACAGCGATCATAAGGAGCACTCCACACGAGAGGCGGCCACTTGATCCATCCGCACTCAAACCTGTTTTACGTCCCAGTCGAACTTACTGTCAGAATTCTAAGTTCTGACTTGGTGGTTGACGCAGATGACATTTGAAGGTCGTTTACTCTAAGGTTAAATTAATTTAATGTTATGAATTTTCTTGAACTTTTGACTACATAACTTAACTATTT
Organism: Agrotis segetum; assembly: GCA_036375495.1. NCBI lineage: Eukaryota > Metazoa > Arthropoda > Insecta > Lepidoptera > Noctuidae > Agrotis > Agrotis segetum. The sequence goes on from JAQSVV010000192.1 coordinate 1,341,248, forward strand.
GTATTCAGTCTCTCGAAAGTTATTTAAATTTATCAACAGCAACTTAAAAGATATTATTTTGGATACGAAAGTGCAATTCTGGTAATCACGCATTACTAGGTCAGAATTGCATTTTTGACAGATAAAAATCTATCAAAGACACTTATCGTATTTAGTATAGTATGTCATCGCTTCGAAATGCATATTGTGACCCCATGATAAACCAAATACGAGCGCGCAAAGCAAGGCTTAATTAAGGCCATTATGGGTATCAGAATCAAACATTTCTCACAGTAATAATACTGCAGATCTTTCTGCACTACTGCCGATATCTAACATTATCCGCAGTGCCCAAAAGCGACTGGGTTTTACGGTATCGGTAATTTAAATGACGCATAATTATCAGGACTTCTAACGAAGGGTAATAAAAGAAAACGTACCTATAATTAACTTTGAAATACTTTTTAGGAAGTATTTGTTAGCTACATAATTATTTATACTTGAATTTCTAAAGACTTTTAAGTTTGCCTGTAGGTAAGAACTAAGGTACGAATATTCACTATTTTATGGTTTTAACATCGGCTATCAAACTCAACGTTTTCCTTGGGATCATAATCCAGAAAAACAACCAGTTGTCCATACAAACTCTATGCACCTCGGTCAAAGACACCATCATTATTAGTTTTCCATTTACTGCACCAAGCGCATTACTTTACGTAATTTATTTTATCACGACTGTCTGCTTTCACAAAGACTGTGTAAAGACTGTTTTCGAAAACAGTCTTGAATAAACTGGCATGTCCTTCTCTTTACTCCACTTTTTCTCTTTCCATTGGTCTAAAGACTTTTCAGTCTCTCTAAAGTCGATAAAGGCCAGCAGATAAAGGACACACGCAGTGCAATGTCCAAAATAATTATCACTGGCAACACAATTTTACTTGTAAAGACAAACAATAAAAGAAAACTCATCGTTTACTTTTTAATTTCTTCAACAAATTTCGTTGATTTTTTTATATTTTAACACTCATTTACATGATAACCAACAGCATTAACAGATTGATAACAGTTATTTATGTTAATCTTTTTGATTACCAATGTTTTTAAAAGTAATCATAATAAAATATACCTTTTGAAGTTTACAAGTCTCGAAGTAATCAAATACTTAACATTAATTGACCTGTAGACATTCTGTAAGTTATGGTTTGACTTTACTGGATATGCTCTGTAAAAGATAAATTGTTTCTTCGAATTTTAAACTTAATGCAGTAGACGTAGAGCATAAAGTCGAAAATCTTCTACTAGCTCTCCGACGAGCTCATTGTAGCCTCACGATCTGAGAATACCATAGCCTTACAGTTATTTTATGAGTTTACTCCATCATCATCATCATCATCTCAGCCGTAGGACGTCCACTGCTGAACATAGGCCTCCCCTTTTGATTTCCACATAATTACACCGGTTGGAAGCGACCTGCATCCAGCGTCTTCCGGCGACCTTTATAAGGGCGTTGAACGGCTGGTGAACGTCCTACGCTGCGCTTGTTAGTCCGTGGTCTCCACTCTAGTATTTTTCGACCCCATCAGCCATCTGCTCTGCGAGCAATATGGCCTGCCCATTGCCACTTCAGCTTGCTAATACTCCATACTACTTACTCCATACAAGGAATTAATTCCTGTATCGTCGGTGCATTTGACCTGTAGATCATACAAATATTTTTTTCGAGGCGGTACCCCACAACACGTAGCGCTGCCAATCGCTCAGCTACATTTTGCCAACCATTCTAACTACACTATGGCCACAAATCTTAACGATCAAACAACAGATTTTTTTTCTTCACGAGAATTAAAGACAAACCAGAAAGATCATTATTCACGAACTAGTATCTACAAAATACTAACGTAGTTGTAAGTCCAAATGTTTTCATTCAATTAGAATGTAGCAAGAACTTGGGAATCGTCAGAAGTTACGGCGGGTTCAATGTTGATTCTACTGTAAACTAAGAAGTTCCTACCAAGTCTTTTGTTGTATTCGATGTTACAGAAAATATGACAGGTTGCACCGCAGAAACTTTACAACATTTCTCTCGTTTTTCTGGTGTAGGTATTAATTAAAACTTGCAAAAGTTTGGTTTATAGAAAGCTGTTTTAGGTAAGTCCGCGGCTTGCTCGCGTTTATTTATTATTTGACGATCAACTCGGATCATACATGTTGCGCCATCTATTAACATTTCGTACCTTTATTTACAAACGAATTTTTTTGTGAATTGAGATATTAATGCCATCTTTCTTAAAATGATGTAAACTACAACTTAAATTGACGCATAATTAAAAAACTCAAATATTGGAGGTAGATGCGTTCAATATTACTAAACAAAATAAGAATTGTTTATGCTAAATACAATACCTACTAATTTGTCTATATTAATTTAACTTGTTGGACAGAAACGCAACGAAAGTTTGACTAAAATATGGATAAAAATGGTTGCAAAACGTCAGTTAAAAAATCAAAACACGTCTGGTTCAACTGGTAAACTGTAATTTTTTGTTATACTGGGACATTTTTATATCGTGGTAAAAATCATCAAACTTAACGACCCAGGGTAGGGCGGGAGAGACTATTAAACTCTTACTGACGAAAGTCCATGGTGTCATTCAATTATTTTCCGGGGTCATAGTAATTTGATAATCTCGCGACCTTGTACTGAACCTTCGCATTTTGCATAAAACCCATTATAGAAGTCCTATTAACTAACCATGCGATCATCAGGTATTTATTCAATCCATTAATTAATTAGCCCTCGCCTCGGTTAATAGATGGTGCATTCGACATTAGCAGATATTATATTGAACATCAGGGTGGTTGTTGATTGTATGGGGCTCTTACAACCTTGGAGATGCCAGTATAGTTTCAACTTACCGTTGAATTCAAACCCATTGCTTCTTTCAGATAAAATAGCAGGCAATAGGCATTAATGATAAAATAGGTAAGTATGAGCAGTTATAGTTCATCGATTAGTGCTGTTCTTGAAACTAGTGGCGTTGCGTTCCTTAAAGACCTCGGGTTTCCGTAATAGTGAATGTATAAAACATATTATCGACTTAAAAATATTTAATTTATTATGTGTCATAATTAAGTTGGCCAACATTGAGTTAGCTAGGTGTCTGCTTTCTAAATCCGTCAACGAAAACACGGGAACGGATACGGAACTTAACTAATATTAAAGTCAAATTGCGGGCCGATAATACCGCCACGACTAAAGTCATTTTGACACGGCGCGCGGCTCTATAGTATCTATGTCATTACATCAAATTGCATTAAAAAGAGTAGAATTACACGTACGTACATAGGTATTTCCGCAGGTCATGAGTAACGGCGTGGACTCTGGAGGAAGAGCTCTTGCAAATCGTAATATCATTCATTCTTAGTTCGGGCTCGTTATGAAATCATATTATGATACTAAGGCCGAAACCACAGATTTCATACTTAGAGATTTAACCCCCAGAATCCATAAAAAATACGGAAAAACTTTCTTAGATTTCAGCTCATTTTTGATGACTTCTTTTTTGGCAATTTTTTTTTTTTTTTGATCAATACGTGTGAGTTGTTCATAAAAATAAGTTTAATAAGCCACCCTATTTTAATACCGGTCGACTCTGTTACATGAATTCTAAATCTAATATCTTTAAACGAGCAATTCTTGTATATTTATACATAATCAGGATCTTGGAAACGGCTTCAAGGATTTTCATGAAAGTTACAGATTAGGGGTTTTCCGGCTCAAGGAATCGATTTATCAGGTCAGGTCCCAGGTTCGAGAAAAGCTCGGTTCCCAGTATATGGACATTTTAAAAACCGAGTGAAGCTCGGTCAACCAGATATTTTGACTTAAACTTGGATTGTTTTTAGCGATGAATAGTTTCTATTTAAATATTAATCCAATCCAAAATGCCAGCCCTGTTGCACAAAACGCCATCTCAATTTACTCAAATTTAGTTATCAATACGATGAAATTATGTTCAATGACACAAACTCGTAAACTCAGTAGCTTCGTCACAAGAAACCAATTTGTTATCAGTTTAATACCAATGTCATCCCCAAACGGTACATGGCGATACCTCTATCTGTACAACGGGATAACTACTTGCGTATTGTATAGACGAGGCTGTGTTGTTTGCTCAGACATCTGAGTAACGAATTCGACAAACCGTGGATAGATGGCGCTGTTCACATTTTCATGGATGTTGAGTTTTTCGTTGAAATAAACGGAGGTGGAATTGGGGCGATTTTGTAGAGCAGGCCAATGGTTACACGTTGTAAAATAATATACGTACTATTAGTGTAATTGTTAATTCAACAGATGGTGCTTGTGGCGCATCGTGTAGAATTTATGGAGCACGGGAACATAAAATTGAAACAAAAACTGTCATAAGTGTTAATCCAGGTTATTAACTATTTCAGCCTTACTACAAACACTTAAAAATCTGTTAACACTTGTCCAAAAAAGTGTGACTGCAAAACGGACCTTATTTCAACGTCATAATTGACTGCTGACATTTTTTTAGAAAAGTGTTCAACAGACGTTTAAAAGTTTTTGTGATACCACGGTTTGTGGTTTAAAGGAGGTGTTAATTTGTTCCCTACATTTAAGGCCAAGCCGTGTACCTCAAGGACAAAAATACGAAATTATAGGAAAAAAATCGTAGATTTTGAAAAAAAATATGTTGTATTTATTTGGGCATTTGTACCATATGAAATTGTCGATCCAAAATGTTAAAACTTGCAACCCAAGAATTGATTTTCAATCTAGCAATGTCATACGTCTCCGACATGATGCGTTTCGTTACTTCATTTATAAACGTGTAAAAACCCAAAAATGTACTTTACAGAATTTATTTATGTATTTCAAATAAGTTATAATTACTAGTACACATATTTTGTGAATAATCATGGGAATAAGAACTTTAAAAAATGCATTTATTTCACATTTCGTATTATTTTTTGCGTTTGGTTATCTGCCGGCCAAAAGCCAGGGTTCCCGACCTAGTTCGATAGTTTTTTTCTATTGTTGTTGATATTCATTACTGTCAAAAAGCTGTCAAATAATGAAACATCGATGTCATATTTTGACGTGATTTTGACAGATGAAACAGATTGAAGCTGTCATAAACGTTTCTTTGAACGCAGTTCCGTTGCGAAGTAGTGTTTTTTCATATACTTTTATTTCTTTTTCTATCTAGTATTGAAGGATTTTAAATACTGCTAAAAATACTAATTATTGGAAGGGATTTTAATAATAATTTGTACCTCGGTACATGGTTGGGCCGAAAAATTAACACCTCCTTTCATCTAAATCGGTTCAATGGTTTTTGCGTACAGAGTACCAAACGTCCATCCATCCAAACAAACTGTCACGTTTATAAATTACTTAGTAGGAATCGGATAGTAGAGTTAGTAGGATAGGTAAAAACTTCGTGATAGAAATTTTACAATTATTTAATGTATTCTTTGCAAAAAGGGTTTGTAACAAACACTTTTCTAAGAAACAAACTTTTTTTTTAATACTTCACTACGGACAGGCGCAGGCGGTGTTTACCTGTTAGTACCTAATTAGTTAGGTCTTCGAATGGAGCGTAGGACGTCCACCCACTAGGAGGCAGACGATCTTATGAAGGCCACAGGATCACGCTGGATGCAGGCCGCTTACAACCGGTCCTACTGGACGTCTAAAGGGCAGGCCTATGTTCAGCAGTGGACGTCTTACGGCTGATAAAAATAATGTTGATTATGAAATTAGTGCCCTGACATTTATTATTTCTTTTTCATTTATAACTTATAACCGGCGTACAAAATGTTTGATTTTCTAGTAAATATTAAGGCAATAACTAAATTAGGGCCGTGTTAGGGACGGACCTAATTTTCTAAATTAAAAATACAAAAATATTTATATATACAGAAACTGCAACATGCATCAATATTATCTAAAATAATAATTGCTACATTTATTGATGTAATTTCAAATTCTAGATTACAAACGGAAAGTTAATCAAATGTTTATTTAAATACACAAAATGAATATGTATGTAGATCTCTACGAGTATTAAAATTCATCGCATGTTTTCCTGTTGTATCAAAAAGACATAGAAATACCACTTGCCTTTACAAAGTCCTAGCTGCTGCCTGCAACTTTTTTTTAATTTTATTATTGATAGTTTCGCGTACCGAACTTTTTTTTAATCTATCAACCGCAAATAATTATAACCCCTTTTTTGCGTGGTAAACTCCAATTTTTTTAACACAGTCGATGATTTTACCACGATCAAATAAATATTTCACCCTGTATAGATGATATCAAGATACATAAATTATTTTACACCCACATCATTTTCCATCTAAAATCCACCAGAAATTATTATACTTTAATCGGCTTTTCATTTTAGTGTTTGTAAGTCACATAGCCAAAATAACGTGTTCATTGAACATTATTTATTACGACCGTTTTCGATGTTCAATTAACAAAGTGCCTGAAACGCCTGAAACAAAGCAGTGGTTTAAAATAGGGTTAAAATTAATTCCCAATAGTGAGGTTTATTTCATTCCTGTTTAATAAACGGCTAATTATGGAGAGATTAGCATTGTTTCCTATATAAATGGAACTTAATATACTTAAATGTGATTTATTCGTTAATTTGCAGTAGAAATGTGAATTTAATTACTTTAATGTAGTGTGTTCTCATGTATTCCGTTGCTGTTTAAAATTCGTAACCATTGCCTAGTAATTTTCAGGTATATGTGAAGTTCAGTAATTAATTCGGTCAGTGAAATCAGCTGTTATTACTTATCTGTTTATTTAATTCAAATTCGTTTAATAGTTTTAGTATGAAATAGAAAAAAAAACATATGTTAAATTTTCGCGTGTTTATCAGTAGCAACGTTCTCAGATTGATTTACAAGATGATTGCTGAATTAAAATTGATTAAGACTGCACAGCTGTTTATAGATAGATTATAGCGCGGCAGAAAAAAGTGGAGAAAAACACATAGTGAAGGAGAAGAAATGGTGGAATACATCCAGATGTGAGACTGCGCAGGTTTCTGAAATAATGAAAAAAAATGTAGGATTGAATCAGTAATTTATGTTGAAATCTTAACCCTAAACATACTGATATCAATGATTTGAAAAACATAAACTATTTAAGTAATTTTAACCAAGATAAAGAAGTAAAAAGTAATTATAATTCGATAACCCTTTCCTTCCATCAAAAGCGTAAAGCCATTTGAGAAAACTTACAAATAACTAAAATAGATACGAGGTTTAGACTTGTTAAAATAACATCAAACATACATACTTCATCCAATATTAATACCAAAGCCTCTGAATAGTTCTGGAAAATACTTTACGATCACCAACGTAGTAGATCCACTTGTTTGTGGCTATATTTCAATCACTAAGTAAAGGCAGGTACGATAAATTTAAACGCAAGTACCCACTTTACTTGGGCGCTTCGTTTTTCTAGAAAATCGGTTATTTTCTAAATCTATTTGTTCCTATTTAGAGAAAAATTTATTCTATTTAGATGTAGTTACGTTTCACGACATGGCTGAGCGATCAACTGCTGCGTAGTGTATCGCGGGTTCGATCCCCCCACGGAATAAATATTAGTATATTTTGTAAGTAGTTAACTAACAAAAAAAGAACGGTTTCACATACTACGGATGGGTTTACAGATATAGAAACGCACATACACAATATACACAAACACCCAGACCCGAAACAACTAGCTGTAGATCACACAAATTCGGCGTCTCTTTCATACAAAATGTTTAGAAGCGTCGCGATGTAAAACACACAGAAGAGACGGGGCGCGGACGCGACTCTCATACATTTTCGCCCGTCCGCGACGCGTCCTCGTCTTACGTTTTTTCTATGTGGCCCGCGCCTTAGCTCGCTCGATTGGAAATGAGCATCGGATGTTCTGAATCCGAAAGTCACGAGTTCGAATCCTGCATGCGGTAAAGAAAATATTCAGCTTAATTAATATTTGAAACACAAAGAAAAATAAAGATAGAGTTTACAAAATCAACAACGAAATCACAACTACTAACAACACTATTAAAAGGGATAGTGATTTACGTAAGGTGTCACCGATTAACATCGAAGTGGCCACCCGACGGCTTCGCGTATTTCAATTAGGATCCTTCGGGCCGCCTCACTGAATTATGCATAACCACTTTGATTGAAATGTTCGATCCTCTGTTAGTCTTAATTCTTTGATGTTTACTCCTGCACAGGTTGTAGGGTTATTTTAGTTATTAAAAGGTTTATTTAGGTTTTTACTTATTGAATATCTGTTTACATTTAGGGCTTGAGAATGGGTATAGACGGAAAGGCTCATTGATTTATTTTTGCGCTACCAGTACCAACCCGTAATATATTTACAAACATAATTATGTTGGATAAAAGTCGTATAGTTCATCAAATTTATTTCAATTATTTATAAAGAGACAGTTTATAATAATAATAATACTACTTCTCATATTGACATCCGATATGATACGAAAAAAATAAAATTAATTTGCTCAATAATTATGAGCTAAAAACCCGTTATTATTTTTAGTTCATAATTTAATAAATTAACTTCTCATCATAGGGAAGTATTTTTCTCATTATGTGTGGGTCGCGTATGAAGGAAACCTAACTCAATCCTAATTAATTGCAGCAATTAAAATGTTCCACTTGCAGAAGTTTGGCAACATCGTACGAGTTCAACTGAAGTGGTTTATGTTCTACATCGCAGTTATAATTTCGTAGTTAAATTGTAAGTTTATCCTTAGAATTTGAAACTTGCTTAAGAGTGCTTTCACACGGTTCGTTGTTTTTGTGCGACTTTTGGAACCTGATTCTGGGTATGACATTGCCACAAATAAAAAAAGTACATATACTCGAGAAAGTCTGATTCTTTCTGCGTGGAGTGCTTTAAACACATTTTTAGATTTGTTTACATACATAAGTAAAAACCTTGTCTCTGCTAAGGACGTTTCATAAAATTCTACTTTTTGTCAAACTTTGGTACCGAATTACATAGAAGGTATAATAGTAAAATAATATTTGAAAATGTCCATGGTACATCTGAAAGATTATATTTGGACTGCATTAATCACTTTTTTATTTTTCATTCAGAAATAAACCAAAAATAATGTTTCAAAACAGGAAGAATTTGACATTTTTTCGTCCGAAATTATATTTTTTATCTATCAAGATTTACTGAATATTCAATCAAAAAGTATTGAATAACTAAGGTTACTATGTTAGCTTGCATTAAAAAAAATAATAATTAATTAGCTCATTTAAAAGTAAAATAATAGTATTAAACAATTATAATATGCAATGACAAAATTCAATATAAAACCAAGAACGGTTTGTTCTTTGATTTAGACGGCGCGGGGCGCCTTCTGAGGGAGGACGTATCGCTCGCAACCATTTTGACATTAGTTGCGTAATTATTAAAATTTAAAATACACGCCACCATTCATGACCTTTACACGCGGCGCCAGTGTCTTTGTCATGACATCAAATTCCATGTGAAAAATGTAGTACCTCGAATTTTCCGCAGGTCATGAGTGGTGGCCAGTAATTTTCCCAGTCGCCAAGAATACAGTATAACCTACCTTTCTTGATACAAGCTAATATTGTGAATTAATTTGATTGAATTTTTCGACTATATTCGAATGTGGATATAATTGTAAAAAAAAATAATGTAAATAATACAAAAAAAAAACAATTTAAATAATTCTGATACCTTTTTTTCTGAATTGGTAATTATAATGTAATTTCAGACTTGCTAACTTCCCAAACATTCCAGTTCGTTTGGATAATATAGCTCGCTGCGGGAGCCACCATACCACCGGTCATGCCCCTGGTGGTATGGCTTTTTATTACCTACGTGGTAAAATCATCAGATCAGCCCTTCGACCCAGGGAAGGACAGGAGGGACATACAAACTTGTAATGACTAAAATCTACGGTGTCCTTCAATAACCCATTGCGATCCGAGGCTATGGATACCCGATAAGACAATTCCGCGACGCCCGGCAGGATTTGGCTCTCTAACGTTCGCCCCGAAAATCCGTGAAAAATTGATCTGATCGTTTTGAGGTAGCGGTTTACCAGAGAAAAGTTTTGTTTTAAACTTTTTGTATTCGTTTTTGATGTCGGTACTTTTTTTCAAAAAGTTTTTTTTTTTCATCAATGTATTTTTATTAGGTTTGATCGAAGAGAGTTGAAGTCTTGTATCAGGTTCGGCATCCAGTCAATTGCGGTATTCCGTTTTGGCAGCTGCATTGTATTTTTTTTTTTTGGTAAAATCATCAAATGTGTCCTCCCGAGCGGGACGGGATTTATTACCAGACTCTAGTACTGACTAATATCCATGGTGATCCTTAAATAGCCCTTTACGTTCCAGAGTCACCGTTACCTGATAAGACAGTCCAGTGACCAAGGCATGCTCCTACTCTCAAATAGAAATCGCTTCTCGGCGTCGTAGGTCACGCGGCTGTTCTCCCTCACGTGTTCCACCTCCTACTTCGCTAGCATGACTGCTTTGCATAAGGATTCGAGGTGACTACTTCCTATTCCGTCTTGCCCCGCAGATCGTGGCCTCGATCAATGCCGGGTGCTATTAAATTGACTCAAGTGCATCGAGTTGGGATTTGGCAAACCTGTACCACTTCATGTACCTAACTTTTTTGCAGCCAACTCAATAAGAGGACTAATATTGTGGGTCAATGTCAACGGCACCCCAAAAAGGTCAAGATAGCCTGTCATTTTTACGGTTACACCTCAGAAAGATAGAACCGAGTCGGATTGGCTCCTTTTTGCGGAACGAGCGGAACCGGGGCTCAAAAGTGTTCGCAAAGAATTCGTCTATTTGGCAGAGCCAAATGACAAAGCTGAAGATTAACGACGGCAGCATCATTTCGACTAAACCAGAGGACCTACGGGAGCTTGAGAGGTTTTACGGACAGTTATATACATAAATACGACAACCCAGTGTCGGTACATCTTGAGACGCAAGAGCTAAACTGACTTGACACTACACTGAGGATATCCCAGACACCAGCCTGTACGAGATTAGAATGGCTCAACAGCTCAAGAATAACAAGTCGCCGGGTGAGGACGGAATCTCAACAGAACTTCTGAGAGCGGGTGGAAAACCGGTACTACTCTAGTCCTCCAGAAGTTATTTAATTCCGTCATACTCAAAGGTTCTACGCTGGAAGGTTCTACGCCAGAAGCATGGCACAGGAGTGTGGTTGTTCTTTTCTTCAAAAAAGGTGACAACACCTTGTTGAAGAACTACAGGCCAATCTCACTTCTGAGCCATGTATACAAGCTGTTCTCAAGAGTCATTACGAACCGTCTCGAACGCAGGTTTGATGACTTCCAGCCTCCCGAACAAGCCGGTTTCCGAAAAGGTTTTAGTACTATAAACCACATACACACGCTCTGCCAGATTATACAGAAGACAGAGGACTATAATCGGCCATTGTGTTTAGCGTTTGTGGACTATGAAAAAGCCTTCGATTCAATCGAAACCTGGGCAGTATTGCAGTCCCTCCAACGATGTCACGACTATAGGTATATCGAAGTGTTGAAGTGTTTGTATAGAAACGCCACCATGTCCATCCGATTTCAGCAGGCGTAGCATGGCGCCGTAGAAAGGGGTTTTGTGGACGGAAGAATAGACAAAATAACAGAACGTAGAAATATTTTTATCGTTTTAAGCATGGTAATGTGAAAAATATAGAAAATAAACGTCCTTTTCTTCAATAGTGTTCAAATGGTGTCACATTTGTGCAAAAAAAACAGTCGATTTGTGTAGAAATAACGATGAAATAACGCCATGCTACGCGTGCAAGAAGATAGCACGAAACCAATCCAATAAAAGGCGTGAGACAGGGACTTATTTCTCCGAAACTGTTCACGAACGCGTTGGAGGACATTTTCAAGCTCTTGGAATGGAACGGATTCGGCATCAACATCAATGGTGAATACATCACTCACCTTCATTTTGCCGATGATATAGTCATCATGGCAGAATCGTTGGAGCACCTCAATGCTATGCTCAGCGACCTCAGTATCGTTTCCCAACGGGATGGCCTTAAAATGAACATGGACAAGACGAAAGTCATGTCGAATGTCCATGTGGCACCCTTACCGGTTGTTGTTGGGAGCGATACTCTCGAAATTGTAGACCATTATACTTAACTTGGACAGATTGTTCAGTTAGGTAGGTCCAACTTCGAGAAAGAGGTCGCCCGAAGAATCCAACTCGGATGGGCAGCGTTTGGGAAGCTACGTGATATTTTCTCATCGAGAATCCCACAGTGTCTCAAGGGTGTTTGACCAGTGTATGTTGCCAGTGATGATATATGGCTCCGAAACGTGGTCATTGACTGCTGGCCTTTTAGAGAGACTAAGAGTCACTCAACGAGCAATGGAAAGAGCTATGCTCGGAGTATCTTTGCGGGATAAAATCCGGAACATGGATATTCGGCAAAGAACTGGTTCTTTGCCGAATATCCATGTTCCGGATTTTATCCCGCAGTTAAACTTGCAAATTTTATGAGCTATGTCGGTGACTCTGGAGTCACCGACATAGCTCATAAAATTTGCAAGTTGAACTGGTAATGGGCAGGCCACAGCGCTCCTAGAACTGACAACCGATGGGGAAGAAAAGTTCTCGAGTGGCGACCACGGACCGGAAAACGCAGCGTAGGCAGGCCTCCCACCAGGTGGACCGACGACATATTGAGGGTCGAGGGCAGCCGATGGATGCAAGTGGCGAATTGTCGTTCGGCGTGGCGGTCTAAGGGGGAGGCCTATGTTCAGCAGTGGACGTCCTCCGGCTAATGATGATGATGATGATGATGAGATACTACTCAGAATAGAACATACAAAAAAATAAGTTAGCATTCCAATAAATCGTAAAAATAAGCGAAATTGAATGAAAAGTGAGAAATTACAGGAATGTGTCAAGTTTCATATAAAATAATGAAATCGAAAAAATAATGTTCTTTTTTCTCTTAAACTCTGTGTTAATTTACTGAAGGTGAAATGTTATCTATTTAATAACGAACATTTTCTATACCGTTTCAATAGAAATTAGGTAAAAAGCCTGAGTGACCAATTGTAGCATCGTAATTCGAGCATAAACGAATCTATGCACTGGTAGTCGCGATTGATCGAAGATGAACTCAGGTACTACTTGCTGTGCGAATGGAATAATGTGGAGTTGAACCACCTTTTCTACGCAATTTTGAGCAGTTACGTAACTTCGTTAGGAAGTAAAAGCTCAGTTTTGCGAGATAGAGATTATAATTTAGAGCTCACCGAAACATTCGGTTTCAAGAGTTAAATGATCTGAAACCCTGTTGTTTAGATCTTCTCTACACTCTAATAGATGTGTCTTTATTAAAAAAATAACCCAGCTGTAACCCAGTATAAGAAGCACTGAAGCCCAGTCAAAACAGTTCAATAAATATTCTCCTTTCCGTTCCATCCGCTCACAGTTAACTGCAGGGGAACCAAGAATCTTCTCGAATATTTTTGATCTTCATGGTGTCGATTCGAAATTGTCTTGTCAATTCTATGGGAGCTTGTTGCTGGTCGCAATGGACTTTGTATGATCTGCGTAGTAGATTATCGTTCTCTTTGCGCGGTTTAACGTCTTCTCTGGCCTTGCTCACTTTCTTCCTGGATCACGGCGTTTGGTGATATTACCCGTCTCTTAATTGACACTAGTTTCAAATATTTTGAACCACTGGTTGGAAATATTCGAGTATTAAACCGACCATTTCTGGTTATATCTCCTTATCTATGTCACCTTAATCACCCCAAGTGGCTGGTTTTGCGTCCATAATTATGTCTCTAGATGGTATAAATGACTGTTTGATGTAAAAGTCAAAGAAAAAGTTTGAAAAATTTTAAACACCAAATCGTAAATACTAAATAATTTCAAAAATCTAATTAAAAAGTTATGAATTCCAATTAGTCACTAGAAACAAAATCAACACCTGAAAGATGTCATAACAAGATAATTTACCCGTATAATACGAGTAAATTATCTTGTTAAGAATGAAATTGAATAATCTCTATAATGCACACTTTGTAAATTACAAACATATCCAATTCGCAGTGTGACACAATGTGCGGTTTAAAGTGTTATTTATTGAGTGGCCCTTATTTTATTTTGATAGGTATATATCTATCATATTATCCATTCGTTTATGAAAATAAGTAGTGTCTAGAAGACCGGGATCTTACTTTGTTTATTCGAAACAAAAGTGGCAAAAGCTCATGTTGTGTGCTTTCTGGTATACGAGGCATAGCTGTTTCGTTAGTGTTTTGTTTTTATGCGGAAGGCATCACGATGTCAAATTGACAGGAATTGTGTTCTTTCAGTATGTCATAGCGCCCTTAAATTACGACATGGTGAAAAAGCAATCCACTTACAAAATTATGTATTTTTATTTCAAATGTTTTCAAAAATGGTTCGTAATGGTTTCGAAAGTATCCAAATGGTTTTGGGGAATTTTAGTTACGATTTGTATAAGCTTTTGATTTCTGATTTTTGACATACCGCCAAGAACTAATATGTAGGTAAACTAAATAATATTTTATTGTAACTCGCCAAATAGGTAGGTATCTTTTTCGGCATATCTTTTGTAATGCAAAAAATGACATCGCCAGAGAAGCAGGAATGCCGTAAATGGTTATCGCAGATTTGTAATGCAACGGACCATACTGAATGAACTGGGTGGTTTTTAGTCTGTCAAGTTCCACACAAAAAAAAAAGTATTTACGAAAACGTTCATCACACCAAATATGTCTAAGTTATCAACAATATCTTAACCGAGTAGTCTCATAATTGAATCTGTTACACAAAATAATGAGAATCCCATAAATCTCCATTTGGAACAGGAATATCTGAATAACAAATGTTCAAACTAGGAAAGTTTTGCCACAGATAGTCCAATTTATGCGTACGTCTCTTAGATTAATGGGTAAAGGCTTATTTGTTGTCTACAGCTTTATTGGACCACAAGTTGTTGTTTATGTTTTGTTGATGATTGCTTCGGAAAGTAAGATGTAAGGGCCGAGTAAATTAAGGATACGACCATACGTCGTAGCATGTCTTGGCAGAGCCTCGTATAATGAGGCCCACTAAAAAAAAGCATATTTTGACATTTACCATTTGCGATTTTGAGTTTTAATTTTTGTTTGAGCACGTTGGGCCCTTTTGGCCCTGGGGCCCTGTACAATTGAAATGGTAGCTACGCCTCTGGATACAACTTACGAATACGAATTTTCAGCGTAGAGATGATCTACGCTTGTATCACGATTTTTTTACCTGATAAAATTATTAGACTGTCTGTTTTCCTTGAAAAAACGGAAGGGGTGATTTTTTGAGAGAACCCTTTTCCTGAATGAATCAAAATGATATAAAATAGTAGATAAATAAAAGTTCATTAAAGGCCTACCCTACTTTACCTTGCTTTGATCTCAAACAAATCTTAAATTGTTGTTCGGAAAATATAAAAAAAGCACTACATGAAGAAGGAACGAAGTTGCTGTTATTTAAAAAAAATGTTTATAATAAAAATAATAGTGTACTTTCAAACAAAACGTGTCCACTACTGAAACAGTCTATATTTTTGAAACAAACGCCATCTACCGGCCGTTCATCAAACATTTTTCTAATTAAAGGATTCCATGCCGTTTGATAGAACATAAAGCAACGTTCGAATACCCCAGATGGGCGTAAATTGTAAAACGTGGATCGTTCAAATATTTACCGTATCCTCACCGGACGAACAGTTTCGCGAAAATAGTTCGATAAAGGAATATACGGGCTTTGTTTTCGAATGCACCCGCAGGCTTTTGTTTTCAATATAAATATCTCGGTTGGGTAGCGAAAGACTGTTACTGAACTATGTATTTATTTATTTTTGGTTGTTTCAGGACAACAGATTGATAGATGAATCAATCAATTTAACACAAAATTAGATCTCAAGAAATAACTTTGTGATTAAAACGTTGCCTTACACTAGAAAATTCTATTGCTTCACGGTTTCGTAAATATTTCAATTTTTACAAATATTATTTTATCTCACCTGGGAATCGAACATGCGACGCGTAGCGTAGCAATCGTGTCTGATTTGACTACTATAATCCATAGAGAAGTCATCAGTATAGAAATAGTATAATTGTAATAACATTGGGCAGAGGTAAACAAAATTATGCGCGTGACTAATACGCCGTCCTTTTTTGTGTAGCAAAATTTTAATTGTTAAGTTAATCGAAAACTTAATTACATTTTAACAGGAACTATTATTATTGAGTGAAGTGATGAGTCTTGGTAACATCGCGGGCGATTAGCTTCCATGGTAAGCACGGGCATGCGGTTGGCGAGTAAGGGTTGAACTACATCTGGCAGCACGGAATCGCCTTTTTCCGTCGCCCTTTCTCTTTCTGTCGCTTAGAACTGCTATTTGCTAAACCGAGACAGAAAGCATAATGCGATAGCACGCGGCGGAATCCCCGAGACAGCTGCGTGCTATCGCAATGTCTCGGTCTAGCAAATGGCAGTTCTAAGCGACAAAAAGAGAAAGGGTAACGGAAAAGGGCGATTTTGTGCTGTCAGCTGTTCAACCCTAATGGGTAACTCGTAGTCTGATCAAGCACCAAGTCCGGGTCGATGGCGCATAGAGTTCCCAGTGCGTCTTAAGGATAGGGTCAAAGGTCTGCCGGGGTTGCAAGATTATATTAATAAGGCAACGTGTGCCAACTGAACACGGTAGATTTTTTTTCCGTGTCAACCAGGGTTTAAAGACTCATTAATGATATTACCACCTCAAGAAAAGAGCACCACACGAACTCTTTTGAATATTATTACAACCTTGGAAAAACCCATCTTACTTTGCCGACTTTCCAAAAAGCTCGACACAGCTTGACATCAGCTCAATTCAAATAAATGAATTTTGTGTTCGATTCCAAAACAGCAGCAGTCAAAAATGCAAAACTCTCACGTATTCTCCAACCATTTAGAGAATGAACCGAATCCAAACTGTTGGAATTATTTACAACACTCGTTTTCGAGACGGCTGGCTGTTTGTTTCTGGTGGAATGTTTTGTCAGTTCGCATCGAACAGCTCGACGTGCGAACGGTGTGCTGCAGTTATAAGTTCTGATTGATACGATTTTTTATCGATTATTTATTGGTCGTGAACTTTTTATTGCCAGTGGTGGAGGTGCCAATCTGGGAAAACTAGATTATATCTAATAAAAATGCAATAATTTCTAAGCTTGACTGCATGTACGAGTATAGATGTGTGTTTGTAACTCAATCACGTCAGAATTATTAAACAGATCTTCTTAAAATACTTTGGGTCAAAGACAAGATGTAGTCTGGAATACTCGTAAAACATACCATACCATTAATCCCGGTATTATGTTTCCATGGGATAATTTTCGTATAGCACCCGGCCTTCTTTTTTGGAAAGGTGGCAAAATTATATAACTACTTAACTTATTTTGCATGAAATAATGACTCTTGCTATTTTGCTAGTAAAAATTAGCATATTAACATCAAACAATAATGAGTATATTTTTGACGAAATACTAAATTCACAACAAAGATTTTTGTTTTATTTTTGTTGTGCCCAACATTACAGGGTTCATTATAAATTTCTATTTAAATGCCAGTCTACTGTGAGATCTCAAAACATTATTATCATGGAATAAAATAAAGAAAGTGACATGAAACATTTTATATTCAAACTAGCTGACTCGGCCACGCGTTGCTGTGGCTAAAGTTTTTGTTATATTACATTATAGTAAACAATATTGCGACTATAATTTGAGATTTAAACTATCCTATCTCTCAAGTTGGATCGAACTGCACATGGTGTGCGAATTTTATTATAATCGGTTAAATGGTTTAGGAGTCCATTGAGGACAAACATTGTGACACGAGATTTATATATATTAAGATATTCAAATGAATATGTCTAGACGTGACTCCGTATCGGATCCCAAGATCCCTTTATTTATAGCTGAAGGTTCCACTGACCTGACGACCTGAGGTTGTTTGAATTACATAGTCCTGAATTCTCAAGTCGTCCCTTAGACTTCCTGACACCAAAACCGGCCAGCAAACAAAATTATGACGCCCTCGAACACACCTGTACTTTACACAATGTCCTGTATTTCAATATCCCTGAGTCAGCACGCCACGCGATATTGCCCCTATCGCACCCATAAAACGTGAGAATTGAATGTTCATATTCGCGTGTAGCCCAGCCAGAGGTCGTGAACATAAGTTTCAAGTAATATTTTTCTTACAATACCGATACATATTTTTATGAGGGATCAGCTATGTCATGATAAAGCCAATAAACTTGCTTCCCCAAATAAGTTTTCGCCATTTATTTTACGATGTTTGTCCAGTCGCTCGTATATTCTGTCGAGTTAGTTTTTTTTTCAGATTGGTACCTATTTCTAGAGAATTCAATACTGATCCTTATTTATAATCTCGGGAGTTTTGTTTTCTTCTTTCAGAACTATTTAGTTATTATGATCTAATAAAAAAAAAAACAATATGGATCTTCATTGCCCTCGTTACCATAGCAATCGTTGAGTTGTCCTTACGGGAATCCCGGTTTGGAGGGTACCGAAATTTTCGGTACCAGGAAGTGGAGATTGGAGAGATCGTAAGATATTTTTACCGTTTTTATTAACTCGGCTAGAATTTCGTAGGCTTAGATTAATTAGATTTTTCCGGTTGGTCATTTTCCTAGTTTTGAAGTAATCTTTGTGGTTAGCAAAAAGATGTTATTTACAAAGATGGGAAGCTGTGGGGCAAGCTAGTAGGAATGTGATGTGATTTACTATTCCATCAATGAGGCTTCATTTAAGTACAGAATGCGCATTTTTTTATTTAATTCAAATATATAAGTTTAAATAACAATTGTTAAGTAAAAAATAATATACTCTCCCTCCCTTATATCATCATAAAAAAAAACAAATCAACCTGAATATTATGTGTAAAAACCTATATATACAAAACGATTTCATTTTTCTCCGTTGTAGCCCTTGAATGGAGTGTCATTGTATGTGGGTGTAAGGGCCCTTCGAACTCAACGGCTAGGGCCTACCTATAATGATATCGTGTTCTCAAGATCTCTCTCTTGAGATAAAATTATTAAATTACTAACTTCTGCCAACGGTTTTTCCCGCGTTGTTCGAGAAATTGACAATGAATTTGGCAACACGTTGCCGTTTCTATTATCATAAACTATTATAAATACGTAAGTCACGAGTAGTAGTTACTTGATTAAGTATGAAAGGAAGAAGGAGGAGGCCTGTGTCCCAGCTCTGGGAACATTTATAGGCTAATGAATGAAAGAAAACTACTTTTATGAGCGAACCAGCAAGTATAACCACGTTTAAAGTCATCAAATTAATCGTTCTGGGTACAGCTGAAAAGACTGTCAGACTCATCTTCTTGCTCTTTGCGTTCTAGAAGCAAGGTGCTTTTTTAAGACTATCCCGTAACGCCATGAAAGGAGTATGTCCGTCTCTACATACCTGACAATATCTTCTCTATAATATAAAATCAATTGCTGTTGGTCTCGCTAAAAGTCGAAAACGGTTGGACCGATTTGGCTAACTTTTGTTTTAAATTATTTTTGGAAGTCCAGGGAAGGTTTAAAAGGTGACCATCATCAGGTTTAGAGGTTTAGGCGTGAAAACAATCATGCCTGCCGGGGTCGCGGTACCGTGTCATCAGGTAACCGTGGCCCTAGAACGTAAAGGTCTATTGAAGGATCACCGGGGATTTTAGTCAGTATACAGGTCTGACAGTCTCTTCCGTCCCGCCCTGAGTGGGAGGACTGGTGATTTTATCAGGATATAATAAAGGCGTGAAACGGTGACAAATGAACAAACATACTTTCGCATTTTTTATGTTAGTTAGGATTGTTTCTACAAACGCTAGTTCACATCATTCGAGAACACGTGTATTGAATATTATTGGGAACGAGTATTTTTCTTGATATTTTATGTAAGGAATATTGATGAGCTTTCTGTCTGAATAAAATAACAAATATATCCCTATTACCTTTGTTATTGTATCTTGTATCTACGACACTACTAAATATTGGAAAAATATCAACGATTTTTAAATAAGAGTCTTACTAATATTCCAAAAAATGATGAATTGATGTTTGTAACTCAATCACATCAGAATGGCTGGAAGGTTGTGGATGAAATTTGGCACCAGATAGTTAATTACTAATAATTTGGTCAATACTCCATTTCTGAACTAACCGCCGTTACATAGTAAGATGTCTTAAGGCTTGGCATGTAATCTTCTAACCTATTTGAACGATCTAACACATTTGGCACGAACAAACTGTATGCACAAGACCGGGTAGGCACATAGAAGCAACGATTTAAATCGGTAGATGATCTGACCCCACTAATAGGGTAATGCAAAAAGCAAAACAGTGTTAAATATCTGAAGAGAAAAAGCTTTGCAGAAGGAATACGTTAACGTTCTGATTTTAAATATAAGTGAACCGTTATTTAATCCACTTCATGGCTGCTATTGAGAAATATCTGATGGAAAAATACAATAATATTATGACCAAATGATGCTATCATACACAGCAACCCAAGAAGTCATATTCAACAGCTAGCTAGCGATCACTCGGCCAACGCAACCTTCATGTGCAGTGAAATTATTTTCTATACATGCCGTAGACAAGATGGAAGATGGAGCAGAAAAGTATTGAAGAGGAGGCCATGAATGGGAAAGAGGAATGAAGGAAGACAACCGACTAGGTGGATAGATGATCTTGCTAAAGTAGCAGGAAGAAACTAGATAGTTATGACACGAAAATGCAATGGGAAAAATGATGGATGAATGGGCAAACGTAGTGTTAGATGCCCTGCTGCAAGATAGGTCGATGATTTGAAGAATGTGGCTGGCAGCGGATGGATGCGCACTTCCCAGGATCGGGAGGGTTGGCGCTCTTTGGGAGAGGTTTACGTTCAAGCAGTCAACGGCAATGTGCCGATACTTAATATAAAACCGCCAGAAGTGGGAAGATTTGCAAGAGACTCACACTCAGAATTCAAATCAAAATCAAATCAAAGCATTTATTTCAAGTAGGCTAGTTACAGGCACTTTTGATTTGTCAGAGACAATTAAAGGAATAATTATTATTAAACAGTAAAAAGTTATGGTGCTACAGTTAAGTACCAGTCACAAGACATAAAAACTGTGAAAGTGCCGTAGATGCCCTTTTCAAGAAGTAGATCTCTATGGAGGAGAACGTGCAAGAAATTAGGTGACTAAAATTTGAAGAAGACTAAGGACGGAGCATATCTAACTATTTAAATCTTTGCATGAAAGGCACACAGTCGGCGTGCGAATCTTCTTAAATTTTACAAAGAAGCTGAGTCGTTGTTTGCTCAAAGACCGAGCGTCTTAGCTGTTCCGTCTAACTTTCAGTCTCGTACCTACTGTGCGCGTGTACATTGTGCGGTAGGTCCTACAAATGTTGAGGATAGCGCAAAGTTTTATTATTTTGAGCTGCGATTCTTGGTATTGTGTTGGGTTTGACATATATAGAGCTAATAATATAACGTGGTTCCGCACGGAACAAATATTTTTGTGACCTATAAGTAGTTGTTCTCAGTATGACGATGTCCTGCGTGAGCGACGAATACGACGCCACGCGTCGCGATTTGAAATATTTCAATTACGTTACGTCGCGATTTGAAATATTTAAATTTTCAATAATGTTATATAATAATATTTACTTCGTTTTGCGTCGCGTCGCGTTTCATTTGGCTCACGCAGGGCACCGCCTATCTGATTATTTGTGTTTGTGTGTTTCTATGTTTGGGGCGTTTACAATGATATGACACGACAGAATTTCCTAGTGTGGGGCAACTTTTATAAAAAAAAATAAAGATTAATCAATATTCTCATTAATGCTATAGGCTATGGACAAAGATATTTTGAGTACATAATAACAACTCTGAGTGAGTTCACAAAAACTACAATGTACATTTTATGTAATAGGTATAATAACTAAAACTGTAATTTTGCGGCCACACTATTGAATTAGGAAAATCCTGTAATGATAGTGATGATGTGTTAATCTTTACATATCGCACACCTAGCAGTATAATGACACAATTACATTTTTCTAATTTTACAGAAATGAGGATTAAAGATTTTACAAATGTTTGAAACGATGTTATGGGTTTATTTTACATTTTGTCATGGATTTTACGGTTTTGGCAACTAGTATAGACCCTAATAGATACTTAGGGAAAAAAAATCCACTTCAGGTCTCCAGGAATTACTTCTTATCAGTCAAAGAAGAAGAAGAGTCATGCAATTGTGCCGTTATACTTTTAAAATTTTCCAAAAATGACATTTATGCCCCTAAAGCCATAATTATACAGGATGTGAAAACCAAGAAATAAAGGCAATTAGTTAATAGAAAATGTATGAAACTAACATACCTGAAAAAGTTTAACTGTAACAAATTATGATAACCTATATTTGGCTCATAATCGTTGAGAAATGGACATTATTTAACTATGTCAAAACTAAAATAAAGTAAAATCACGTATCTTTTCTGGTTTAAACCAGTTCAGCTCTTATAATTTCTAGCCTCGTCTATGTACAACCCCTAAATGTTGTCCATGGACAACCCTTACTAGAACATTATAATTATCAACTGTAGTATACCTCGTGTTGTGCTGACGTGCCTTCGAACGTGTTTCGGCAGGGGATGGAGTATTTTATTCAATTTTCGGACATCCAGCTTGGTCATAAATCTCAAATATGGTACAATGCGGAATGGAATGAGGTCCGTAAAGAGAATCTGCCTACCAAGCATGAGTCAAGGCCCGTAACCGAAAAGCTAAGGCACGAAAGTTCGCACGAGGAAAAGCGCATTTAATTCTGCGGCCAAGTTCTGGAAGAGGGTTCTGCGTAGGGCTCGTTTTGACCACGTCGGATGTATTGGGGCAAAACTAGTATAACCTTCGGGAAGTAACCAGTTTTGGTTCCTGCCAAAAAAAAAACGGTCGAAACAAATTTCGGTCGCCCCACTTTGCCTCCAATGCCTGATGGGTCACTGTCGCTGGCCCATCTGCATGTGAGAAAGCAAATTTATTTGCAATTATCTTTGCAGACAATTTACGTTTACTAACTGACACACTGGCTCCAAGCAACCACTGACTATACCTCGATGTAACTCTTCGGTGTCGGAAGTCACAGTTTATATTAAAAGAGTCAGTCTAGACGTGAACAAGGCCAGTGGGCTTGCATACCAGCAAGAGTGTTGAGGCAGTGTGTGACAGAACTGTCTCCTGTGTTGACATTCCTATTCAGCCTCTCTCTTGATAAAAGAATGGTGCCAAAATCCTGGACTCTTGTACCATGTACCACATTTTTTTTAAACGTAGTAAAATCATAAAATGGGTCGTCCCTCCCAGGACAGAGTAGAAGGGACTGTCAGACCTGTACTAACTAAATTCCACGGTGTCCTTTAATAGCCCCATTCCTCGGCAGGCTTTGGCCCTCTAAGAATGCCCCGTCATTATGCTGAGAGCTCTTTCGACCCGGGCATGGTAAGTTAATAGCCCATTACTCGCCGTCCGGATGCTGTCAATGTAGCACCTGTGCCAGAAAAGGGCGACAGTGCAGACCCTGCTCGTTACCGTCTGATTGCCATTACCTCCATTCTCTGCAAGGCATGGAAAGGGTACTGAACAGTAAGCTGCTGACCTATCTCGAAGACAATGATCTTTTCAGTGGCCGTCAATTTGGCTTTCGTCGGCGACGGTCAACTAGTGATCTTCTTGTGTATGTCACGGACTGCTGGCTGGGGCGAAATCATCGAGAAACACGATGAAGCACTTGCGGTTTCGGTTGATATATCGAAGGCATTTGATAGGGGTTTGGCACGCTGGTCTACTCAGCAAGCTTCCTGCTTATGGCATGCCAGGTGACTTTTGTGGCTGGATATCAGACTTCCTGGTCAGCTACATGGCTGCTTCTCTGATCTCATGGCTATTGATGCCGTTCCGTGTTCCTCAGGGGGCTGTTCTCTCTGCAACTATTTTCCTGCTGCACATCAATAACCTACTTCAATCTGGTATTGTTGGGTATGCAGATAACGTATTACGTAAATAATAAGTACGATTTCAGAGAGATACTTGTTCAGCGCAAAAACCACAGAAGATGAAGTTTGTTTCTTAACCCTTGCGATGTCAAATGTGCCATTTCTACTTATTTACTAAGTTAATAAAATGTCATAGTTCGGCACATCTGACAAATAAGCCGTTGTTATACTCGGAAGCGGGGGAAACATACCAAGTAGTACAATGACACTAAGCTCCCTCTCTCGACAAGTAGTAAAACTATCATCGTGTCGTTTTACCACTTTATAAATTATGCACTTTTAAACACTTAGGCCGCAAAAACTCAATTTCGCTTTTTTTGCAATTGTGCCATTATACTGCTAGGTGTGCGATATAATAAAATCGTAGAACTGTCATTCCTGTACATTGAATATTTTTTTCTTTTTGTATTTTTTTTTTTTGAGATAAGGGATCGATTCTGATGCCAGATCAACTTTTATTATTTTTCGAAATTTTTTATTTGTTTTTTCGGTTTGTTCTATCTCCGAAACTAGGTACTGTTAAGTTGTCGATCAAATTTTCCTCAAATATTTCTAATAATATGCTTGTGTAAATAGGCTGTTTCTTATTACGCTATTTTCCCTAGGAGATAAGCAAATTTGAATTATGTTGTTTTTTTATGTTTGTTGAGAGTTGGAAGCTAAACCACTGGATGTTATTTATTCAATTTTTTCTCAAATATTCCTTAAACTGCTCTTCAATTAATAGGATATGTATGATTACGCTATTCCCTTTGGGGGATTAGCAATGTTATAATAATGTTGATTTTCAGTAATTTTTGACATTTGTATAAGAATCGCTATTTGAAAACTACTCTCAGCGGACCAGCCAGTCTGGGTGGTGACCTGCTTGACTTTCGTGCAATGGGTCTCAGGATCAAATCTTGCATTATTCTTTTCACTTTTTGTGGATTTTATTTATCCTGTGAGAGTTTCAAATAATTAAAAACAATTTTACGTTTATTTCAATATAACTTAAATTGCAATTTAATTTTTTTTCTAATATTTTTCAGTAGTTCTCTTCTCCAGTAGTTCTAGGATAAATCTGCGCTGATTTAAATTGTAGGTAGGTAAGTTGGATAATATTTAACACAATTTATTGTTTCGATTATAAATACTAATTGCAGCGATACTGTAAATCGACCAAAAATGATAGTCTAATGTTTAAGATAAACACGGATCTTTGAAATTAATGTTGCTCAAACAAGGACGTTTCCTGTGCAAACTATGTAGGTAACTACGTATAACATTATTGATCTAAACTAATATTATTAATGCAAGTACGAGTATGTTTGTTTTTTACCTTTTCACGCAAACTACCTACTGAATCGATCGTCCCAAAATTTTGCGTATAACATTGTCAGGAGTATAGACACGGAATATAGGGTACCTTTCATCCCAATAGAAGAGAGCTGTTGCCGAGAAAAACAAATATACTTACGTTCATATTACAGATGTCGTCACTTACACGATCCGTATTGTTTCTCAAATTCTAAATTAACGCAAGCGAAGCCGCGGGCAAACACTAGTAAATAAATAAATTTGTTCACGTTACGCTCTCGACCTTCCAATTTTCCCTGTGATTTCATGTTTTGTGATTTTACTGTAAACTTGTTTACAGCTTCTCTTGAATGAAAAAATGGAACAGCGCCTCTGGTGTGCGTAGAAGGTTCGCCGTACGATCGCTGTTCAAAGAATTTTCAATAATTAAACAAAAAATTGGTATTCCATGCAAAAGTTTACAACTAGCACAACTACAAAGTTTACACAGTTCTGTCATCTATCACAAACATTTTGATGACTACGGCGTAGCACGTAGGCTGCAGCGTAGCGCTTCGTAGCGCGTCGTAGCAAAGTAATGAAGTTAGGTTCACCCGCACGATTCAAATTCGTCAAACCAGTGTTGGTAGAAATACCGATTTCAGCAACACAGTATTTAGAAACATGTCTACCGGGCACCTAGAACAAATTGCGTGTGTACTATTATACTAAAAGAATGGTTCTTTTAATACGTAGGTAAATAATATGCAAAATATCTTATTTATAATATTTTTAATCAAGTTTAATGTAGCTTTCATTTGACAAGCTTTGATGCCATGATTCTGGTTTGATTTATCCATATATGAAAGACTTGGGGGCGGGCATTGCATAGTAGTGCAAAAGAGCAGACACACAGAGAGAACAGAATTGGTGACTCTTGTCAAGGCTTATCTTTAAATAGGTGAGCAAGATTAAGCAACGCTTGTCTAGGTTTAGCTTTGGATTGTTCACCAAAGTCGAAGTCGAAATTGAATTCGAAGTCAAGGTCGGAGTCGTATTCGAAGTCCAATTGGAAGCCATAAAAATCGGATGTCAGTTGAAATACATCACTTTTGACCACTGCAGACCTCATAGTTTTTCTTCGTTTTCAAAAAAGGATTTACATTTCAAAGAATATCTTGCTAAGCGAAATCTTACCCGCTAATTCTGTTACCCCATTACCTGTGGACATACAACAAGCTTCGAGAAAGAAGCCCAATTAAAAGTTCCAATACTTCCGACCAAAATGAATCGCTTTTATACAGCACAGGTAAAGCCACACACACGCCAAACTACGGCGTCGTTTCCCGAAATTAAAACCTTCAGTTTCGGTTAGACTGTGTGCACACGATCGACTTTTACCGAAGTTCGCCGAAGTGGAAACTGATTCGGTGTGCATTTTTTAATACTTAACTCTTAATAAATTACCGATGTGGCTGTTATTTTTTTGTTGAATCCTTTGCAAGACAACTTTTAACTTAACTATTTTTACTTTTTATTTAAATTGACTAGCATATTTTTTTGTACTGAATGCGGATGGTTTAACAGTGTTAGGCAGGAATTTATTTTTAATTTTGGGCACATTACCAGCTGACATTGTTGAATAAAAAAATTATCGATGCTTTGCAATTGTTTAGTTTACAGTTATTTTTGTTCTTATTAATAATATTGTAAAAAAAATGTGATGTACTACGAAAGTGTTTTGTATACTTGAACATTAGGCAGCTCGATGTATTTTTGACTTTCATTGATCGTGATATTAATAAGAAGAGAAAACAGAAAGTTTTTTTTTCTTATTAATATCAAATTTTTTACTTAATTTAGGTATTTAAAATATAGTAAACATTTAAAAACAGAACCGTTTACTTGTGAATATATTGACAAGTTTTGTTTGAAACTAAACACAAAGGATTATAAAAATGTAGTAACAGAAAAATAAGAACTTCAAAGAAATTATGCCAAGATAAACTCAACAAAGCTCCTATCGAATAATTTTAGCCGGAAAAGAGACAAGGTTTTTATTTTATTTGAATCGTTTGATGTAATAAAAATACATTTAAAGCCAATTAAAATATTATAATGAATTATAATGGGGACCGTTCAGTGTTATTTTAAAACTTCCAGTATGAACTGAGACTCAAAATGGCTGCCGTTGAACGAGAACCAAGCTCAATAGTCTATGTAGCGGAAGTGCTGCGTTATTCTATTAACGAAGTATATTGGTGCAGGACGGTTAAAACTGGAAATTCTAAAATAAACCAATACTGCATGATAGTACACAACATACTTTTACTTCCCAACTTTTTTGGTTGGCCAATCATTAAATGACTCTTCCAATGCACTATCAGAGTGTTTGCGGGACTTACCGAATTACCGTGACCCTGGAACGTACAGGGCTATTGAAGGACACCGTGGATTTTAGTCAGTATGAGTATGACAGTCCCTACCGCTCTGTCCGGGTGGGAGGACACATTTGATTTTACCACGATAAAAAGGGGCTATCAGAGTCATGCTGACTAAAACTCATCTGGTGCATCAATGCCCTTTCAAATTATTTTTTCTACGCTGCTTTTTTTTTAAGAACATGCCGAACTCTAGTGTGTGTTGTTTCCTATAAATTTTCAGTTTACAAATCTTAACTAATTATGTAAATGCGAAAGTAAGATTGTTTGTTTTCATTCTTTTGACGCCTAAACCACTGAACTGCAACACAGCCGACAAAAAATGTACACTGAATTTTGTACAGAAAAGGAAATAGATATAGCCTAGTCAAAGATCCCTTTTAGAGCCTATGCTCATCACGTTTTTTAAACGCGCCGTTCACGCGCGTTTGCAGCCATATAGACGCGTTGCGGACGCAAGTCAGACGCAGCCTGGAGACCTTTGCACACCTGTATAAATTACAAACGCGCGGCACCGGCTCGTTTGTATTATTACTCGTATTACAAGCGTTCTTATCCCTGATTATTATATTCTAAATAAATACGAACGAAGCCGCGGTAAACAGTAAATGATAAACAGGGTTTAAAAAGAAGATTTCCACCCTTTAAATAAGCAAACACAAACCATATTCCAGATTCGTTAATAAAATTCGTTAGTAAAGTTAAAATAATATTTCACAAAAGAATGATCTGTATATTGAAGACGGGAAATGAAGGAGTCGCTACGGTGACACTCAAGTAGCCACTAAACGGGCAAAGTAATTTCCTCTCAGATCATTCGAGAAAAAAAATGTTTAAATGTTTCAGGATCCCTTCAGTAACGTTGTTGTCATGGCGGAATAAATTGGCGGAGGAATAATCCTAGTGGAATATTTTGTTTTGTTTATTTTTCTTTGTTTGGGTACGATAGTTACAGCATATTATTATGATTGGGCCAAATGGGCAAGACGTTTTAAAACTTGAATAGTTAGGCTGTGGGAAAGAGACAGCACTATACAAGTCGTCTAGCGCCATCTCGTTCCCTGAGTGGAACAACTCACGCTTTAAGACGTCATGTTAGGTCACCACTTTTTTTTTTTTTTAGGTGGTAAAATTATCAAATGAGTCCTCCCGCCCTAGGTGGGGCGGAAGGGACTGTCAGACTCTTACTGACTAAAATCCACCCGTGTTCCTTCCTATGCCTTTTACGTTCCGGGGCCACGGTTACCTGGGTTAAGAAAAAACCCGCGACCCCAGCAGGCATTTGGCGCGAAACACGACGCGCCACCGACCCGGGCTTGGTCCTTGGTCGGACGGCGAGCTACCCATAACTCACCGTCCGCAAGCCCGCTCCGCCGCTGTGCCCTCTGCTGATCAGAGGGACACGCGTTGGAGCATCCACACGACAGGCTATTCGCATACGGGCAAAGAGACCACTTAGGCACTGTGTGCCTAAGGAAGAGTTTTTGCCCGCATCCCAGGGTGCACCGGCCCGAAAAACTGGTCTTCCCCCTGGACATATCCGAGAGGGAACTCCAGTCCACGGGCGCACGTGGAGGTTTCCTGTCACAGCACCCCGATGTTAGGCCACCTGGGGGGGTATTACAACGTCTTAAAACCAGGCTTATTACAGTGAGCGAATGAGATGGCGCTAGATGACTTGTATAGCTCTGTCACATTCACTCGCCAGAACAAGCCTGGTTTTAAGACGTTGTAATACATCCCCTGATGTATTTAGTCATAGTTTTTAGGCATTAAAGTTGCAAATCAAAAGGTTAAATATACGCGGACCGATGTGCTCATACAATACTTGGTGCTACAGAAAAGCCGTAGCTATTTAAACATGTCACAGAAATGTACGTATTGTGTATTTCGGTGAAAAGGCTCTGAATTAAATTTAAATGAAAAGAAAATGCTTTTGCCAATTACAATTATTATTATTGAAAAATATAAATAAAGCTTATCTTGGAAACACTTTTCTGAATCAAAATAAACTCTTATTCCTCTAAAAAACCTAATAAACTCAAGGACTTAAAATTGGAAAAGAAACGGATTAATTTTATAAAAAGTGGAACAAACTAATTTTCCACACAAAATATCGCAAACATGGTATACAGGACTCCTTCCAACGTTTTTTGATATTCCTCATAGTTTCGGAGATCGTCATTCAAGCCCAGTTGAAAAATTCAACCTGTATTTGCAGTTGGGCTATAACATAACATGTTTTTATAGGAATATAATAAAGTAACGTACGCTTTATATACCAAGCTCTTCGAAAATGCATGGTGGCGCATAACTGCAGTTGATGCTCTTCACACATAATTCCCGTGTTCATTTCTGAGCAAATCCGTAGAAATTAAGCGCTCTGTGTTTACCGTCAGCGCTTGTACGCTTCAAATTATCCCTATCTCTGCACTAATGTTGACTGACTGCTTCTATAAAGTATTACCAAACAGCAAAATTGAACCGTCTATTTTTTTCTTTACAGTAAGTAGCCACATTAAAAAGTTATGATGTTTATTTTTTTAATTTTATTTTATTGACTAGTGTTTGCCCGCGGCTTCGCTTGCGTTATTTTAGAATTTGAGAAACAATACGGATCGTGTGGCGCCATCTGGAATATGAACGTAATTGTTTTCTCGGCAACAGCTCTCTTCTGTTATTCGGGATGTAAGATACCTTATATCCGTGTCTATACTCCTGACAACGTATATGCTAAATTTTGGGACGATCGATTCAGTAGGTAGTAATGCGTGAAAAGGTAAAAAACAAACATACTTGCATTTTTATTATTAGTTTAGATCAATAATGTTATATCTAGGTACATAGTTTGCATAGGAAACGTCCTTATTTGAGCGACATTAATTTCAAAGAACCGTGTTTATTTTAAACATTAGACTATCATTTTTGGGTTGATTTACAGTATCGCTGCAAATTGAACGTACGATAGCATTGCTCTTCTCCCTTTAGCATTCCGCGTGATACCTAAAAAATAACTAATTATCTGACTCGATGATTACAACCTAATTAAAACAGAATCTATGCACTGGTTTGAACACCAATTCAAAACATAAATAAACACATTTTTTTCTAATCTTTAAAATTCCACACCTCGAAACAATTACAATTCAAAAAAATGTCCAACTTACTACCTACAATTTAAATCAGTGTATATTTATATCCTAGAAAACTATTGAAAAAAAAATAGTAATAATTTAAAATCGCGAATAATATTGAAATAAAAGTATACACATTTTTTTTAATTATTTGAAACTCTCAGGACAAATATAAGAAAACTCAAAAAGTGAAAAAAAGAAACAGCGAGATTTGATCCAGAGACCCCTTGCACGAAAGTCAAGCAGGATACCAACCAGACTGGCTAGTACGCTGACAGTGTTTTCAAATAGCGGTTCTTATACAAATGTCAACAATGACTGAAAATCAACATATTATAAAATTGCTAATCCCCCAAAGGGAATAGCGTAATTATACATATCCTATTAATAGAAGAGCAGTTTAAGGAATATTTGGGGAAAAATTGACTAAATAATATCCAGTGGTTTAGCTTCCAACTAAAAACAAACAGATAAAAGCAACAAAATTTAAAATTGCTTATCTCCCAGGAAAAATAGCGTAATGATACATAGCCTATCAACAGAAGCATATTATTAGGAATATTTGAGGAAAATTTGATCGGCAACTTTACAGTAGTTTAAGAGATAGATCAAATCAAAAAAACATAAAAAATTTCGAAAGAAAAAAAAAGTTGATTTGGCATCAGAATCGATCCCTTATCTCGAAAAAAATACAAAAAGAAAAAAATATTCAATGTACAGGAATGACAGCTCTACGATTTTATTATATGTAAAGATAAAGATAAAGATAAAGATAAAGAAGATATACTCGGGGTGATTTCCAGATACCTTAAAACAAATGACAACTCTAATGTCTCGTAACATTCGTGAGGCCCGGTATCCACCAAAGCGGAGAGGAGAGGAGATGTGTTTGAATAACCAATCAGATGTCCACATCTCCTCTCCGCTTAGCTTCAGTTGATATCTGATTGGTTATTCAAACACATCTCCTCTCCTCTCCGCTTTGGTGGATACCGGGCCCGTGGGTTCGCGACCGACGAGTAATGAGTAGCTCATCCGAACCGAAGAACCAGGATTCTATGCTCGAATTTGCATGTTTTACATTATTATACGAGTATGTTTCCTTAAATAGCAGCGTTGACGGATTGGCGTAAGTTAAGACTGGTACACCTAAAATAATTAACTTTTACTTATTTCCATCAAAATTTTTGTTTATCTATTAACAGTAACTGTTTAATTTATGGTTTAGAGTCAGGTTGTTCGAAAGTTTAATATCTCAATAACTTGATACAAGCCTGTAGGTGTTTCGAGTTGAAGGAGAACTTCTGTTATCTTAACCTTTGACTGCGAAGGGACTTGATTTCATCGGAACGAAACGGCCTGCTTTTCTTGAAATATAGGCAAGTTTTTGTTAGTGTTTATTTAATTTTTTGTTCATTTCTTAACAATACTCGTAACAGTTTTTATTTTTTTTACTTAAAAATTAAAAAAGTAAGTAAAATAAAACCAACTAAAATGTTTAAAAAGGGTCTGAAAATAAAATTTAACTTAGTACGCATCAGAAGGCGTGAGCTATTTTTGTAAATTAATTAAATAACTTCCACCCACGTGAATTATAAGAGATAAAGATATTCGTTGGAGCGTAACGTCAAGCGTAGGATGTATAATTATAAATAAAGTAAAATTACTCAGATGTTAAAAATACCAAACAGCCTTTTTAACCGACTTCAAAAAAAGGAGGAGGTTCTCAATTCGTCGGAATCTTTTTTTTTTTTTTTTTTTTTTTTATGTATGTTCCCCGATTTCTCGAAGACGCCTGGACCGATTTGGAATTTTTTTCTTTTGTTTGAAAGGGTATACTTTCCAATTGGTCCCATGATCACCAGGTCAGGATCTGATGATGGGATCCTAGGGAAATCGAGGGCAACCTTCAAATTTTATAGGCACATAGTACCATTTTCATATATTTTCTAAAGCTGTTCAAGTATTTGCATCTGATAATCATCATCTCAGGTGGATGACCTGATGATGGAAGGTACAACTCCTTAACAGTAAGGAGTAGGCATCGATTGATTTACTTTGTGTTCGCATATCTCCGGAACTACAAGTCCGATTTAAGTAATTCTTTTTTTGTTGTACTAGGTATCATTTAACTTAGAGAATACTGCAAGTTTCATCAAAATCGGTTTAGTAATTTTTGAGATATGGAATTTTATTAGCTTAATGTGTACATGAGTGATGTA
This sequence comes from Agrotis segetum, assembly GCA_036375495.1. Classification (NCBI taxonomy): domain Eukaryota; kingdom Metazoa; phylum Arthropoda; class Insecta; order Lepidoptera; family Noctuidae; genus Agrotis; species Agrotis segetum. Next base: position 1,374,573 of record JAQSVV010000192.1, read on the forward strand.
AGTACTGGTGCGAAGGATTACAAAATTATAGTGCACATGTAAGAGAATAATGTTCTTGACAAGAATTCGGGTTGAATATTTAAACTAAAAAGAGTAAAATAAAAACTTTTTCAAAAAAAATGTAACCGCCTTCAAAAACAACCACAAAAAAGTGTAAAATAATCTACAAAATAACTTTTTTTTCGGAAGTCGGTGGCTAAAAAGACAATGAAAAGAAAAAAAACAAAGGCACCGACTTCCGAAAGAAAAGTTATTTTGTAGATTATTTTACACTTTTTTGTGGTTGTTTTTGAAGGCGGTTACATTTTTTTTTTTGAAAAAGTTTTTATTTGACTGCCAAATATCTTATTTCGTTCAGTAGATTCATGATTTTGCCTAAGCCTTTCCCAACTATATTGGGGTCGGCTTCCAGTCAAACCAGTTGCAGCGATTCAGTATTTTACATGGAGCGACGGCCTATCGGACCTCCACAACCCAGTAACTGGGTAATACGATACCCTATGGTGAGACTGGTTGTCAGACTTTTAGAGCTTCTGACTTATTAACGACTGTCAAATATTAAATTACAGCCAGGACCAACAGCTTTACAAGCTTGCTTCGCATACCGAGTTTACTCCGTGCCATGCTTTCCAAGGCACGGAAGAAACACGCTTTGTTAGATGGTCACCCATCCACAGACCTGTCCACGGACCCAGACCTCGGCAAGCGCGGCTAAGCCTAGAAATTCCACGAGCCATTAAACCTACGAGCTCCTTATTTAGTTCAGTTGATTGCATCATTTAAAGACATTTTGGATTTCGCGAGCATGACTGCTTCGCAGAATTAAGCGACCGCTTCCCACTCCGTCCCGCCACAGTTTCTAGCCCCCTAGGAAGAATTCATGGATTCAGGCCGATTAAGAATGCGGGAAAACTAAAAACATGAGAATTCCCCACCTGTTGTACGCGTACGTACTACTACCACGTTAGGTACTAGAACACGTTGATTAATTCTCGTTCTAATTAGGTTATAATTCCATAATTACACTCCCTGAGAACTGTATTGTAGCACGAAATTAATTACTGCAGACGCATTCTACATTGCTTCAACCAAGAATTCCACTAACAGAGAAGGCATAATATTAAATCAGTTCCTGAGACGGCAGAATGTTTGTTGTAGTAATAACAAAGACAAAGAGACGGCACCTGTAGAAAATTAACGAATCCCTAGAAAGGGACAAAGTGATTTGGTTGCCCACACTTGGCCCTTACTAGAGATGGTGCTAGACGACTTGTGTAGCTCTGTCTCTTTCCCACAGCCTAAACTGGATCGCGTTTAGAGCTCGTGGTAAGGCCTCTTATCTCTTTTCTGTATGACAAAGAGAACTTAGAAGTGAATAAAATGAATTTCAAAGTGGATTTATACAGAAGAGACCTGGCGAGGACGGTGGTGGTGGCGGATAGTCAAAGAAACCTAATATTACCTGAGTGGCTTCGCATGCGTGTAATTAAAAATTATTCAACGGGAATCTAAATCCATTATACGGTACGTGTTATTCAAGATTAATATCTGTACATCAAAATCCGTTCAGACATTTTGCATTCATAAATTATTTGTTAAGACAGCGACGTCCCTGTACTTGCTTCGCTACGTATAAAGTTTGTTACAAAAATGTTTTAAATAAAGAACCGTTACACCGATTTTGTGCAAACTTCACATAAACCATCTACTTAATAGTTCAAACAAAGCCCAAACATTTGGTTTGTATAGATGAGCCCGTTCTTGAGTTATAAAATTATAACGAAAATCGTCATTGATTTATATTCATGTTGATTTGTTAGATCAGAATTACTCTTATTACTTTACTAGCACTTCCCCCGCGACTTCGTCCGCGCTTATTTAGAGCTTTGCTTATGTGAATTTCTTCTCCGGACACCCTCTTTATGAAATACTTTTAGAAAAGTTAATCAATATGCAACTAAAATTCTATTCTCTCTCATTCGACCACAAATATCCCTTTAGCAGTCTGTTTTCGCAACATCCCAGCTTAATAAGCTCCTACATCCTAAAGATATACCCCTGGGATAATTTGAGACTCATAGCACTTGTAGTAACGAAGTTTCATACAAACTCTGAAGCTAAAAACTACCCCTAAGGGGGAATTTCCCGTCATAATCCCGTCTTAAGTAGCACCTACGTCGTAAAAGTACCCTCCGGTGAAACACTAAAAACTCCTAGTACTTGTAGTAATGTTTGTAAAGTTTCATACAAACTATCAACCTCGAAAACAACCCTTTAGAGGTCAATTTCACCACATCTCGTCTAAGTGAGTTCCTACTTCTTTAAAAGAACCCCTTCCATAAAAGACATCTATCTTTCAAACAACAGTAACAACCCCTTTGGGTTCCAATTTCACAAATCTACCTACATCCTAAAAATAGCTCCCGCTCAAAAATTGAGACTCCCAGCATTTGTCGTAACAAAGTTTCATACAAACTACTAACCCCAAGAACAACCCCTTAGGAGTGGAATCTTACAAAATCCTTTTTTGTCGAACACCTACCTCCTAAAAAGAACGTCTTAGCAAAATTTGAAACCTGTTTCTATTAACATCAAAAACATCCCCTTAGGGTTCGAATTTCGAGTCACCCCGACATAGTAAGCATCTAAGTGCTAAAAACAACCCCTTTTTGCAAAATTTGAAACTTCTAGTACTTGTAGTTACGAAGTTACATACAACCTGTCAACTCCAAAAACAAACCCTTAGAGGTAACATTCCGCAAAATCCCGTCTTAGTGAGCACCTACGTCCTTAAAAGAATCCCCATGCAAAATTTAAACCTGTATCTATCAACATCAAAAACAACCCCTTAGAGTTCGAATTTCGAATCACCCCGTCATAGTCAGCATCGAAGTCATAAAAATAAACCCCCATGCAAAATTTGCGACTTCTAGTACTCATATTATTATAATAACAAAGTTTCATACAACCTATCAACCCCAAAAACAACCCCTTAGGGGTGGAATTTCGCAAAATCCCATCTTAGTGACCACCTACGTCCCTAAAAGAATCCCCATGCAAAATTTGAAACCTGTATCTATCAACGTCAAAAACAACCCCTTAGGGTTTGAATTTCGAATCACCCCGTCATAGTGAGCATCTAAGTCCTAAAAACAACCCCTATGAAAATTTTGAGACTCCTAGCACGCGTAATAACGAATTTTCAAACAAACTTTCAACATCAAAAACAACCCCTTAGGGGTCGAATTTCGAAAAACCCTTTTCTAAAGTAGCACCTACGTCCTAAAAAGAACCCGCATGCAAAATTGGAAACTCCTAGTACTTGTAGCAAAAAAGTTTCATACAAACTGTCAACCCCAAAAACAACCGCTTAGGGACGTAATATCGCAAAATCCGTTCTTAGCAGATACCTACGTCCTAAACAAAACCCCTATGCAAAATTGTAAACCCCTAGCATTGGTAGTTTTCGAGATTTCGTGTCCTATAAGTGAGTGACCTTTTGCTTTTATATATATAGATAGATGTCTACTCTACACATACTACTCTACTTCATAGTCCAAGTGGTGGACAACGGCTAAGCAAGAGAAGTCCTGGGTTGGATTCCAGGTTGGACACTGGTTGGTGTTTTTTTCGCTAGGTAAGTTTCGAATTATTCCCGTTGGATCTTACTTTTGAATCCCACTTGAATATTTTTCCCGTTGGAACCCACATAAAATTAAAATGTATTCCCGTTGAATCCCACAACAAAAGAAAAACGTTTTATTCCCGTTGAATCCCAAAAACTATTCCCGTTGGATTCCACATGCTTTAAAAAATCTGAATGCCAGTACTATCAATCACAAAATTGCTATATATCATAAAACTAGCTTCTGCTTGCGGTTTCGCCCGCGTCGTGTTAGGCGTATGGCCCTATGGTCCAGTCTCCATCAGTTCTCTTGAGGAAAGCGTGAAACACGACGCGCCATGACTCGAGCCTGTCCTTGGTCGGACGGGTCCCGGACTCCCCGTCCAGAAGCGGCGAAAATGACTCGGACCACGGAGTGTTTTAAGGGGTAATGATGACCGGATCTTGTGTAACTTTTTTTTTAGTAAAATTCATAAATTAGTTACTCAGAATACATCAGTAAAATAATGGTAACAGTTTTCATCTTATATGTACTCATGTTGCCAAAAAATGGGATTCAACGGGAATTTAAAATGGGATCCATCGGGAATACCTAAAAAATGGAATCCAAAAGTGGGATTCAACGGGAATAATTCTAATTTTCAAGTACTGACTCGATAGTATAGTCAAGAATAATTATACCAAGTTAATAAAAACAGAATTTCATCTAATAGGTACATGAAACTTTGGAAAAAAAAATGGTTGCTTGCAAAATGGTACCTTAAAGTAGGTAGTAAAACTTCAGCCTAAAATGTACTTCACAGATTCATGACGTGTGAAGTTATTATTATGTAATGTCAACAACAATAATGTCTTTTGCTAACTCTACCAGTTGCATAGCTCCTGAATACAAGAACATAAAGTTGAATTTCGAGTTCATTAAAATTCAAAGAGAAATGCTCTATAACCCAGAGCTGTATAGTCATGTATGTCGTAATTATCTTAAACACATAATAGAGATGCAGGAGAACTCATTACTTTCACATGGTCCAAGAGATGTTGAAAATTAACGATGTACTAAAATTAAAGAGTATGGCAAATTGTTACGTCAAATATAGTAAGCAAAAGTGTTTGGTGTGCAAAAGGTTTTATAGTTAGTGTCAAAAACTGCATGATAACCAGGACATATATATTATGACAAAACTAGACAGAGTAACCGCGAAACTAGACTAGACACAGTCTTGTGATATGTCCGAGTGATTCGATGTGAAAGATTTAGTTTTAGTATAAAAAAATGTTAGTTGAAATTAAAAATTTCTAATAGTCCTTTCGATTACAAGTCACAACTTTTCAGTTTGCGAAAAAATATCCTAGATATGTAAACAGGAGCCCAGGGTTGCTGGAATTAATTAAAAGAGTCACCGCGAGCCTGGAACACAAACAGCAAGAGATGAAACAGGTTAAATTAAGGCAGTATTCCACATCTAGAGCAGGGGAAGTAATTTGAATTTTTTTCTTCATAATGCTCATGCCAATCAGTACAATTATTGATTATTTGTAAAAATAAACAAGCAATAAAAAGTCCCAAAATATTTTCTAAGTAAATTATGTTTGATATTTCTTTGAAGACAAAAAAAAACTGAATTTGAAGACAAATTAAATTTACGTATTTTGACAATAATAAAAATTATCAAAGATTTTTTTCAGAAAAAGTGAAACTAATAAAATAGTAAACTACGAGTATAATAGTAGTTTCATTGTTTTTTCGAATCGAAACGAAATTGGTTTTTATAAATAGAGAGAAAGAGAATAATCGCATAAGATTATTCATTAAGAAAAAACTTTTTCAAAAAAAAATTTAACCGACCTCAAAAACAACCACAAAAAACCGGCCAAGTGCGTGTCGGGCCACGCACAGTGTAGGGTTCCGTAGTTGCCCATCAAAATACTCATGCGAACTAACTAAACTGATTCGCTGAATTTAATTTTAGAAAAGAAGAATTTTCAAAATCGGTCCAGGAGTCTGAGAAATCAGGGAAAATACATAAGAAAAAAGATTACGACGAATTTAAAACCTCCTTTTTTTGAAGTTAGTTAAAATAGTTGACGATAAAAACCTACCTATCCCCAAAAAACATACCGTAAAAACATACCTAATAAAGCTGTAAAAATAAAGTTGACAAACTTACATTTGCAGTTGAAGAGCATGTTCTCCGATACATTTTGTTTAAGAAAACATATTTTCCAAGTACATTTTATAAGTTGGTCCACTATTACTCGTAAAGTTGTAAAGCCTACTTGGTCATGATAATTTTCTTTTAAACTTCGTTATATATACTACTATTGTGAATTTTTTCACACCCCCAAACATAACCGTTTAGCTGGTAGAGGGGGGGGACACTCGAATCGAGCAAAATTTAGCACTTTAAAGCTTAATATTTCACAAACGAATTTTTTTATCAAAAAACTGTTAATGAAAACTATCATTATTTTTTAAAGACCTATTTAATGATACCCCACACTAAGGGGTACGCGAGAAAAAAAAAAAACCTCACTTTACGTGTAAGTACAGGAGGTACCCTAAAAAAAAATATTTTACGAGATTTTATTTTACCACTTTTTCGGCACAACAAATCCGTATATTAACACCAAATTACAGCTCTCTAGTACTGTGCGTCTCTGAGCTAAACTGCGGACAGACGGACGGACGGACGGACGGACGGATGGACGGACGGACATGGCGAAACTATAAGGGTTCCTTGTTGACTACGAAACAAAATAACAAAATAACTTTTTTTTCGGAAGTCGGTGTGGCTTTATTTAATAAATAATAATAATAATAATATTCCACGACTATCACACAACGCCATCTAGTCCCAAGCTAAGCAGAGCTTGTGTTATGGGTACTAAACAACTGATAAACATACTTATATATTTCTAAATACATACATATTATAGATAAATTACACCCAGACACAGAACAAATGATCGTGCTCATCACACAAACATTTGTCCTGGGTGGGAATCGAACCCACGACCTCCGTCATAGCAGTCAGGGTCACTAACCACTAGACCAACAGGCCAGTCAAAATCAATCAATTTTTTTATTTAATTGTCTTTTTGCCACCGACTTCCGAAAGAAAAGTTATTTTGTAGGTTATTTTACCCTTTTTTGTGGTTGTTTTTGAAGTCGGTTAAATTTTTTTTTGAAAAAGTTTTTTATTTTACTCTTTTTAGTTTAAATATTCAACCTCTCATTCCTTACAAGTGCACTAGAATTTGTAATCCGTGGCACCGGTATTAACATCGCTCATGTACACATGCTAATAAAATTCCCTATCTCAAAAACTGCTGAACAGATTTTGATGAAACTTGCAGTATTTCCTAAGGTGAACGATCCCTAGTACAACAAAAAAAGAATTTTGAAAATCGGTCCATAATTGGCGGAAATCGCGTAACAAACACGCAAAAAGTAATGTCATCCAAGTAGCCGAAATCAATAAAAATGCTCACAAAATAAAAATTCCTGAACCAAGTTGGATGAAACTTTTATGGGACCACACTGCAAGTATACTGCATCGAACAAAAAAAGAATGACACTAATCGGACTAGAAACCTCGGAGTAATCGATGTACATACATTAAAAAAAAACATACCGACCGAATTGAGAACCTCCTCCTTTTTTTGAAGTCGGTTAAAAAATAGAATGAAAGCTAATATAACGGAAATTAATGAGAAAGGAAATTAATGTGTAAGATATTATTCATTTTTTCATGATAAAAGAAAGTGCCATTAAGGAAAAGATAATAGATTTCCATTCAAAATTACAGGAAGGTAGAAAAGGTCACGCTTTTTTCATCTAATTGGAGGCTGTATAGGCTACACGCCCGTTTTATCTCATAAACAAAATACCTGCAAAACAAGTAAAAAAGAGTGCCAATCTCCTTACTTTCCTTTAACAAAATCTATAATAGTAAAATCAATTTCTGTTCGTCTCGGTAAAACTCGAAAACGGCTGAACCGATTTTGATAATTTTCATTTTGAATTATTTTTGGAAGTCCAGGGAAGGTTTAAAAGGTGATTTTGAGGCAGTACGAAGTTTGCCCGGTCAGCTAGTCAATAATATAAAATTGCTGTTCGTTAGTCTCACTAAAACTCGAAAACGGCTGGACAGATTTGGCTAGTATTTATTTTGAATAACTTTTGGAATTGTTGGGACGGTTTAGAATTTTGATGCGGTACGAAGTTAGTTGCCCGATCAGCTAGTAAAAAATAAAGTGATATTGGAGGGAACACGACTTATGAAATTTAAATTTAGAAAAACGTTACTTTTGTGATGATATAATTTATTCAATGATGAAACTGTATTGATGGATACGTCTTGGTTCACATAAATGAATTTCATCAAACTGGACAGGGTTCTGCCATCGAATATCTAAACTCACTTCTACCATATTTAAATAGTTAGTAATCCACCAATTTGCATCCAAACAAATTTTCATAACACTTACAGCTACAAAAAAAAAAAAAAAAACCGGCCAAGTGCGTGTCGGGCCACGCACAGTGTAGGGTTCCGTAGTTGCCCATCAAAATACTTATGCGAACTAACTAAACTGATTCGCTGAATTTAATTTTAAAAAGAAGGATTTTCAAAATCGGTCCAGGGTCTTTGACAAATCAGGGAAAATACATACGAAAAAAGATTACGACCAATTTAGAACCTCCTCCTTTTTTTGAAGTTAGTTAAATAGTTGACGATAAAAACCTACCTATCCCCAAAAAACATACCGTAAAAACATACCTATTAAAACTGTTAAAATAAAGTTGACAAACTTACATTTGCAGTTGAAGAGCATGTTTTCCGATACATTTTGTTTAAGAAAACATATTATTTATTTATTTATCTATTCAAACTTTATGCACAAAATCGTACAAAGGCGGACTTAATTTATTTAATTTATTATGCAAGTACATTTTATAAGTTGGTCGACTATTACTCGTAAAGTTGTAAAGCCTACTTAGTCATGATAATTTTCTTTTAAACTTCGTTATATATACTACTATTGTGAATTTTTTCACACCCCCAAACATAACCGTTTAGCTGGTAGAGGGGGGGGGACACTCGAATCGAGCAAAATTTAGCACTTTAAAGCTTAATATTTCACAAACGAATTTTTTTATCAAAAAACTGTTGATGGAAACTATCATTATTTTTTAAAGGCCTATTTAATGATACCCCACACTAAGGGGTACGCGAGAAAAAAAAAAATCCTCACTTTACGTGTATGTACAGGAGGTACCCTAAAAAAACTTTTTCAAAAAAAATGTGACCGCCTTCAAAAACAACCACAAAAAAGGGTAAAATAACCTACAAAACTTTTCTTTCGGAAGTCGGTGACTTTTTTTATTAATTTCATTGTCTCTTTTGCCACCGACTTCCGAAAGAAAAGTTTTGTAGGTTATTTTACCCTTTTTTGTGGTTGTTTTTGAAGGCGGTCACATTTTTTTTGAAAAAGTTTTTATTTTACTCTTTTTAGTTTAAATATTCAACCAAAATTCTTGTCAAATACATCATTTTCTTACATGTGCACTAGAATTTTGTAATCCGTAGCACCGGTAATAATATCGTTAACATCTCTTTCATTCGTTCCCTAACTCAAAAACTACTGAACCGATTTTGATGAAATTTGCAGTGTTCCCTAAGTTGGACGATACCTAGTACAACAAAAAAAGAATTACTTAAATCGGACTTCTAGTTCCGGAGATATGCGAATACAAACATAATTTTCTTACTTGAGGAGTTGTACCTTCCATCATCAGCTCAGCTACCATGAGATGATGATTTCCATACGCAAGTACTTGAATTACTTCATAAGATATGCAAAAAACTATGTGTCAGCTAATAAAATTTGAAGGTTGCCCTCGATTTCTCCAAGTTCCAATCATGAGATCCTGAAATGGTGACAATGGGACCACACGGGAAGCACCAGCTTTCGAATAAAAAAAGAGTCATGAAAATCGGTTCACCCAGTCGCAAGTTATGAGGAAACAAACATAAAAAAAAAAAAAAAATACAGTCGAATTGATAACCTCCTCCTTTTTTTGAAGTCGGTTAAAAAAAAAATATTTTACGAGATTTTATTTTACCACTTTTTTGGCACAACAAATCCGTATATTTATATCAAATTACAGCTCTCTAGTACTGTGCGTCTCTGAGCTAAACTGCGGACAGACGGACGGACGGACGGACGGACGGACGGACGGACGGACATGGCGAAACTATAAGGGTTCCTTGTTGACTAGGGAACCCTAAAAAACTCTTTATCGGAGTCTGTTTTCCGAACGCCTACAAACCAAACTTATCTATTGAAAATTAAATACGATTTTAAATAAAATCACAAAAATACATAGAGATAAAAATTGAGAAACACTTGTTTTACTTTAATCTAGAAAGCTAATCTGTTTCAAAAATAGCCCTACTATAGTAACCAATCAAAATGTCGCTTTCCGTAGGTTCACCACCCCTGTCAGATGCATTATTTTTGGTAAGTACTATCAACAAAACTTGAATGGCAACCCTTTCTTACATGCTTGCAGACATGAAACATTCATAACTATACATTAATTATTTTTTCCAGTTCTCTGTAGAATATTCAACATCAATTTGTTGCTTAATACAGATTAGAGCACCAAAAATAAAATGCAATGGAATAGAATAATAAAAAGAAATGTCGTTAAATACAAGAGTTGTTGTAAGTTTGTCGCAAAGTTAATTGCCACAGTTTATAATTACATTTAAAGGTTTTTTAATTCACCACAGCAAAATTTCGGTAATAATTAAAAGTTAATAGTGTCATAATTATTTTTTTTTATTTCATTTCGATATAGGTATTTGTAAAGTACGTCTAATTCTATATAAACTCGTTTTGAGTTTGGTATGTAGATTTAACTATTTCGAATTTAACGACATGAGTGTAGATAAGGCAATAATTAAAGAATAAGATGTATGATACAATTTAGCTGACAGTACATGCAACAGAATCACAAATTGTTGTATCTGCGCACGGCAGCGACAGTTTAATCGTGCGTACAATACAAATGTGACGGCATTGCCCGTATCGTGTTTTTATTTAATGCAACCGTTTAAAACGTGCCCTACTTTGCGTGAACCGCTCATTTTCATACACTCAGGGGCAAGTGAATTAATGAAAGGTATTTTGAGAGCGCGGCGATAAGTAATAATTATTTACTTTTTTTTTCAGTTTTATAAAATACTTTGTGTTTTAAGGGCTCGTATTTTAAAAATGACTGATTACGGTAAACATTTTATGGATGACGTAAATATACGTAGACTTCAGTACAGACGCCAGCACATCAACCCCAATCTGTCAAATTTTCCCAATCGAAAATGAATCTTTTGCTTTTGTGTTATAGTTGAAAATAAAAATATTAAAGTTCGACAGATTGTGGTAGGTTGATGTGCTGGCGTCTGTACATGGATAGATTGGCATTTTAACAAATTAACTATTTATTTGAAGAAAATACAGAAATTACCAAACTTGCTTTTCACAATAATAAATTATATTTATTAGAAAAAGTGTCAAAAAATACAAAGGGTGATTCTCACAATATGACGAGAGATGAACCGATTTTCACACCGCACCGCTTACTTGTGGTGCAGTACTACAACTGAAAACAAATGAAACCGTGCCGCATCGTTGCGTTCCGTTTTGCTCAACGTGTTCCGCACCACATGGAATGAGCGCCTTAGAAGTAAGTAAACGTTCGCATGACGGGTTATAAAGATGGATGAAAAAAGGCGTATTGCGTCGACCCCAAATAAATTGGGATCACGAAAGGGGATGAGGTTGATGGTTTTCAATAACCGGTGAGCAGTTATTTAGGGCAAACGTTAGAAGATATTTTCACGGGCAGTGATGAAAAATGTCTATAAAAATATTAGCTTAAAGCTTACCTTTACGAACATACAGATTACCCGAAACTTATAGTTGCAAAGTACGTATTATTATAAATCTCGATTATATTAAATGTGATATTTGCGTGATAAAAAATTATATTAAATGGCACGGTTGCCGTAGTGGTAGAGCGGTCGATAGTTTCGTTGCCTGTCACGGGTTCAAATCCTGTTGGAAAAAAAAAATGGTAGAGCCTACATAGTATAGTTGTTCCGGCCCTGCTTATATGTTTAATATATGTTAAACACAAAAAAAAGCTATCTTTAGAGCTGAATGCAAACATCTCGCTTAACAAAAGAAATAAATGTAGGTTTCAAATTTGTTTAACTCACCACCAAGTCTGTGGTTAACCAATACCTATAATAAAGTGCAAATCACGAGCCAGCAACTGTTGACTTTTACTCGGATGACATAAGGCAAAAATTACAATAATACAAGTGTTTTTTTAAAACTCAACAACTAGACACTGCAATTTATCAAACAGCATGATGTGACTTTAAAATCAATGTCATTAGGTTCAAACTGTAACAATAGACAGACGTTCCTAAAATCAACAACTTACTGAACCTTGACAGAAGTCTTCGTTGGGCCGCTTAAAAGCCACAGAGCATTCTAAACAGTATCCTCAATTGCACGACTGACAAAATATTCGAGGTACAATTATGCTGACCTTTACACAGGGCTTTAAATACCGAAATAGGAAACTGGTGACTGCTTTAGTCAGACAATTTACTTTTGTTTTCCCTTGTGTTATTAAGAACAGACTTCTTAGTAAAATTAATTACGATCTAGCCTGAAAGACTAATAAGTAATATAAATCTAACTTAATATGCTACGTTATACATTATTTTAAAACTAAGAGTAGTGTCCATTAGCACTTTTACACAAGTCCATAGCACTTTCTTAGAGTCTCTATCATTTTATAAAAACACTATGTTCGTGTGTTATATGTATAGCACAACACTGTTACTATTATTCACTCACTTTACACACTAAACTAATTCAAATGGTTTAGTTCTTTTTAGCCTATGCACTAAGTCTGTGTTGTCTAGGAGCTGAATAGCCTCAACGTTCACGTGTCGGTGTAATCTGTGTTCGTGGGCTTCAGCAAATTTTTGGATGATGGTGGTGACGAATACCATTTTAAGGTCACGATGAAGGTCGTCATTTCTTATGTACCAGGGTGCATTCACAGCATCCCTCAGTACTTTGTTTTGGAATTGTTGAATAATTTTGACGTTGCTTGGTTTAGTACAGCCCCAAAGTTGGATACCATACGTCCAAATTGGCATCAGTATTTGCTTGTATATGGTAATTTTATTATGTATTGATAGACAAGATTTCTTTCCAAGTAACCAATACATACTTTTATAACGTATAGACAATTTACTGAAATAACGTTAACGACGTGCATTAAGGGCTGACTATTCACTTGTACGACAGTAGAGATAAATCGAACTAACTTTTAATGGCAGTTTTTTACAAAGTTACAACCTACCTACAATCGTTATGTAAAAACAGGGCCAATGCGAGAGGGACTCGCCTGCAAAGGGTTCTGTAAGATTTTTTTAATGTCAATTTCTTTCTAAGTAGGTACATACTTTTTTGTATAATTTAGACTTTGTTAATTCGGAGATAAGGTAGAGCACCCTAACGTTGATTTGTCATCTAATTTTAAACAAAATATACAAAAAAATAAAACATTACAACAATCCTTTTCACTTTATATTTTATGTTTACTCGACTCAGTTCACAAAATACACAACCACCTTCTTACTTGAAACATTCAAAAGAATATTTTGATAATAATAACTCACGATATAACTTTGTCAATGTAAAATTACCATTCTCAATTCAAAACCAACATCAATATTACCGCCCTGATTCAAAACAGAACTCACTAATCAAAACCAAGTTTAATTTAAAGCCAAACAGCCGTTTAATGCATGTGATAACTAGTACATCCTATCCAGTTACTAATTCGTATCAACGTCGGTGATAATCAGTGGAATGAGATTACAATGTCAGTGTCCACTCAGGCCGTCCAATTTGGGTTAACAGACAAACCGACAGCTACATATAACTAACAAGCCGTTTGATGTAATGTGAGGTATCTAAGAATTATAGAATTGTTGATGAGAATAGTGTCATTTTTGTTATTTTAGCTATATTTATATGATGAATTTTGTTTTTTTTTGTACTTTTAGCTTCATACAGGGTCTTTCTTTTAAATTTACCGCAAGGGAGAAATCCACATCCATAACAGATACGGGAAAATTTTATTAGGGAACTTTAGCTCTTTATAGATGTTGACAATTTAAGAATTTATTTATATACGAGTATTTTGAAGAAAGATCGTGATAATTACTCAGTTTCAGTCCTACTGTTCCTCTTGATCTACCCAAGTTTTCATGAAAAATAATATTGAAGTTTTAACTATCCTTTGAAAACAATAGGGAATAGAAAACGACCTTTAAAAGCAAAACTCCCAAATTATGTTAAAACATCGTGTAACTCTTTCCAAACAAATTAAGGCCCAACTTTGGAGGTGTCACTTACAAATAACAAAGTTTAAAATGAGTTTGACATCTCAAAACTTTAACTGTTATAGACCTACCTATTTAAAAATAAATTTAAAAGTAATTTTAATCAGTTGTTGACCAGAAGAATGGTTATAGAATCAGTTGAGAATCACATGCACAAGTCATCATCATCTTCCTACCCTTATCCCTTTTTACTTGTGCTCGTCGCAACACGTTTTTTTCTTCCATTCTACCCTATCAGACGTCACAGCATCGTTCACTCCTTTTTCATTCAATATCATTTCTTACACAATCCATTCATCTTTACTTTGGCTTTCCTCTTCCTCTGCTTCCACAATCACACGCACATGGAATATAGTATGTTCTATTGATAAGAGCATACAATTTAAATAATTACCAAAATCATACAGAAAGATAGCTTTATTTCTACAACGATAGCGTTTTTGATAGTTGATTCTTAAACGTATAATTTAAACAGTCAACATGCAACACAGCTATTTAACAGTACAACATTTTTTTTAAACTTATACAAAAAAAAAACTTATTCTTCTTCGTCTTATTTAACAGTGTCTCAATAGAATCTCAAAAGCTGGAGCAAACAATATAATCACACAGTCTCATCCAACTTCCTTGTACCAATTAAAAACTTCATCAGGCTTAAACTGTGAACGGTATTTTCCAATAGGAATTGTACACAGTTAATGTTACTTCAATTGAAATCCTATCATGTGTGTGTTTATTTAAGCTGCAGAGGCTTTAATCCACATTGCTGTGTTTACGCCGTACGGAGCAGTGGGAGAGCTTACGCAAAATAGATTAAGATTACGTTGGTCCAGTGAGCAATATAAGTTGCAGTGTTATGTTGGTCAAATGGGTAAGTTGGTAGGTTGTTAAGATTATCCCAGAGCCAACTCTAAGTGACAAAATATGTGGGATTGAGTAAAATTGTTATTTAAAAATTGGTGGACTGTTCAAGCTAGCAGGCATAATTATGCCAGCTCGCTTGAATAAATAATAGTACACCAATTTTCAGGGTGCCAAATATTTTTTAGTAAAATCTGTGTGCAAAGAAGAAGGATCACAATCCATAGAAAATTACCCCACGTCCTATAACAAAGTGAAATACCTCAAAAGAAAGATAAAAATGTATAAAAAAATATGGGATACTCCCCAACTTCATTTTTTTACACCTTCATATGGAAAAATTGCTTTAAAAATAGTCCAGGCGCTGATAAGAAAAAATCGTTTGTATGCGTATTTATAGACCGATTTAAAAAAATATTTTTTTGTTTGAAAGGGTTCCCCCATGGTAGTCCCACGGCCGTAAAGTCAGGTCTTCGGTCTCCAGGACCCCGGATAAATAAAAGAAAAATCTTAAAAATAAGCTCATTTTTGTACTACAGATTATTAGTTATTCACTCTCTTGTTGTTTCTTTTGACAGCACGTTTAGCGGGGTGGCTGAGCGGTTGGACTGCTGCGCTGCGCGTCGCGGGTTCGATTCCCGCACGGAGCAAAGATTTGTACGATCTACAAGTATTTGTTTCGGGTCTGGGCGTTTGTGTATGTAACTCACATACACAAACCCCTAGATTTGTGTGTGAGTTTCTATGTTTGTAAACGCACCCATGATACAGGAGGAATTCCTGGTGTGAGGCAATGTTAAAAAAAACTGTAACTGTGACGCATTATGATGAGACAGAATCAAAGGTATCGCGAGGGAGTGGTCTCCAGAGGTTATCTATCTAATCTAATATCTTTAAACGAGCAATTCTTTTATACGGATATCTCGGAAACTGCTCCAAGGATTTTCATGAAAGTTACAGATTAGGGGTTTTTCGGCTCAAGGAATCGATTTATCAAGGTCCCAGGTTCGAGAAAAGCCCGGTTCCCAAGATATAGACATTTTCAAAACCGAGCGAAGCTCGGTCAACCAGATATTTTTACTTAAAATGAGATCTAAAACGGATAACGTTTGCATGGGAAAATCATAACACGCGAGTTGATGAATTTGAAAGTCAGTATTTATATTAGTATGTGTATAGGTACTACATCAGAAATAATAATATACACGTGTTTTTGGATTTTTCGAAAATCATTCCCAAAGTTAGTGAAAAGGGGTATTCAAGTTTAAAGAGAAGGATCTAAACGTGTAACCTGAATTAAGGACGGTAGTTGCAATTTATTACGTAGGTCAGCACTAAGAAAGGATTTTGTATGGATTACATGTAAGGGGATGAAAAGGGGTGAAAACCTTTGTAAAATCTTATTCCTTGGGTTTATAAACTTGAAGCTTTGTACGAATATGAGTATTTGTAAATATGGGCATTTTAGTTATTGTAAGTTTTTTTTTTTTTAAATACCCTCCATTTGTAATCTAGACGATGTTAAAGTTTGTATAGAAAAATCATAACGTGCGACCCAATGAATTTGAAACTCAGTATAAAGAAATTAGATAAAAAATAAACAATCACGAGTTTTTGGGTTTTTCGAAAATCACCCCCAACATTGGTGCTTCGATAAACTAAAAAGTAGGCCTAAAATTAAATAATCTATTAAACTAATAAAGGATCCGTATCCTATATTTAAGAAATCAACCCCTAGCGGGGTGAACATTTGAAAATCAGTTTGTCCACATTAATATTTTAAAGAGACAAGATTTGATTGTTTGTGTGTATTGACTATTCATGTGAGCCTATGTTCCGAAACTACTGGAGCATTTTTAGATTTTCCAAAAGTATCCTATAAGGAGGGTGACCGGGCGTTTAAATTCACTGAGTTCGAAGGTAGAAACACGAGCAGACGAAGTCGCGGGCGAAGTGCTATTTCATCATCACCAGCCTATTAATGTTCTGTTCCCACTGCTGGGACACAGGCCTCCTCTCTGTGAGAGGGAGTGGGCCATAATCCACCACGCGGGCCCAGTGCGGATTGGTGGACGTCACATGTTTTCGAATTTTTGTTTCTAGGATATGCCGGTTTCCTCACGATGTTTTACTTCACCGTATTGAGAGCAGTGGTGATGAAATAAATAACACAAAGTAATGCGCCTGCCTGGTTTCGAACCCACGACCTACAACTCGTAAGTCGGGGCCGATACCACTAGGCCACCACTGCTTTTTCGGAACGGGAACCGGGCTTTTCTCGAACCTGGGACCTTGATAAATCGATTCCTTGAGCCGAAAAACCCCTAATCTGTAACTTTCATGAAAATCCTTGGAGCCGTTTCCGAGATCCTGATTATATATAAATAAATATAAAAGAATTGCTCGTTTAAAGATATTAGATAGATAACCTCTGGAGACCACTCCCTCGCGATACCTTTGATTCTGTCTCATCATAATGCGTCACAGTTACAGTTTTTTTTTAACATTGCCTCACACCAGGAATTCCTCCTGTATCATGGGTGCGTTTACAAACATAGAAACTCACACACAAATACCTAGGCGTTTGTGTATGTGAGTTACATACACAAACGCCCAGACCCGAAACAAATACTTGTAGATCGTACAAATCTTTGCTCCGTGCGGGAATCGAACCCGCGACACGCAGCGCAGCAGTCCAACCGCTCAGCCACCCCGCTAAACGTGCTGTCAAAAGAAACAACAAGAGAGTGAATAACTAATAATCTATAGTACAAAAATGAGCTTATTTTTAAGATTTTTCTTTTATTTATCCGGGGTCCTGGAGACCGAAGACCTGACTTTACGGCCGTGGGACTACCATAGGGGAACCCTTTCAAACAAAAAAAGATTTTTTTAAATCGGTCTATAAATACGCATACAAACGATTTTTTCTTATCAGCGCCTGGAATATTTTTAAAGCAATTTTTCCATATGAAGGTGTAAAAAAATGAACTTAAGAATTAGGCCATATTTTTTTTTAATTTTTTACCTTTTTTTTGACGTATGTCTCTTTGTTATAGGACGTGGGGCAATTTTGGTCCATCTTCTTTGCTGTGATTTGTATGTTTGTTTTAAAAACTATCCTAGGTAGCTCTGTTCCACTCCTGGGAAAAGGCATCACTTCACGTGAACTCACGCCTCCCCCTTACATTTCTGGCTTGGATTTGGTAGAACTTACACAGTTCGTTTCGCTCTATATTCATTGTTTATTTTGTCAACACTGCCAGACTTCCAGAAAGTTTTCAAAGAAACTACGTAAATAATTATGGTTTACAATAAAAAAAAATACACATTTTATAATTTTAGAAGAAAAAAAAAATGTCTGTTAAATAATTCAGTTTCATTTTTTATTCGTATTTGAATTGTATTCTGGTAAGTGTTAATTACAAGTTATTTTAAATCGAGACTATTCTTAGATCTGTTTTGATCTTTGATAAAAAATGTTAATCAGTTCTAGATTATAGAGAGAGTTTTTTACGCATTGGTTTGTTAAGAAAGAAGTTTGAAAGATGAAGAAAAAAAAAATTAAGTAGAGTCGCATAATTAAAGTCTTGCTAAGGACAATGGACATGTGATATGGATGGATGACAAAAAGTTAAGATCACTGCCTTTAGGCTGGGATACAGACAAAATGAAAGGATTGTGTGAAGCATAATATGAAACAAAAACAGAAGGAGATTATTTTATAATTATGAAAAGTATTGCGCCGACTCACAAAGACGGAGGAAAATGCTAATACAATCATACTCAATTAGACTCCAATCTAAAACAGTAACAAACCACACCAGGTTTCACTAACGTAAAACTTTAATTAACAAACCTGCCAACTGTTTCTTAATTGATTAAACAATAATTTAAAAACTAAAGCGTCATTTCCTACACATCAAAAACGCAATTAAAAATATCCTCGAAAAATAAAATATGAGTTTTTGATTAAAAACTCCGGAGCGTTGAATAAAAGGTGTTGAAGAAACAAAGGGTGAATGCCGACGTTTTGCTGTGGTTTCATAATTTCCTTATTTGCAGATGTCGACTGATTTCTTTTCTATTTTTAATGCCACCACAAAGCGGAGGCTTGCTCCTATAGTCCACGTTATTTACATTAAAATTGAAGATTTTACTTTCATTATTTGTTTTGGACATTCATTTGTTTTCAGAAATGAGGCTTTAATACTTTTAGGTTGGATTTGACGTTCCTGACTAAAAGGGTGCTCCTTATCAAACCGACCCTTACATTCTGCTAAAGATGTTATTATGGCATTTTAACCAATCATATAAGATGTATTTATTTATTCTGTACGGCATGAATTTTAGATTTTGAAGATTTTTCAATTTACGAATAGCGATTATGAATTCAATTTGTTGCGCTTTTGTATACCGTTGTCATGACGACTGAGTCTGTTAGAGTTGAGCAATAAACTCAAGTCATTTGCTGCAATATTTGTATATGCGTGTGCTATATACTCGTATCAACCAAATCTATTTGCCGGTTTTTTTTCGTGAAAGAATTCTAAATATCCATCCTCACAATCTTTTTAATTTATTACAGTAGATTGATTTGACCTCCGCCTTTTTAAACAACGTATATTTTTACATAATTGTATTCAGTGTTACCTTGTGATTGCATCACTATATACGCTGCTTACATTGGTCAAGTGTGAGACGTTTATTATGGAGGCCCAATGTGTCAGACTAGTGGCACTAACATCACTTATGCAGTACCTGTGAAGCTTACTTGTGTCTTAATGTCCCAAGCGGGATGTCTTCAGTGGACGCTACCGGTAGAGACTGTTCCATACTGAAATATGTGTAAATAAAGCACATTATTTGGAGTTTGATATAGAGCGATTGTAAGATTTCACTGGGTTGTATTTAGTTGATAACTTTCATGATGCATTATTGTTTGTCGTAGCATACCTCACTAGTTATTAAATGTTTGTATAGTATCGAGAAAAGATAAGTTTCTACACTATCAAATACATTCATCATCATCATTATCATCAGCCGGGAGACGTTCACTGCTGTGCAAAGGCCTCCCCCTTAGACCGCCACGCCGAACGACAATTCGCCACTTGCATCGCTTGCCTGCTATTCTCACGATGTCGTCCGTGTCGTCGGTCCACCTAGTGGGAGGCCTGCCTACGCTGCGTCTTCCGGTCCGTGGTCGCCACTCTAGAGCTTTTCTTCCCCATCGGTTGTCAGCCATTGCCACCTTAACTTGACAATTTTATGAGCTATGTCGGTGACTCTGGTTCTTCGTCGAATATCCATGTTCCGGATTTTATTCCGCAAAGAAACTCAGAGCATAGCTCTTTCCATTGTTCGTTGCGTGACTCCTAGTCTCTCTTGAAGGCCAGCAGTCAAAAACCATGTTTCAGAGCCATATGTCATCACTGGCAACACACACTGGTTAAACAACCTTGTCTTGAGACACATTTTAAATACATTGCCTTCGGATAACTTCTACACTTTATTCTAGAATCGCCATCCCCTGATAGGCTTTTATAGACAAAGTGCTCATCCATGTAAAGTAAAAACCAGTTTATATTTGAAAAAACGCAGCCTACGATAAACATAGATTACCTAGGAGTGCTCCCCTAAGCTAAATCTCTTGAAATAAAACATGTTACGTAAAAACCATTGGGAGAAATCTCTTTGTGTCACAAAATAAATCTACTTTCGTCCTATCAGTCTTGACTATCTGGCAATACCAAAATGGACTGGGCAAATACGAGAACGAACAAAATTGAATTTGTTCTGTGGCGGTTGCAGTTGCGACAGCGCCCGATCTCCCTCGGGGTTCTTCGGGCGTTTCCGTCGAGAATCCGATTCGTGAATCGTTGACCGAATATGATCCTGCCTTTTCTTAATTTGAATATTTGTATGTAAGCATTTTTCTCTTGGAAAAGTTTTTTTTGTCAGTATCTAACTATAAGTATACATACGTACTTATTTGTGCGCTGTTGGTAATTACTAGACAATTAGAGGTCATTGTCAAATTATGAAAACGCTCTATCTTGTTGTATTTGTGCTCATAAACTATGATTTTATTCTAATAACTAGTGTTTGCCCGCGGCTTCGCTTGCGTTATTTTAGAA
Source organism: Agrotis segetum (assembly GCA_036375495.1). Lineage (NCBI taxonomy): Eukaryota > Metazoa > Arthropoda > Insecta > Lepidoptera > Noctuidae > Agrotis > Agrotis segetum. Next base: position 1,395,698 of record JAQSVV010000192.1, read on the forward strand.
TTTGAGAAACAATACGGATCGTGTGGCGCCATCTGGAATATGAACGTAATTGTCTATATCTAGGTACATAGTTTGCATAGGAAACGTCCTTATTTGAGCGACATTAATTTCAAAGAACCGTGTTTATTTTAAACATTAGACTATCATTTTTGGGTTGATTTACAGTATCGCTGCAAATTGAACGTACGATAGCATTGCTCTTCTCCCTTGCATTCCGCGTGATACCTAAAAAATAACTAATTATCTGACTCGATGAGTACAACTTGTCGTCGTTTAAAACAGAATCTATGCACTGGTTTGAACACCAATTCAAAAGATAAATAAACACAATTTTTTCTAATCTTTAAAATTCCACACCTCGAAACAATTACAATTTAAAAAAATATCCAACTTACTACCTACAATTTAAATCAGTGTAGATTTATATCCTAGAAAACTATTGAAAAAAAATAGTAATAATTTAAAATCGCGAATAATATTGAAATAAAAGTATACACATTTTTTTAATTATTTGAAACTCTCAGGACAAATATAAGAAAACTCAAAAAGTGAAAAAAAGAAACAGCGAGATTTGATCCAGAGACCCCTTGCACGAAAGTCAAGCAGGATACCAACCAGACTGGCTAGTACGCTGACAGTGTTTTCAAATAGCGGTTCTTATACAAATGTCAACAATGACTGAAAATCAACATATTATAAAATTGCTAATCCCCCAAAGGGAATAGCGTAATTATACATATCCTATTAATAGAAGAGCAGTTTAAGGAATATTTGGGGAAAAATTAACTAAATAATACCCAGTGGTTTAGCTTCCAACTAAAAACAAACAGATAAAAACAACAAAATTTAAAATTGCTTATCTCCCAGGAAAAATAGCGTAATGATACATAGCCTATCAACAGAAGCATATTTTTAGGAATATTTGAGGAAAATTTGATCGACAACTTTACAGTAGTTTAAGAGATAGATCAAATCAAAAAAACATAAAAAATTTCGAAAGAAAAAAAAAGTTGATTTGGCATCAGAATCGATTCCTTATCTCGAAAAAAATACAAAAAGAAAAAAATATTCAATGTACAGGAATGACAGCTCTACGATTTTATTATATGTAAAGATAAAGATAATTGAAATTTATGTGCTAAATAATAAATTCCCTGACCTTTACATATCGACACAACCCCAATTTTCAATGTGGAAAATTATCAAGTGACTCCTCCCCAGCCGAGGAGGAGCGGTAGGTACTGTCAACTGGTACTGACTAAAATCCAATATGCAATTTTAGTTGTTGACGGTCGCTGGTATCAATATAATCCGTTTATACTTAATATTTTATCACATCAAGTCTAAGTAAATATAATACGTGTGCGAGCATCTACTAAACACATACAGGAACGGTACAATCCCACAATAATTTATAATATTTACTCCAACGTTGGAAGGAAAACAGTTCACCGCATTGCTCGTAAGTGGACTAGGAAGCCATTTCTTCTTAATGTAAGTACTATTGCAGCTACCAAGTACGTACGCTTTTGAATGCGAGTGTACAATGAAACTAGACGCGAATATACTTGTGTATTTACATATGTTTGTACTTTGTATTCTTGTTTTCGGTTTCTAAGTTTATTTTAGAATAGCAACCCACTCTTTTTTCTTTGGCCAGGTCCTGGGAAGTTGGAACGTTAACTATCCTACTTTGATAAATTCACGACCCCGTTTTGCGTCTTTGTCGAACACAACCTTCCTATTGTTTCATAAAATAAGTCTCCCAGCCCAGGGAGTAGCTGAAGAGACTATCAGACTCATAACTGATTAAAATCCACGGTGTTCCTTCAATAGACCTTTAAGTACCAGGGTCATGGTTACCTTTGCAAAAGAGAACACGCATGAAAAATGGTGTTCCATATTCCGAATGAAATGAAAACTCAAAAACACTACCGAACCTTCACATAAAATCCAATCTGGTTTACGAGTATACTTAACTCAAATATCGTATGGTGGTGAATTTAAAATTTTGGTATTTTAATGGATTCTGAAACCAGAAAAAGCCATTGCTTTTTTCCATCCGTTCTTCCCTTCATTCTTTATTTTACTGCTATAACTACTAAAATAAATATAAATTTCTGGTTGACCGAGCTTCGCTCGGTTTTTAAAATGTCTATATCTCGGGAACCGAGCTTTTCTCGAACCTGGGACCATAATAAATTGATTCCTTGAGCCGAAAAACCCCTAATCTGTAACTTTCATGAAAATCCTTGGAGCCGTTTACGAGATCCTGATTATATATAAATATACAAGAATTCCTCGTTTAAAGATATTATTATTATTATGTCGGAGAACGAACACAGAAGCACAATATTTTAGAATAACGCCATCTATTATCATGCTGCGGTATCAAAACAAACACAATTTTGGAATCTTTATTCATTATTGTTAATTTAGAATAACGCCATCTATTATCGTTGGCCTGGAATCAAAACATAAACGCGATTTAGAATCTCTATTGATTATTGTGAATTTAGAATAACGCCATCTATCTCTCATTGGAATAACTATTAAGTTAGAATTGACAGATTGTTTAGGAGCGTCAAATTAGTCGTAATTTGGAGATGGTTAGCTTGGGGAGCAACGGAAACACCGAGCGAATAGTTGAGTCAAATGTCGGTTAGGAAGTTAAATCAGCTATTCGACGACGACAGGTAGTGACGTTGACAGATGTTGGCTAACCTGTGTGGGGTAGGCCACATGGGCGGACAGTTTAGTGAAGTGAACACCACAGAGTACTTTTATTAATAGGGCATAGAGATCTAACTTCACGGGTTTTTCGGGCAATGGACAACAGCGACATCTAGTTTTCCCGAACGAAAACATTTCTGTATATAGTTATATATATATAGGTTGTATATAGGTATATACAAAGCTTGCTCATTCCTTTTAGTGTTTTAATTGACTAATAATAATTATATGCCTACATTAGTAAAAAAATAAAACAAATTTGTTATGTAATTATATTTATTTCACCAACTATGAGGCCTTTTACAGTGTTTTTTACAGTTATTTCTAGCCACTTGATATTTATCGGTGTCACTGATAGTATCTCGCTTTCCAGTGAGAATTTTATTAGCATGGAAATAACACACGGATACACTACTTTAGAATAGGACCAAAAGCAGAAAATGCAGGAAAATAACGAGCCGCACCAAACGAGAATCCAATTTTTTCTGCTAAGTGCAATGTGACACTGACATTTTATTGACGTATTGAAAAGACATCGCACCTTCGGTGCACCAAAGTCACAAATAGCCAAAACTGCAAAATCGACTTAAGTATGCCAAATTGTTTCTAAACCATGCCTTTACTTGGGGCAACAAAGACATCCGCGAAAGTATCTCGAAACTACACTAGATGGCAGAAGTGCCTTTGTTATTGGCGGTTTTTCCATGCGTTTTGGGCCGACACCGTTTCATTGTAAGTAGTGCCCCCTCGCCCGCGACTTTATTGAGGTCTTTTTTCGCTCAAAATCTTGGAGCAACAAAGGCATAAAACATAACAGTCATAAAACTAAATAACTTCTGGTGCAACAAAGTCACAGTTCAGGACATTTTTTTTTGTTATATTCTTTTATTAGGATTTCTTTGGCAATGAGGGATTTTCTTTTTATGTTTTCCCTAATCAATGGATAGATGGCACTGAACTTGATATGTTACTGCAATAAACGAACGTCACGTCATTTTTTGATTTTTTTCACTTGGATGTAATTTTGAGATCGTAAAACAAAAAGAACATGTCATGTCATTGTCAGTCACATCACATCACACAAATAGCATTTTAAAAATAAATAACAACAAGGAAAAAGAAAAAAATATTCATTTACCAGTCTTTTTAATTTATGAGTTTTCCACGCCAGAAAGAAAATGTCCCAAGAGAAAAAGAAGAGAAGTCTGTGCCTCGTGGATTTGTGCAAAAATGAAGGCATACATCTTTTTCCTAGAGTAACACCGTCAGTTCAACGCCATCTATTGAGTTCTTGGAAACTATTTTTTTTTTTAAGTGCGAAAAGAAAACCTCCCATTAAATACAAGATTTTTACGTATAAGTATAGCCAACTAAAAAACAATTAATTAAATGTGAAGATTTCAAACCTTCTTTAGATAGTTATCCAGAACCGAGGAAAAACATGCAAAAAAAAAGTCTTCTCCTGTAAAATTTAAAAATGAGCTGCTACGTCTTTGTTCCACCGAAGGTGCGAATGAGTGAAAATTAGAGTTTTTTTTTTTTTTTTTTTTTTTGGTACTCCACAATTTTTTAGTATAATGATCTAAGTCATGCCAGGCTTTTAGTTAGAAGATTGATGACCCTGGTGAACACTTTGAATCGGTCCGGCAAGCTGGGTAGACATCTTGGTTGCTCCGCCATGTTAAACTTCTCGCGTTCCTAAGTTTTTAATCGAGCGATATCTCGGACATCCTTGACTATTTTGTATTCAGTGTGTGTTAGCAAGTAATTAAAAGTGTTAACGAAGATTTTCCGAATGTTATTTCCGATATCCCAACCCCTCTGATAACGATTCCCCGTTATATATTATATAAAATGTACAGCAATCTAACTAAGGTATAGTAATCTTAAACCCAACTGGCTCCACTCCTGGGGTTTTAAATGTCCGGATTTGGACCTGGATTTGACACAGTTGATAATAAAATAATAAATTAATTAATAACAATTTCTCTTACGTTTAAGTTGTAAAATATTACTCACAGTTAAACACAAAACTGTTTAATAACAAACAAAAGACTGATTATAAATAATTTACTCCAAAAAAAAGCACTAACTTTTCACTTAGGGATGTGACATATTATTATCTTCTCGCGTCTTTTGTCAAAGCAATCCGAATTCTTCACATGCTCGAAAAATACAGTAACGAGTGACGCCTCGTTGTATCATTATATGGAAGTCGATCGAAGTCGAAGTCGTACCGACTTCCTACCGAGACACATTGGGCATTACCGGAGATTTATAGGCCCGTGATTCAAAGATTGGATGTGAAGTACCTTATTTGGTTTCATTTATTTGGGGCGTGTTTTGTGTGTTATGGGTAAGTTTATCTTGCTTAACTTTTGAGTGCTCCATAAAGGCATGTTTAATCTTACGTAGGTGGGCAAATATTGTTCTTTTTTAAATTAATTTTGGAGGGATTCGAATAGAACTCAGTTGTTTCAAAATTGTTTAACAATTTTGGAAACAATTTAGATTTACTTACATTTATATTGTAAAATTTTACAATATAATGTCAATCCAATTGGTTTAGTTTGTTTTTTTTTCTTGCGTTTGTGTATTTTAATATCAGATTAAATATAATCACTAATTCATGACTTCATAATTGAGCGGAGTGCGCGTATAATTTTGGTGCCAACATAATTTAAGAAACATTTTGCTACAAACTTATTTAACTTACCTCCCCCCTCTCCCCCTCTTCAGCCCGCCCCCCATCGTATCTCGAAAACTAAAAGACCTGTGTATTAGATTAAAACAAATACTAAACTAATTTGATTCTACTGAAGTCACTTGAGCAAACAAGGATATTCCAAAATAAACAGTCCATCGCCGTTAAAATATTTTAGATTTCCAACAAATAATAGCATCGTAACCAATATAATATTTGAAATGTGACAGCTGCCCTCTATACTTTACAATATAAAGTTTAACATCGCCTGCATTGTGTGCAAACAGTAGTTAGATTTTGGCTTGCACGAAACAAAAAGTTTGAATGCCAAACTCAACGGACATTGCAGTACGAAAATCATTCGGTGCCGCAACTGCTGGATGCACTAGTATTAAAAACAACAAGTAAAAAGTTTTGATTATGCTTTTGGCTTAGCACGGACAGGCAAATTAAATGCAGTGTAAATACGAAAATTTCAAAAATACTCATATCACGTCGCCGTCGGTGCTTTGCCCAAGTGGGGCAGTCTTGCACCGTATGCTCTACTGTGTCCTCCGGGCGATCTTCGCAGTGGTGACACCAGGCGTTTCCTCCTTTCGCATCAGACACAGGTACCTCCCGAAACTTCCGTGGTCCGGTGAGGACCAGCGTCAAGCTGTAGGTCAGGACGCCGTGACTCCTATCCAGCCACTCCTCAAAGAGGCGTCTTACCGCTGCAATTGCGGCGTGCCCAGCCGTCGTTCGCGACAGTCGTCCATACTGCCCTGAGATCGCGCCGGAGCTCTTCCCGCCGCGCCTCTCCACTAACTCTTAAATGTTGTTAAAAATTGGTAGACAGTATTTTATAGTTATGGTTCTGTAGTACTGGATCCTGTGACGTTCGGCCACAATTTTTGCACCTTGTTTTTTATATTACTTTATTTTCAAAGCGAGTGTTTGAACATGAATCCAAATTACAGTTCTGGGTATTTCAACAACCTGTATTTCATAGGTTAAAGAACGATCAGTTAAATTTACTTTATGTTTTATAAACGGAAATAATTTGACGGATGGATGGATATATGTAACCTTTACATAAAATAAATACTGTAGTAGGTATAGTATCTAAGTATTGATTTTTATATTTTTGGTAAATGAGAGTTTAAATCTGGATTTAGAACATAGGATACTGTGACGTGCCCGTCAGATAACTAATGAATAGCGCACAGCAAAGCCACGAGAGTAATCTTTTTTTTTTTCCACCCCAAGCAGGGCGGGAGGGACTGTCAGACTTGTACTGACTAAAATCCACGGTGCCTTCAATAGCTCTTTATGTTCCGGGGTCACGGTGATGGAATAAGTCCCGCGACCCCGGCAGGCTTTGATCCTCTGACGAGCGTAAGCTAGTACCTACCTAAATAATACAAAATAATAATAAATACAGATGTGTTTGTGTGTGATGTGTAAAGTGGACTGCGAATATGGTTTAACAAAAAAATCTTACCAAAAAGGACCTTGCGTCATCTTGGACCATCGCTCAACAGCGATGAAACCTATGCCAAATGAAAGCTTTATGGATGTTATGTATTTCTTATTATGGCAGCTAAGTCGAATTCGAGCGCCAACAAGGTGATTTCGAGCATCGAAAACAATTTTCCCTTACCTAACCTAACCTGGGATGATATCAATTAAAAGATTCGATATTCTCCAACGGATTTGAAACAGGTGCCATTCGAAGCGTGTGGTAGATACGATATATTTTTACTATGGCGACATTCTTCAAATGTGTAAGGTATACCAGGAATAATTATCTGAAAATGTCAACCTAACCTAACCTGTGGCAATATTCTCCAACGGATTTGAAACAGGTGTCATTGGAAGCGTGTGATAGACATAATAATTATACTTTTACTATGGTGACTTTCTTAAAATGTGTAAGGTTTACCTGGAATATCTGAAAATGTCTCACCTGTTTCGAATCTTTTAATTGATATCGTCCCAGGTTAGGATAGGTAGGGGAACATTTTTTGATGCTCGAAATCACCTTGTTGGCACTCAAATTCGACTTAGCCGCCGTAATAAGAAATGCATAACATCCTCAAAGCTTTCATTTAGCATAGGTTTTATTGCTGTTGAGCGATGGTGCAGCCTCCATATATCCCGTGGTCCTTTAAAATAATTATGATGAAAATATGTTCTTATTTTAGTTTCCAACAACCAGCAACTTTCCTGGAATCACATGGAAATCCCAATTTATTTTCGAAACTTTTGTCCTCAACATCCGACTATATTCGTAATTTTAGGCAACTTTTTTGGTGTGTACCGTAGTTTTGTTTTCCCGTCGAATTGCGGTATGAAAATAAAATAAATAAAAAGGTGTCGGTCAATCAATCGGAACGTTACGTACAAATTGCACGGCCTATGTTTTTTCACAGACACCGAACGATCTACTATCGTCTCGTTTTGACAACTGTGACGCGTCTACCATTTTTGGGGAATATTTTTTTGTATTTCTCATGGCTATGACTTTTAAACGTTTGGGTTTTCATTTTGTTTTTTAATTTTCCATTACTAGTCAAATGGGAATTGTGAATGCGAACTACGGGTTCCGTGTAACATGAACCATTTAAACAGTGCATCTTCTTGTATCCTGAATAAATGAAGATGCGCTGTTAAAATAGTTTGTAGGTCGTGGCTAAATGATTACAGCCGCACAGTCTGACCTTTAAGGCTTCACCGCGTTTGCTGAGCATGGTTTGTGGATGGGACCATCTGTCACAGCGAGTTTCCTCTGTGCCTCGGATAGCAACTCAAGTCGTTGGTCCCTTCCGTCATTTGTAGATATTTGATAGTCGTTACCGTTAGTAAGAAGTTCTGAAGTCTGGCAACCTATCTTACCATGAGGTATCGTATTACCTAGTTACTGGGTTGGCTCTTTATGTGTATTGGGCTGTCATCAAACACATGCCGCTTTTATTACTTTCATGACTTAGTCACCAGCCCCTAATCATGATAACTATCTTCTTTAATCTAAAAGCACCTAAATTTCCTGTTAGACCCATGCTAAAAAAGCACCTATGTATTTTGAACGTTACCGCACTGGCCATTCTTTTCAATATTGTTGACCTAACGCTTTCGGCTAGTCAGATTTACGGCACCCCGGTGTTACTCTTTTATCCTGTGACATATGTTTTGTACCAGCAAGGTTTAACCATTGTCGTTTAGGTTATTTCAGACGTTATGACACGACAATATAACGAAGGCAAGTGCTTATAATATTTTTGGTTTAGGCGCAAAAAGCCCAATTCTTAAACCGAGCCGCAAAAGGACAAGTTCTCAAAATGGCAAATTCATTAAAAGCCTTATTCTCATAACGGCAAATTCTCTAAAAGTCTAATTCACAAAATGGCAAATGAATTATCAGGTAGGGCGAGTAGGACCTTTGAAAAAGTCTTCATAATAAAAAATATCATCTCCACCAGACGCCCTGTCTTGTCCCTGTTTCAAATATTTTTCCCAATCTCCCTTGTTTAAGATGAGCAGTAGGGAACAGGAATAAGCCCAAAATTCTCAAGTACTGAGTTTGGTTGAGCATTGGGGATTCCCCGCTGCTCAACTATTCGCAGTTGAGCACCTACAGTTGAGCAGTGGGAAAAAAGCGATTAAGACTTAAAACACATGACGGGGCCTCTAGAGGGCCAAAGCCTGCCGGGGTCGCGGGACTTATCTCATTACCGTGACCCCGGAACATAAAGGGCTATTGAAGGAAACTGTGGATTTTAGTCAATTGAGTATGAGTAGGTGGACCGACGACATCGTGAGGGTCGCGGGCAGCAAATGGATACAAGTGGCGAATTGTCGTTTGGCGTATTGTCGTTTGGCGTGGCGGTCTAAGGGGGAGGCCTATGTTCAGCAGTGGACGTCCTCCGGCTGATGATGATGACGATGATGAGTACGAGTCTGCCAGTCACTCCCGCCCTGCCGTTTTTAAGTTTATAAAGCTTTAAAATATTCTTCACCTAGTTAAAAAGAAAGTTCATTCAACTTTATATTATAAAAATCCATGCACAACAAAATAGTAAAACAATACAGGTTGAAGCAAACTGTGGTTTATACAGAGTGAAGTCCTACAATCCCACATCTGAGCGGCTTAACGGCTTCTACCAGATTTACCGAGATTATCCAGGAGACTCCATTGGTAACCAAACATCAATTCTATATTGGATTTAAACAAATATTCTCCTATGTTTGATACGTACAACTATCGCTTAATAGACCGTCCAACTTCAATGTTTGAAAACAAATTAGTTCTACTATATTTGAACTAACATCGGACCAGGAAACTCTAAGTTATTATTATTTTAATCTTGAATTTGAATGAGAAAAATATGAAACAATTTGTCTTACATTCACATTCTCGTTACAGAATCGCACTTTTTATAAAATAAAAAAATAAAATATGCAGAACAAACATAAAACTCCATAGATTCTCATGCCAACAGAAAATAAACCTCGTCAAAAAACAAGACTGGTTTAATTTGGGGGTATTACCAAATGCGCAACTATTTTCATATAAGCATTTCCAGTATTAGGTACTTAGTAGAAAATAGTTGCTCAAATGGGAATACCCCTAATTTGACACTTATTCTGGCATCATTATTTTTGGGGAGCTAGATAATTATTTGTGTATGTGTTATTAAAATTATTTAATCACTAACAATTATATACATTGTCAGATTACATAGTATTAAAAGGTAACGTAAAAGTTCAAAGTTAACGCCCTTGGTCCTTCAATTTTATTAAAGCATCAAGTCCCGTCTTACTATAAGTTACAATAGCTGGACCGTAGGCTACGTCGTGATAGTATCAAAACACTAGGGTCGGTTTCCATCTAATACAATAATAGCACAGAAATAACTACGATGGGCAGTGCCGACTGTTTTCTTAGGATAGCTGTAGAAATTACTTGAGCGGTAATGTTCCTAACTCCCTGTCTAACCTACAGATATAGTAATAATATTTTGTTTTATGTAAATATTATGGTGTAGTGGAATTTTGGTTAGGATTCCGACTTTAATTTCGTTAGGTTAACCTTTACTATTTTAAGACCTGGTCCCCATGCATAGCTTTTTTATGTGATTAGAGCGTGTCAGATAACTAGGTACGAGTATATAGAGAGAATCCTCGCACCCTTTAATGTACTATGACCAAGTATGAACCCTTCATATGGTGGGTTGTGTTTGGGGGAACCAAAAGCTTTTATTATTCCGATTTGCTGGTAGTACTAACCATCGAGCAATTCGTAAAATATATGAGAACTGGCCAAGTCAGAAATTAAGCTACAATGTATGATCCTTAGTTATAAAAAGAAATACAGTTTATGTTGTCATTAATAAATTTCAGGACTGACCATTCAACTTGGACAGTACCATTTAGATTTCACTTTTTTTTTCGTTGAAGTCAACAACCAAGGTATAATATCAAACTATTGAGCTTGGCTCTCATTTCACATTTATGTTTTTGATGGGTTCAAACTGACACTACAAACCTACCTTTAAAGATGGTTACAATTGACATTTGTAGGTATTTACAGGCGACAATAAAATTACAAATAAGTATATTTACATTTTAGGATTATTATGAGTTTAAGGTTGTTATGACTGATTAAAAGATTATTAATATTCTAAACAATTTTAACATTCTTTTTTTATTATACCTAATTTTTATTGTATGTTAATGTTATATAGTTTTAAGTTTTTATTTTAGCTGTGCCCTACAGGGTCCTTAATTGTACCTACCTAGCTATAATCATTAATATTTTAAGATCTGTGTAATTGATATTATGGAATGCAAATAAAGAGAATATGAACTACTGAAAAGGGACGTCAAATAAAATTCATCAAATCGAATTTCTCAAAGCATCATTAAATTAAGTTATAAAACGCATATACTCGTACCAACAAAACAATTACTTATCATGTTCCTTTACAAACTTTTCAGAAGAAAAATAAAACTGATACTTACACCGTTACTCTCAGGGTCATAGAGGTTAAAACCATTTCATCTAAATGAGAAAATCGAAGTGAAACTCCAAACATTCGTCGAAGTTCGGTTCAGGAACCTTTTCTCAGAACTATAGCGCCAACTTTGACTAGTGAAGCTCATTAAACGGGTCTTGAGGAGAAAATTAATCATCGTTCTTGAAGAATAGTTCAAAAGATTCTTATAAGTCGTGGCTTTGGGTCCAACAGATATCAATGGATCTACCAACTTACACATTGTTCTAATAACACAGAATTCAAGTTCCGCTATTTAATTTTAAATACGTGTTTGTAGTGATAGACGACGGTGCATTATGATGTTTATTGAATTTTCACGTTAAAACGAGTATGGGTAGTAAATGTAAAATAGTGTAAAATCTAGATTAACACCATGGACCTAAAAAAAAAGGCGGACGGAAAACAAAAACAAGTGAAGCACCAAAATGGCGGCTGCGTAAATATGTGTGCGTGTCTATAGGGATGCCAGATGAAGGAAAAAATTACCCATTTTTAAACAATATTTAATTAAGATCTCCCTTCAACTTAAGTTTAATTACAATTTTTTTGTGACGGATACACATTTTTAAAATAAAGGTAAAATAATTTAAATTCACACATATTGGATATTAAAATATTTACAACTCGTTTTAATGTTAATAAAGTTTTACAATCCCTTTTGTTGATTCAAATTTTTGTAGACTTGTCTTTTGCTATCGACACATCTAGAAATCCCTTCTAATTTATTTAAGTGATGAAAACGAATGTTTAAGTATTTTTCGGCGATAAATATTTAATTAAAACTATTTTATGTTCCATTCCTACACGTCTACATTCCTATTCCATGTCTACACTCCCTTATTAATTTTATACAATCATTTTTCCATGCATCATTTGCCGTGGGGAAATCTGTAAAAATATAGAAGAATACAATAACGATAAATAGTAACATAAAATATAAATCTTCCAATTTTAAAATAATTTGAACCTTGAAATAGTTGCAACACTGATTGATTTCGAGATGTTTATTAAATTTATTGACGTAAAATCGAGAAATAAGCTTCAAAATGACATGCTTAACTATGAAAAGTGATGCCCTGGCTTTTTTAATTGAACTACTATGGTTTAGACAACTTTTTGCAACACATGACGGTATACTTTGATTTTTATTAGACAAAATAACGCCGAATAACACGCGAGGGTCGTTCGAAACGTAATGGCCGACGGCCGACTTACTATGGTGTGAATGTGTGCGTGCTGGCTTGTCCACATTAGCGCACTGACTTACTATGGGTGCTTCAGTTGTTTCTTAATGAAGTTCCGTCCGCCTTTTTTTTAGGTCCATGATTAACACAAAAGATACTTAATAATATTATAACGTGTAGTATATTTTATAGACCTTAACGTTAAGGCTGTTACTTTTAAAACTAGGGCCAACACCGCATTTCTATTAATGTTCCCCTAATATTAAAAATAACAGAGCTACACGAGGATGAAACCGAAATCCTAAACTAGTTAAGCATAAAGGATAATGTGTGAACTTGGACGGACTGTGAAAGATTATCTGACAGACAGGACTCAGGTGACGAGAGAAGCTGGTGCGTATTAGAAAATATCTCTGGAGAATGAACATAATCATGCTACACTAAACCAAAATAATTTATTGAAAAAGGGCAGTTGGACGATGTGATGTAAATTAAACACAAACAGCCTTAAATTTAAAAATAGTAAACCATCTGTACACTTTTCTAAACAAAGTGTAACTGCAAAACGGACCTTCTAATTATTATCACTTTTTCTTTTTAAGTAAAAAAAAAATGTGATATACACCACATTAGTGTGGGCCAAATTAAGAAAAGAAAAGAAAGTAATAAATAAATAAATAATTATTTAATTCTTAGGAATTTCTTCTTGTATCGTTGGTACGATTACAAACATAGAAACACACAGACCCGCAACAACTACTTGCAGATCATACAAATATTTGTTCCGTACGGGGATCGAACCCGCGACACGCTGCACAGCAGTCTATCACTCAGCCACTGCGCCAACCATGTCGTTGAAATGCTGTTTCGTAGCTACACTTTTTTATCAGAAAAGTGTTCAACAGATGATTATATAGCAGTACAAACGTGACCGTTCAAGATGAATATTGCCACAAACTTCTATAACGAAGTAGGAACAAATACTTATATTTCCTAGATGAACTAATAATATTTATATTTCAATTTCTATTGAGATGAAAACGTTGAATGTTGTCAATAAAAAGTTGAAATACGTCGTGAAAGAGGTACCTACCTGTGACCTGTGTATGGTTTGTTTGATTTGACGAAAACTTTTCGCTATGCAATTTTTAATGTTATTTTTATTTCGTTTTATTAAACGAGTTGGACATCCGCTTTTTCCGTTTCTGATATTAGAGTAATGTTTGATCTACGTATTTAAAATGTGTTTGTTCGTGTTCATTTTATGTCTTCACAATTTCTTTTTCTTTAATAATAATTGTAAAAATTTGGATGTTTAGATGGATTGGTGAATGTTTGTTACTCAATCATGTTAAAACAGGCTAGATTAAATAAATGAAGACTTTCTGAACAGATTCTGATGTTTAGCTCAGATGCAGTCTCTAATAACACATAGCACACCGTATAATCCTGGTATTACGTTCCCATGGGATAATTTTCGAGTTACATCTAGGCAAAGCCGCTGGCAACAACTAGTCTTCACAGAATTTTCAAACTGAACTTTAACGATGTCGTATTCGACGAAAACGCGAGACTATCGAGGTCTCAAATTTGTCTAAGCAGGATTTTTTTTTGGGACAAACCCACCCCACCTATTCTCAAACCACTGCAACTCCTGAAAGCCAGAATCAACAGTGGCAACTACCAGAAAAGCGTCGAGACAATTAAGCTCGACGTGTCCCGGAGAATGAATTTACCTGTCTTAGATCCTGCAACATTTTGTATAATCAGAAAAGAATAGTGGAGGTGTAGGAAAACAATTGTTTCCACTTACCTCCATGCAAGCAGGAGACACAACAAAACAAGGCCAATAGGCACAAAGGGACATTACAACTGGGAAAAGCTCAGTTGCCTAGCACCACGGGTAAAAATGTCTACTAATATTAATGGGTCCTAAATTGTCTACGCAGGATACCGTGGGGCGTAGAAGTTATGGGCAACCGACGAAACAAAGTGGTCTTTTAGTCAGTAAGACTCTGACAGTCTAAGGGCCCTTACCCATGAGGCGATTCATGTTGATTTGCTGTTACGATATTGCAATTCAAATGGCTTGACGTTGTCGTGTTGAGCGTGTTTTGTTTTTCATGTATCCGTAGACAACTGTACATTTTAAGTCATAATGTAGTAGTGGTAAGGTTGATTTTCACTTGTAGTTGGAATCGGTCGAATCGTGTCGCATCGCGCCATGGGGAAGCTCCCTAAGTATCATCAGATCGACTTCGATTCTAAAGGGTACGCATTTAAAACGCACGCAGAATTATAAATTATTTATTGTTACTGTTATTTTTCACTTTTGCAAAATGTTTAATTTGGTTTCATGTAAAATTATATTTATTTAATATTAGTTTTGTACGAATTTTAACTGTATGTAGTACTTAGCTATAGGTAATAGATATTATGTATCTCAATATTTTGCTGTGCCCTGACAGGGTCTACAACAGATCTTAGCTCTAAGCTCTTTGTAACATCTTTTTTGTACCTTGTGGAATTCAAATAAATGAATATTAATATGAATATGACATTTTTTGATCTTGGACATGGCACCCTGAAAAATGTCTACTTACTTGGAAAGTCTGTCAAAGATTTATAAGGCCCAGGACTTATTTAATGATAAACCACCCCCAAAAACACAACTAGGTAAGTAATACAAGGGGTGCTATGACAGGAAACTTCCACGTGCGCCCGTGGACTGAAGTTCCCCCTCGGATACGTCCGGGGGCAAAACCAGTTTTTCGGGCCGGTGCGCCCTGGGATGCGGGCAAAAACTCTTCCTTAGGCACACAGTGCCTAAGGGGTCTTTTTGCCCGTATGCGAATAGCCTGTCGTGAGGACGCTCCAACGCGTGTCCCTCTGATTAGCAGAGGGCACAGCGGTTGAACGGGCTTGCGGACGGTGAGTGATGGGTAGCTCGCCGTCCGACCAAGGACCAAGCCAGGGTCGGAGGCGCGTCGTGAGTCGCGCCAAATGCCTGCTGGCGTCGCGGATTTTTTCTTAACCCAGGATACCGTGCCCCTGGAACGTAAAGGAACACGGGTGGATTTTAGTCAGTAAGAGTCTGACAGTCCCAAAAAAAAGGTAAGTAATACAAGATTATAAAATGCTGAACTGAAGTTATAAAACTATCGGGTGACTACCATTACTGTAACAGACGTCCAGACACTGTCGATACGCTGAAAATTAATGTTCTCCGATTGTGCGCAACGCTGATAGTACCATTGTCACTGATCCAGATTGACAACATAAAAAATGGTAGCGATCCTAATTAATAGGCAATTAGCACGTACGACCGGCTTTGCTAAGGGCTATCTTAGGACGACCAATTAGTAAAGGCAATGGCCGTAAAATGTACTACTTACTACGACATAACAAAAAGACAATCAAACGTTTCGAAAATGCTTAGAAATTATCTCAGACTAAAAAAAATTTAGGACGTGAAGTTAACCAAAAATGTATGCCTGATGACAAAAAAAATGACCGAATAATTGACTGCAGCACCGCTTGTAGCGAGTTCGATCTCCAGGTGTCAAATCATGATCGCTTCACACGGCGCGTAATATTACGAGACGGGCTGAGCTACGCGCCGTGTTACGGCAATGACACATACCTTGAGAAGCCACGGCAGATGGGCCGATGTGTCGCCCTAGACGACCGCTTTATGAGGAAACAGCACGGCCGTTTTTCCATACAAACGTAGTCCCCTGTTTTCTTCCTGGATAATGCCAGTAGAGCAATATTTTTTTTACAAAAAATCTATGACCACTATTGGCATGTCTCTATGTTTTCCTTTTTTCCATTAATTAATTATTAAAAGAGATATGAACATTCAAAATCCTAAAAATGGCTAGATTTTCCGCTGTGTTCAAATATCCAGAAAACAAATTTGACGAGATTATATAAAAAAAGGAAAACATAGGAACACGGACAATGCCTTTCTTTATTTTTTAAAGAAAAAAGTAGTGAAATCGGTTAAGTTTTGGAGGAGTAATCAGGGGACTACAAATCGTTGATTTTGTGCCGTTTAATAAGGTATTTTCGGTCCAAGCTCTAGTTGTCTCTATCGCGCTCTGTAACTCTGTTGTGGGCACTGCGCGACAGCAATAGATTTTACAAATACCTATTTTTCAATTCTCCAGCCCTTGCTGTTTCCTCTGAACACGTTCATATAAAGCAAAAAACTACACAATATTATACATTAGATGTCATGTATGTGTATTATTTCGTCAAACAAAAGTCGAAATTGAACAGAAATTAAGTACACCTTTGCATTATAATTATGTTTGTGTGTGTTGTTTGTTAGTTGTTGACTTTATAATTTTAGGATTTTATTATAGCTTTTTTTTTCACGTTAAAAATAAGGATAAGATGTTTTAGGAGCCAAGTAAGAATTTAAACACTGCCAACATACGTCATTGACACAATTTAGATTTTGAAAGCCTCATGTCTAACAATGAGATTTTACAGCGGATATAATAGCTAATTACCTTTATTATATGTATCGGATACGTATCGTATAATAATGGTAATTTGCTGCCATATGAATCATCGGCCATTAGAGTACGTAGCTAATTAGTGAACACTGTGACCCGTACACCACAGTTGACATTATGATTTATTTACTATTTTCAGTTTGTTCACCTGTGATTAATTTATTATTTAGGAAAATAAAATCCTACTATATGTGTATATTTTCCTAACTTGTTTTTGTTTACAGTAAGTAATATTTCATATTGTTTTGACATTTTACTGCTTATAAGGGTGCTTGTACACGGCGCATGTAACCCGCGCAAGTTCCTCAACATGCTCAAGCTACATGCGCCGTGTACAAGCACCCTCTTTTTTTTGTATAGGTGGTAAAATCATCAATGAGTCTTCCCGCCCTGAATACATCGAAAGGGACTTTCAGACTCTTATTGCCTAAAAATTCCACTATCCCTTCGGTTTCCCTTTGCGTTCCAAAATCACGGTATCCTGCTTAAACAGGCCTTCGAGCCATGTTGTTGACTGAAAAAGATTCCAATTGCCTTTTTTATTACCGACAAACTACAATATTATATTCATGCCTAGATAGCGATACACTGTAGCATTTTGAACTGTCTACTCTGACTGAGGTACTTAGAACATTCAAGTACAATACGCTTTTATTTATGCTTTCATTTAGATGTCAACTAATGTTTCTGGGAACATACTCGTACATCTTCTGAATAGTCGAACCTTCGGCAAGTTGCCAGGTGAATGTCTCCTGAGTCAATCTACAGACTATCTATAGGATTGGATCGTGTCAATTAATTTCTCCGGCGCATCCAAGCTTGGATATATTGCGGTTCTGAACACATTACCGGATCAGTGCGGATAGGAGATACTGCCGTTTCAGGACACATTGAGTTGTAAACAGAATTTGGTTTACGTGTTCATAGTAATATTTGAAGATTATTAAATAGTTAGTCCAGTATGTTATGCCAAATTAAATCAACGAAGTTAGTATTGGGTGACTAAATAAACCATGGTGAGCCTTGGTTGAACATTAGAGTTGGTTCACTCTTACAACTGTCAAAACTAATCTTATAAATAAAGGCCGGAATCTAAGGTTCAATGATGTTCTCGGAGCATATATTGAAAAGTCGATAATGTTCTCCATCTACGGATCGATCATGTCAAGCGTTGTATAGCCATGTGCGTCGGGCACCAGTTGTCCGACATTATGCTGAAATAGGCCTATTTGGCACAGCCGTGAGTCACACAGTATTTAATATGTCACCATGCTCTTTTTTTTCTTGGTTTAGATATACGAGTATAATTATATATTTACAAATTGTTTAGTTTTAAGTTATTTTTTCTTTCTTTGTTTCATTGTGTGCTTTGTGTATTTTGTGATACTGTGTGCACTTGTGGCGTGTGCCAATAAACGTTCTTTCTTTCTTCTTTCCATTTTAAAGCGCAAAAATCTTGGGTACCTACTAACCCAACTAGCGGTGGCCTATCTTTCCAGCCTGCTTCTTGTATTTTCTAGATGATAAAAACAACTTATGGTCACCATGTTCGGGTCTAGCTTAGAACCACGTGACACGCGACTATCTGTCTCATCAGGTAAGCGTGACCATAGAACGTAAAGGACTATTTGAAGGATCACCGTGAAGTCCCGCTCTGGGCGTAAGGACTCATTTGATGATTTTATCACGATAAAAAAAGCTTAGAACCTCGTAAAGGTAGGCCTCGTCCTGTCCTGTCCAGTGTACATAAAAGACCCCGTGAATCTGAAACGTGAAGGACAACTGAAAGAACAACAACGACGATATAATACTAGACTCCTAATAACAGGCGACCGATGTCTGTCAACACATTAGGCAAGAAAGTCTTATATTCGTCTCATTTCGACCAATCCTGTGAGCCGTAAACATACGTTGAAACAGAACAGACCTTGAGTTAGCCAATCACAACGCAGTACCCCGTCTCCCTCGCTTACGTAGTACCTCAGCGAGTTGACAGAATAAATTTTGTTCCTTAGATCGTGTATGCGGAGTCTAGTATTATGTCGTCGTTGAAGAACAAGGTGCACTTCTATCTTGACTCGGACAGTACCTTCAACTCCATTGAGTGTGGAACAACTCATGTGAAAATTTTACCTCACAAAGAAAAAATAAGTCGGTTTGTAAGTAAATTACAAAATCGCTAAACCAATTTTGTTGCAAGAAAAGCTCGTACGACACAGAAGAACAACAAAAAACGTCCAAACAGTTGTTCTTGTTACATCTCCAATTCCAAAGTTAACTCGACTCAGCTACGTAGTACCTGCGACCTACTTATTTCAAACTAGGACACCTGATACTTAGACTAGTTCTCTCCTCCTAGGCAAAGATGGAAACTGTTTTATATGTACATACGTTACTCTTCTATTGCGAAGTTTCGGAAAAGAATACGGATGTTGATCCTGGAACGGAAGTTGGTTTCCTGTTACAATAAAGGCTGACGTATATTACAGCCATAACGGGCGGTAAACATTCTTATCAAACAACCAAACCTTAGAGTCTTTATGTCAAGATTAAATAGGTTAGTTCTAGGCAAGCGTGCTTCACCGTCGACCACATCTTTGCTTACTGTCAGGCGAGTTAGTGGTCAAACGCGAGCCTCTCCGCTTCAGGTAAAATTCTCGTGATTAAACTGACCATGTGCTCAGTGATAAATCGGTATTCAAAATGTTCCATCTACAATATTTTAGGTACTTTTCCTCCATGTGGCATAGCCGTGAGACGCCCTGTATAGAAACTGATTGTTATTACACGAAAATTAAAATATTATGTTAACTGAACTGGTAATACCTACGTGTTTCCTTTTACTAACTTCAAAAAGGCTAACTTTTTAATTACTTTGCTTAATTAAAAGTATTAATAAGTGTGCAAAAGCAACTTTTTGTCCAACTAGTTGTCATCTTAACAAAACAAAACACACCAATGAAATAACTAAAACTAGCTTAGTTTTTGTCACAACAATAGCGCAGTGAAAATATTTCCTTCCCAAGCATAATCTTCATAATCTCAGACTAAGAAGCGAAAAGAGAAAACATAGTGAACATTTGACGTGAAAATTTAAACTTAATTCAAAATTGTTTCACTGTGTTTGTTCCGCGACGAACTCAGTTCGCCGTAATTAAATTTTTAAAAACACCCTTGCGTGTCTAACTGGACTAACGAAATGAATTATTTTAATGAAGGGGCTCTAAGTCGCCTTTATTTTTTAACAAAAAATATTCAAGGTTTTCCGGAGTGGACGTATGTGTTGTTAAGGCCAGAGCGGTTGTAATTTTTTTATTAATTGCTATCGCCAGTTTGTTACAGAATTAGGGAAAATGTAAGCAAGTAAATCTTTGTTCATGATTTTTATTTTATTTGGGTTTTATTTTGTGCAAATAAATGTGAGATTCAGAGAATACGAGAGTTGAATTGATTAGGGAAGGTAGATTTATAACAGTGTAAATAATCATACACATTTTTAGTTAACTCATGGTGCAAGATCCGCTGATTTCAAATATGTATCAAAATACTTGCTAACTTCTGTATATCTACACATAGGTATATTTTCTGACGAAAAAAAAAGATTTTAACTATATTTTGCTTGCTGAGAAGTTAAACTTAGGAAGAAAGTAAACTTAGTTTAATGGGAGAGGATTCTTTAAAGGTGCGTCTAAATCTTTCGGCCATCTTTTACAACATAAATAATAACTGCTACACAACTGCCAGCAACTGCAGCCAGACTATATAATTATGAAAAAAAAAACAATGGGGCCCGGCCATATATCCCCTAAATGCAGATCCATGCGTAGTTTGAGGGTCAAGACTAGATTTGTGACAAAACGTTCATGTCCTAGTGTATTAACCTTCAAGCAGGCGCGCGGTCTTTTGTAACGGGAGCGGGCGCGCGTAACCGAAAAGACCTATGCGATGTACAAGAGAAATAAACCACTAATTGTCCAATAATTATTTATTGTTATGTACGTAGATGTATTGTGCTTATTTTCAAAATATAATTTGTCAAAAAGAGTCATTATAATTATGAAAAATAAATTATTTTAAATCACTTAAACATTTTTTGGGTCTAAACAAAAATTAGGAATACAAAACCCTTTTTACAGGTTTTTATACTTGTTTGAGGTATCAGGCTAGTTTATAAATCTAAACAAGCGATAAAAATTACAAATTAAGAATAAAAAATAATTGAATTTGGTTTTTTTTTTCATCAGAAAGTTATTGTTACATTTTTGCCACTTCTTTACTTTATCACTCCCTGTAAAACAGCTATTTTTTTCTGAAAGTGGCCCATTATTGCCATCTGAGTGCAAGCAGTTTGATTCCTCACCAGGCTGAGTTCCGAAAACGATGTGGTCGGAAGTTTCAGAGCCTTGGTCGCAGAGGTCTAATTCACTCTCTTCTTCATCTTATAGTAGTCAATCGAATACAGCACTTTGTGATAACCATCCACGACTAATTTTTATAAAAAAACAACAACATTTCAAGCATAATTCGATAAGATTGAGAAGAACCACTACGACCACGTAACGAGCGGATGACGACAGGCGCGTGTAGTCTTTTCGACGACTGCGCCGGGGCTAAAACAATTGCGATCTGTGGAGTGGAGTGATCACCCTGAGCGACGGTATATTCTTTATTTTACTCCCAATTACATAGCGACAGGCTACTATAAATGAGAAATACATGTGATAAGTAATAATGATAATATGAACGAAAACGTATTCAGCGCGGTCGATTCGACTACGCGCGCCCGCTTGAAGGTTAAGACTAGCTTGTAATTAATATAATTTTTAAGTGTCTTATAAATAATTTAATAAATTAATTATTTTTTTATTATAGCCAACCATTTTAGTTCTGGGGCCTTACCACGAGCTCTTATCACGATCCAATTTAGGCTGTGGGAAAGAGACAGGGCTATACAAGTCGTCTAGCGCCATCCCTTTCTCACAGCCTAAACTGGATCGCGTTAAGAGCTCGTGGTAAGGCCTCTGGTCGTAATTATTGTTCAGACATATTGCCGAGATAATACTATATTTAAAAAAAAATCTGATGGCCGGAAATGTTAAATCCGCAAAAAAAAGATTGCCTGCTTACCTTTAAACGACCTCTACTGTGTCTTAAGGTGGCTCTTTGTGCGAACACGAACTCACTGACAGGCGGGGCCATAAAGCATGTTGTTTCACCTGTCATCGTGCCCGAAAGAGATAGTATCAGTGATGAGCAGTTAGACGCTAGTCCTTACGCACGTCTGCTTTGCACCCACACATAAAGCGCTCCGATCCATTCCGAATAAAAACGAAGTTACACGATGCATACACCGTCCGCCTCGCCGTCATCACATGACATTGTGACATATGACATGTGTGTCATGAAACGTTTTTTTTAACATGTTTATAAAACGTAGAGCGAGTAATGCAGATTGCTACAAGGGTTGTACCTAAGTTGATTACTGAAAGTTCTTTGCATTACTTATTTTTATTTACAGAAACAGAAGAAAATTAGTACCTGGATCGCTATTACCGGATACGGCTAAGATAACTATATTTATTGAATAAAACAAATAAAATAAACTGTTTCGTAAATATTTGTTGATTATTTATTAAACTGAAAATAAAAAGTATGAACACATTTTTGGGCTTTGAATTATATTTTATTCTTTAAATTTTTAAACAGTTTTATTAAACTATGTATAAAAACAAAGAAAAATAGCTATCCCATCAACATCGGAGACAGACAAACCTTCTAACAATACGCGCTGTGACCAGGAGAGCTGCCTTCTGAATCTATGGCTTGATTCAGCTGACTACAGACTTCCTCCAGCTTTCGTGAAATTAAACTGTTCTTCGTTTACATTAACATGTCAATCATCAATCGATGTCAATGCGTTTCGTGTTGATCTAAACATGGATTCAGGGTTAAATTATCAAGCAAAACTACGCACCAACAAAATCATTTTTTTTTAAATATAAACTCAAAATAATCCTTACGGTGGAGACTTATTTATATCGCCTTGGTGTTCCTACAGCCGAACTCGGCTTCGCTGCCCCGCCCCCGCGGGACAGTCTTATTAGGTAACAGTGACCCCGGAACGTAAAGTGCTATTGAAGGACATCGTGGATTTTGTTTTTTTTTTTTTTTTTTTAGCGTAGTAAAATCATCAAATGAGTCCTCCAACCCCGGGCAGGGCGGGAGGGACTGTCAGACTTCTACTGACTAAAATCCACGGTGTCCTTCATAGCCTGTTATGTTCCGGGGTTACGGTAAGGGAATAATCCCGCGACCCCGGCAGGCTTTGGCCCTCTGACAGGGGGGCCCCGTCATTATGCTGACGCTCTTTGAGGCGCGCGTGGGACACAACCCCGGGCATGGTCCTTGGTCGGGCAGCGAGTTGCCCTTTACTCGCTGCTCGCATGTCCGCGCCTACGGTGGCCGGAGATCATCGAGCGACGTTCGTCGCCGTGGGCGCCTTCCACTGCGGCTGGGGCGGAGGGAGGACGCTGTCCTCTCTCGCTCGCGGCCTGCCTCCTCCTTTACGAGCATTACTGCCTCGCAGAAGGAGCTGACCGCTTCCCACTCCGTCTCGCCCCGCAGCATGGCCGCAACCAATGCCGGGCGCGAGAGGTCTCCGCCTATCGCAGCCGTGAGGACACGTCGGTGCTTCGCCCAAGCTGGGCAGTCTTGCACCGTATGCTCCACCGTGTCCTCCGGGCGATCTTCGCAGTATCGTGGATTTTGATTAGTAAAAGACTGTCAGTCCCTGCCCGGGGTGGTAGATCTCACTTGATGATTTTATACCCATTGAACTATATTACTAGATTTTACCACGTCATAAAAGATCATCAAATACGAGTATGTAAGTACCTAGAGATTAGTTGTAACAAAATATATGACTTACCCAATGTTGATTTTAATTTGTTTACAAGTGTTCTACAATGAACCAACACAATCTTACTGGCACTAAAATCCATTCAAAGCTATTCCAATATTTCCAATTTATAATAATTCAGAGTCCAAACAATTTCAAGTCAAACAGATAAAGTAAGTCTAAAGGCGGTATTACACGGTTCAATTAAATTGACAGCAATTCCGTTGAAAAGCATTGAACATTGCACATATTTCCTATTTACAAACAAAACAGTCAACAAGACATTCAATGTTCATTTGCCTAGCGATGTCGCGTCGTCAAGTCGTGCGTGCAGGTGTTTCCCTTATTTGTATTTAATCATCATCAGACTATTAATGTTCCCACTGCTGGGACACAGGCCTCCTCTCTGTAAGAGGGGGTGGGCCATAATCCACCACGCGGGCCCAGTGCGGATTGGTGGATGTCACATGTCTTCGAGTTTTTGGTTCTAGGACATGCCGGTTTCCTCACGATGTTTTCCTTCACCGTTTTGAGAGCAGTGGTGATGAAATAAATTACACAAAGTAATGCGCCTGCCGGGATTCGAACCCACGACCTACAACTCGTAAGTCGGGGCCGATACCACTGGGCCACCACTGCTCTGTGTGTCAGTGTATTTAATGAATGAGCTAAACTGCTAAATAAAAAAAACTCGGCGTTGGTGGGTACGTCCGTGGATTTAGCGAAGAGCGACCATAGGAGCGTCACAAGTATTATAGTTGGATTTTGTATTCCACAAACACTCATATTTTTGAAAAAGTTCCAGAAAATGAGGAACATGATTGTCACGCCACTCAAAAACCATTTTTAAAACTATAAACATTAGCGCACGCTAGAAACTACACAATCCTATACGTCCGATTCCTTCGCTGCCGTTCGCGGATTGGTCATTGTTCAATGTTCGTGTTTACATGTTTTAACCGACATTTCGATTGATCAATATTGGTTCCATTCCATTGAAAGGCAATTAAAAATCTAAACTTTCAATGATATTAGACAATCAAATCGAAATGTGTTTAGATGCGTCAATGCCATTGAAGCAATGGAATGGAAAGCAATATTGAACCGAAATTGACCTGTGTAATATCGGCTTAATCAAAATCCAAAATTCAAGCCAGGTTCAAAAGAGTATTATCGTAAACCATAGATATTATAGATTGTCAACGTACACGTCATACGGAGACAGCCGGGCGCGGCGCCATGTCTATTCATAGTATGCATGTGTGCGTGCGCGTCACCCTCCCGCACCGCACCGAAGGCAACTATTCAGTGAGATGCACGATATTTGACGAGTAAAAGGCGCACGTGATAAAATACAAAAAGGCCTTTGGAATTTGGGGTTTTATGAAACAACCACTGCATCAATCAATTTCAAGAAACATTTACTAAATTCTTCGATAAATTTGCTGTGTCGGTACAGGCTTCGTTTTGGAAATTGATGCTTCTTTTATTTCAAATTTACGCCCAAAGTTGTGTTAAAATTAGCAAAAAATAATGAATCTTTAGGAGCTCGTAACTTTTTAATGGTTTCATATTTTACAATTCTGCTTCCGTACCGACAAAATTTATAAGGAGACAAAACGATACCATGTTTAACTTTGGATATACTTTGTCAAATAGTGGAGTAAAACCCCAAACAAGTTTCTATGGAAAAAATGTTGACTTGTTTGCTCTTAAGTGTGGCAAGCAGGTTTCTAGGTAGGTATATGAATGAAACCAAATGTCACTTAAAACATTTAATAAGGGAGCATGAGCACACAGAATAGATTCAGGGTAATAGGTTCTATGGTCTCTAGGCACTTGTCACTGGTCACTTGGTTAGAAAGGTACTGCCCTGGGCTTTAGGACGCCGAAGACGACGATGCAGGGCAGGAGGCGAGCGCGTGGCAGACGCGTCCGCCTTCAAAGAAGCAGGCACGTAGATCGGCAGGCAGCAGGCAGGCTATGAGTGCCCTCCGCTAGGCACGTGGCCCGCGCAGGCAGGGCACAGCGAGGCACGTGGCCCGCTCAGGCAGGCACCTCCACACGCGGCTGGCGTGAGGTCTCGGCACTCACGCGCCGCGTGGGTAGCCGGATCAGGTGGCGGGCTCACGGGCAGTTAGTGCCGTGCGCGTGGCAACGTGCCAGCGAGGCAAGGCCTGCAGGTGGCGGCGTGGGCTTCAGCTCCCACTAGGTGCCAACGGCGTTAGTGGCCGCGTGGCTACGTCAGGCGCCTCTCTCCTGGGGTAGGCCGGGAGGCAGCGGGACGTCTGACGGTTTAGCGGTGAAGCCGTAGGTTAGGATGTTAGCCGTAGCCAGGAACCCTGGAACGAGTGCGGAGAAGGGTGCGTGCGTAAGCGTCGTGCCGTAGCTCTGCAAGCCTCCGTCGATGTGTGGGTCCTTCAGCCGCAAGCCCAAAGCAAGGGGATTGGTGGAAGACTCACCCATCGCGGTGGCTTACAATAGGGGTAGGTATGCGCGCACATGCTCCAGGCATTCTCGAAGTTTCCTCGCCGCGTGGCCAGGCGATTTAAGCGGGCAGCTAGGCACAGCGCGGCGAGGCAAGCATAGCGTAGGGTGCGAAAAGCATGTGGGCGCATTCACAGTGAGGTGCAATGAAGAAGAAAAAGTGACGAGTACATAATATAGTTTTTCGACAGTAAAGGTGAAATAACGCTGATGCAATAAAATGGCTGCCAGACCGCGTACACAAGGAAATACAAAGAAATGCGATCTGGCAGAACAGTGAACATTGAAATCACATGAGCACTTACCCGTTTAGCTCGGGGTTTTTGAGTAAAAGCGGCTTCCGATTCGAAAAAGAACTAACTAACGAAGCGGGCCCTTATATAGCACACACGAACGCCGCCAAGCGATGACGCGTTCATATGTGGAAGATTTAGTGATGGGCAACGTTACTAGTGAGGTGCGTTTAGTCGGTTTTTTGCAAATCGACTACAACGCTACAGTACCCCGGCTGCTATGAAAGGATTTTCCCTAGGGAAAGTCCGCTAGAAGGCCTGAACCACTAAACTGACTACCATAACGTTCATACATCCCATTCATGTGCTTCCATTCCATCAATCATTCATCCATTCATACTATGTCCGTCCCTGACTTGGAAGTAGTCCTAAATCAGTGACTTACTATCTCATACAAGAGGTAAACTAATAGTAGTGTAGTCTAACTCAAGACAGTCAGTTGGAAAAGCACGAGATAAAATAGCAAGTGAATCTCCGTAGGGTTCGGTAACCAAGATGTTAAAACGCAGGGTAATGTATCTAGCTACCTAGGTAAGAGTATACTCCGTTGTTGATTGTTGAACGTTGTAATAGGTTTATTCAAGATTTAAAAAAAATTTAGTACTCTACAAACTTTAAGTAGTACAGTCTAATAGTAAAAATCCAAGTTCAAGTTCGAAGGAGTTCAGTTTTAAAAATAATTTATAAAAAAAATTTTGTTCAAAAAAAATTTCAAACAAAAAAAAATTTTTTTTGAAAAAAAATTCTCTTAAAAAAATTTTCAAAAAAATTTTTTTTTTTTTTTTTAAATTGTAAAAAAAAATTTAATAAGATAAAGTTTTTCTATAAGTCTTAGTATTTAATTAAGTTTTATTTTAAAATATTCTATATTTATTTTTATTTTAAAATATTTTATATTTATTTTATTTTAAAATAATATTTATTTAGTAAAAGCTAAACTTAATAATTTTATTTAGGTAAAAGATTAAAAAAAACATGCCATTAAAATATTTGACGCTGACCTTCCAGGTCCATGTTCAATGTCTATGATAGAATTGATCTAGGTCTCGGTCCACGATCAATGTCTATTCTAGATTGACGATGTTCGAAAAGCCTATAGTCCATGACCAAAACAACTGTCAAAGTTGACAAGTCTCAGCTGTCAGTAAGTTCAAAATGTAATCGGTCAACGACATTCTAGGTTATCTTAGAACATGCTGTTATATCAAATAATTTTATCAAAAGAATTTTAATTAGCTTACTAGAAATGTAGGTAATTATTACCTTTACTCAACTATAATTACGCCCATTGTGTTATTTAGTGGTTGAGCGAAGTTATAGAAGTAGGAACTTGTAGAAAGTTTAGTTTTATGGTTATGTTTACAAGAAAGTTTAGGTTTTGGTAGATTTAAGGTACATGCGTTCAACAATCATACGAAGTGACGGAACTAGATTAAGTTTTAGGTTTAGTGCTTATGTGACAGAATTTTAGTTATTTAGTATTATTTAGTTATTACAGTATTTTAGTTTAGTTATTAAATAATAGGTAGTTTCCACGCATAGGGCTTGTTCTTTGAGTTGCGATCCGCTCATAGTTAGTTATTATATTAAAATAGGTAGTTTTCACGCATAAGGCTTGTTTTTTGAGTTGCGATCCGCTCATAGTTAGTATATAACTGGGCAGCTCCAGTATATAAAAGTAGCAAGTAAATACCATGTAGTGATATTCACTGACTGGACCTGGTCCAGAGCCAAATCCTTTAGACCTGTAACCAGGGTAGACTGGCACAAGATTGGTAACCGGGGTAGGGCCGGGAACCAAGTAGTTTAGGTAGATATCATGTAGTGATATCACCAAGGAATCTGGGGTAGGGCCAAATCCTTTAGACTTGTTACCAGGGTAGACTGGCACAAGATTGGTAACCGGGGTAGGGCCGGGAACCAAGTAGTTTAGGTGGATATCATGTAGTGATATCACCAAGGAATCTGGGGTAGGGCCAAATCCTTTAGACTTGTTACCAGGGTAGACTGGCACAAGATTGATAACCGGGGTAGGGCCGGAAACCAAGTAGTTTAGGTGGATATCAAGTAGTGATATCACCAAGGAATCTGGGGTAGGGCCAGATCCTGTAGACTTGTTATCGGGTTAGGCTGATACAAGATTCAACTGTGGTATGTAGTACCTTCAGTTGTTAGGGTAGTAATTTTGGACTATGCCATTTTAAAGTTATCTTATAGTGATAGAGGACCATAGTAAGTAGTTTTAATAGTTTAGTTTATTTTTTATTTTTTTTTTGTTAGAATCAAAATTAGGTGTGTAGTTTATCAAAGTTTTGGATTTCTTTAGTCAGATTAAGATAAAAGTTTGCTTGAATTTAGTTTTAAATTTTTATTTAGTTAAATTTTATTAGTTAAAATATGTTAATTTACTTGAGTTAAATTATTAAACAGTATTTAAAATTAGGTTATGATCAGCTGTTTTTAGTTAGAATTAAAATAAAAGTTTAGAGTTTCTTTAGTTTCATTTTTTATAAAAGTTGATTAGTCTATTTTTATAAAAAAAACAGTAGATATGGCATTTTGGTATGCCTTTAGTATAACTATAATTAGATTATAGCTATCTAAGGAAGGCGGCAAAAGAGGTAGAAGCTGCACGCCTGAGATTAAGAGACTTAATCTCTGGTACAAGTTGACCTCCTACAACCAGGTGGAGAACGGTCGTAGATCCCTTGGCATCGTCTGACCCAGTAGTGAGTCAGACACTAGTAGTTATTAGCTAGGCCTACGGGAATTACAATGGATAGCTCCACCATAATTCCTTGACATGGAAAGTCATATTGATAGGTAGAAGTTTTAGAAAGAGAAAGTTTAAAATTTAATCAAATTAAATTAGTTAATATATATATATATTTTTTTTTTTTTTTTATAAGGTGGGTTTATAGAAAAATTTGTTCTAGAATTTAGAGAAATATTACTATTCATAGTAACCAGGTAGACTTCCAACTACAAGCAGTTTCAATGTTCTTACTCAAGTAGGTAGTTAATAGTACTTCTAGAGTAAACCTTCAGCAAGGTAAACTATAGTGACCAATAGGTTAGAGAGAGAACCTAAGTTCAGCATCTTGATTTAGAGTCAAAGATGTTAGAGAGAAATCTTAAGTGCTCAGCCTATAGGTCGGTAGGTTGAAATACTATTATTTACTAGTTTTTTTTTGAGTTTTTTAGAACAGAACATTGAACATTTTTAGATATGTAGGTGTGATTACTGGTTCCTTTAGTTAGGATAGTTTAGCTAGATTTATTTTAGATTCTTTTGTAGATTTATTCTAGTTACTTTAAGCAGATTTAGTTTAATTAGTTATTATAGATTTAGTCAGTCTGATAGTTTTAGAACTGAAAAAGATAGATTTAGATAGTTTGATTAATAGAATTTAGATATTTCTCCAATAGTAAAATTTAGTTGTGGGGTAAGCTAGGTAGGTTTAAGTAGATAAATTAATAAGTTATATATTTTCAATAGTTGTGTTGTATTGTAGGTATCCTAGTTAAATTATATTTTATTTAGCGAAGTTTAGTTATGACTAGAGTTGAAGAGTTATTTCCTCCTGTAGTTTAATAGATTGTTTAGCAATTAGATAATTAGAATAAGTAGTTTTAATTAGAAATTAGTGTAATAATGAAATTGATTTTGCATTATATAATTTTAGGTATAAGATTTCTATAGCATTAAATAAATTTACATTGAGATTCTTTAATTTTAGTTTTTTAATTATTATTAAGAATTATTATCTAAAATTCTATTGAAGTTTTGTCATAATTTTAGATTACGGTAACTATCTAAGAAGCTGCTATAAAAATTAGATATGTGAAGATGACTACTAAAATACACCGGGTGAGAGCTCATTGATTGCAACTGTATACAATTCATTTTTACTTTACCCTAGCAGCAGTGTTAGTAGATCAGGATGTCTGCACCTAGCCACCTACAGGTAACAGACGGAAGATAGAAAGGAAATAGGTAGGAGGAAATAATGACTCACTGCCGGTCAAGCAGACTCACAAGACCGTGGTTAGGCTAAAGGTGTCTTGGCCGCAGTAAGGGGATACACAGTTTATAGATGTTAGTACAACACAACGTACTTACCACCACGATGGAGAGAATAGGAAGAGTGATCAGTGCTAGCACCTAGAGAACCTTAGCCGAGTGGGCGCCACTGTGGCAAGCAGGTTTCTAGGTAGGTATATGAATGAAACCAAATGTCACTTAAAACATTTAATAAGGGAGCATGAGCACACAGAATAGATTCAGGGTAATAGGTTCTATGGTCTCTAGGCACTTGTCACTGGTCACTTGGTTAGAAAGGTACTGCCCTGGGCTTTAGGACGCCGAAGACGACGATGCAGGGCAGGAGGCGAGCGCGTGGCAGACGCGTCCGCCTTCAAAGAAGCAGGCACGTAGATCGGCAGGCAGCAGGCAGGCTATGAGTGCCCTCCGCTAGGCACGTGGCCCGCGCAGGCAGGGCACAGCGAGGCACGTGGCCCGCTCAGGCAGGCACCTCCACACGCGGCTGGCGTGAGGTCTCGGCACTCACGCGCCGCGTGGGTAGCCGGATCAGGTGGCGGGCTCACGGGCAGTTAGTGCCGTGCGCGTGGCAACGTGCCAGCGAGGCAAGGCCTGCAGGTGGCGGCGTGGGCTTCAGCTCCCACTAGGTGCCAACGGCGTTAGTGGCCGCGTGGCTACGTCAGGCGCCTCTCTCCTGGGGTAGGCCGGGAGGCAGCGGGACGTCTGACGGTTTAGCGGTGAAGCCGTAGGTTAGGATGTTAGCCGTAGCCAGGAACCCTGGAACGAGTGCGGAGAAGGGTGCGTGCGTAAGCGTCGTGCCGTAGCTCTGCAAGCCTCCGTCGATGTGTGGGTCCTTCAGCCGCAAGCCCAAAGCAAGGGGATTGGTGGAAGACTCACCCATCGCGGTGGCTTACAATAGGGGTAGGTATGCGCGCACATGCTCCAGGCATTCTCGAAGTTTCCTCGCCGCGTGGCCAGGCGATTTAAGCGGGCAGCTAGGCACAGCGCGGCGAGGCAAGCATAGCGTAGGGTGCGAAAAGCATGTGGGCGCATTCACAGTGAGGTGCAATGAAGAAGAAAAAGTGACGAGTACATAATATAGTTTTTCGACAGTAAAGGTGAAATAACGCTGATGCAATAAAATGGCTGCCAGACCGCGTACACAAGGAAATACAAAGAAATGCGATCTGGCAGAACAGTGAACATTGAAATCACATGAGCACTTACCCGTTTAGCTCGGGGTTTTTGAGTAAAAGCGGCTTCCGATTCGAAAAAGAACTAACTAACGAAGCGGGCCCTTATATAGCACACACGAACGCCGCCAAGCGATGACGCGTTCATATGTGGAAGATTTAGTGATGGGCAACGTTACTAGTGAGGTGCGTTTAGTCGGTTTTTTGCAAATCGACTACAACGCTACATAAGCTATAGACATGATGTACTTTTAAACGAAATAAGTAACTGTCGTTGTAACTACCACGGGTCACAGAGTTATACCGAGAGAGAGAGAGAGAGAACTTATTTGATTGATGAATGATTTACACAAAGAGGCAACACAGAGGATGCAACCATGTCTAAATAAACAAAACACTGAATACGAGATAAGCTTTCGATGGATTCATTTTAAATTCCCAGATTAAAATAAATACTTTGAGAAAACAAGTGCAAAATCCAGTTCGACGAGAAAGCATTTCAAAATGAGTATTGATGGAGTAATAAAATATTTATTTATTTAGATTGATGAATATCATAATACGAATGGACATAAAAGGCTCAAAGTATATTTAGCCCAAGTTATACCTACAAAATCAGATTTTCTACTTCGCTTACAATAACAGTCGAGCACTTCACATAATATCGTATTGATATCTTTTATTCGACATTGAGTTGATTTATA
Organism: Agrotis segetum; assembly: GCA_036375495.1. Classification (NCBI taxonomy): domain Eukaryota; kingdom Metazoa; phylum Arthropoda; class Insecta; order Lepidoptera; family Noctuidae; genus Agrotis; species Agrotis segetum. The sequence continues at coordinate 1,428,500 of JAQSVV010000192.1, forward strand.
AAAGTGAACATAATTTGTACAAATTATCGAATGATTTCGTTCCCTTAAATTCATCAAAACCACATTTTTGTGGGGCTATTAAATGTAAGTTCGAAATTCGTAGTAGTACAAAAGGTATTTTTGTTCGGAAATACCTACTTGAAATAATACGAGTAAGAGGCTGAACACGAAATACCTCCCGAAATATGCAATGTTCAACATAATTATGAATTACTCGTACAATTACGTTGCACGATTAGACACAATCAGAATCACCCAGAAGGTGACGCCAACATAGTTGGGAAAAGGCTAGGCAGATTATGACTTAAATAATAAAAAACAATAAATTAACAATAGGAACCAAGTTAAATTATACTAATAAACGTATAACAGTTAAAACGTTAACGACATTAAAATTTAAGACTGAAAACAATGGGCTAGTTGAAAAGCGTGTCAGAATAAAACCTTTTAATTCTTTACCAGAATTTATGATCAAATAAATTAAATATGAAGTGGTTTTATACAGCGAATTTTGTAATTAGTAGTATCAAACTAACCTAGTTCTAATTTCCATCATATCAACTCGTTATCTACAACTACTAAAAGTTTTCTAGTACTCGGGACGATAAAAAGTCAGTTTATTAGGACATTTGAAGGTCAGGGTTAGATTCTTATCAGTCGACCAACTGGTGAACACGCACTCTGAATTTCCTACATTTACGTTGTATAGCTTAGGGAAATGTTAGTACATAACCTCCTTATGTACTTGGCTCTCGTAAATTCTTATCACAATGCGTGGCGCTTTTAAATGTTGGTTTTAAAATTATATGCAGAATTTAGATTTTAATTTGCAGATTAGAGCATTATTTTGCTGAGAATAGTCGTGTTGTGCACCAGCAGCGAAGCTACCTAACATGCCGATTCCTATCGGCTTTACTTACGAAATATAGCAATATAAGTAGGTATCAATGATTTTCATTTATCATTAAAAAATATATATTTACGAAGCTACATTACTTGTAAAAATAACAATCAAAGAAAAACACTCTAAAACTAAAATTAACAATCAAAGAAATAATAAACAATTTCAACTCCCGCAAAACAGAAAGGTTTGTAAGCCGCACGGCAAATCAGGAATCCCGATCATAGTTCCTCTAGTAGCGATCGTGAGCTTGACGCTACATAACACCGCTGAATTAAGGACGCTGGTAAGCCGAATGTCTCCGGCTTATGATAAGGACAGAGATATGAAATGCTTACGCCAGAACGAGATGGAATGATACTGGACTTCGTAATTTGTTTAGATAGTTTTATTTGGATTCACATTAGTTTTGGCCCGCTTATATTTTTATAGTTTTGAATACCATTGTTTTCAACTGTCCATTTGTTTTTGATTTTGTATTATTTTTGAAATTGATAAGTTTTGTGTAGTTAGCGCAGTAAAAACATGGTTCGTTCAGTTCAATGATAATGTTTGGTAATGTTCACTGCAAAACAGTGTACGTTAGTTACAAGTTTTCAACTAGATGGCGTTGTGCAATTTCGTCACATTTTTGAATCGCGGTGTTAAGATCTGTAGGCGATTAGTATAAGGTTTTGTGAACATAGAATTTCTCAGAGTTAGGAACACTAGTAATGTTCGTTGTTCAATATTTATGATTGTAATAATTGGATAACCGACTACAGAAAAGGTGGACAAGGAGGTTACTCAAATATTCAATTCGTCCGTACCGTATCCATTGGACGAAGTATCCAGAAAATTTAATATTACAATGTTTTTGTTTTTTGTTCGCGGGATAACTTTGTCGTTTAAGAACCGATTTTGATGATTCTTTTTTTGTTGAAAAGTCCCATGATAAGAAAATCAGGGTTTGATGATAGAAGACTAGAGAAGTCGAGTGGAACTTTCAAAAATCTTACGGGCGACTAGTGTGTTTGTAAGTTTTTTTCATTAAGTATTTCAAATAAAGGTCTGGAGTATAATATCTTGATGATGGAGCTGAGAGACATTGAGAGAACTCCTCAACGATTCACAGCAGCTACCTTGTGTTTGAGCTTCATTAATTTGTATTGATGAGAACTTTTCACCTAGACGGGTTGCAATTGTCATTAGGGGTCTGACGACGAAAACGAAGATAGTTCAGAGAACTCCTGAACGGTTTATAGCAGCTATCTTGTATTTGGACTTAATTAATTTATGGTGATGGGAACTTTGCACCTATATGGGTTATATTATTCGATGCTTCGATACCTGCCATTTGTTCCCATAAAAATTAATTTGGTTTGTTTCAGTAGTTTTTATTTTATGAACATTTTTAGCTTATTATGTAAGTACATGGGCGATGTTATAACCGGTGCTACGGATATTACAATTCTAGTGCCCCAAATTGTTGTTGAATGTTTAAACTAAAAAGGCTAAATTTAGCCCAAAGCTATAGTTACTAGAATTCACGTTTTGGTCCGGGTTCCCCTTCAAAATTTTCTGCCCTTCGCCACTGTTGTGCACTACACGATAACCAAGATTTGGCAGTGAATATTAAGCTGCGTTAAACTAAGTGAGCTTAAAAACTTAAAGTACAAACAAGAACACAGACAAATAGAAGATTCCTTTCGACAAAATATTTTTCGGGACTAATATTCCGGGTTTCAAGACAATTATTACTAACGACTATAAATTCACCGTAAAATTGTAAATACCTGTATCATTCACATTCATAATCTCGCGAGATAGATTCTCGCGAGATTGTAAACTGTCCAATGATATTATAAATAAAAAGAGGTAGATATCGCACTAGCACGCACAAAATGTTGAGGAGAATGTAACACAATTGTTGCACCCTTGATTTAGTCGGATTACAACAGCGAGCGAGGTAACGTGAGTGCGCGGCGTAACAAAAACGTCAAGTTGTGTCTTCAGAAAGTGCAAAAACTATGGTGCCAAGAAAAATAAGAGTTGTGGAGTGACATACCATAAGCAAGTCTATGAAAAATATATCAATTTTGTATTTTTTTACGAGTTATTCCTCATTTTCAAATAAATTTCGTAATATTGACGTAATGGTTCGAAAAGGATACAATAATAGGATGGCAATCTGCTGCGTGACAGAGACAAATAGCATCCGTCATGTCACTCTATGATACTCTAGTGTAGTGTGGACTGTACTTCAAGCGCAACACACTAAAACTAGCTATCTCTTTCTATCTTATAAGTTCCGTATTATCTATCGCTGTCGTAGTTTTAAATTACTGTATACATCTATGTTAGTACTTATAATAACAACGCAACGAAATCTGAACGCCATTTAGTATGAACATGGCGTATCTTTCTTTATAATATCATTGGAACTGTCGAAAGATTGTGAACCGGGTACCGCTTACAGTTTAACATAATAATAGATTGTAATCTATCGAAGTAAAACCGGTATCGAAGTGATATCGGTATTTGCAAATTTATGGTGACATATACAACGAAAAGCATTACAACTACTGAATTAATTCATTTAAAAAAAAAAAACAGATGTCCGTGAAAAAAATCCAAATAATGTTACTGTTTTTGAAACTACGATGTCACGGTCAATTGCTTTGAAAGTATTAGGTAATAAAAGAAACAATTTCTGAAACAAAATAATATGTATTACATTTACAGTTACTGTTATTTTGTTTTCTTTATATTGCGACTTACAATTATTTGGCCAAACACTTTAGTTAAAGTGCCTCGATTAATATTATTATTTTTAAACCTCGACGTTAAAAGAAGGGTGATCAAATTTTGACCGCTATGTGTGTGTATCTGGGTTTGTCTATGTGTTTGTTGCACCGTACCTCGTCGACAGGTGACGACGATTTGAATTGTTTTTTTTCTTCTATTTGTTTCTAAGTGATGTTTCTTAGGCCACTATCCCACTGGCATTTTACGAGCGTTGACATCAACGACGCGCCTCATAATACTATGGCCAACAAATGCGACGTTAACGTTGCGCAGACGCGACCTAAAGACATGTTTTTCGGTTAAGTAAGTTTCAAAGTGATCAGCTTTTGAAAACCTAAAACACCGTCTTATTATTTCTTTCTAGAAGATTAAAAGCAATAACCATTTCCAGAACTGTTCTTTGAACAGTGTAAATAAAAAATAATGTGAGTGAAGCGATTATCTCGTCGAATAGGGCAGAGAAAAGGGGGCAGTCGTTTAAAAAAAAATTACATTTACAATATTGGAAAAGGGTGGGTCACGCTGAGGGTCGACCTTGGTCCTCGACAGAAAATGTTAATGGTTTAGGATTTAAACCGTTAGAGCTGCTCACTGTACTTAATTCGCGAGAAATAAAGTCAAAACTCTATTCAGTAAAGTTTAGCTGAAAAATGCTTAATGATTTCAAACGAAGATTTCCTTCATACGCACAGTGAGTTATAGAAATTAGAATAGATGCCCCCCTTCGCTTATGCAATGTGCAAATGCAAACGAGAGTCAGTTAATTACTTAATAGTAACGGACAAGTGTTAGTTCTGTCACTATCACACGGCTTTCTAATTACAAAATGCAAGATAGAGACGAGAACAACCCGTAATCAAACCATACGTTAAGCATTGCGCAAAACAAAAAAAAATGGCTTACTTTTGTGCAATCAGGTGAATTGAATGATTTAAATCTTCGGCTAGTCGGGATTCGACCATTGCGCCGGTGTAAAAACAACAGGATATCGTTTTTGCCCTCCTAATCTGCTCCAGTTAATAAAAAGAGAAAACAAAGTAATCCATTATCATTATTTACAGTTGCTTTAAGGATAAGCGGTGACAGATCGATCTGTCTTGCAGTCCATAATGTTGGTGATTTGGGATTAATGTACGCTCTCACGGTTCGGTGGGCACTGAAGACTGAGGAGCGATATTTCTCCGTCGGTATTAAAGAAAATACAGATGTAGCGGTAATGAAGAAAATTGTCCGCCATGGATGTTTTTATGACTCAATAATATGGATGTGTCGTGAGTGGATTGAGGTGGAAGTAATGGAAATTGCGACAGAATGTATTTGGGTTTGTATTACGTATGTCAATATTTCGGAATGTAAAATACCTAATATAACACGATTGAATCTATGGCAATGTACCTTTAGACGTTCAAAAAGAATTTGAGTGAAACCTCTTTGTAACAAAAATAATTATCCAACGAAATAAGACCAAAAAGTAAATTTTATCCTCATTTTTGAACTTAGTTTTTTCGTCGCAACCTACGGAGGTCGTGCATAGGTCGTAGCCCTCGGCCACATTTCAAGAATAACAAGAACCACATCCATAGTTGGTGACACAACTCAATTGCAAAAAGCTGCAGCTACAGTGTTCATAAGTAATCTCTGTTTATAGTTACGACAAGTAACTCTTTTATAGCTGCGACGTATGTGATTGTGTGCTTCGTCAAACGTGTGAATGGCTGCTTATCAGGGTTCATAAACGTTCGTTGCAAGGTTAATTCGTGACTGGGATCTTTCGTCACAAGAAATGTAACATGAATATGACAAAAGACGCTTATTAAAAGTCAAGTCACAGTACCAGCTAAAAATATTTGGAAACTCGTCACAAGAAGGGTTACAGGAGGCAAGTTTAAGCTGAACCAATATTTTGTTTTCTAAATACAAAGGTTTTGGTAAAAGGCGGTTCTTTTGGCACCAATTAAAGACGAATATACGACGTTCCGCTGTCTCTCACAGGTATATATTTTTCACAGATTATGTTATAATAAAGCCGCTATTAATATAATAAAGACAAGTTTTCCTCCTTTTTGAAGTCAGTTATAAATCGTCCTTTTATATTCTTCAGTTTAATTTTACGGTTATTTTCGTGTACGAGCCATTTCGCATATACCTGTTTCTAGAAAAGAACATTTACCAACTTATAGCTTCATCTTCCCCATGAAAGCTAAAAAAAACGCTTCGGATCGCATTCGCTTCGCAGTCTGTTTGACAACGCGTCTTAGTAATAATTCCTTTTCGAGAATAATATCTCACGTATATTATATTATAGGTTACAGCAGCGAAGCTACCTAACATGCCGATTCCTATCGGCTTTACTTACGAAATATAGCAATATAAGTAGGTATCAATGATTTTCATTTATCATTAAAAAATATATATTTACGAAGCTACATTACTTGTAAAAATAACAATCAAAGAAAAACACTCTAAAACTAAAATTAACAATCAAAGAAATAATAAACAATTTCAACTCCCGCAAAACAGAAAGGTTTGTAAGCCGCACGGCAAATCAGGAATCCCGATCATAGTTCCTCTAGTAGCGATCGTGAGCTTGACGCTACATAACACCGCTGAATTAAGGACGCTGGTAAGCCGAATGTCTCCGGCTTATGATAAGGACAGAGATATGAAATGCTTACGCCAGAACGAGATGGAATGATACTGGACTTCGTAATTTGTTTAGATAGTTTTATTTGGATTCACATTAGTTTTGGCCCGCTTATATTTTTATAGTTTTGAATACCATTGTTTTCAACTGTCCATTTGTTTTTGATTTTGTATTATTTTTGAAATTGATAAGTTTTGCGTAGTTAGCGCAGTAAAAACATGGTTCGTTCAGTTCAATGATAATGTTTGGTAATGTTCACTGCAAAACAGTGTACGTTAGTTACAAGTTTTCAACTAGATGGCGTTGTGCAATTTCGTCACATTTTTGAATCGCGGTGTTAAGATCTGTAGGCGATTAGTATAAGGTTTTGTGAACATAGAATTTCTCAGAGTTAGGAACACTAGTAATGTTCGTTGTTCAATATTTATGATTGTAATAATTGGATAACCGACTACAGAAAAGGTGGACAAGGAGGTTACTCAAATATTCAATTCGTCCGTACCGTATCCATTGGACGAAGTATCCAGAAAATTTAATATTACAATGTTTTTGTTTTTTGTTCGCGGGATAACTTTGTCGTTTAAGAACCGATTTTGATGATTCTTTTTTTGTTGAAAAGTCCCATGATAAGAAAATCAGGGTTTGATGATAGAAGACTAGAGAAGTCGAGTGGAACTTTCAAAAATCTTACGGGCGACTAGTGTGTTTGTAAGTTTTTTTCATTAAGTATTTCAAATAAAGGTCTGGAGTATAATATCTTGATGATGGAGCTGAGAGACATTGAGAGAACTCCTCAACGATTCACAGCAGCTACCTTGTGTTTGAGCTTCATTAATTTGTATTGATGAGAACTTTTCACCTAGACGGGTTGCAATTGTCATTAGGGGTCTGACGACGAAAACGAAGATAGTTCAGAGAACTCCTGAACGGTTTATAGCAGCTATCTTGTATTTGGACTTAATTAATTTATGGTGATGGGAACTTTGCACCTATATGGGTTATATTATTCGATGCTTCGATACCTGCCATTTGTTCCCATAAAAATTAATTTGGTTTGTTTCAGTAGTTTTTATTTTATGAACATTTTTAGCTTATTATGTAAGTACATGGGCGATGTTATAACCGGTGCTACGGATATTACAATTCTAGTGCCCCAAATTGTTGTTGAATGTTTAAACTAAAAAGGCTAAATTTAGCCCAAAGCTATAGTTACTAGAATTCACGTTTTGGTCCGGGTTCCCCTTCAAAATTTTCTGCCCTTCGCCACTGATAGGTTATCCTTACTGAATGCCTAACGCTTATCATAATACTTCTTTGAATTATGATAATACCTTTCTCGGGTATCTTAGTATTATTACAAAATTAATTAATAACACTGCCTTAACTATGTAGAGGTAGGGAGCACTTTTCAGTTAATTAAAACTTTACATACGGGTGCTATGTTACCTGCCTGTCTAAATAACAATGAATGTAGTCGTCTGTCTGCGGTTGTCTAGTTTTAAAGGAACCTTTTTATTATTAAGCCATTTTGTTCTTATTTAAAACAGATTTGCTCTTGACATCAATCTAGCTCAAAAGCAAAGATGAAGCCTACCAAAATTGTTTTACTTGAAAAAAAAATGATAAGAAGACTGCGCACACGATTTGATCAAGTTTTTCCACATTTATTAAATAAATAAAAAAAGCAATATGGTAGACGTGGCCTATTAGAGCCTATGTACACCACGTTTTTTAAACGCGCCGTTGACGCGAGTTTATAGCGATACAGACGCGATACGCACGCAAGTCAGACGCAGCCTGTGGAACTTTGCAAACCTGTATAAATTACAAACGACAACGAGCTGCTCTGGTTGATAATAAAGCGCCGAGCGTTTCAGAAACGCGCGTCGACGGCGTGGCAAAAAAAACGTAATGTGCATAGACTGTTTTGACTGTAATGTCAATGTGTAGGTCTTATAGTTTGACATCTCTGCATAAATAGTGCATCTCCAATTACGAGACGTTGGAAATGGATTGAAGTACGCTAATACATACTTGCGTGCAAGATTGCAGTGGCTAGGTAATAAAAGCATCTAATGTACCTACTAAATGAGGAGGTAGCAGGTTCAAAACATGGCCGCAGTTGAATTTATTTCAAAAGATTTTTTTTCACATGATTTTTTTTTTTTTTTGTAAAATTCGTCAGCTAAAGCCGGAGCAGACTGCAAGTACCAAAATAAGCAATAATAATAATATTAAAACAATCACTAAATACCGATAAACCGATAAACACTTCTACAAAGTCCTCACAATCAATCAACCGGAAGCTCTACGTGATCGCAAAGAGTTGTTCGTATCAGCCATCGAGCTATCGGTCTATCAAGCTATCAGTCCAGTGGGTGATTAATAGTCCCCACACCCTCAGGTACGACTGCGAATAGTACAGCTACTAATTAATGATTGTTTGCTACTATCCGCTATGTATTACGCACTACTTATTTTGTTAGTCTCATGGGAACGTTTCACTGAGTATTTACTTGGTAGATTATGTGTCTGTCTAGAAAGTTTTTTTTTATTTGTGGTACGCTTACTACTTTTTTATAGGAGCTGTGGTGGCCTAAATGACGGGTAAAAATGTATAAGAGGTTTTCGGGTTGATAGCAATTTTTTTAAGAATTAAACATAGATACGATTTTTTGCAGAATTCACTAAAATGGTAGACATCAAACATTCTCACTAAACTTAAAACCATTTATAATGTTGTGATCATAAGTTTAGCGGGCACGCGGATGGTGAGTAATGGGTGACTTGCTGGTCTATCATGGACAATGCCGTCGGCGCGTCGTGACGGGATCACCGTGGACTTTGATCAGTGCATATCTGACAGTCCCTAGCCCCGCCCTGGGTAGGAGGACTCATTTGATAATTTTACCATTGTAAAAAAAAGTGATGTGTGAAAGGGAGATCCTCGTAGTGGTGACAGGCGTTTCTTCCTTCCCAATCAGACACAGAAAACCTCCCGAAACTTCCTCGTCCAGTAAGGACCTGTGTCAAGCGGAAGGTGAGGATGCCTTGGCGTTTAATAAATTTGCCTGTTCAATAGCATTTGCCTGCTGCAAAAAGAACATACCTTTCCGACGAATAGACGTGCTCCATTTTTTAAATCAGATAAAATAGTACAAGTAGAAAACAATAAACACAATGAAGTTGTCCATGCAGCAAGAAAAATAAAAATAATAATATATTAACGGCGAAAAAAATCTTACCCTGTTTCAACCGGGACGTGAACGACAAAATGCGATATAGTGTATCACTCGAGCTCCTATTTTTTTGATATAACGAGCTCTTCAAATACCAAACGAATGTCTTCACAACATAAGTATAGTGTGCACTACTAGGTGAATGTATCGCAGTATTGAAAAGGCAGGAAGAATGATAATATTAAACACAAATTTTCATGAAACGTAGGCAGAGACGGAGAGCAATAGCTGCACCGGAAATAAAATATGTATCTACAGCCTTTATCACTACGAGTAATTGAATAATAATAATTAATGGGAATATCGAATATTAAAAATGTCTTCCTTTTAAATGTTTTTTTCACAAAAACTCTAGTTTTATTTCTTGTTAAATCTTTTGTGGTAACTAAATAAACTTCAAAATAAATACTCTTTCCGCCAAACCTGCCATGTAAAATTTCTACAACGTTATTAATATTCATATAAAAGTACCTATAGAAAGTCTGCCACCATTGTTAAAACTAAATACTTGGAACTTTCCTCTTAAGGCTTAAATTTTCCAACAATAAACTTCGTTCAAAATTATTAAATATTGTGTGAATTTTAAATAACTTTACTACATTAAAGACTTTATTGTGAACTTAATTTTGCCTGTTGCTCAAACCGCTTTTTACCAAAAATTTTACTAAAACTTAAAGAAGATTGTCGCCGTGATTTATGATAAATTATGCATACATGAATACGTGTATGGGGAATTGATAAGGTTGAAAACCTTTTCATTTTTGTCAGAGTTTTTCTTCCGAGAAGTTTGTTCTCGTACGTGTAAGTTTTGTACGGTCAACCAAAGTGTTTGGTAGGCTAGTCTAGAGTAATATAAATCTGCTACACACGCAAATCAAAACAACTAGCTAGAGCGTGCTTAGATGTTTCGATCAAGTTGAGGTCAGATGTAAGTGCCCACTCCGCGCTGGTAGGGGACACCCTAGGAAGACCAACACTGACCTTATTATTGAGGTTTTTCTATGTAGATGTATAAACAGAGGTTGGTATACATGTAATTCAGGCGAAAGGAAAAATTATGAATTAGAGTGTCCTTTAGTTTCCACTTATTTATTTATCTATGTATAAAAATCAATGCCACTTATCGTTTTAATTTTATAACTCAAGAACGGGCTCACCTACCCAAACCAAATGTTGGCTTTTTTCGGACTTTTTAGTAGTTGGTTTATGTGAAGTTAGCACAAAATCGGTCGAGCGTTTCTTCATTTATAATTTTTTTTTTGTAACAAATGAATTCAATAAATATCTATAATTATGTTGACCGGACTTCTTAATAATATTTGCGAAAGAAGTAAATACATTTTTTTTTTTAGCGTGGTAAAATCATCAAATGAGTCCTCCAACCCCGGGCAGGGCGGGAGGGACTGTCAGACTTCTACTGACTAAAATCCACGGTGTCCTTCATAGCCTGTTATGTTCTGGGGTTACGGTAAGGGAATAATCCTGCGACCCCGGCAGGCTTTGGCCTCTGAGAGGGGGGCCCCGTCATTATGCTGACGCTCTTTGAGGCGCGCGTGGGACACAACGCGCCCCGGGCATGGTCCCTGGTCGGGCAGCGAGTTGCCCTTTACTCGCTGCCCGCATGCCCGAAAAAAAACGTGGGAACTTGGGAAAAAATACTAATCTACCGTAGTGCGAGCTCTTATGTGATATTTACTTAAAATATGATTCTGCATCTTTATTGTACACATAGCTGAATTTCGCTTATATTATAATAATATTAAGTTACACGACAGCGTTGCTGTAAGCGCCGACAAGAGCAAACGTTGCTCCCCTGGGGTCTCAATCGGAGTCGCATTTAGAGCAGTTGGCTTCCGATGCTTAGAGTCCATCAAAGGACCTAAATTGCTGGCTTTTATAAACTAAATATGTTGAAGTGGACTGGAAATTCAATTTCGGAGTTAGAATTTCGTATGATATTTCAATATTCAAACTTATTATAAAGGTGAAAATATTATTATTTGATATTTTTCAAATCATTTGGGAGTAAACGGATTTTATGAAGACTCACAGGTAGACCACAAACAGGGTTAGGTCAGGTTACCAGCAGTTTATGTTATAGTACAGAGCTAGTTTTTGGCACCCCAGAAACTAACTCGGATCCTACCAGATCACCTCGCGTGTAAACTGCGTGCGGTGATGATTGAGCGATCTCATTCCCGTTGATAAGTCCCAGCAGGGCCAACTGAATGGCGACAAAGATCCTATCGGAGTCCGGGTCAATATAGTTTGTACAGTTTTCTGTCATCTTTACTTCTCCGGGAATTACCAACAAATAAATAAAATAATATCTAAATCTTTAAACGAGCAATTCTTGTATATTTATATATAATCAGGATCTCGGAAACGGCTCCAAGGATTTTCTTGAAAGTTACAGATTAGGGGTTTTTCGGCTCAAGGAATCGATTTATCAAGGTCCCAGGTTCGAGAAAGGCTCGGTTCCCAGGATATAGACATTTTAAACCCCGAGCGAAGCTCGGTCAACCAGATATTGTATTTTAAAAAGATAAGAATTTCCTCTGTCATAAATTCTGTTCAAATTAATCGACGTGGTAGTTTAAAAGACACTTACAAAAATAGTATTCAAAAAATTTTTACGTAACATAAACAATGACCTGATGAACATATTGTTTACTTCACACAAAACGTACGGAGACAAACTGAATTCAATAGGTATTTATCTACTCGCGAAATCATGAAGAATCAATCAATCAGTTCGCCTTCCATATCAAAAGAAATTCTCCAAAAATCTCAAAACACAAAACACTAGATATGAAGCTCAATAAATCCTTTCTCGAGAAAAAAACACAGAACACTAAACTGGCTGGGCGTCTCACAAGACAGTACTTGTAAACATCTGGCGCGTCTACTGTGTGGACAGGAACAGTGGCAATTACAGAGCGCGGGGACATCTGCGTCGGTTGGCTTATATGCAATAAAGTAGTAGGCGGCCGGGACGAACGAACTGTGGAGGTGGTAACTTGGGAGGTGTTACATGCCACCTTGCATGTTTCTTGCATGTTATCGGGTTTCCGTCTTTGTAGATCGGCGTTTCTCTTAACCAGACTCTTCCGATTTTCGTTTGATTTATGAACAGAGAGGCTAAAAATATCCACTTTAACAGGGTCAAATGGACGACTGTTAATAATTTAGGCTATGCGGTCAGCCACGTCAATCAAGTGAAACGTCAAGAAAAACAAACACCGTGCTGAAGTCTGCCGAACTGAAACTACGTTAGACAATGCGGGGTTTTAAATTTATTTTCATTTGGTTTATTTTCGTTACAGAATTTCATGATTTAGTCAGCGCGCTCAGAGCCCGCGATAAAAGTTATGCAAAAGCTTAAAAGAAACAGTGGACTACTCATATTCCTCTGGATAGACAGGATTCAAACCAAATGCTTAAAGACGGTGTGCAAGACAAACCGACTGCCAATGGTCTACATTGGCGCTGGATGTAAATCATCAGAAGAGTTATTTTATGGCAATAGATTGTCGAAGATTACCAGCAAGAGTAATGTTTGATGAAATGATTGTCGAAAGGAAGCATTTAGGTACGTCAAAACTAAAAGTTCTCGAAACTAGTATTATAGTTAAAGTACGTAGAAAAACGTCTTGAAAGAACGCAGCGTCAAGTAATGTTGGTAAGTATTTAGTAAAGTTAATGGAACTTACTAGCACGAAAAGAGTCAGATAATTGATTGGATAAGGCTAAGTAGAAATGTTTTACTTATTTCTCGTTGTCGTAATTATTTATTTATTTTACTAATAAACTGAAAGTCTGTATATCCAATATTATGGAAGCGTGTTTGGGGTAACTATACAAAATGAATACGAAAATAACATATTGAACCTCATTAACCCATAATAATATTCGATAAAATAATGTTAAAATATAAAGCGGAGGCGTCATTGTGTTTTGGCCGCGGCATTAATGATATTTTCCACGGAGTTACTGTTCATACCGGAAAATTAAAAAACTTTACACGTGGGTGAAGCCAGAGGGCACGTCTAGTGATTTATGAAAATCTGCGGGTAGGACATAAAATTAACTCCATTATTTACCTTTTTACGTAAAAACATTGTATTTATTTACTTAACCCACAAAATTAAAGGATTAAAAACGTAAATGATCCTTTGTTATCTCAGCAATTTTTGTGTGTATTTTGTTCAATACACAGCAATTTTGGTTTTTAAAATTATGAACACACCATACAAACATGAAATGGGAATTTTTCTTTTCCAAATGGTTTCTTGTCGACTCTAGTCTAGATTTTATGGCTCTGTTGAAGTTTGAGGCTGAGTAAACTGAGGTGCCGAAATGGCAATAATAACCGTTCCTTTAGTCAGACAGAGATGAAAATAAACTAGTGTGAACGTGATCTATCGGCTGTTAAGTAAGGTCCGACGATATTTATTATGTCTTGAGTATAGGCTGGATCTATTGAAAACTTTTGTAATGTATAACAAAAATGACGAGGAAAATGACGCTTTTAAAATTCACGGTACGTCACGTCGTGGTAATTTTGAGTGCATTCTGACGATAAATCTTTGTCATTATTAATATTTCATGTAATAAACAAAGTAAATAATTCATAGCCTTATTTCTTGTTTAAAATAGTTTTAAGATTTTTTTTGTTTTTTTTTTTTCTATATGTAGTGTTTGTAAAGCTGGCGTGTTTTAATAAACACCATTATTTATTGATTAAAAAAATAATACCGATGTGTTTTTTTTCTCTGTTTTATATCAATAACTAGTGTTTGCCCGCGGCTTCGCTTGCGTTATTTTAGAATTTGAGAAACAATACGGATCGTGTGGCGCCATCTGGAATATGAACGTAATTGTTTTCTCGGGGAAACAGCTCTCTTCTGGTATTCTGGATGTAAGATACCTTATATCCGTGTCTAATTGTCTATACTCCTGACAACGTATATGCTTTTTGGGACGATCGATTCAGTAGGTAGTAATGCGTGAAAAGGTAAAAAACCAAACATGCTTGCATTTTTATTATTAGTTTAGATCAATAATGTTATATCTAGGTACATAGTTTGTATAGGAAACGTCCTTATTTGAGCGACATTAATTTCAAAGAACCGTGTTTGTTTTAAACATTAGACTATCATTTTTGGGTCGATTTACAGTATCGCTGCAAATTAAACGTACGATAGCATTGCTCTTCTTCCTTTGGCATACCGCGTGATACCTAAAAAATAACGAATTGTCTGACTCGATGAGTACAACTTGTCGTCGTTTAAAACAGAATCTATGCACTGGTTTGAGCACCAATTCAAAACATAAATAAACACAAATTATAGAAACCCTGATTTTTTTCTAATCTTTAAAATTCCACACCTCGAAACAATTAGAATTAAAAAAAATATCCAACTTACTACCTACAATTTAAATCGGTGTAGATTTATATCCTAGAGAAGTATTGAAAAAAAATAGTAATTATTTAAAATCGCGAATAATATTGAAACAAAAGTATGCACATTTTTTTTTAATTACCTATTTAAAACTCTCAGGACAAATAAAAAAAAAAAACTCAAAAAGACAAAAAAAAACTGCGAGATTTGATCCCGAGACCCCTTGCACGAAAGTCAAGCAGGTTACCGACCGGACTGGCTAGTACGCTGACAGTGATTTTCAAATAGCGGTTCTTGTACAAATGTCAACAACAACTGAAAATCAACATATTATAAAATTGCTAATCCCCCAAGGGGAATAGCGTAATTGTACATATCCTATTATATGAAGAGCATTTTAAGGAATGTTTGAGGAAAAATTTACTAAATAATATCCAGTGGTTTAGCTTCCAACTAAAAACAAACATCTAAAAACAACAAAATTCAAAATTGCTTATCTCCCAGGAAAAATAGCGTAATAATACATAGCACATTAACAGAAGCATATTATTAGGAATATTTGAGGAAAATTTGATCGACAACTTTACAGTAGTTTCGGAGATAGATCAAATCAAAAAAACATAAAAAATTTCGAAGAAAAATAAAAGTTGATCTGGCATCAGAATCGATCCCTTATCTCGAAAAAAATACAAAAAGAAAAAAATATTCAATGTACAGGAATGACATCTCTACGATTTTATTATATGTAAAGATATGTAAAGATAAAGATAAAGATAAAGATTGCATTATATTCAGGATTCAAGAATAAAAGCATTTTCGTAATAAACGGATCATATTTTGTGAAATCAGGCACTGAGCTACTGTGTGCGTTGATTCCCGTAGGACACGAATATATATTAGTATGGACTACGTGTAATTAGTTATTCTTGATAAAGCTGTTTGTGCATATAAATTGTGAACCACTTTTTCATGTTTCTCTACTAGGATTTCTAAGTAAAGAAACATGTAGATGTAATATTTTATGCATTAACCCGACCATCGTAACAAAAATATAGGCGGATACTGCTATCCGGATTTTCAGATTTCGGTTTTAGCTTAAGGAAAAGTCAGTCGTTTCGGATAACCGGGACTGATGGTTTGTTAGGAGCATGTTGGCTGAGAGTTTTGAGTGCTCAGTTTTTGGTTCGAAATTAATTTCCGAATGTTCTGAATATTGATGGAAAAGACAGTAATTTTACTGGTACAGCTTTTCAGCACTATTTGACTTCTTATAAACTTAACAAAACACGTAAAATTGTCAATAAAATTAATTTATTGTCAAACATACTCGTAAATCAATCACAATAAACCGTGCAATAAATAAGACAATATTATACATAATTATGGCATTCTTTCTTCCTTTATTTATGTTATTAAAAAAAACTATTCCCATTTCAAATTCGATCTGCTTAACGAAGGTAATTATTTAAATGACATTTGGCATACAGAAAGTTGTGTCAAGACATTTAACATAGAAATCAGATAACTTTTAGATGCATAGTGGGCGAAGCCTTGTAAAAAACCTACTTCAATATAATTCCACAAATTCAATTGCATGTCGATGAAAGAGTGTTTCATTATACACCATACGATTGTAAGTACACACGTATCTATACGAAGAAAGTTGACTGACACAACTCCGAATCTGCTTTCCTTGCACTCCACAAAAAAAGACATTAGAATTCCCTCGGCACCATTATATTAGAACATTCAATGACGATTTCATTCGTCTAGAACGTAATCTGATTTATATTGTTTCGTATTCAGGATTACAATATTTTCGTATGAGTTTTTAAGACTCTTTCATTTTAAGTACCTACCTAAGCAATATTTTTGCAAAATACATTCATGTTTATAATATTTTACTTTTCGGATAATTAGGCAGTGGTCCGACCAACGGCGAGAGAACGAGTAACTCTCAGCGATTTTCTCTCTCACGAAAAGTTTAAGTTGTTCTGTCGCTGAGCGGCGAGCTTTCAAAAATTAACTGGCTCAGCGATACTCGTTCAGCGACGCTCACTCGTTGCTCGCGTTCGGTACAGTGCACAATGTCACATAATAGCAACCGCGGGCGAGTAGCGCGAGTAATCGCTCGTCGCACTTGAACACTCGCTGTCGCCGGCGACAAAACTATCGATACTACATACACTTGCTTCCCTCCCATCGCCAACTCTTTTAAGAGTGTATAGCTTTACTCGCTACTCGTTCATCGTCGGCGGTCGGACTACTGCCTTAAGTAGTGGAATTGATTTGACTCAAAGGTACCGTCTAGTCTAATATGAAGATTATTTTGGTATTCTGGAAAATAAATACATTCAAAGATATATTATGTATGGACAATAGATTCGCGTTTGGCTACAAGAATTGTGGCGAAACCTCATCTGAAGCAACCATTACAGTGTTGTGTACTTACCTGTTGATGTTGCGATTGATAACTTTTCCTATGTGTACCTGTAAAGACAAAATCATTATTATCTAAAATTACTGAGAACTCTTAAAAAACATAACAAAATAGACGTTAACGTTATCATAGGAGCAGGGATGTGACACTGTGTGTCGGTTGGTGTTCGGGGGCCAAATTTTTATGCGAATGAAATCGCGCGTAGAAGCTAGTGTGAAAGCATTAAACGCAGTTAATTTTAACAGACTTCAAAAAAGGAGGAGGTTCTCAATTCAGTCGGTTTTTTTTTTTAAACAGCATCTATTTTTTTTTCTGACCTCAACCATTTTTACAAATTGACAGCTACGAGCATTTTCCAATCCCAAGCTCAGTATCTAATAAACACAATTTCATATAATACGAGTAGGTATATTAAAATTAAGATTCCGCCACAAAATTGCAATACTTGCACTTAAATCAAATCTATTATTAGTTTCAAACGTATATGTTTAGCAGTCTACGGAATTATGAAACGGGCCATTTATTGGAAATTCTGACCACAGTCTGTATTGCTGAACCAATTATCTTTGCAAACACAAATAACACCTAAAATTCTATCTAAATGGGTATTCGATATTGCATTAATACTAATTTTGTTGCCTACATTAATGTCAAAGGGAATTTTGGTTTAGTGTTTATTTTTGATTAAAGGTTAATTTATTGTGTGCCACGGTTATCATGATTGATACAGCTTTAGTTTTTTTTTACTTGTAGTCCTAAATGGACAAATGAGTACCTAATTCTCTAAGGAGCTATGAGCCAACGATTAGACATGTTTCTCACGCTATGAAAAGATGACTAGGGGACAATTGGATGCGGAATTGTTCAAAGGGGGTAGCTCAGCGTCCGTACCAGCAGTCATGACTTTGGATTACAATAACCAGAGTTGATTGAATATAAAATGTTTGAGTTTATTTTTGTTTTAGTCCCACTGCAGTATTTTCATATTCCTTATGGGACACTCCCACAGCATCATTACCAAACCTTAGTCAACTCCTGAAAGACAGAATCAACAGACGCGAACAACAAAGCTTGTAGTTAAGTTGGCCGAATTATTTGAAGTTTCACAGAAACGCATTCCTGAAATTGAAACATTGATATTTAATATCTCCTGTTTTGATCACGGTACACTGAAACAAACAGAAGGGAAATTGTTATTTTTCAATTTACTCAATTATCTTTTTTGTAAATGGCTGTAATCTTGGATTTAATAATAATAGATATAGAAATTATACTCGTACATGGAATGCGGTAGTCCGTTTATGTCCGGCGGGTGCTTGACCACACTAACCGCCCAAAACTTTTAGTAGAAGCAGCCGAAGCAGATCAACTGTTCGCGCAGTGTGCTGAGACTACTTGAAGCAGTGCATTGGCCCGTTCATGACTTTGTTCTAAGCGAACTTCTGAACGGAACGACGCGCGGAGCGGCGGGAGATGACAATAAGGTACTTTGTAAGTATGTGAATTCGTCACTGGAGTCGCCTCGTGATGTGTTTCAAACACTTGTATCCATTTGTTCTTAGCACTCGCCAATCCACTCTAAGTTACCGGAGGTTGAACGGGCTGTTAGGCGTGGACATCATGTTACGAAATCCAAAAGTATAAAAAAACTCGACTTCTTTCTGAATGTTTGTTTTAAATATTTTAAAATATTCTTCCACCACCTCCATTCCTTCTTTATTCCACCACTGTCTTAATTAATTATTAAAGGAACGATGAAGAAAAAAATAAAGCCGACGAATTGCAGTTTCTTTATTAAAGTGAAACTATTAAAATATCCTTTTTGTTGCTTTATTAAAAAGTTTAAAACATGTTGGGGAGCGTTTACGAGGCTCGCTTGAGGTTACCGAGTTAAAAGTTTATAAGGATGGCTCACGGATAAAAGGTATTCGGTTGTTGCTCGCTTCGTGACGATCCTCACAAGTTTTAAAAGGATACGTGAAATGTGTGTCATGTGGATTTATATAAAATATTTACAAAAAAATTGGTATGTAAAATATAGAAAATTTTATGCAAATTGAATTAAAATAATTATAATCTGCAACATATTTTTGCGACAAACTGAAATGTCAAAGTTTGTGCAAGATTCAGTCTCTTTAGTAAATTAAAAAACTTATTTAAAATCTAGATGAGGCTGGCACAACAGCATGCAGATTGGCACAATCAACGACATTATGCCATATCCAGCAGTTGGTGAATTCAGTCTGTGGATGGTGGACAATCAACTAACTCTTTTACTACTGAATCAGGAGAAGATAATAATTGATTTTACTATGATAAAAAGAGATGGGGCTCCCTCTAGGTTGACTGACGACATTGTACTCGTAAGTCCACGTTTCCACGATGAAAGTTACCTGTATACAATTTACAAATTGTGTGCAACTTGAACAAACAAGGGTACAAGTTACAAATTGCAAGAAATTGTTTGAGCTGTAGACTTTATTTTCTTGTAAAAATGTAAATATGCAAGACATGCCTAATGGAAATGCACAGTTAGAGTCACGGGCAACTGATGAAAGAAAGAGTCCAGTCTAAAGCCTTTATTCTGCAGTGGCCGTCTTTCTACTTTTTCTTGGCCAGTAATAATAATAATTATATTATTATCACCTTCAATGTAACACTTTTATCTATACCTTTACCTTATTTTTCTATTTAGATTCCAAGTTTTTGTCCTTAACATAAGCTTTGGACTATCTTTTAAAACTTTACCCATGTTGGTAGCACGAAAACACTCTCGATCTTCCTGTTTTCTTCATAAACAGACATAATTACTTATTATTTGTATGTAAACTTGATTTTTTATAGTATAATATTTCTCCTGAGTCTGATTATAATAGCTCATCAGTTATAACGTTTATGTCCTACCCTTTGCTTTCGTTCAAAAAAATCTTAATAATAGCTTCAGAAAAAGAACAGGTGAAATTCTAATATCGGTAACAAATGTGGAAAAGTAGCAAGCTACAAAAAAATTACAAAAAAAAGTGAAATGATGAGAGATGTTGTTTGTTGTTTTTGTCTTCCTATCAGTTATTTACATCTGCCTAACGCCAGTTCTTACCTACGCATGCCAGACACGGTCCCTCAAAAAATCACTCTTAAATAAAATAAGAACCTGTCAAAGAGGACTAGAACGGAGTTACATGAACATCAAATTGAAAGATAGAGTCAAAAGTTCACTGATAAGGAAAAAAACAAAGGCGAAAGATGCAGTCAACAGGTCCTGACTTTAAAATGGAAATGGTCTGGTCATTATTCAGAGAGCTACGGATCAAAGATGGTCACAAATAATCACAAATTGGTACCCAATATATAAAAAACGAAGGAAAGGTAGACCATTTAAAAGATGGAGTGACGACATCGTAGAAATAGCCGGAAACTTATGGTCCAGACGGGCAAATGATAGAGCCACCTGGAATGGTTTGGAGGAGGCTTTCACCGCAAAAGGCGGCCCTTACACCTAACAATACTAACCTTATTTAAAAACAAAACTAACATTACTAACAAATAAATAAATAAGCATACATAATAGTAGATAAGAAATACATACATGTAAGGGATTAAATAAAGCTAATAACAATAATAATAATCAGTGATTTAATCGTGTGTAGCAAATAAAGCTCTTAAAGTTTTATAATATGAAAAAAAAAACTTCTTTAACAAAATTATGTAATTTTCAGTCCAACAGATTGGTGATAATCTCCCAGAATTCTAGAGACTACTTACTATTGCTAAAATTATTTTAAAAAAACAGACAACAAAATATCCATTCCTGTACTTTTTAGTATCCTATACATCGTGTCTTGTGTCACAACCGATAACAGGAATGTTTAAGTAAGTCCTACGTAACATAATACGAAGATAATTTTCTAAGTCGAATAAACTTTACAACTTTTAACTTTTCACCAAGTCCGTGTTCTCGAATTCACAAAGATACTCTATGTATCAAAGAAAGTCAAATATTCAATTAAAATTGAACTTAAAGTCGCAGTGTATAAGGTTTTATTTCAACTGCAGTTGATTTCCCATCTTATTGAGTGTAGGTAAGTTTAGAACAGAAGTAACTAAAGAAAACGCTGAAAGTTAAAAAAAGAAACATCCGTTCTTGTGTGTTCGGAGGAACTGTTAAATTCAACATTGAAACTGTTACTGAATTGCTGCTTTTAGCATTAAAACTCCCTATTAGTTTTGCGGACTAAAAATTGAAAATTCCTTTATTTCTGAGCAAAGTCAATAACTTTAAGATATCTACTCGTAGTTTATGAATGGAAGTGGTGGATTCTCGGGCGCAGAAAAAAATGTAATCTTCTCTGCGCTCAAGTTTGTAATTTTCTAATTTTACACCGCACAATTGATGTAACACTAACAGTTTTGAGGCATAGAAACAAAAAAAAAAACAAAAAACACTTTAGAGCTGGTTGTAAGAGTAAAAATAAAAATGTAAATGGACTCCCACATAATAAAAAAAATCAAATGTAATTATGTAAAATAATTTATTTGTTGAGATAGTTTTGAGACCCTATACGAGAAATTTCTCCTGCAGCGTGTATGCGTCTAGATCAAACAAATATTTTTTCCAAGCGGGTATCGCACCTGTGACACCTGGCGCAACAGTCAATGACTCAGTTACTGCGCCTATCATGTAGTTACAAACATTCATAAAGTCGTAATAGGTTATACATAAGTAATGTATATTTTTCTATTACATAGTTTTCATTAATATTCCCCAAGTTATTAACTTGATGAAAAGCAACGTTAAAGCTATTGCCAAACACACAGGCGAAGCGAATGCGATCCGAAGCGTTTTTATTTGTAGGTAATGTATGGAATTGTTTGAATCCAGGCACATAGAAAAGCGATAGCGATCCGATAGTCCATGTGACTGGCTTTAAACAATTCCATATATTACAAACAAAAACGCCTCGCTTCGCATTCGCCACGCCTGTCTGATTGACAATAGCTTTAGGGTCCATTAGATTAATTAATTATACTAATAGTAACGTTCAGTGTGATAAAGATAAATATTGTGAGTCGTATGAAGTAGGAAGTTCATTATACACCGTGACTTTTTAGTCGTCTTACAAAAGCAGCCCAGTTCATGTACCCAATGACTAGAACACGTTTATAATAAAAAAATAGGTATTTAAGAGAATTGAAAATTTTTAAAATAAAATTTTAATTCGTTATTATGACGCAAGGTGTAGTTAGAAACACCCTTGTCTCATAGAAAATGGAGATAGAATGATCTGCCCGACTATTGCGCTGGGTAGGTATACTTTACAGCTAGATACGTAAACATTTAACAGGGTGTTTCATATTTGTATTGTACCTATTTATTAAAAATAAAAATTATTATTAACGATTAAAAAAAAAATAACTTGCCTAGAGGTATTTTAGGTCGGATACATTAAGTGGACCCTTTTTGTAAGACGACTAAAAAGTCACGGTGTATAGTAGTTTATGCAGCCGACTTTGCCAGCTTGCAGTTACACAAACTATCCTTCAATAACGTCATACGTGTTATGAATTAAATCAGTACCCTTAGCACGAATTTTCACTCTTTTACTTTACAGTATTTACAGCGTTTCTTGGATGAAAAAATGGAACAGCGCCCCTGGTGTGCGAAGAAGGAACAAATTTTTCCCTTGAAAAATGTCAATATGAAATTGTCAAAGTTCCACTCCGTCCTTCCGTCTTAAACACTGAAAACTCGTACTAAGGGTACAGGTTATAAATATACGGAGAATGATTGCTTTGATCTAGGACTTAAAAATAATACTTTATTAAATGTATTTAGAAATAAGGTACAATTTAGAGAATATTTTCATATTTAATTTATGTTTCGTAGTAAGTGGTTATCAAATAATTTTAAAGCAAAAACAGTGATTTCAAGATGATGTTTACTTTCTGTTTCGGAAATCTCAAGAGAAAAACTAGGGTACCACTCTACAATGCTAAAGGTGTCTACATCATTTTAAGTATGAAAAACCCGACAAGTGCGAGCCGAACTCGCTCATAAAGGGTTCTGTAACATAATATAAAATTTCTTGTAGTTGGTTGTAACTTTGAAAGATAAATTGCGGTTTACCATTTATGAGGTTTTAAAAAAAAACTACTTACTTGATCTCGTTCAAACAATTTTTTGCTGTAAGATTGCATGGTAATGTTCATCATATATAATTTTAGGATGTTAATTTAGAACGCATCATAATTTTAAGATAAAATAAACTTGAACGCACTGATGAGTGAATGAGAGAGTATGTGTCGGAGAAAGAGGGAAGAACAATGGCGAGTGAGCTAAAAAAAGGTGAAGAAGTGTTTTTATTTCAGTCATACACACCACCCTACATATTATATTTATTTTAGTTTTATCATTCTCTTATTTTAGAAGTTACAGGGATTTACATTTTACCACTTTTGAAGTGTCTCTCGTGCAAACTGTTCAGTTAAATTAGTAACCTCAATATCATTTTTAAAGACCTATCCTCATAATATATAATAATATGACAAACACGTACCTATGGGATAGGTGAAATATTTTGTGTTTCAATTCTAAATAAAATGGGGTCATTTGTTTTTTTTTTGTGAAAATCCTCATACGGTTCACATAATTATTACATCTACTAACCAAGTTCCAACAGCTCTTATACTTTCGAAAAAAGTGGCTGTGTCATAAGGATGGAGAGACAGATAGACATAACGAATCTATAAGGGTTCCGTTTTTTGCCATTTGACTAAGGAACCCTAAAAAGTCCTGAATTTTTATAAAGCAATTTCTGGCAACTTAAACCGAAACGGTTAACACCAAATATGACGTGACGTTATAATATTATATGATAATATTACATCAAAGCTGGGTTCCGCAGCAGGCGATAGTAATCCAATTGCAGCGCACAGAGGGTCCCTAAATCCAATTTTCCGTATCGCGCCTCGGTCGCTAGGTACTTTAGTCGGTAGGGGTAGCTCCTGCCTAAAATAACATATCGTTCCGAACTCAACACTTGGTTAAACCGAAAGATGAACTCCCTTGTTTCACGGGTTTGAATATTTTATTGCTTTATTTTAAGTTTGGCAACCCTAGTTTTGGAGATGTCGTTTTTGGAAGTGAACTTTTGTCTAGAGTGGTAATTAGTTTTCATCGTGGAATGAGATGAGAGATTTGACTCTAATGCTACTGAACAAGTACTTAGTATATTTACGTGCGCGTGCATGGACAACTCGTCGTTTGACGTGGACCATGCCCGGTTGACGGCGCGTCATGTTCCACATGCGTCTCAAAGAGCTTATTTTATAGGCTGAGACAGAAAAAGAAAATCATACCATAAAGAGTCACAATACCTATGCCTAAGTAATCTAATATCTTCAAACGAGCAATACTTGTATATTTATTTACGAGATATACAGTGTGTCCGGGCACGAGTTAGCGATATTTGAAGGGGATATTCTAGGCTCATTTTCATCGACAGAAATGCTTTAAAAAAAATTCTTACTCCAAAACTTCGCGAATGGCAGCCATTTTAATTTTTTGATCTGTGTGTACAATAAAATGCAAATATCTTCGAATCCAAGAGACCTACATTCATGCAAATGACTTTATTGCAAAGTTAAACGTTGAGGCTTATCAAAAACTTACGATTTTTTTTTAAATAATATGTAAAAATAGCCAAAAAACATGGGCAAACACGAAATTGTACACAAAAATTACTGAATAATTTCACATTTTTAACTCTAGCTCGACAAGTACCCCTGAATTTTGCTAGGCGTTTTGCATTAAATTAAAAGTATTTGAGTCAGGCTATAAAACGATGTCAAAATTATTACTCTACATTAAGTATCTTAGGAGTTATTCTCACTTGAACATCACCCTTCCTTAGCGCATGTACCCCAATATTACAGGTGTCGCATTCTTTGGGTGAGCTAAATCGTTCCAACGAATATTTATGAGCTGGCATTATTGACCACCGCGTAAATGATCCCCAAGTAACCATCCTTAAACTGAAATAGTACAGTTTCTTGGATTTATTGCTGCGGGGCGAGACGGAAGGGTGATGTTCAATTGAGAATAACTCCTAAGATACTTAACGTAGAGTGATAATTTTGATATCATTTTATAGCCTGACTCAAACACTTTTAAATTAATGCAAAAACCCTGGCAAAATTCAGGAGTACTCATCGAGCTAGAGTTAAAAATGTGAAATTATTCAGTAATTTTTGTGTACAATTTCATGTTTGCCCATGTTTTTTGGCTATTTTTACATATTATTTAGAAAATTTTCGTAAAGTTTTGATAAGCCTCAACATTGAACTTTACATTAAAGTCATTTGCATGAATCTAGGTCTCTTGGATTCAAAGATATTTGCATTTTATTGTACACACCCCAGTTCAACAGATCAAAAATTTTAAATGGCTGCCATTCGCGAAGTTTTGGAGTAAGAATTTTTTTTTAAGCATTTTTGTCGATGAAAATGAGCCTAGAATATCCTCTTCAAATATCGCTAACTCGTGCCCGGACACACTGTATAATCAGTATCTTGGAAACGGCTCCAAGGATTTTCATGAAAGTTACAGATTAGGGGTTTTTCGGCCGGTAGGTCCCAGGTTCGCAAAAAGCTCGGTTCCCAAGATATAGACATTTAAAAAACCGAGCTCAACCATATATTCATTTCTTTAGATTAGGAACAAAACAAAAAACTACGACAACCAACTTACAGAAAAATACCTCACAAAGACAGGTTACAGGTATTAAGACAGAAACGAAGTTCTCTATTTGACGACATCATCGGAACAAAAGTTTTATTTTTAGTTAAACTGAGTTCTAAGAATAAATTATGAGAAAAAGTCAAGTCCCAATTAGTTTAGGTTAATGTACGCAAAACATACCGTGGGTAGTCATTTGATATGTAATATTATTTCACGGACGGTGAACTTTATTCTATGTGTAGGTGACAGTAGCCACTTCTGAGAAGTTTATACTACGCGACTACGAAGATCGTAGCAATTGCTACGCGCCTACGAAATTCGTAGACCATGCTACGCGCTTTTGAAATAAATACGCTGTTGACAGAGACGCAACCAACGTCGAAAGAAGTAAAAATATTATGTTGTCATAACTGACTGGCCTGTTGGTCTAGTGGTTAGTGAACCTGACTGCTATGCCGGAGGTCGTGGGTTCGATTCTCTCCCAGGGCAAATGTTTGTGTGATGAGCACGAGCATTTGTTCTATGTCTGGGTGTAATTTATCTATAATATGTATGTATTTAGAATTATATAAGTATGTTTATCAGTTGTTTAGTACCCATAACACAAGCTCTGCTTAGCTTGGGACTAGATGGCGTTGTGTGATAGTTACTTTGTGAAATATTATTATTATTTATTATTATAATGTTTTGAATGATATAGCTATAACCAACTAGCTTCTACCCTTTACTTCACCTGCCTTTTATCAACCACCGGTATAAAATGTATCGTTTTATTAACCGACTTCAAAAAAAGGAGGAGGTTATCAATTCGACTGTATTTTTTTTTTAATGTTTATTACCTCATAACTTGCGACTGGGTGAACCGATTTTCATGATTCTTTTTTTATTCGAAAGCTGGTGCTTCCCGTGTGGTTCCATTGTCACCATTTCAAGATCTGATGATTGGATCTTGGAGAAATCGAGGGCAATCCTCAAATTTAATTGGCTGCCACATAGTTTTTCGCAAATCTTATGAAGTAATTCAAGTACTTGCGTATGGAAATCATCATCTCATGTAGCTGAGCTGATGATGGAAGGTACAACTCCTCAAGTACCTAAGAAAATTTTGTTTGTCTTCGCATATCTCCGGAACTGCAAGTCCGATTTAAGTAATTCTTTTTTTGTTGTACTGGGTATCGTTCAACTAAGGAAATACTGCAAGTTTCATCAAATTCGGTTCAGTAGTTTTTGAGATAGGGAATGAAAGAGATGTTAACGATGTTATTACCGGTGCTACGGAGTACAAAATTCTAGTGCACATGTAAGAAAATGATGTATTTGACAAGAATTTTGGTTGAATATTTAAACTAAAAAGAGTAAAATAAAAACTTTTTCAAAAAAAAGCCTTCAAAAACAACCACAAAAAAGTGTATAATAACCTAAAAAACTTTTCTTTCGGAAGTCGGTGGCAAATGAGACAATGAAATTAATAAAAAAAGTCACCGACTTCCGAAAGAAAAGTTTTTTAGGTTATTTTACACTTTTTTGTGGTTGTTTTTTGTGTATCATTTTAGAGACAGTTTAATATCATAACTTCCTAATTAATCTTTAAATGTGCCTAATCCACTGAACCATCATTGAAGGAACACGGTGGATTTTAGTCACTCCGAGTCACTTTTACTCTACTCAGGGTGAAATGACAGCTATCTTTTATCTCGAAGAGAATTATACTGTTCCCAAGAAATCCTACCATAACGATCTTATGATATATGGCACTACGTATCTCTCTACATAATTTTATTATAATTTAATTGTATTATTCAAACCTAAGGCGCCATCTCCACGAGCAAGAGAATCGTGGCGAGAGTCCGTCCTTCTAACGTCGGAGAATTTCCACGACGAGCGATTATTCCGCCAGCGTATCGTCGCGACTCGCAACGGAATCGCCGTGTTTTGTTAAGCTACTGGTAGTGCGCTGGCCGCGCGTCCGCCACGCGCTCACTGCGAGAGCGCCGCGAGTGCGCGGCGAGACGCCGACGATACGCCCGCTCATTGCCACTCGTCGCATCGCCGCGATAATATCGCCGTGTGGAGACGCGTTCATAGTGAGTATATGGAAATACATGCCACGGCGATATTAACGCCGCGATTCTCGCGCTCGTGGAGATGGCGCCAAATAATTGTCATTATTCTAAACTACAGACCCAACCGTCTCCAAACAGGTGTAATCTATAATATCTACTATATTATGCTTTTTATTAACATTAGAATCCTTTCTCTTTCCATTAAAAAAAAAAACCGCATATAAATCCATTGCGTAGTTTTCAAAATCAAAGCATACATAGGGACAGACAGCGGGAAGCGACTTTGCTTTAAATTATGTAGTTATTAACGCGAAGTCGAAGTCAAGGGCAAAAGTAACTGAGCAAACAGCTTCAACAAAAATGAAAAGACCAGTTGGTTAAGTAGCATGGCGGAGTAAGCAGGAAATAGGATAAGGAAGGAATTAAATCTTTGTATAATACAGAGGAGGTAACTGAAAATAAAACACGAAAATATTGGAAGGAAAAAATAAACCTTACACAAAACCAACGCTTTCTGATGGACTTTATTTTAGAGGGAAATACAACAACGAATTTTTAAAACTCTTTATTATATATTTAAAGAAATGGTGTTTAAATAAAAAAAGGCTGCGACGATATTTTAGCTACCAAAATCGAAATAAAATATTTGAAAGATTAATTGTTAATCCTATTACGAGTAGCTTCTAAAAATAATGATATAAAGCCAATTTATTAAAAGACATCAAAATAGGCAGATTTACAGCAATTTTTATCGTCAATATACAAAATTATAAATGACTATCTCCTAAAATGGTTGTTAAGTTTTCAGATATTATTTTCAAAACGTCTTATTTAAAAATCATTTTCTAAAAAAATCTGTTTCTTTGGAAGTTTAAAATTGGTCTAATTTAGCTGTGACACTGTTTATGGTTTTTTTTTTACTTTTTGAAACTTTGTCTCTTGCTCGAGTTGGTAATTTTCATTAAAATCGGTTTTATGATTTCGAGAAATAGGGCAGTTTGTGCGAAAGCACGAAATATTAAAACAGAGAATAGTGAGCGTGCGCTGTAAATAGAAACACAGTAATATACCCTATATTTTATCCTTATTCTGTTTATCAAGCCACGCAAGTAACGCGTACTCCCATAAAATTAGGTCTCTATGAGACTGTACTGCTTATAATCTTATACTTACACACGAGTACAGAAAGTACGTCTTACACTTAAGTTCGTAATGAGTGGTACGTTTAGCTTCTAGTGCTTTAATAACAAAGCTTAGAGGAGACAGGCGACATTTAAGAAGGGCTTACAATAATGTAATGTCGAGTAGTGGCAGGAAAAACATCAGAATTGTTCTTTCTAACATACATACCCCTTTTTTTGCTAATTCATGATTCTGGTTTTATACCAATGTAAAAATTTGGTCATTAGGGAGACAAAATATTTCTTAAAAAACTCAAGGCTAAAATTATGAATCAGTTAGATGTATGGACCTTTAAATCAAGTAAGAAGAATGCTGATGATCATGAAAAGGGTGAAACAATTTAAAAAAAAAAAACGCTTTAAAACCTGAATGAAAAAAAAACGCATTAAAATCAGTAAACCTAATAGAAAGCAATAATGTCATTGACAGACACATACAGAGGCCATTCTTGTAGCATCTTTCGTCGTTTTGCGTCGGTGTGGTTAAAGAAATAGATTTAAAAAATCTAAAACCCACGTTTTCAAATGTCCTAAAAATAAGAAAATAACCCTACAGGGCTGAGAGAGAGGGCGTATATTATTTAAGGGATTATTTATGGGATATATTTACATGACGTGTATAGATCGTGGGTGTATCTTGCAAAGATACGCCCCCACGTTTTGAGTGGCCCCTCTCTCTGCCCCGTAGGGTTATTTTCTTATTATAAGGACATTTGAAAAGGTGGGTTTTTAGATTTTTTTAATCTATTAATTATTTTGTTATTTTAATATTTTGTTCATCGGGTTTGAAGCTACCCTGACAATTTCCGCCTGCTAGCTTATCGGGAAGTACCTCAAAGCCTGTCCGCCATCTTAGATTTAAATCCGAAGACTATTTTTGTCGTATTCCTGACAGCAAACCCTTTCATTTGATACCCATTTCATGGGGGTGGATTTCAAACAGCTAGTCTGCCATCTTAGACGTCCGCCATATTGGATTTAAGTCACGTGACTATTTTTTTGTGCTCCAGACAACAAAACCTTTTATTTGCTATCCATATCATAGGGGTGCATTTCAAATAATAATAATATTCCACAACTATCACACAACGCCATCTAGTCCCAAGCTAAGCAGAGCTTGTGTTATGGGTACTAAACAACTGATAAACATACTTATATATTTCTAAATACATACATAATATTATAGATAAATTACACCCAGACACAGAACAAATGATCGTGCTCATCACACAAACATTTGTCCTGGGTGGGAATCGAACCCACGACCTCCGGCATAGCAGTCAGGGTCACAACCACTAGACCAACAGACCAGTCAATAGCCTGCCGGTCATCTTGGACGTCCGCCATATTGGATTTAAGTCACGTGACTATTTTTTCATATTTCTGACAGCAAACCCTTTCGTTTGATACCCATATATCATGGAGATGGATTTCAGACAGCCAGTCCGTCATCTTGGGGAGGCCGCCATATTGGATTAGCGTTTCGAAAAGCAGTCGTGAGTTTGTGGCCTTATTAAGCCTTGTAGACTCACTCGATGTTACGTCAGTGAAAACGGTAATTTCCTCGATGTCTGGTATATTTTTATTACCTAGAGATTTTTATATTACTCGTATTATTGTAAAAGCTCGTTGTTACGATTATGTGAAGAAACATAATACGAAAACTTAAAGTTGCTTTTGTGTTACATGCATATTCCCATGACTGCAAAAAGAAATTCATTCATTTAAAAATTAACAGATTCGGCCAGGAATGGCCAGGATTATTGATTTTTCATATTAATATTCTTTGATGCAGTTTATAATATTATGTTTTCGTCAAATCAGCCTCGACAATTCTTTCAGTATACATCGATATCCCTCATAGTTTCGGATATAGCAATCCACGTCCAGTTGAAAAGTTAACCCTATGCTGATTACATTTTGAATTTAAATTTTCCACTTTCATATTTATCCTAATTCAGAACATAATATTTAGAAAAAAAATACCGTTTTTTTCTGTCTCGAACCTTTGGTAAATGTATGTATACCTTTTCATCGAATTAAATATGTATTATGTAAATGGGAACGACACAGGGAAAAACACTTGGAATATATAATCGATCAATCAAGCTATTGTTTTGTGAGTATGTTTTTCATACAATATGTTTTCATGCTGAAGAAAACTCTTGTCTGTTTGTGAAGCCATCAATTAGGTGTAGCGTATTACATCGATTAGCATAGTTCTTCGACTAAATGGCTATTACTTATCGTGTGTCACTATGGAAAATAAACTAATGAGAGCACTATGTACTTATTGAGCAAAGTTTATTGGTATCGACTTGAACTCACAGGGTAGTTCGTAGGTGGGACTGCAACCAGTTAATTTCAGTTGTATATAGTATCTGCTTTTTAAAGCAGTAGGTATGTACTTACTTTGTAGCGTGGGTGCGTTTGCAAACATTTACACCAATAGGTACCCAGAACAACCCGTTATAACCAGCAACACGTAACGCAGCATTTGGTCACTCAGACACGTCGAAATAACAGTAGCTTTCAAAACGGGCTAGAAAGTTACGTTAAAAATAGGCTCGACTTAAAACCAAAAGCTTCAAATACCTGTATTAAAGACCAGACCCTTTCACAGAGGAGATATCTACGAGTATTTAGCATTTTACGAGTATTTCAATCTTAATATATTTGAAACAAACATTTTATTTTTTTCTTTCTTTCTTTGTCAACATTACGAATTTTCTTTTCAGCCAAGTCTTCAGGGGCCAAGTTCAATGACGTTTTACGAGATAATAAGAATGAATTATTTTTTTCTCAGTACTTTATTTATGTCACAAAAATTAGCAGATGTACAGGTGACAAAAAATGGAATTAAGGGAGCCGTGGTATGCCAAGAGACTGAACATTGAATGATTAATTTTGTCGTTCAGTTTTGTTGAGGGTAGATAGATATATGATTATGCACAATGTTAACGCAGTGTTCTGCTTTATTATGATAATGCAGCTAAATATATTATTAGTATTTTCCAAGGAGGTTCAGTTTTATGTAAAATAAAAAAATATATATTTTGAGTGTTTTTGATGATGTATAACATCTTTTCCGTCACTTCTGAGGACTGATTTTGTTAAATGTTACGGAAGTCGGTGTAAAGTAAAGCGGAACAAGATTGGTCAGATCAAATAGTGCGCCTCGAAGTTGTGTTAGTTATTAATAAGGTGTGATGGCACACATTGTATGCGACTGCTTTGAAGTCCGCTCGTTTCTTCATTCTTTGGAATTTCTCTGGAGTAACTCAAACTCTTTATTGCATTCACATGTAAATTTAGTTTATATAAATATAATTTGGATATATTCGCGCTCACGCAGAACAGATAAAAAAAAATGGCTATTGAAATTCTTAATAACCAACCTCAATGATGATGGTTAATTGATACAGCTGTGATGGCATGCCAACCGGATCTGGCCGAGGACTACCTGCCAGATCTGTGTGGTATATTTTATTCGGAACTTTTTTCATTTAATTTTTGCTACACCATGTTTTTATCGTCCGTTACCTTATCTCTTCTAGAATTAATATTATATTATTCCATGGACAATGGTGTGAGTTTATACGTGTTTTAACCCCTTTTTTTGTAATTTACTATATTATTGTAACGTTTAATTGTTTTTTGTCCCTTTAAATAAAATAAAAAATAAGCTTCAACATGACACCCGATTTGGGCTCCAAATCCAAGCTTGTTGTAGGATGCAATCCCACCCTATGCAATCATTTATTTTTATTTTTTTATTTTATTATAAATGGTTCACCAACAATTGTTTACACAATTTCATTATAAAACACATGCTTAATGATAGGATCGTAGTGTAACAATCACTTATAGGTGAACACCACATGCATAAATTCAATAATATTAGATAAAAGTCAAGCTAAATTACACAGTAAATTGGTGATCATGCTACAAATAAAATTAAAATCATAATGCAACTCAAATTCAAAATAAAAATTAAATTAAATACAAAATTAAAACAAATTCAAATTAAAATAAATTAACATTCATAAAGCATCCAAATAAATAGTACACAAAAAAATAGAATTATAATTAAAATTAAATTAAAATCATAATGATAAAAATCTAAAAATAAAAATATCATGTGCATACATTATGATTTTTGTCGTGGAATTAAAAGTAGATCTTTTTCATAACATTTATTTTATGGATTTCCGCAAAGTAACGCCTCATTCCATAATTTAAAAAAAGAGTAAAGTGTATTCTAGTAACTCATATAAAAATTCTTGGAATAAACATTCTAGCCACGCGCTAATTTCCAGTTATCCTGTGAGTTACGCTTGTTAACATTTAACTTTCTGACGTTCGTGAGACAGGGGATACCGCTTTAACATGACAGTTAACAGCCTGCTAACACCAGTTTTAATTTATTATGATTTTGGATTTGTCATATTTAAATTTTATTATATAGAAGGAGCTCGTGGCTACGTAAGGTGAAGCTGTAATTCCGTAGGTAGGTTTGTGGATGACCCATTTATTACACACCGAGTTTCCACTGCACGTTTATCCGTTGCTTAATTACCAGGTCCGGGTCAACGGTGCATCTCAAGATGCTATCTGCAAACTGACTTGGGGCTTAGCGCCTGCGGAGGTCGCAAAACTATTAACCGGGCAACCGAAGGAAGAGGATGAATTTATGATTATATCAACCAAAAAAAAAACCGTTGCTGTCGCTGCTCTTTGTAGACTTTGAAAAACAGATTTTCAGTGGCCTGAAAGTCTGACTACTGCTCTTATCAAGGTGTATCTTATTGCCCAATACCAACTGAGTTGTGAAAGTACTACTGCTGAGCTGCATCTGGTTAAATTGGAATCAAACTACAGAATTATTGAAACTGTTTAAATCAGAATAATGTTTCGTATCGTACTAAGCCCAATGGCGAAGCATTTTTTGTCTTTACCACTTTTTTGTTTAAATTTTGCATTAAGACAAAAAGAGTGGTAAAAGCTGGCTAAAGCTGAGACCAGTTTAGCTGAGACAGGCAAGCTGGGATTTCAAGTGGTGCTGCACAAAGCAGGCCATTTATGGTTTCATGGCCACCTGAACGCGCCACGGTCAGAGTCCCAAATAACGGTGGGAGGGGTTCGCATCGGCATCGAGTCGACGATGAAGTACCTGGGACTCGTCCTTTACTGCCGGTTGGTAGGCTGTATGTTAAATTTATAACTTGTACATAGGTACACTTAAAAAATTCAATTTTAAACAAATGATATTAAAAAACTGAAATATGTGACGACTAGCAAACTCTTTGTAAAATTGACCTGTTTTATGGAGAAAAGAGAGCGGAGAGTTGCACTTTTACCTTCACAGTTTCTCAAAAACCTTTCTCGTATATTTCTAGTAAACACCAACGACTTACACCATGAAAATAAATAAAGTCTACCTTATCCGTAAAAGCTGTAAGAATGGAGTAAGTGATATGAATGACTATGGTGCTCGCCCCCGACATCGTGCAATTTCTCATGTTTAGGCTATTGCAATATTTAAACTTTGCAGTTTATTGCTATTTTTAACCGTTTCGTTTAGGTTTTTGATATAACAAACACTAGGAAAATATAATATTATATGCTTGTTTAATATGGTTATTTTTGTAACAAAAAAAAAATGCTCGAATTTGAAATTGATGAAATGCCACCAAATATAAAATGCAACATCTTAGTTCATTTATTTCTAAAGTATTTTAATAAGATTTGTGAAAAACAACAACATAAAAATTATAACTACCGCGATTTTTTATCTTTTCAAATCTGTATAATTTGCTATACAGAGTGATCAAATACCTATCATTTATGGATGTATGTATGTAAGCTCCAACATTTCGATATTTATTTTATGCAAATAATTTAAATAACGAATGATTAATCAGTCACAGTTACTCATTAATCCTCGCTCTCCAAAACACTTCAACCCTCAATCCGCTTGTTTGATTGTAAAATGAAAGTTCCGTAGAATTTGCATGTTGTCGCTTAACATTGTTATCGCTGTGAGAACAACAGATTGGGCTTATGAAATCCTACCTCCTTGTTATTTTCACGGCAGAGTAACTGGTTGAATTCCATTAATGTCTACTAACGACCGGACGCACTCCAGATTGGGGTTTAAAAGGGTTGAGTGGTTTTCTACAATCATTCCGATAAAAAGGGATGGATGTTAAGCTTTTAGCGATTTGAAGATCTCCCATCGGGTGTATTAATACCGATTTGGGGAAGTCAATGAATTAAGCCGTCTTTATGATGTTCTTTGTGGAGTGTTGCGCTTTTTACAAAAATATTTTTCTTTTCTTCTCGAGAAAAAACTCAACAGGTTTTTTTTTTAAATTGTATACCTACAATAACACATATTTTATATTAGATAATGTTCTATGTAAATTGTTACATTGCTTTTTAAAAATCTTGAGCGTAGTAAGTATTTACAAGAAAATAAAGTTTAGGCACTTTTAATGTTAATTGTTCGTGGTACTACCAGTAGTACCACGGGTAAAAAAATACTTTTATTTTTAATACTTTCATAATACTTATTCCGAATCAACTTAAACAAAACATCCTCGAATTTATGTAAAGGCAAAAATTCAAATAGGCCCCAATCGAGTATATTCCCTTTCAGTTTATCGTTTGTTTTGATTTCGCAAACTCAACGGCCCATTTGTATCCCGTGAGGAACATTCTAAACAAAACTAAAAACTAACTTATGAATATTCTCTCCTGTAGTATTAGTGTATAAGCTTGGCGGGTGTCAATCGGGTCGGAGCATGCGCAGTGTCGCGTTTAGCGCGGGCTTGCGTGCACTCCTCAGTAATTGGCCGTACGCCGTCCAGTTATAACCGGTTCCTACTGGATTTTGCTGTCTCATAAACCGTTTCGCGCGCGCGTGACGAACTGTCAACGATACGTTTAAAAGTGTAACACACCCTGTACATAAATTATGAATAAGTACGGAATAAAACATTAATTTAAGTGAGTGTCTTGTAAACTTTGAAGTTTGTTTCTTGTTAGTTTAACTTAATGATTGTTGTATGCAGTAGTTTACTTAAAACTTTGTAAATATTAAAGTGTTAGTGTTTCATTATAAATGGATTTTAAAATTATTGGTGAGTGGATTTTTTATTACAGTATTATTAACTTTAGTATAAGTATAGCTGAGTACTTATTATTAATTTTAGTAGGTAAAGGTCTTTGAATTTTTAGTGAAATACATAAAAAAAATATTTGAATTTCATTTAGACATTATTTTTTTTCTTTTCGTTTCATACTATGCCTATAAAACGCATACGTATGAAACGTTTAGGGGGTGCTCCTGTTTTTGCAGCATTTAAATAATACAACAACACATAATAATTTATAAGAGTAAACACGTTAAGCTCGATATTTTGATATACAAACTTATTGTTTAATTCGCCTAAACAAAAATATAAAGACCGTAACTCCTCGTCACATACGTGTCCATATTGTTTGCGATTACAAAACATGTAGTCCCTGTATTTCGGACTTTAATTCTCCTGACCAATATTTGACATCCGAGGGTGAAAAGCTCCCATATTTGTAAAGGATCTCGCTGATGCTTGAAGAATTATATTATTTGCATGATGTAACATCATGGATAATGTAATGTGGGTAAATAAAATATTTTAGGCAACCGTTCGCTCGAGAAACAGGCAAAAATTTTAGAAGATTATGAAAATTATGACATAGATTCCACAAGCTCTTACTTTATTTTTTTTTAAACTACGTATCGCCACTTGCTACGTCAACAACATCATCAGACGGAAGACGTCTCCTGCTGAACAGGCCTCTATTATTTTTCTTACCTATGGCTTATCAATTCTACCCACACTATCTTTTTCAAAGATCTTATAAACTACTTTTGCATACACGCACACAATTGGTGAGCGTGTATGTAAAATGCCATCTATAAAATAACTTAATATTTGATATAAAAATTCTAAAAAATGATAGTTGATAAAAGTACAATCCAAATAGCATTGACTGTCTTTTCATGAAAGGTTGACATCAACTATATTCCTCACTAACAGGTGAATTAGAATGGAGCTGGTTTAAATCATTTTCTATCATAAATTAGTTAGATTAGAAGTGGCGAAAACGTAATAATACCACTCTAAGTTGTTAAGATTTTTCCATCATTGCATGTAGTGTAGATATATGCATTTATTTTTATTCATCAAGATTTTATACTTCGTTTTTTCTCGGTTACCCGATGCTCAAACTTGCGCCAGTTTAATTAATATCCCGTCCTGCATCCCGCAGGAAAAATGATAGGTATCTATTTTTTCCATATCTATATCTCAATTTCCCTTTTCTTTTTGTATGGTTGATCCGTAGATTTTTGTATTGGTGTGTGTGAGGCAAATGAATGTTGTTTAATAGATTAGTGCCGTGATGCTACTGTGTGTGGTATACGCAAATACCACACAATGCTATGCTTATTATTTTTTGTAATATTAACAATGAAGACAGAATCAAGTAAGATTAATAAGAAGATCTTGGAATCAGCATTAAGAGTCTCTCAGTCCGTATTTCTAGACTCAAACAAGAAAATACTATTGTTTAAGTAATAAAATAAATTTCTGAGAAATAATATAAAGTGAATAAATGCAGGAATACCTTTTCATTTTAAGCATTAAGAATAGTTTAGTACAACAATATAAAGCGTAATGCAGGCTTTTATCAAGTAACAATATAAAATGGTTTTCTTAAGAAATTGTTCAGTAGCTGCCCGAAGTTTGAAAATGTATCAGAGTTGTGAATACCTGAGTCTAAATTCTTTTGATCTGAACACTTATTAAATTGAAATGAAATATATTCAGTACCAGGAAGGAGGTCACGCGAAGACCTTCATGTATTCTTTGAGAATTGGAAAAAATAGCGAAAGTATAAAATAAAGTCGCATAAGTGTGTCGACTGAACGCTAACATTTTTAAAATCAAGCAGATAATTTTTCGGGACAAAATGAGCTCTAGGTCCGTTTCTGTGCCCCGGAACATACAGGGCTTTTGAAGGACATCGTGGATTTTAGTCAGTACAAGTCTGACAGTCCCAGCCCGCCCTGCCCTGGGTGGACTCATTTGATGATTTTACCACGCTAAAAAAAGTCCGTTTCTTTACACTAGTATATAATGCAACAATTCAGGAATATCAGTTCAATAATTGTGGCGATAACATGTAAGACACAAACTGGCTTTCGAATTTTATAACATTGGCTAGGATGATTGCATTCACTGTTTCTAGAATTCTATTATTTTTCCTTATTGAACACACATAGGTACATTACACATATATGATTAAAAAAACATTTCATATAACGGTAAATTATGTGCTCGTACAAAGGTGAGCTTAACCGAGAATTCTATATTATAACTACTAATAAAAAAATCACCAATTCATCCTTAAAATGAATCGCTCATTATTTTATTTAAAAATACTTTGTAGGCTGAGTTTGAATTGTTTATGCAATGCTTCATCAAGTTGTTAGTAAGTTAAAATTAGAACATCGATCGTCCCCGTGCTTACTGTATGCACTTTTATGTACCTATTATTTGCTCCGTGCATTGTGTAGTAAACTAGGTCATACTACGGGTATTATTTATTCCCTTATCAAACAATTTTGGTCTTACACCAGTGTTTTAGAAGAAAATAACCAGTGATAATATTCTTGTCAGCCTGACGAAACATTAAGCACGTTTGCTGGATTTGTTGATAAGGACTTGCATCGGGTAGCCTAAAAATGCCACTTACCTAAGCAGTATCATAATTATCAGGATAATAATTATTATGGATTGCGTCTAATATGTTATACATACACGCAATTAACCTTTTACAATTTACGTGACCATTTTACAAATTGCTAGATGATATATAATGATTATCCTAAGGCGCGGGCCACATAGAAAAGGCCTAATAAGCAGACGGGGCGGAGACATTTCTCTTCGCCGCCTCTTTCATACAAAATGTATAGAAGCGTCGCAACGTAAAACACACAGAAGAGATGGGCGCGGACGCAACTCTCATACATTTCCGCACGTCCGCGACGTGTCCTCGTCTTACGTCTTTTCTATGTGGCCCGCGCCTAAGAAGATTCATTAAACATCACGTCGGAAGGGCCAATTCGGCATCACGTTCATTTTCTAATCTCAGCCTCAGTTAAAGACGAGAACAAAAAAAAAAAAATGTAACCGCCTTCAAAAACAACCACAAAAAAGTGTAAAATAATCTACAAAATAACTTTTTTTTCGGAAGTCGGTGCCTTTGTTTTTTTTCTTTTCATTGTCTTTTTAGCCACCGACTTCCGAAAAAAAAGTTATTTTGTAGATTATTTTACACTTTTTTGTGGTTGTTTTTGAAGGCGGTTACATTTTTTTTGAAAAAGTTTTTATTTTACTCTTTTTAGTTTAAATATTCAACCCGAATTCTTGTCAAGAACATTATTCTCTTACATGTGCACTATAATTTTGTAATCCTTCGCACCAGTACTTACATCACTCATGTACACATTAAGCTAATAAAATTCCATATCTCAAAAATTACTAAACCGATTTTGATGAAACTTGCAGTATTCTCTAAGTTAAATGATACCTAGTACAACAAAAAAAGAATTACTTAAATCGGACTTGTAGTTCCGGAGATATGCGAACACAAAGTAAATCAATCGATGCCTACTCCTTACTGTTAAGGAGTTGTACCTTCCATCATCAGGTCATCCACCTGAGATGATGATTATCAGATGCAAATACTTGAACAGCTTTAGAAAATATATGAAAATGGTACTATGGGACCAATTGGAAAGTATACCCTTTCAAACAAAAGAAAAAAATTCCAAATCGGTCCAGGCGTCTTCGAGAAATCGGGGAACATACATAAAAAAAAAAAAAAAAAAAAAAAAAAGATTCCGACGAATTGAGAACCTCCTCCTTTTTTTGAAGTCGGTTAAAAAGAAAAAGAACCTGGAACGTAAGGGCTATTGAAGGATCTCATTATTACCAATGCCTCAGTCAAAATAATAATTATGTCTAAAGTAAATAAAAACTAATAGTTTATGAGAAAAAACAGAAATTACAAGTAGTGAAAATGGATGTTAGGAAGACCTTGCAACCCACCGGTTGCAAGGTCTTCCTAACATTAATTAAATTTAGAAAGCAATTAGTGTCAGACAATCATCAATACACCTATTGATGATTGTCTGACACCGCTACTGACTGACAGCATGTAAAATTAAAACGTGTATAATAATCTTCTGTTTAAACTACACTTCGCTTAAACTAATTGCTTTCTAAATTTAATTTGCAAGTTGATTGGAAAAAGCGTAAAAGAATTTTTTTATTTTCTTTTGGCGAGCGCTCAGCGGAGAGCGCCGGCTCATATTACTGCGGATCATTTATCCTATCTTTTCTATCTATCTTTTTATTATCTCTAGCACTATTCTTTTAAATCGAAGTAGTGGTTAACTAATTCGTTTGTGAAGGTAAAATTACTTGGAAAGGTAACCTCAAAGGTGTTTGAAAGTGAAAGGACCTTTGACCGGTATTGGGACTGTACTTAATGCAAAGTTAAATTATGTTCCCACTGCTCGAAAACAAGCCTAATCCCTGTGGGAGAGACTTGGCTTTGATCTACTACATGGGTCCAGTGTTGACACTGAAGTTTCATGCCGGTTCTTCTCCATGACCGAACAACCCGAACTGGGCATTTCCTTGACGACATTTTTTTAAAAGGCTATCAAGGTACGAGTATTATGTGAAACAAAAATATAGATTTTTATGACAATCTAGCAACCCGACCCGGCTTCGCACGGGTGCAATCTCTACTATATTATACATGTTATATACATAAAAACCATCCTTTTGAATCACTCTATCTATTAAAAACCGCATCAAAATCCGATGCGTAGTTTAAAAGATATTTAAGCGTACATAGAGACAGACTGCGGGAAACGACTTTGTTTTAAACTACGAGTATGATATGATAGTGATAAACATTTAAATCAAAATATTGACTATCTGTCTGTAACTTTAGTTATACTGTGGAGCTTAAGGTCCTGGGTTTATACGAGACTGCATTAAAAGGTAACCGCAACCCTGAAACGCACTCATCAATGAAAGAAAAAACTTGAGAGGTGACAAGCGACACCCGGATCGAACGAAGTTACTGTATACATTCAACAAAAATAATCGTCGCGACTCCACTCCAGTCCACTCCGATCCGCTCAGCTAAGCTCCGCTCCGCTGCGCTCCACTCCACTCCATTCTTTGAGCTCTAGCACCCTTTCGCAACGCGCGATAAGGAACTTCGTTCCAAAAAGTGTCGTGACAACTTTTCGTAAGAATTTTTTCCGTCTAGCCCCCTTTCACAACGCGCGATAAGGAACTTCGTTCCAAAAGATTTGTTGTTATTCAGTTTAGTCCGACAGTGTCCTCCGTTTCACTCAGGACAAGGCTCATTTTGACGAATGTTCAAACAAAAAAAGAACCCGGATTTGATTTTTTGCATGTATAAAATAATGTAAGTTTACTGATACTGATACTGCTAGCCTACATCATCCCACTGCTGGGCAAAGGCCTCTCCCCATGACTTCCAATTTTCACGATCCAGGGGCAAAGTATGGATGAAAAAAATATTTTTCAGCATCAGCACGGTGTCTAGACAGTCATGTGCATGGTTGTTGAAAATAGGCTCGCTCGCCCTATTACCTCATACGTTTTTAACAAAATGAAGCTGGGTGTGTGTCTGGCATATATTTTGTACGTGTATTGAATTATTCTACCAAGAATGTCTGGAAGATATT
Organism: Agrotis segetum; assembly: GCA_036375495.1. Taxonomy (NCBI): domain Eukaryota; kingdom Metazoa; phylum Arthropoda; class Insecta; order Lepidoptera; family Noctuidae; genus Agrotis; species Agrotis segetum. Next base: position 1,470,747 of record JAQSVV010000192.1, read on the forward strand.
TGATATAGGCGTGCTCTTGACTCAAGCTTAGGTCAAAAGTGACATAGATAAAGTCGACGATTGAGCGAACTTACCCAAAAGAAGCCTGTCTTTCATTTTGAAAAGATCAGGGTTGTATGCTAATGAAACAGGCATCGAGACTTCCACTCAGCTTTCAAAACGATTATGCAGTCAAAATGGCTGAATAGCCCCAAGGTAAAGTTATTAACTTGTAGTGAGTCTAGATATCGGAAGGTTGAAGGGGGCTGGTGAGACCGCTTAATATTCCATGGGGTTTGTACATAACTCAACTTGCTTAAGTTATAAAATCTCTATTCAAACGAAACAATAACTGTTGAATGTCGCGAGAAAACCAGCTTTTAATTATCCGAAATCTTTTACGTGTCATAACTCGTCTTAATGTTCATTTCATCTGTTTATGAGGGGGATTTGGCCTACAGTGAGTTAATTAGAAGTTGATGACATTATTAAATAACAATAGCCGCACGTGTCGACTTTCCAGGTTAAGTCACGCCTGCCTGGGTCGGTCAGTGATTGGGTGACCATCCTTTACATAGAACAACCACATGTTTAATGGTTGTCCCCTTTGGCTCGGGAAACTCGGTACCTAATATTTTTTGCAAGATTTTATTTACTTTCACCTGTCCCTTGTTATATTTAATCCACTTTCCTATTTCCGATTTAGCTGAAATTTTGCACGTATATGTTTATTGTGTGACAATGCAATATTATGATGACATTTGGCTGATCTGATGATGGAGTTGGAAGGTCGCCATAGGAACTCTGTAGTGAAACGCCGCAAATCCATCGAGTTTTTGGAACGAAGTTCCTTATCGCGCGTTGTGAAAGGGGGCTAGACGGAAAAAAATTCTTACGAAAAGTTGTCACGACACTTTTTGGAACGAAGTTCCTTATCGCGCGTTGCGAAAGGGTGCTAGAGCTCAAAGAGTGGAGTGGAGTGGAGCGGAGCTTAGCTGAGCGGAGCGACGATTATTTTTGTTGAGTGTATACAGTAACTTCGTTCCATCCGGATGTCCCTTGACACCTCTCAAGTTTTCTCGTTTAATTCGTCTTGGCGAGTACTTTTGTCAATCGTAACTATTTTTTAACAATAAAACCTTCGTTTCTTAAAGAACATAGTATAAATGACCAATTTGTTTGATTAATTATTTAACATCGATTTGCTCTCGGCCTCAATTTAGCCTAGAAATAAAGCAAAAGGCTTATGACGGAGTTTGCTCTCTCCGAAAGAACTGAACTCTTGCGCATTGATGGAACACAACAACAACTGTTTGGTGCCGGACTCTGACAAGATGGTAGTTGAGTAAGGCCCAACACTACTGCCACCGCCGCCTTGGGGCCAGGTCAGACCGAAACGTGGCGCTGCGCGCACATTTCAATAGAGCTACTTAAAATCGAACTCTATTTCCCACGCGAAAAGATACACCTTTCGCAACCGCCTCTAAATTAACAGTGACACAAAAACTAACTTTATTTACTACATGTTAAGATAGACACTTGCAGTGTTAGTCCAGTCATTAAAGCCCAAACCCGAAAATAATTAGTAACTTGCTAAAATTTTAGGGGGTTCTTAAGGAAGGTAAAATAACATACTGGGTGATTTTGTAGCGTTCTGGGGTGTACGGAAAGGGTTGAAAAGGGGTGAAAAGGTGTTTTTTGCTAATAACATTGCCAAAAAAATTAGTAACACGCTGCAAATTTGGAATAGCGTTGTTCTTACGGTTTTGTAACGTGTATTAAATTTGCAGCGTTTTGCAACATACGGAACATTGTTTTTTTTTTTAAACAGTGCAATTAGTTAAAAACAGGGGTAAGAAAATTAGTAACACACTGCAAATTTGGAATTAGGTTGTTCTTACTGTTTTGTAACGTGTATGAAATTTGCAGCGTTTTGCAACATACGGAACATTGTCTACTATTAAAAAAACAATGAAATTATTTAATCACACGAGTGAAAAAAATTGTAACTCGCTGTAAATTTGTAATTAAGTTATTTTTACCGTTTCGTAAGGTATATCAAAGAACAATGACCACGCTCCATACATGCGATGACCTGTCAATCAAATTTTTTATCACATGATGTATAGTGATAAGAATTATATAAAATTATAGATTTAGTCATAACTAAGCCACCGTAAAAACTTGGTTTGATTTGACAATGAGGTAAAAATGTTATAATGAAAACAATGTTTGAGGTTAGGTAGGTACAATACTTAACTGTCAAACGAACATTAGTACCTAGGTATTGCCTATTATCTAATACCCCTTCTACACGGGTAAGTGTGCGAAGTTTCATAGAACTTCATACAAAGAATTCGTAATGCGGGGACTGCGGAGACTGCGGTGCGGCTAGGTGTGCGTTCACCATTATTATTGTTTGGTTGTCACTGACAGCACGAAAACCGTTTCGTTTCACAGTTATAACTTCACAAGACTTCTTATTAAAGAGTTAAACTTAAAGGGATTTAAAACAAAACTCAAAGATTTACTGTGTTGCAATTGTTATTATTGCTTGAATGACTATTTGAATGATAAAAATTTAACATCCTAATTTAATTGTAGCATTGTCAAGTCATTCTCATAATATGCACTCTTACCTTTTATACTCTCGATATTTAATTATACTCTGACATTTTTATATATTGAAATGATAATAATTTGACATCCTAAATTAATTGTTATATTGTTAAGATACTGACATTATTATAATATTATGTCGTTTATTACTCTTGACATGTAAACTTACATTGACATCCTAGACTTGTGTGTGTGTATTATTTATTTTTGTTATAAGGCACATTTGTAAATTTATAACTTTTTTTTATGCATTTAAGGCTTAATATAAGAATCAATACTGGCTTAGCAACCCAAATGTTCTCTTTTATAATTATGAATATGTACCCAACATTTGCACGCCACAATTGGCAGAATGTGATGAGACCAATAATTAATCTTAAGACCATAGTTTTGTACCATGTTCCGACAAATAAATTATTATGATTATGATTACAACCTCTGATTGACAACCTAGAAATACATTTACTACTAAGTAACCTTTTAAAGAATTAAATAAAATGAACTATACAAAAAAAAAAACCGGCCAAGTGCGTGTCGGGCCACGCACAGTGTAGGGTTCCGTAGTTGCCCATCAAAATACTTATGCTAACTAACTAAACTGATTCGCTGAATTTAATTTTAAAAAGAAGAATTTTCAAAATCGGTCCAGGAGTCTTTGAGAAATCGGGGAAAATACGAATTTCGAACCTCCTCCTTTTTTTAAAGTTAGTTAAAAATAGTTGACGATAAAAACCTACCTATCCCCAAAAAACATACCTATTAAAGCTGTAAAAATAAAGTTGACAAACTTACATTTGCAGTTGAATCCGATACATTTTGTTAAGAAAATATGTAATCCAAGTACATTTTATAAGTTGGGCGACTATTACTCGTAAAGTTGTAAAGCCTACTTAGTCATGACAATTTTCTTTTAAACTTCGTTATATATACTACAATTGTGAATTTTTTCACACCCCCGAACATAACCGTTTAGCTGGTAGAGGGGGGAGACACTCGAGTCGAGCAAAATTTAACACTTTAAAGCTTAATATTTCACAAACTAATTTTTTTATCAAAAAATTGTTAATGGAAACTATCAATATTTTTTAAAGACCTATTTAATGATACCCCACACTAAGCGGTACGTGAGAAAAAAAAATAACATCCCCACTTTACATGTACAGGAGGTACCCTAAAAAAATATATTTTTCTAGATTTTATTTTACCACTTTTTCGGCACAACAAATCCGTATATTTACACCAAATTACAGCTCTCTAGTACTGTGCGCCTCTGAGCTAAACTGCGGACAGACGGACGGACGGACGGACGGACGGACGGACGGACATGGCGAAACTATAAGGGTTCCTTGTTGACTACGGAACCCTAAAAATGAACGAAATACAAAATCAATAAATGATAATAGTGCTACAACTGCGTTCAAATGTCAAAATCAACTTAAAACGGAACGGTACTTCAATGCATTTGAAATGGCTGCGTTCCATATTAAAAAAAACCGGCCAAGTGCGTGTCGGGCCACGCACAGTGTAGGGTTCCGTAGTTGCAGATCAAAATACTTATGCGAACTAACTAAACTGATTCGCTGAATTTAATTTTAAAAAGAAGAATTTTCAAAATCGGTCCAGGAGTCTTTGAGAAATCGGGGAAAATACATAAGAAAAAAGATTACAACGAATTTAGAACCTCCTCCTTTTTTTGAATTTAGTTAAAAATAGTCGACGATAAAAACCTACCTATCCCCAAAAAACATACATATAAAAGGCAAAAGCTGTAAAAATAAAGTTGACAAACTTACATTTGCAGTTGTCTCCGATACATTTTGTTTAAGAAAATATGATATCAACTACATTTTATAAGTTGGTCGACTATTACTCGTAAAGTTGTAAAGCCAACTTAGTCATGATAATTTTCTTTTAAACTTCGTTATATGTACTACTATTGTGAATTTTTTCACACCCCCAAACATAACCGTTTAGCTGGTAGAGGGGGGGGACACTCGAATCGAGCAAAATTTAGCACTTTAAAGCTTAATATTTCACAAACGAATTTTTTTATCAAAAAATTGTTAATGGAAACTATCATTATTTTTTAAAGGCCTATTTAATGATACCCCACACTAAGGGGTACGCGAGAAAAAAAAAATCCTCACTTTACGTGTAAGTACTGGAGGTACCCTAAAAAAAAATATTTTACGAGATTTTATTTTACCACTTTTTCGGCACAACAAATCCGTATATTTACACCAAATTACAGCTTTCTAGTACTGTGCGTCTCTGAGCTAAACTGCGGACAGACGGACGGACGGACGGACGGACGGACGGACGGACGGACGGACGGACATGGCGAAACTATAAGGGTTCCTTGTTGACTACGGAACCCTAAAAAACGCTCTATTTGGTGGCTGTTTCAAAATTAACTTTTCTTTTTTTTCACATTACTAATTCTGTTGTAAGTTAGTACTTCGTGCATAGCAAAAAAATACTTAAATAATACGCTAAATAACATCACTATACACGCAATCTTCTGTCAAAATATTTGACAGGTCATTATTGGACATGATTCTTTGCAGCGTTTTACAACAAATTGAACATTGCTTATTATTAAAAAACAGTGCGATATACGTTATTATAAAAAAACAATGTTCCGTATGTAGCAAAACGCTGCAAATTTAATACACGTTACAAAACCGTAAGAACAACCTTATTCCAAATTTGCAGCGTGTTACAAATTTTTTTGGCAATGTTATTAGCAAAAAACACCTTTTCATCCCTTTTCAACCCTTTCCGTACACCCCAGAACGCTGCAAAATCACCCGGTATGTTATTTTACCTTCCTTAAGAACCCCCTAAAATTTCAGCAAGTTACTAATTATTTCGGGTTTGGGCTTTAATGACTGGACTTTGTCGTTGTGTCACGTCGCGCCGCGTTGCGTCTCGGTGTGAACCGACCGTTAGCCGTCGACAGATTACAGTTACCTTGTGGTATTGTTACCCAAGAAGACCTCGAGGAGGTTGATTGTACCGACCCCATACAACATTATTTTAACTAAATACTGATTTTAACCTTTAAGGATAAAATGAGAATTAAGTTTTAGTAGCCATAGCGTGATAGAATTCTGTAATACCACTTTCTAAACTAAAATATACTTTAAACGCCTCTACCGGATACGTTTTAGGAGACGGAAAGACAGTAGCGTTTCAGTAATGTCTTCTTCGTTGCTACTGATACGGAACGCTTCACACATACCTGAATTTGATTAAAGTTACCTGGTTTGCAAAAGTTTCATGGCTTCCTAAGACCGTTAACCTGGGATACACCTTACTTCTATTTTAACATGCAAAGATGTGCTTGTGAAGGTGGATTAGTAAGATGTCTTTCATATTTTGACATAAAAAATCTCAACTGCCAACGGGAATTCTATTTAAGAAACAGGACGGGACAGTTTGAGCCAGACAGTATCTTCCGCCCAACGTTGAACGGGAGGAGTTATTTCATGATTTCCCACCTAAAAAAAAGAAGAGAAAGTCATACTTTTTTGGATCAATATCTAGGTACTGCCAGTCCACTACACTGGCCAACGACCTGTCATCCGTCTTTCGCCCAGTTTGACTCAATCACTTTTCTATCGTCGTTGGTCTGTCAAACTGAGAGACGATTCACGCTTGTTTTGGTGACGTATAATTTCCACTACAAGTCTGGTTTGTCCCAGCATTTCATCCCTTCGAGAAACATGTCCATCCCGCTGTCGATTCTGCCTTCTTAGAGTACTAAGTGACTGCGATATCGTAAAATCATCAAAATGAGTCCCGAACCCAGGGCTGAGAGGCTGTCAGACTTTTACTGATAAAAATCCACGGTGTCCTTCAATAGCCCTTTACATTCCAGGGTCACCGTAATTTGATAAGTCCCGCGTATCTACGTAAATTTTTCTGAATTTCGACTTCGAAAATTTGACTTAAAATAAATAAATTCTTAAAGATCCAAAAAAAGTTACTCATTATTTTAACTTGACGATAATTTTCCCAAAATATAGAATTCGAATTTCACAAAGTGCGTTAACTAGAAACATAAATAAATTACAGATCCTGAAAGTTTTCAAACAATATCGAACATTCCTTGTAAAATTATAATGAGCAAACTATTTTGATACTACAGTTTCTTAGTTCAACTTGAAGTGCTTGCAAAATTTAAGTAAAGCAGAAAATCCAATTACGCCATACTTAAGTTTCTCTTGTCTTGTAGGTAATTGGAAAAAACAATACTGAACAACTGAAAATGCTGAATGAGAGAATAATCTGATAGATTGTCTTATATTTCCTGTTTGTGGCAATACATTATTTACTTCTTTAATATCCGTTGCTGTTCTTGTGAAGGTAAGCGTTTTATTATAGTGGAATAATATTTGACAGATATTGTATCTTTAAGTAAAGTAACTCGTGTTTAACTACTAGTATTTTTAGACAAAAGTTAAAGTTAAATAAAATTCTATTGTTAAAGACTATTTGTAACTTATTTTAACTTTAACATGACATTTGACATTCAGTGAATGTCAAACCCTACCAAGGCCCTAGCTAGTACCCTTAGCACGAATGTTTTCAGTATTTGAGACATAAAGTAAACTGGAACTTTGACAAAAAAATAGTTCCTTCTTTGCACACCAGAGGCGCTGTTCCATTTTTTCATACAATAAACGCTGTAAATACTGGAAAGACGCCGTAAAGTAAAAGTGAAAACTCGTGCTAAGGGTACTGATTTGTGATAGTGTATTATTTTAATGCAATTTGATGTAATGACATAGACACTAGCGCAGCGTCAAGAGGACTTCGGTCGTGGTGCTGTATGTATATTTGTTGTTGGAATAAATTTTAATGTATCCATAGTACTATACTACTACATAGTACTATATAACATGAAAAAATGATTTCTTTTCCCACTTATACTTTAAATTATCTGTTTCAAATTCCGTCAGCGTAATGCTCATAAAAAGTAAACAAATAAAGTTTTCCCTAAATAAATTTTAATATTTGCACAACATATTATAAGAAATCGTAGATTTATTTTCATTATTTGTACTGAATAGAAGACTTTTTCATTCAAGCGCTACCATATTATTTTACTGAAGTAATTACATCGCTTTAATCCCCAAAGGTAGGAAGGAAAAGCACGCACAGTTGACACAGAAACTCAAACAGGAATTCCCGTTCAATATTAAAACTAATTTTCATTTTAATTAATAAAGCATAGCGCTCATGAAATTTATTGGAATTCAATTTTGATCGAGATCTGAACCCGCCTTGGAACTAATAAAGCAGTATATAAATGTTAGCAGATTGCTACCAAGTTAATTCGATTAATGGTCTACCGTCGAAACTGCTAAGCTATTGAGTAATTAGGTTGATCACTTACTAATGTACGAAACTTAATAATGTTTTCTCTTTGAAGACTGATTTTATTCAGTACTTATTCCAGATCACTGGTTACAGTGATAATCAACTCAAACTTATGTTAGTGATACAAAGTAAAAAAAAAGTAATACATGGCTACACTGTTGTAGTTAAGATGCACAACAGAATCGTTATAATATAAAACGGAATATTTACCATTTTCATCATTAGTTTTGAGTTTTCAATACTCTGATTAGCAACTAGCGCGCTAGCAACAGTCCTGAAATATTATTGAAATCTCAAAACCAATAATTTCGTTTCAATTTCTAATGATGTAAACTCGTATGTAACTTTATTGCATTCGATTTTATTTAATTGAAAGAAATATATTATATCTATTTAAAACCTTTTTAGGTATATACGAGTATTAAGTGAAAAATATCTAAAGTTAGGAGCTTTGGATATGTTTTAGTTTTTTTTTTTTTTTTAACTGAATTTTTAGACGTTATCGAGGTGAATGCGTATGCACTTTGAGAATTTCTAGAGAATACTGATTTGTTTTTACTTTCGCTATTCTTCTTTGTAACATTAAGTTAAAGCTGTTCATTTCTGTCAGTCACTCAGAAAAGCGTTTTAAAACATCATTAATTAAATTGTGCGCTTAATCCTTTTTATTTAATTAGAAACTGTTTTTAAACCCCAACGTCAACCGTTGAAAACCACAACAAGAAAACAAAACTTTTTCCTGCACGAAGCAAAGATTTTCTAAAACTCTGTATTGGAAAATAGAACTTTCTCTATTCCCAAAGAATCAACTTGGTCGAAGTCGCAGAAAATATATATAGTATAGTTTAATTTGATTTGTAGGCTAACAATATCCATTATAGGTAATCCTGGGCAGAGTCGTGCCCACATTAAATAATTTAGTTCCAATTGCGTCCACCTCTTAATGTTTTATTTTTAGTCTTGTGATTGGTTCAATACAATTGCTCGTTTGCTAGTGCTTTGTTAGCCGGTCTTATTTATTTCTTTGTGTATTTATTTTTGTATTATTAAATACACTTATTAAATGGATCGCGGGAATATCTTAAGAAGTTACCGTTGCCATGAAACAAAAAATGCATTGAGGGAATATAGTGGTTTTTAGTCGAGAGAGAGTCATACAATGATTTTTCTCCCAAAAATAAACCTCAGTGATTTAGCATAATATCATATCCTCTCAGTGGGACATCTTGACAAAGGCTTTTCTCCCAATATTTTCTAGGGATTCTTATTCTGTGCCTCTTATTACTAGTGGATTATTTACGTTTGGTAAACTGAATAAAGAAAAAAAAAATCATTTGACCGACAACAAATTTTAATAAACAGTAATATTTTTTTTTTTTGAAGTGAAAACTTCTTTAGCGGCGTTGTACACTTTTTCTGTAATGGGTAAAAAATTTAAAACTCGCGTCAGGGTCACGTGACCAAAACTCGCGTCAGGGTCACGTGACCCTGATCGAAAATGAGTAAGACGTCATTCAAATTAAAAATAAAACATAGTAACAAAAAAGTTTTCACTTCTACCGGCACTCCTGGAGTGCAACCTTTTTTTTTTTTTTTTTTTTAAACGCATTAACGCATGCGACGCGCATCGTAAAGATGATTTTTTGAGGAAAGAAAAATTAGATTGCAAGCGGGATTCGAACCCACGTCTTCTGGATAGGTACTCCAGACGCCTTAACCAACTAGGCTATCGCAACCCACACCTGCAAGCTGAATTTTTCTATTCCTCGTTTACGCTTTTCGGTAGCGTAGCGCCATCTCTTGGATTAGTTTTTAACTAACTTCCACCCAACACGAGTACCTATACAGAAGACGTGGGTTCGAATCCCGCTTGCAATCTAATTTTTCTTTCCTCAAAAAATCATCTTTAGTAATATTTATGTTAACGTTAGAATGCAGATTAGTCGTTAATGTGCACATTAACTAGGTAACCTGCAGATTTCCTGATACGATCCGCTGAAGTATGAAATTTAAATTATAAAGAAAGCTCATACAAATCGCCTAAACCTAGGTGTAACAGAACAAATGCGGTTAAACCTAGGTGTATCCTTCCGTCACAGGAGCAAGTCGACGGAGCCCCGATTCGCGGGGCTCCTATTTCTGCGTGGTTTAAAAAGAAATAACCACGAAGAGGATAGCGGGGTCTGAGAGACTCCGCCATCCTCTTCCAACCTAAATTGTCCGAGTCGGGGTGTCAGCAAGTCCCGAGGGTATTATTGTATGCGTGGTCGTTAGTCTGCAGATCACATAAGTATTCTCTTTATTCTATTAGAATATTTTTTCCACTTTTACTGACTTAGCCAGATAGTCCCTTGTTAATCTGCACTCTGATTTACGCAAATTAACGGTAACATATACAATAATTTATAAGTATTTTTTTTATGGAGAGCAGTGGTGGCCCAGTGGTATTGGCCCCGACTTACGAGTTGTAGGTCGTGGGTTCGAATCCCGGCAGGCGCATTACTTTGTGTAATTTATTTCATCACCACTGCTCTCAAAACGGTGAAGGAAAACATCGTGAGGAAACCGGCATGTCCTAGAACCAAAAATTCGAAGACATGTGACATCCACCAATCCGCACTGGGCCCGCGTGGTGGATTATGGCCCACCCCCTCTCACAGAGAGGAGGCCTGAGTCCCAGCAGTGGGAACATTAATAGGCTGATGATGATGATGATGATGATTTTTTTATGTTGATACCTCTTTATTTAGGTATACAAATTAATAGTTGTGAATTTGAATTTAAGACCCTTAATCAACTGTTGCGATCCGATTCGAAACTCAGATCAGAACTGTCAATTTTCGACAGCTTCGATAGCTTATCAAATAGAACCCTAAATTATTATTGACTAGAAAAGCAAATCGAAAATCAGACATCTCATTCTTTAAGTTATTAAACCATTATTCTGAACCAGTTAGTACTCGATCACAGCACTATTTATCTATAAAGTACCAACGTATCGCGTGGTCGGCCACACGCGAGGGGCATCACTTTACATAGCTAAACACTTGCAATTTCATACTGTCATGCAACGCAGCTTTGATGACATTATCGTACAATCTATGTACTTAGCTGAGGTATATGAGGTCGGTTCATTTTAAAGCAAATTGAGGGATATTTTTTGTGTTTTATTTCGTGAAACGACTAATAGTAAAAACATTTTAAGAAGTGTTTTTTTTTTAATGAGCACACTACTCACTGAGAGTTTTTCCTATGTTGTAGGTTTGCTCACCAACATTGAAACTCACAATACATCAACATTATTTCTAGGAGATCTACCTGTATGTCATACTTTTTTTTTTCTGGGCTGGCATTGAAACCACGACACAATACAGCAGTCAATCCTTCTGCCAGTGCGCCAGACATGTTGTTTGACAAAATCCTGATTTCATCTTCAACCGAAACATTGCCTTTTTCAACCAAATTCATTATGTTATACAAATATATCTCGTAAATCTAAATAAAGATAGATTTAGTGCTTTATATTAATCATCCAAAAGTTTGTCTGTAGCCAAGGAACACGAACACGAAACTACTATTTATATTGGCGCGCCATTAATAACAGTACCTAGTCTAGTCTAGTCTACTTAAGTTTTTAAGGAAATATAAGCTAGACAGCGATGTTGGTAGCAAAACTGACTGGCCAGGGTGCGCCGGGCCGAACGTAGGAACTTAAGCACCACTCGTTGAGGCACTTTTGATGCGACAGCTGCTGCTCGCGTGTAATTCAATAGAAAATAACTTAAACAATACTCATTCACGTTATCAAGACACAATTCTATTTTGAAATATCAAGATATTAGTATGTAGGATTTATTACAAAGGGTTCTTGGTGCTTTTTTTTATAGCGTGGTAAAATCATCAAATGAGTCCTCCCACCCCGGGCAGGGCGGGAGGGACTGTCAGACTTCTACTGACTAAAATCCACGGTCTCCTTCAATAGCCTGTTATGTTCCGGGGTCACGATAAGGGAATAATCCCGCGAGGCAGGCTTTGGCCCTCTGAGAGGGGGGCCCCGTCATTATACTGACGCTCTTTGAGGCGCGCGTGGGACACGACGCGCCGTCGACCCGGGCATGGCCTTGGTCGGGCAGCGAGTTGCCCTTTACTCAAGGGTTCTTGTCAAATTTTATGTCACAAAGTCCCTGCCGTCGTACAATGAACTTTTAAATATCTCTTTAAACTTGAACCCGAAACACAAATATCCCACAAAATTCAACCAGTACCCGCGAAATCCCTAAAACATGTTTTCATACCAATGAATATTCAATAGGAAACGTGTAGGTACATATCACGTTTTAGCGGTAAAAACCGCTAAACTAAGTTTAACACGGGAACTGGTGTTTAGTTATTTTACACACGCAGCCCCCATGGAAAGCTTTCCCGTGTATTATTCAGAATTGCATATCTATACAATCTGCTGCACACTTGATTTAAATTATTCATAATTAAATGTTTACACATTTTTATCGAGCCGTTTAGTGTAGCTAGGTACACTATTACAACTTCAGGTGTGTAAAATGTGTGCAGACAATTTGAATACCTAAGTTGTTAAGTACTCGTAGTTTCTATGGAGATGCTTTCTATAGTTACATTTTTTTACCTGGTAAAATCATCAAATGAGTCCTCCCACCCAGGGTAGGGCGGGAGGGACCGTCAAACTCGTACTGACTAAAATCCACGCTGTCCTTCAATAGTATTTACGTTCCAGGGCCACGGTAATTTGAAAAGTTCCGCGACCCCGGCAGGTTTTTGACCTCTAGCTCGTGGAACACAACGCGCCGTCGACCTAGGCAATGAGCATGGTCGGACAGTGAGTCACCCATAACTCGCCGCCCGCATGCCCGCGCCTACCGGTGACCGGAGATAGTCTACCGACGTCCGACGCCGTGGGCGTCTATCATATTCATATTCATATTCATATTCATATCTTTATTTGCATTCCATAATGTTAGTTTTACAGATCTTATAATAAGCTAGGTACAATTATGGACCCTGTAGGGCACAGCAAAAGTATAAAATATTAAACTAAATTAAACATAACTAATAATGTTTGAAAATGTTCTTCATTTATAAACACTGTGCTGGAGGGAGGACACTAAGGTATCCTCTCCCTCACGCGGCCCGCCTCCTAATTGCTCTAGCCTTACCTAAATACCTATACTAAATATTATAAAGGTGAAGAATTTGTTTGGTTAAAAGCGATAGTCTTAGGAAGTACTGGTTCGCATTGAAAAAAAAATCTTTTTGTTTTGGATAGTCTATACGGGGAAGGTTTACAAAACATCACGCTATAGTCAATAGGAACCAAGCAGCGAGAGTGAAACCAAAAGTATCAGCTAGTTTTAAAATAAATGATTATAAGCTCCTTTTTTCATGGTGGAATGAGTGACCAGTGCCAGAGTTAATTAAGCCGCCTCTGGCCATTCCACATGCTTCTGACATAACTTTAGATTTATACAAGTACTCTACAAAAAGTGGTTTCCTTATCGTGAAATTCTCAATGCAGTTAAACTAATATAATTTTCATTTTGTTGGTGGCATTTTTTTAAATCAAACCGGAGTTTCGGTAAAAACCACAAACTATCTACAACTAAAACTTTTCCAATAACTTACCTTCTACTAACCAACACATATTTCAATATTTTGACCTCTACCACGCCGTAAGCTGCAGAAAATAGGTTAGTATTACACTCGCAGGCATTGGACCCAGTAACCTATCAGAAGTTGCAGTCACAAACTTTAAATCCTATACATTATGCAACAAGTTAGCTCCAAGCGGCGTACGCCTAAAGTACGGTAGCATAAGTATAACTTGACGTACTTATAACGCTGCGTAGATTTCACACATACAAGTATACATTAAAAAAAAAAACTATGCAATCATAATTGTTTAAAAGTTTCTTCTACTATGCGTTACACAATTAAAACACAAACTAATGAGATACGTATGCAAGCAAAACATTTTTAATAAAAAAAAATTGTAAAAAATCTATTGCTAGCACAGAATGTGTGTCCATCAGTTTTCATTTATTGCGATTTTGCTGTTGTGTTAGCACCTACACATGACTATTTGTGTATTTCAACTACTGGGTTACAGGCATTCTCTCTTTGAAAGCGAGTAGGCTGTAATCCACCAAGCGGATCCAGTGTAGGTTGGTAGAATGTTATATCTCATTGAGTTTTTGGTTGTAAGACATGCCTGTTTCGTCCACGGTTTCAAATTAAAGTATATAGTTGTGTATATGTTTCTTTTCTTATACTCATTGTTTTGCCTTATTATTTACATGTTTTATTTCTACACAACCAAAAAAAATGAAAATTTAGTTTGATGTTTCTTTATTCGTGATATTATTTTGTGTGATTGCGTTTGTTTATGAATTATAATATTTTTAGGTGTAACTACAAAGATGTTATAATCAACCTCTTAAACATATATTACAGTACACAATATCAAGTTATCTAAACATCGTTTAATGGAAAACATCCACTTTAATTAGTACCAGAATTTATGGTCATTGTAGTCGTGAAAGCCACTCCTTCCCTCACTTGTGGGTGCCGTTAAAGGGGACTAAAGGATTATGTTGTCGAGAGGACTGGTTGCACCGACCTCCTGTCTACTAATAACAACAGGCTGCGATTAGCATTCCATCTGATAAGCACGGTGACTGTGGAGATTTGCTCTTAGGTTTATCGTTGTAGTGGATTAAGGATGGACCATGTTTAACAGAAGAACTTTGTGGAGTTCTTAAGGTTTATCTTTAACGCTAGTTTGAGTTTAATAATCGTAGCGTTTGTTAGACTCTTTTTTTTTCAATAAGCCCCAAAAAACATCTATAAAATCATAATTTAAACTCATGGTAAATAAACAAAACTGCGTGTTTCAAACATCATAGGAAAATACAATAAATAATTTATGATTGAAGCTAGTGCGGATTATAAACATATTTTTCAAGTATATTTCTCTATCGAGGCAAATACGTATTTAAAAGCTTTTCAATTTGATCCCAAAAGTCCACAATGCATTAATAATCCCGGGAAATGGATTGGGTAAAGTTAAATACTAAATTAAACAATTTTTATCTTTATAGTTAATAGTTTAGTATTGAAAATACGTACCCGTACATTGTTAAATCGAATGCATATGACCACAAAATTGCACAGGCAATAACCCTGGCATTACTGTGCCAACCTAAAATTAGTTTTAATCCTAGCGGATAATGCATCATTAAATATTTACGCCAATATATAAATTCTATGACAACAAACGATTTTATCTTTAAATAATCCCGTTTAACAAGCTATATCCGTTTAAAATAATCATGTTAATTCGGGTTAACCCCTGGCTTGCCAAAACAGCAACGTAGCTTACCATTAGTGATGCGCATTTAATTACCTACATTAACATTTTTTCAATAACCTAATGCAATGCGCCGTTGCCATTCCTCTCTATCTTTTTCTCATTAGTCGGTATGCAATTGGGCACTTGAATGTTTTTTTTTCCACTTAGTGTGAATTGGGTCTCTACAATAGAAGTCGAGAACAGTTGAAGCCATGCAGTCGGCTTAGCATGGATATAATTAGGTTGTAAAAAGAAACAACAGATCTTATTCAAAATATTTCTATATTATCTACTACTACTCGTATAATGTGTTTTCTAAATTGTTTTCAATAATCAAAATTGAAAAGCTCGTGGCTAAATAATTACAGCGCACAAGCCGATCATTCGGGTTAAGCCGCGCTTGCCGAGGTTGATCTGTGGATGGGACACCACCTGTCATAGCGAGTTTCCTCCGTGCCTCGGAAAGCACGTAAAGCAGTTGGTCCCGGCTGTCATTTGTAGATCCTTGACAGTCGTTACTGAGTCAGAAGTTCTAAAGTCTGACAACCAGTCTTACCATGGGGTATCGTATTACCCATTGCAGTTACTGGGTTGTGGAAGTCCGATAGGCAGTCGCTCCATGTAAAATACTGATATCCAGCTGCATCAGGTTTGACTGGCAGCTGATTCCAATATAGTTGCGAAAAGGCTGGGTTAGATGATGATCAATAATCAATAATGATTAATCAGGTACCTCCCGAAACATATCGTGTCCGGTGATGACCTGAGTCATGCGGTACGTCAGGACGCCGTGACCCACAAAAAAAATCACAGTTAATTCAATGCTTGTGGACAATTTATGTCTAAAATTAATTATGGCTACCTAATCGCCACCTGGCTCTAAAACCTAATAAATTCACGTTGAAAGCGTACTAATTTCCCCATATTGACCTACATTATCATACCTACCTTATAAAATATTCAGAAACAGCCCAATATTAACAGTATTGATTTATATTATTAATTATTGCTATAGTCGATCATGAACAGCGGCCATTATAGAAATGATTAAACGTCGATCTGAAGAATTCGTTTATTAGCAATGAAATTCTACAAAAATGTTTAATCATTTCTACAGCTTCGATAATAATTTATTGGTAAACTTAATAAATTACAATAATTATGTTTAAGGCTGGCCTGTTGGTCTAGTGGTTAGTGACCCTGACTGCTATGCCGGAGGTCGTGGGTTCGATTCCCACCCAGGACAAATGTTTGTGTGATGAGCACGAATATTTGTTCTGTGTCTGGGTGTAATTTATCTATAATATGTATGTATTTAGAAATATATAAGTATGTTTATCAGTTGTCTAGTACCCATAACACAAGCTCTGCTTAGCTTGAGACTAGATGGCGTTGTGTGATAGTTAAAAAAAAAAATATACCGATTCTGAATTTAATTAAATGTTGAGATTTAATTTGGATATTTGATAAATATTTGAAAGAGGTACATCTGGATTAAAGTAAATTAATTAAAATGAAGCAATAAAAATAACATTTAAGTTAATTGCTTTTTACTTGGACTTGAATCTAAAGGCACTCCCACTTCGCGAGCATTCAGACCTGTAATATAACGTTACAGATACGAACATTCGAAGACAATAGAGCATCAAATTGCGCACTTTTATGTTACATTATAGGTGAATGCTCGTAGTGAGGGAGCGCCTTTAAGTAACTGGCTATGCAGTTATATTAGATTCAAGTCCATGAAGTAGGTCCAATGCAGGTGAACTATTAAGTTCACATCTACTTATGGAACGTCTAATAGTTAAAAGTTACCGATCGATCATCGAAATAACTATTTCTCCAATCTCTTCAAGACTGTCACTATTAAAGACGTAGAGAAACTCCCGTCGGAGTTACACAACTTAGGTTTAAAACTACTCTAGTGCTCAAAGAAGGCTTTCAGCGTACAGGTGGTAGTGCCAATCTCAGTTCTACGAGCCCTTAGAGAGCTACCCGTTTGTGTGACAGGTGAAAACTGGGTAGTGGGCTATAACGAGCTACAAGATTCCTCGTCAGATTTTTACGCTTAATATTTTAGTTTAGCTAAGTAGTGATTACAATGTAGACGAACTTCATCTAGCGTACTAGATCAAAAAGTGTTAAACGTTATAAAAAATATCTAGTTTTTATTCTGCGACAAAGATCTAGGCGTGGATGCAGGATGTAGTTACACCCCCCCTCATGCATATACACACTTTTTTTTTTTTTAGCGTGGTAAAATCATCAAATGAGTCCTCCAACCCCGGGCAGGGCGGGAGGGACTGTCAGACTTCTACTGACTAAAATCCACGGTGTCCTTCATAGCCTGTTATGTTCCGGGGTTACGGTAAGGGAATAATCCCGCGACCCCAGCAGGCTTTGGCCCTCTGAGAGGGGGGCCCCGTCATTATGCTGACGCTCTTTGAGGCGCGCGTGGGACACAACGCGCCGTCGACCCGGGCATGGTCCTTGGTCGGGCAGCGAGTTGCCCTTTACTCGCTGCCCGCATGCCCGCGTCTATGGTGGCCGGAGATCATCAAGCGACGTCCGTCGCCGTGGGCGCCTACCACTGCGGCTGGGGCGGAGGGAGGACGCTGTCCTCTCTCGCTCGCGGCCCGCCTCCTCCTTCACGAGCATTACTGCCTCGCAGAAGGAGCTGACCGCTTCCCACTCCGTCTCGCCCCGCAGCATGGCCGCAACCAATGCCGGGCGCGAGAGGTCTCCGCCTATCGCAGCCGTGAGGACACGTCGGTGCCCCGCCCAAGCTGGGCAGTCTTGCACCGTATGCTCCACCGTGTCCTCCGGGCGATCTTCGCAGTGGTGACACCCAGGCGTCTCCTCCTTTCGCATCAGACACAGGTACCTCCCGAAACTTCCGTGTCCAGTGAGGACCTGCGTCAAGCGGTAGGTCAGGACGCCATGACTTCTCTCCAGCCACTCCTCAAAGAGGGGTCTTACCGCCGCAATTGCGGCGTGCCCGGCCGTCGGTCGCGACAGTCGTTCCTTCCATACTGCCCTGAGGTCGCGCCGGAGCTCTTCCCGCCGCGCCTCGACTTCTCGAGGCAGCGGGGTCACGCCCCGGCGCTGCGCCTCCACGCGCCACTCATAGACGCGCTGGAGGGCAGTCGCCTCCAGATCCCAAGGCAGTAATCCGGCAAGGAGGTTGGCCGATTCGCCGGCAATCGTGCGGTATCCCCGGATCATTCGGATAGCCATGACCCTCTGGCATGCGACCAGCTTCTGTGGTCGCGTCCGGATGCTCAGGGCCCACACAGGGGCCCCGTAGAGGGCCATGGACCGCACGACACCAGCGTACAGCCTACGGCAGGAAGCGTTTGGCCCGCTGAGATTGGGCAGGAGTCGCCTGAGGGCGGCTGCTGTACGGTTCAGCTTTGGGGCCAAACTCAGGAAATGCTCCTTGAAGTTCCACCGGCTGTCGAGGACGAGTCCCAGGTACTTCATCGTCCTCTTGACGCCGATTGGAACTCCTTCCACCGTAATGCTGTAACTCGACTGTGGCGCGTTACGGCTGCCATGAAAACACATGGCCTCCGTCTTGTGCAGCGCCACGTCGAGTCCCAACCGCCGGATCCCATGGACGACTGTCGCGACCGCTTCCGTCGCCACGTCGGCCGCCGCCTGGTGCGACTCTCCCTGTGCAAGGACGAGCGTGTCGTCAGCGTAACAAATTACGCTGACACCGTCAGGGAGGTCGCTGCGCAGCACCCAGTCGTATCCGGTGTTCCACAAGGGCGGTCCCAGGACCGAACCCTGTGGAACACCGCACGACTTCTCTCGCCGGTTCCACTCTCCCTGGTGACCGGGGTAGATGACGGCTCTGTCCGTCAGGTAGTCCTCGACTATTCGGCGGAGGTAGGTCGGCACCCGGTGATACCGGAGTGCCTCCCTGATGCAACTCCAGGGCAGGGTGTTGAAGGCATTGGTGATGTCCAGAGACACCGCCAAGACGACCCTGCCCCGGGCCACTGCATCCCCCATCGTGTGGGCTCTCACGCGCATGATTGCGTCCACCGTCGAGCGCCCCCTGCGGAAGCCGAACTGGCTCTCCGACAGGTTCGGGCCCACTCGATTCAGGTGCCCGGCGAGGCGGTCTGCAATGACTTGCAAGATATTAATGGTCAAGATAAAGTCAGGCCTGTTGGTTTAGTGGTTAGTGACCCTAACTGCTATGCCGGAGGTCGTGGGTTCGATTCCCACCCAGGTGGTACACCTCCCCCCACAAATGTTTGTGTGATGAACTCGATCATTAGTTCTGTGTCTAATTTATCTATAATATTTATGTATTTAGAAATATATAAGTATGTTTGTCAGTTGTCTAGTACCCATAACACAAACTCTGCTTAGCTTGGGACCAGATGGCGTTGTGTGATAGTTGTGGAAAAAAAAACCATTATAAATTTTCCATTGCCGCTATAAAATGTTCATGCCTGTGCCACTCAATTTTGATATTAAACGAACTAAATTACCATTTATTTTAGCATGTAAACTGTACTTTTCCAATTGTCAACCTCGTCCTTAGTCCTTGACTATGACCTACACGATCAAGCGACACACATCTTGCGCGACGCACAGAAAATAAAACCAAACAAAAGAAGATGTTTCAAGTTTCCACGACACGTCTTACGAAGTGTCACTTTAGAACGTATTGTTGACATGACGTAAAGCAAGTTAGCTGCGTGATTAAACTAAACGTACTCATACTAGCTAATAGATAACTTGCTGCTGCTACTGATGGATCGTGACACGGCACGAAGTCGCGTCGCATCTTCGCAAGTTGCATAATCCAAGATATAAAGATACGAGACCAGTTGAGTAGATTAAAAATGAATTCATCAGAGGGATTAATAAGAAAGACCATTTAGTTTGTTGAATTATTAATGAGCCTAAAGAAGCATTTGCTTTTATAAGAGTTTTTCTTAAGTAAACATGTAATTAATTTAATCTAAGTAAATATAAATACGGTTATTTTTAGCACAAATTACAATTGCATTAAGTGCCCACTTTGTTCATCTATATCTATACATATAATAAAACTGTAGAAAAGTAATTTTTGTACATTCAAACAAAACTCAAAAAATATAGCCAGGGTTATAAAGGACAACCAATAGAACCCATTTCTAGCATTTTTAGAATTTTTGTCTGTTTGTCTGTTTGTCTGTTTGTATGTTTATTTGTTCGGGCATCACGTAAAATGTACGAAAGTTATGTAGATAACTTTAATACACAACGGCTGACCGTAACTTGAAGTAACATTTAGTTTTTGTTTCATTGAAATCGGATCAGTCTATCAAAAGATATTTGAATTCAAAGTGTACCAGAAGTAAAATTACGGTCAGTTTACACCGAACGCGCAGTTCAGTAGCGCGATCTAGCTTGGAATAGGAAAACTACATATTCAAATATAATGGTGTGGACTGGAGTGGAGTGGTTTGGAGAGGGATGTTGTGGGATAAATTGGGATGGAGTGGGATAAAGTGGGATGGAGCGGGATGGAGTGGGACTGAGTGGGATGGAGTGGTATGGAGTGGGATGTAGTGGGGTAAAGTGGGATGGAGTGGTATGAAGTGGGATGGAGTGGGATGTAGTGGGATAGAGCGGGATGGAGTGGCATGGATAGGGATGTAGTGGGATGGAGCAGGATGGAGCGGGATGGAGCGGGATGGAGCGGGATGGCGAGGGATAGAGTGGGATAGATTGGAATGGAGTGGGATGTAGTGGGATGTAGTGGGATGTAGCGGGATGGAGCGGGATAGAGCGGGATGAAGCGGGATGGAGCGGGATGGAGTGGGATGGACTGGGGTCGAGTGGGATGGAGTGGTATGGAGTGGGATGTAGTGGGATGTAGTGGGATAAAGTGGGATGGAGTGGTATGGAGTGGGATGTAGTGGGATAAAGTGGGATGGAGTGGGATGGAGTGGGATGGAGTGGAATGGAGTGGTATGGAGTGGTATGGAGTGGGATGTAGTGGGATAAAGTGGGATGGAGTGGGATGGAGTGGGATGGAGTGGGATGGAGTGGGATGGAGTGGGATGTAGTGGGATGGAGTGGGATGGAGTGGGATGTAGTGGGATGGAGTGGGATGGAGTGGGATGGAGTGGGATGGAGTAAGATGGAGTGGGATGGAGTGAGATGGAGTGGGATGGAGTGGGATGGAGTGGGATGGAGTGGGATGGAGTGGGATGGAGTGGGATGGAGTGGGATGGAGTGGGATGGAGTGTGATGGAGTGGCATGGAGTGGGATGGAGTGGGATGGAGTGGTATGGAGTGGGATGTAGTGGGATAAAGTGGAATGGAGTGGTATGGAGTGGGATGTAGTGGGATAAAGTGGGATGGAGTGGGGGAAGTGGGATGGAGTGGGATGGAGTGGTATGGAGTGGGATGTAGTGGGATGGAGTGGGATGGAGCGGCATGGAGCGGGATGGAGGGGGATGCAATGGGTGCTTTGAACGCTGCTAGGTGGGCTTTGAACAACAGAGGGCGTTTATCACAAACAGCTCAAATATTCTTGAAAAATCTAAATAAATTCTAATAATAATAGGGTTTCTATGAAAACGATTATCATTTATAAAAAAACAAGGCGAAAATTAAGCGCTTCGCACTAAGAAAACATTTTTAAATTCCGACATCCACGCGGACGAAGTCGCGGGCACAGCTAGTTTGAAATAAAAGTGGAACAAAATTAAACATTCTATGACAAGTAACTAGAATAAATGCCAGTTACGATTCCCTTTGTGATACAGGTTTCTGACCTTTTTGCACGGTTTTTATATATTTTTTGCTCATTGTTCTGTCTGTTTTGTAGCTAGCTGAAAGTGTAATGTCTTTTTTGTGAGTTTCATTCGCGTAAAAAAGGTTGAAAGGGTGTTTGGAGCATCGCTCATTTTGCGTAGTTATTCTAAGAATTTGTTCCTGTATGTGTATTTACCATACTTTCGTAGTAGACACCATCATCATTTTAGCCGTAGGGTATCCACTACATGAGCACTGGTTGGAGGAGGAGGCTTGCATCCCGCGCGATCCTGTGAATTTGAGCAAATTGCCCGTCAACCATGTAGGTGGACGTCCTACGCTACGCTTACTTGTGTGGGGTCATTGTTCCAAGTATTACGTATTATTTTCATTATGACTTTTTCTTTATTTAGCGTGGTAAAATCATCAAATGAGTCCTCCCACCCAAGGCTGGGTAGGAGGGACTGCCAAACTTGTACTGACTAAAATCCACGGTGTCCTTCCCCAATAGCCCAGGGTCGCGGTTGCTGTTCATCCCGCTACCCCGGCAGGCTTTGGCTCTCTAAAGGAGGGTCCCTTCATTGTGCTCACACTCTTTGAGGCGCGCATAGAACGCAACGCGCCGTCGACCACGGGCATTGTCCATGGTCGGACAGTGAGTCGCACATTAAAATACATGACTTAAAAAAAGTCTTTACTCAGTCGGATACCATATAAGCCTCGCACGCGATACTTGCGTCGCTGTCGTGAAACTATGATACTAAGTGCAAAATTGCACAGAAAGGAAGTTGAAGGTCCAATTCAAAATGCGCTTTAAATATGTTATAAATCTATCTGACATACCAAAATCCTCCGTCACAAATCCCACAACTACTCATACCGTAACCCTTTCTCCCTTCCCATTCAAAAAAAATTAATTCACGACACATTATCACATGAATAACCCACTGATTTGCCAGTTTCCGGCCCTTTTAGACACAATAATATATTATTATTTCCCCTATGCCCTTGAAACCGTCTGTTGGCTAGCCCCGCCCTATATTTTGTTAGTTCGTGCGTGTTCATACAAAATATAAGGTAGTAAACGGGCTAGTACTCGCGACACGCAAACTGGCCAGCTACTGGCATTGTCAAAGATTAAGTACTGGCACTTGACTGCGACAAAACTGGTTCACACGATACTGAGTTATATTACTTTTGTAAGGTTGTCATTTAGATTTTATTTGTGGCCTTGATAGATAATTTTGTACAGGAATTATTACTGTTTTGCAAATGTTATTATTTCTTTTGATATCATGATTGGCCAGAGATTATATCAAAGTCAAATCATTTATTTTAAATAGGCCATCAGTGAGGCACTTTTAAACGTCGAATATTAAAATTAAGGAAAGGGATGGGATGGGATTGATTCTACACCCATTCGCTAAGGTAGGTTGTATGGAGAAGAATGGGCAAGAAACTCCATACTTACTCTTTTTAAACATCTGTTACAATATTTTTATAACATCGTTTGAAATAATATAATTATAATGTGGAAGCAAAGAAAACCAACCTTAACCAAAATTAACCTTACGGTGTTTCCATTACCGATTACCGATACACAAGATTATTATTTCAAACCTGAGCTAATACCAATGTCATGTCCAGTGCACAATGCATTTCCATGTTTTTCTTGGATATCATTGATAAATCGGTAATGGAAACACTGTAAGGTTAATTTTGGTTAAGGTTGGTTTTCTTTGCTTCCACATTATAATTATATTATTTCAAATGATGTTATAAAAATATTGTAACAGATGTTTAAAAAGAGTAAGTATGGAGTTTCTTGCCCATTCTTCTCCATACAACCTACCTTAGCGAATGGGTGTAGAATCAATCCCATCCCATCCCTTTCCTTAATTTTAATATTCGACGTTTAAAAGTGCCTCACTGATGGCCTATTTAAAATAAATGATTTGACTTTGACTTTGTGGTCAATAAAGTTCAAAGCCATGACAAAGGCCAGTTAGGGGTTCCCAGACGCAGCTTAAAATTAATAATTGACGAAAAAGAAAAAAGTAGACGTATACGTGTTGAGGCCTGGTGCTTGTACATAGATTTTTTCATAAAGTTGGTTATGCTAAAATCTCAAAAATATTAAATATGCTTTTCAAAAGCGAAATTAAAAAACGGTATTCAAAAGATTAATTAGTCTCAACATAATTAACATGTCAAATATAATTCCTAAAGACAATAACAAATAAAAAATGTGAAATAGGAACCGTGACAATAATGTTGTCAATCAGATTTTTTTCCAAAAAAATTACAATAATTTATTCTGATGAAGGTTTGACAACTTGTTTCACAGTTTTATCCGAACGCGAAATCGAAAGGATTTGTGATGTATTTTCGGTATGTATATTACCTCTATCATGTTATGATAATAATGTCAAATGTAGAATTTTATTTGTATAATAACTTTTTTGTCAGCTTCAGAATATCATTGATTGAACAAAGGCATAGTTTTGACCTGAGGCCGGCCATACTTGAAGCTGTCGATACTGACTGCCAATAGTCAACGACTGCATAGCAAAATAAAGATTTATATTATGTACGTACACACGTACGGAACCAATGGAGTAGTTAAATTGTTTCAAGCAGCCGGACAGCTCAAGGTTATCGCAAATTCTATTCCGTTATAAAATGGGAGCATTGAAAAAAAAACAGTTGTATTGGGTTACAAAAAAATTAGGATAATCAAGCAGTTTTGTCAGAACTTATTCTCCATGCTCGTGAATGTGAATGTGCACGTTGAATGTAGAGTTGAACGCGATCGTGTGAACGTAGCATTACATTGTCAGGTACAGGCAGTTAATTAGTACATTATTATTTCAGTTTTTAGCAAAGTACTGTTACAAATATTGCAATAAATAATCCTGCCAACATAATTTGTCAATTGCAAATAATGAACATACCTACTTAATGTCAGTTTTGAACTGAAACTCCCGTATTTCATCAAAATTATAATTTAAATGTTGGCAGCCGTAACAAAATTTGTTAGTTGATTTCTCTCAATTATGAACTGACTGCTTTGTTTAAGGGTAATATCAAAACTTGTCTTAAACAGTTAAAGGGAAAATTATTATGAAAGTGACAGAAGCAGAGAAAGCCAACAAGTTAACTCTTAACGGTTAAACAGATCCACTTCCGCACTTAATTACTTACTTCACGACTGTTTTTAGAAGTTTTTGCTTTCTGTTACAAACTTCATGGGAGTTGACCTAAATTTATGTAATTATAATTTTATTTAAAATTCAAAAAGTTTGCGAACGCTGCTATTTCGTGATTGTGTTGTTTACCGTAGCATGATATAAGCTAGCAAAAAATACTCGAGTATTTTTTTACAGTAGTGCTTCCCTGGATTTACTCTCTTAATAATTACAAGTAAAGGCTTCATAACGCTTCTACTATTCTGTTTCATCATAATCACCTTAAGATCGCGATGTAAAGAGAATACCAAATAAATTGGGAGCAACGACGTACCGATGATTGTGTGTACAGAGTGAATTTTTCTCTTTTATTGGCTATATCCAAAACTATGAGGAATATCAAAATAGTTTGCCGTATCTGATTACTTCCCAGAATTTAATTCTCATTAGCAACATTATCGAATGGTGTAACAATACAGAGTTTAATTTTCTTCCAAAATCACCAAGTTCAATTCCTGGCCAGGACGATTGATTTTTAGGGTTTCGTAGTCAACAAGGAACCCTTATAGTTTCGCCATGTCCGTCCGTCCGTCCGTCTGTCCGCAGTTTAGCTTAGAGGCGCACAGTACTAGAGAGCTGTAATTTGGTGGAAATATACGGATTTGTTGTGCCAAAAAAGTGGTAAAATAAAATCTCGTAAAATATTTTTTTTCAGGGTACCTCCTGTACACGTAAAGTGGGGATGTTTTTTTTTTTGTCGCGTACCCCTCTCTGTGGGGTATCATTAAATAGGTCCTTAAAAAAAATTTATAGTTTCCATTAACAATTTTTAGACAAAAAAATTCGTTTGTGAAATATTAAGCTTTAAAGTGCTAATTTTTGCTCGACTCGAGTGTCCCCCCCCCTCTAGCAGCTAAACGGTTATGTTTGGGGGTGTGAAAAAAATCACAATAGTAGTATATATAAAGAGTTTAAAAGAAAATTATCATGACTAAGTAGGCTTTACAAGTTTACGAGTAATAGTCGACCACCTTAAAAAACGTACTTGGATAACATATTTTCCTAAACAAAATGTATCGGAGAACATTATCTTCAACTGCAAATGTAAGTTTGTCAACTTTATTTTTACAGCTTTAAATAGGTGGGTATGGTTTGGGGATTGGTAGGTTTTTATTGTCAACTATTCTACGGAACCCTACACTGTGGGTGGCCCGACACGCACTTGGCCGGTTTTTTTCTAAAATCCAATGATGCAGTTTTAGTTTTCCTCATAGTTTCGGATATAGCCATCCACGCCCAGATGATAAAATCACGTTGTAATTATAACAAACAGTACAAAAAAGGCGTCTGAATTGAAAATCAATGTAAACTTTATGATCATAGAATCTATTGTCATAATGGCTTACCGCTTGACTTCTTATTCTACATCCTTGCTAAACAAATATTTGTATGCCCTACAGACTCTCTCGGTGTTTGTTTACTCGACACAAGCCCTGCCATTGCATTCACAACACAACAAAGACTTAAATGAACCTTGTTTAAAATAAACGCTTCACTTTTTTCATTTTTTTTTTTATCAGAAGAAGAGAAAATGTTGTTGCGAAAAGAAGATTAATAGCATAGTCATTTTCTCTGTTGGCGCCTGTGATTTACGCGGCGTGAATATAAATAAAGTTCATTTTTATTTTTAGTACACTTTCTCACTGACTGGTACTACTCGTAAAATATATACGTATGTTTTTAGCTTTATGGCGCATATCTTCCGGGCTTATGAAGTAAAACCTATTTTTACGAACTTGTGCATCTTTTTATAGTTTGTTTTTTAATCTCGTAGACCAAATTGACAAATGATAACATTAAAACTGACATAATTACTATTGAAATTTATGTCAGTTTGCCATTTGCACCTGTCAATCTACGAGATTAAAAAACCGACTTTAGTTAATAAATTAACTTAACGAACTCTGTTCATAAACTGATTAGCGTCGCTTTTAAGTGGCATGCAGGTAAAGATGTGACACAGTTTATGTTCATGCAGGCAAAAATGTTATAAAATCTGACCTAATTATTATAAATTGTGGTGGAGGTGAACCTGTTAGTCTTAAAGAAAATTCTAATTGAAATAAACGCTTTGATTTTGATTTTGTCATGCCGATTGGACGATAGGCAGTATGTATGTATGGCTAGCATTCGAAATAAAAACGCTTCGGATCGCATTTGCTTCGCCTGTCTGTTTGACATTAGCTTATGTGCTTTTAATATTCATTCATAATGTGCACAGCAAAGGAGTGGAACTCATTCCCTTCGTCTGTGGTCCCGAACGAATATAACCCGAATCTCTTCAAAGTTATACCGAACAGGTCTCTTCTAAGTAAGCTCCAATGTAGGCTTTACCTCAGTTACCTTTATCCTGGACTAGAGTCAAGAGCAATAAATTATCAACTCAAATAAAAAAAAGAGTGCATTGTCCAATGGATGGCAAATATACGAGCGCGGAGTAAGTAGGTAACTCTATACGACTGATACGAGTATCAGACCAATTTTGTTGTGGACAATTAATTAAAATGATATTGAACAAAATGCACTTTCCATAATCCAGTTAAAAGATTAAAGCCTCGTACGAAATAATAATGATTTTCCTGAAAGCTGGACCAACGAATTTAAAAAATATAATTTGATTTACAGTTTTTTTCCATAAAAGCCTCCGTATAATTTTCCTGAACTTAATTAACAGATTATCTTTAGAGTGCAGTTATAAGCGACCGTATAATACTGTTACTTATAACTGACTTTATAAGAGTACTAGTGTTTGCCCGCGGCTTCGCTTGCGTTATTTTAGAATTTGAGAAACAATACGGATCGTGTGGCGCCATCTGGAATATGAACGTAATTGTTTTCTCGGCAACAGCTCTCTTCTGTTATTCGGGATGTAAGATACCTTATATCCGTGTCTATACTCCTGACAACGTATATGCTAAATTTTGGGACGATCGATTCAGTAGGTAGTAATGCGTGAAAAGGTAAAAAACAAACATACTTGCATTTTTATTATTAGTTTAGATCAATAATGTTATATCTAGGTACATAGTTTGCATAGGAAACGTCCTTATTTGAGCGACATTAATTTCAAAGAACCGTGTTTATTTTAAACATTAGACTATCATTTTTGGGTTGATTTACAGTATCGCTGCAAATTGAACGGACGATAGCATTGCTCTTCTCCCTTGCATTCCGCGTGATACCTAAAAAATAACTAATTATCTGACTCGATTGACTCAACTTGTCGTCGTTTAAAACAGAATCTATGCACTGGTTGGAACACTAATTCAAAACATAAATAAACACAATTTTTTCTAATCTTTAAAATTCCACACCTCGAAACAATTACAATTTAAAAAAATATCCAACTTACTACCTACAATTTAAATCAGTGTAGATTTATATCCTAGAAAACTATTGAAAAAAAAATAGTAATAATTTAAAATCGCGAATAATATTGAAATAAAAGTATACACATTTTTTTTATTATTTGAAACTCTCAGGACAAATATAAGAAAACTCAAAAAGTGAAAAAAGAAACAGCTAGATTTGATCCAGAGACCCCTTGCATGAAAGTCAAGCAGGATACCAACCAGACTGGCTAGTACGCTGACAGTGTTTTCAAATAGCGGTTCTTATACAAATGTCAACAATGACTGAAAATCAACATATTATAAAATTGCTAATCCCCCAAAGGGAATAGCGTAATTATACATATCCTATTAATAGAAGAGAAGTTTAAGGAATATTTGGGGAAAAATTGACTAAATAATATCCAGTGGTTTAGCTTCCAACTAAAAACAAACAGATAAAAACAACAAAATTTAAAATTGCTTATCTCCCAGGAAAAATAGCGTAATGATACATAGCCTATCAACTGAAGCATTTTATTAGGAATATTTGAGGAAAATTTGAGCGACAACTTTACAGTAGTTTAAGAGATAGATCAAATCAAAAAAACATAAAAAATTTCGAAAGAAAAAAAATGTTGATTTGGCATCAGAATCGATCCCTTATCTCGAAAAAAATACAAAAAGAAAAAAATATTCAATATACAGGAATGACAGCTCTACGATTTTATTATATGTAAAGATAATATTCTGATTTAATTATAATACTTGCACTTTAATTATTATAAATCATATATTTGTAAAATACAGATACAGTGATTTTGACGAAGTATCTCATTTATAACTATGTTCTTGAATCAGTTGTTGGGTCAATAGTTATACTGACTAATATTTAGAAACTTTTCTAATTATGTTTAGAATTTAACCAAATAGTTTAAGTACTGATATATCACAACTCACCGTCATCATACATTTATATCATTCAGTTATGCCAGAACAAGTATTCTGACGTTCTGTTAGTTCTGTATGTTTTGTGACAATCAAACTTTTTCACCTCGTTATTCATAGCCTATATTGCAATTTATTTTACTACAAAATATCGAACACTATTGGTATTCCCGTTTGGTTATATTTTTAGAGAGACCGTCAAAAACCAATAGGTAAACTACGTTTTTTGTTACGGTTTTTGGAAACCTAGCTAGAAATTCGACAGAGTTTAAAAAGACTGTCGGTGTAAAAGCGATTTCGGACGAACAGGGATTAGAAATGATATACTCGTATAGTTTAGAATGCTGGAACAGTAATAAGATTCGACAACGGGTCTTTTTTTATCGTGTTAAAATCATCAAATGAATCCTCCTAACCAGGGCGGGACGGACTGTCAGACTTGTAGGTACTGACTAAAATCCACGGTGATCCTTCAATAGCTCTTTACGTTTCAAGGTCACGGATATCTGATGAGACATTTCCACGACCGAGTCACAAAAGGGGTAATATCAGCGCATTGATTCCCACACTCTACTTGTAGTACATTTAGTAAAGAAAGAAAAGTCCTTTTATTTCAGTTGTTTTTTTCATTCAGTCCCACACTATGACTGTCTCCAGGAACGTGTAACGTGGTTGGGTTTACAAACATAGAAATACCCAGAGACCCAGGACTATTACTAGCAGATTATAATATTATAATTAATACTAGTTCCGTGCGGGGTTCACATTCGCGACCCGCTGCGCTGTAGTTCAGGCGCACTTACCCGTTGCCTACCCTTACGAGTTCGATAATATAATAAAAATAGAACCAACAACTTTCGAAAACACGTGGGGATCCTCCTGCAGACACATAATATATACACGTTATTCTTAAGATCTCTATGCTGTACTAAACATTGTAATTGTTAAAAAAAACCTTCAAAACCTTTGCTGTCATTGTCCCGATCAAAAGATACGAACTCCCAGTATAATACGTTAACATAAACCCAGCTATTCATCATACGAATGTTGGCAAAACATATTTTTATTTGTAAATTATACTCGTGTGTAACCGCCTTGTTCAGTATAACATGATATTTATGTAGCGAGACAGAACAAACATTATTTTTGTACTAATAAAGCGTTGAAAAAACTTCTTTGTTCCTTTTCCTGTGAATATAGATGTTCTTTATTTAAATACTTCCGTAGTAAGTTTCTGTTGGCTTGAAAGCATTATTAGGTCTTGCTAAGTTTTCATATTTCTATTTATTGTTGGCTTTTTCCAGCGGCTTCAGTCTACTAAATAAATTTTAAAGTTATTTTTATACATATATCGCCTGTCGTATTAAAATGAATAAATTGCTGTAAAATTGCGACGAAATAATTAAAAAAAAACAGTTCCAATTGGTAATCGAAATAAAAATGGACGTCATCATCATCATCAGCCTATTATGTTCCCACTGCTGCTGGGACACAGGCCTCCTCTCTGTGAGAGGGGGAAGATGGACGTGCCTACTAAAAATGTTTAGCTATAAAACACGTCACATTTTCATTGACCACGAGTGGCTTGCCACGTACCAGTTCGGTTATCAGACACGACACCAAGCGTAGCACTCGTAGCCCGTATATCAGGACGGTTGCTACGCCGTAGCTACTACGAAATATTACGAGTACCTATTTCAGTCTTGAACAGGTGATTTTGTCAATTACAAAATAAAATTCACACTAAATTAATGTCCTTCTACCCATTGAAAGGAATACGTGTGTTTAATTATGTATGTATATGTAAGTTCCGATTGGCTTCATTTATTTGAATTTTCAAACTAATGTTAAATACTTATAACATTCATATTTTAGTTGCGAACTTGTTTTGTATTCAATGACACAATGCGTGAAACTTTTATCCTATTACTCAAAATAATTGTTTTTTTTTTTACAGTATACAGTAAGTTAATACCATATTTTTAATAAATTCATATTAAAAATACGACTTTTGATTTACTTAATGGTACAGTCAGTTTTCAAAATCGTTGTACACCTTAATAATACAGTGTACAGTGATTTTGATATGAATGTGGTCAGCAACTTTTAATACCAACTGTACCTGGTCAAATAGGGAAACCTAAAAAAAAACAAATTTACAAATGAAGTCGGTTTAAAATATAAGGTAACGCGAAATAACGGCTGACTAAATGAAAACAAAAAACCGGGGTTTGAACACAATACGGATTATGAAACATTATTTTTGAGAACCGGAAAATGTATTAATATCTGGTTGACCGAGCCTTGCTCGGTTTTTAAAATGTCTATATCTTGGGAACCGAGCTTTTCTCGAACCTGGGACCTTGATAAATCGATTCCTTGAGCCGAAAAACCCCTAATCTGTAACTTTCATGAAAATCCTTGGAGCCGTTTCCGAGATCCTGATTATATATAAATATACAAGAATTGCTCGTTTAAAGATATTAGATATACAAATCGTGCTTTTTTTTTTTTTTTTTTTTTAGCGTGGTAAAATCATCAAATGAGTCCTCCAACCCCGGGCAGGGCGGGAGGGACTGTCAGACTTCTACTGACTAAAATCCACGGTGTCCTTCATAGCCTGTTAAGTTCCGGGGTTGCGGTAAGGGAATAATCCCGCGACCCCGGCAGGCTTTGGCCCTCTGAGAGGGGGGCCCCGTCATTATGCTGACGCTCTTTGAGGCGCGCGTGGGACACAACGCGCCGTCGACCCGGGCATGGTCCTTGGTCGGGCAGCGAGTTGCCCTTTACTCGCTGCCCGCATGCCCGCGCCTACGGTGGCCGGAGATCATCAAGCGACGTCCGTCGCCGTGGGCGCCTACCACTGCGGCTGGGGCGGAGGGAGGACGCTGTCCTCTCTCGCTCGCGGCCTGCCTCCTCCTTTACGAGCATTACTGCCTCGCAGAAGGAGCTGACCGCTTCCCACTCCGTCTCGCCCCGCAGCAT
This sequence comes from Agrotis segetum, assembly GCA_036375495.1. Taxonomy (NCBI): domain Eukaryota; kingdom Metazoa; phylum Arthropoda; class Insecta; order Lepidoptera; family Noctuidae; genus Agrotis; species Agrotis segetum. The sequence continues at coordinate 1,503,395 of JAQSVV010000192.1, forward strand.
GGCCGCAACCAATGCCGGGCGCGAGAGGTCTCCGCCTATCGCAGCCGTGAGGACACGTCGGTGCTCCGCCCAAGCCGGGCAGTCTTGCACCGTATGCTCCACCGTGTCCTCCGGGCGATCTTCGCAGTGGTGACACCCAGGCGTCTCCTCCTTTCGCATCAGACACAGGTACCTCCCGAAACTTCCGTGTCCGGTGAGGACCTGCGTCAAGCGGTAGGTCAGGACGCCATGACTTCTCTCCAGCCACTCCTCAAAGAGGGGTCTTACCGCCGCAATTGCGGCGTGCCCGGCCGTCGGTCGCGACAGTCGTTCCTTCCATACTGCCCTGAGATCGCGCCGGAGGTCTTCGCGCCGCGCCTCGACTTCGCGAGGCAGCGGGGTCACGCCCCGGCGCTGCGCCTCCACGCGCCACTCATAGACGCGCTGGAGGGCAGTCGCCTCCAGATCCCAGGGCAGCAATCCGGCAAGGAGGTTGGCCGATTCGCCGGCGATCGTGCGGTATCCCCGGATCATCCGGATAGCCATGACCCTCTGGCATGCGACCAACTTCAGTGGTCGCGTCCGGATGCTCAGGGCCCACACAGGGGCCCCGTAGAGGGCCATGGACCGCACGATACCGGCGTACAACCTCCGGCAGGAGGTGTTTGGCCCGCCGATATTGGGCAGGAGTCGCCTGAGGGCGCCTGCTGCCCGGTTCAGCCTCGGGGCCAAACTCAGGAAATGCTCCCTGAAGTTCCATCGGCTGTCGAGGACGAGTCCCAGGTACTTCATCGTCCTCCCGACGCCGATGCGAACCCCTCCCACCGTTATGTGGGACTCTGACCGCAGCGCATTCAGACGGCCATGAAAGCACATGGCCTCCGTCTTGTGCAGCGCCACGTCGAGTCCCAACCGCCGGATCCTCTGAACGACTGTCGCGACCGCTTCCGTCGCCACGTCGGCCGCCGCCTGGTGCGACTCTCCCTGTGCCAGGACGAGCGTGTCGTCAGCGTAACATATTACGCTGACGCCATCAGGGAGGTCGCTGCGCAGCACCCAGTCGTATCCGATGTTCCACAGGGGCGGTCCCAAGACCGATCCCTGTGGAACACCGCACGACATCTCTCGCCGGTTCCACTCTCCCCGGTGACCGGGGTAGATGACGGCTCTGTCCGTCAGGTAATCCTTGACTATACGACGGAGGTAGGTCGGCACCCGGTGATACCGGAGTGCCTCCCTGATGCAACTCCAGGGCAGGGTGTTAAAGGCGTTGGAGATGTCCAAAGACACCGCCAAGACGACCCTGCCCCGGGCCACTGCATCCCCCGTCGTGAGGGCTCTAACGCGCATGATAGCGTCCACCGTCGAGCGCCCCCTGCGGAAGCCAAACTGGCTCTCCGACAGGTTCGGGCCCACCCGATTTAGGTGCCCGACGAGGCGGTCTGCAATGACTCTTTCCAAGAGCTTGCCCACCTCGTCGAGCAGCACGATGGGCCGGAATGCGGACGGAGAGTCCGCAGGGCGCCCGTGCTTCTGGATCAGGACCAGTTTCCCCGTCTTCCAACGAAGCGGGAACTGGCCCCTCTCCAAGCATGCGCTAAAGAGCCCCCCCAGTCGAGGCCCGAGAGTCCCCGAGGCCAGGACCCAGGCTTTTCCTGGCAGGCCGTCGGGTCCCGGGGCGGTATTTTTGGCTTTGAGCCGCTGTACCGCCACTCTCAGGTCTACCTCGGTCACCTCTGGAGCGTCGTAGACGTCGTCGTCGCTGTGGTCCGCGTTTGCGTCAGCTTCGTCCTCAGATTCCGTCGGAGACGGAGCCATAGGCGGGGGGGTATGCTCCCCCCGCGATGGGAACAGGGCGCTCACCACATCCTCCACGAACTGAGGCTGGAGACTCTGCGTCAACGGGGGAGCCCAGGGGCGGAGCTTTTCTCGCACCCACTTGTAGGGGCGGCCCCATGGGTCCCCGTCCAGAGACTCCAGCATCTCCTTGCGGGCCAGTTCCTTGGCCCGCCAGATCTCGTCGCGGAGGACGGCCTTCGCTGCCCTGTAGCCCTCGTACAGCTCCGCCTCCACAGCCGCCGCGTCCGGAGGTCGGGTGCGGCGCCTGCGGAATCTGGTGTACCGGCGGCGCGCGGCAACGCACGCTTCGCGCAGCGCTGCTAACTCGCGCGACCACCAGTACAGCTGACGCCGGGCGCGTCCTTGCCGGACCCGGGGCATGGCCACGTCGCAGATCTCCGACATGGCCTCCCGGAACCACTCGGCCTCGTCGTTTATGTCGGCAGGCCTGTCCGGTGATGACACCCAGGCCCGCACGATCGAGGCTTCCAGGAATAGCTCCCGGTCCAGCTGCTTCAGCGCCCATCGCGGACCACTTGGGTTCCGTCCACTTGGGACCGGCGCGTCTGAGGTCTGGGCGGAGACGTCGAACCGGATATACCGGTGGTCGGAATAGGTCTCCACCTCCTCCACAACACGCCAGTCGGTGACGCGCGGCGACAGGTCGGAGGTGGCGAACGTAATGTCCACCACCGACTCGCCCCGCATCCGCACGCACGTGGGGACAGAACCCCGGTTCTCGATGACCAGGCCATGTGCCCGGGCCCAGTGCTCGAGCATCCTGCCCCGCGTGTAGTCCGTGTACCGGGAACCCCAAGCCACATTCTTGGCATTGAAGTCCCCGAGGACGAGCGCGGGGAGGGAACCAAGGGCGACGACGACGTCTCCCAGCTCCACTAGGGAGTCTTGGAACTCGGCGAGAGATCGGTTCGGGGAGAAGTAAACGCCTACCACGGCGATCTCCCCGAACCGGGCTGCGACTATCCCGCGCCCTCTCTGTACGCGATCGAGGGGCGGGGTACCGGCGGCGGCCGACGAAATTAGGGTCACCGAGCCGTCCAGGTCCGCTACCCAGTCGTTCCTGGGCGGGACAAAATACGGCTCGGCGACCACGGCGACGTTTATCAACCACTGCGCCATGCTCTGGAGCAAAAGATCCTGAGCAGCAGCGCAGTGGTTGATGTTCGCCTGGAGGAAGCGCAATGGAGACATTATTCTGAATCCATTGCGGCCTCCTCCAGGGCCCCCTGCGAGGGCGCAGCCACGGCGGCGGCGGCGGCGGCAGCGGGAGCGGCGGCGGCGGCGGTGGCAGTGGCGGCGGTGACGGCGGCGGCAGAGGGCCTACCTCTGCGCCTGGCTTCAGTGGGTGGAGCGCAGGACTTTCCCCCAGCCCGGTGATCGGCCGGCTTGCCAGCCGCCTCACATGCGAAGCAGTGAGGCGGGGCGGAGCACGAGCCGGCCTTGTGACCGGGCTGACCGCAGCGGAAGCACCCATCGCTGCGGTCCACCTCCGAGGTGCAGACGCATGCCGCGTGGTTACCCACTTGGCAGCGATAACACCTCAGGGGTCGGGGTTCCAGGATCTTTACCTGCGCCGACACCCATCCCACCAGGAGCCTTCGGCCCTCCTGAATCTTTTTGGCCGCCGCAACGGGGAAACTTATTTGCTCCTGACCTAAAAACCTCTTGCTAACTGTCAACTTTGAATACACAAACCTCATCATCATCATCATCATCATGATCAGCCGGAAGACGTCCACTGCTGAACATAGGCCTCCCCCTTAGACCGCCACGCCAAACGACAATTCGCCACTTGCATCCATCGGCTGCCCGCGACCCTCACAATGTCATCGGTCCACCTAGTGGGAGGCCTACCTACGCTGCACATACAAGTATTTGCTCGATCTACACGGCCAAAATTATTTTAATCCTTAATTGGTATCTAAACCGAGTAAATAAACAAAAAAAACGTATTTTACAAAAAAATATATATATATTTTCCAAAAAAAAAAAAAATTAAAAAAGGTCAAGATCGCTGTATTCGTACAAAGGAAAATATAATAATGCTACATTTCTTGAGTTTCTTCGTCGCTCTCTGATGAAGTTTCTGATAATATGTTCGATTCCGCAGATACAAACATAGCCAAGGTTTCAGGCAAAAATGTTTCAGCTTTCCTTTTTTTCACAGTTCGCATACTACTGAGCAGAGGATCTGAACTGAGAAGGAGGCGATTAAAAATATCCTGATTACAATTTATTCTAGAAAACTTCCTCGCAAAATCTTGGCGGTAACATCTAAAATGTTTGTTGCGAGCCTCAGCTGCTTCCTCAGAAAGCTGTCCGATTGGTAATAATGCCTTTTCAATTATAACTGCGCCATGGACTAAAATCTTGTGCATTGTTGGCGTCATAGGATGCCAATCATAAAGGTTCACATAAATACGAGCAGTTTCTGAAGCGTATCTTTCATATTTTACGGGATCAATTCTGAACCCGCTTGAAATTGCTTCTAATATGACTTTTAATCTATAAATCAGCTCGTAATTGATGCCAGTTATTTCAGCGGCTAATCTGGGGTCCTCAAAGAACCTTCTGCTGGTATTTCCATCATTTGTATTTCCCCAGTTCCACTTTCGCAGCATGTATTATGACCTCCTTTTCAAAATTAGAACGGAGTTCTTCAGTCTTGCGCCTTTTACTCCTCTCACTTGCGTCTTCAAATAATTTGCATGGTCGACCTGGCCGTTTGTGTGAAGTTGTAACAACAGGTATTTCAAAAGTACCTTCTAGCCAAGACTGGTTGTATTTTATAAAATTATCTTCTTTATAATGAGCTTTGGTCCACCTTTGTTTTATTTCTGATTTTAAATGGGCAAAATCACGTTTTAACTTAACAATTTGGTCTTCATTGTAACCTTCACATGATAAAAGTTTATCCCTTAGATAGTTTAATTTGGCATCTAAGTTAGGCAAATTTTCTTTCTTCATGAGATCAAACAAGTATTGTCGGGTAACAATCCTTACTCCTGACGTACCCACTGAACCTAAAACAAACAAACACTATGTTAAAAAACGCTAACAAACATTTTCATTTTTAGACGATGTTTCGCTGAATGTCTTTAATCCCTTAAAACAGTATTTATCCGGACGTTTCCGGAGATGTTTTTGATGGTATTTATAAGCTAAAAGATCAAATAATAACCTATAATAAAAATTATACCCCGATCTACCCCGATACATTAACAAAAACACTAGCAAAGAAAAAATATTGAAGAAAATTACGGTATGAAAATGAGTCATTTTATTATAAAAAAAACTAATGTAGTTTTATGGTTGATCATAACTTTATTCAGATAATTTGTAAGTCTCTTACCTTGTTCATCAGATTCCATCACTTTCAATTCGTAAAAAGAACTTGATAACATAAAAAAATCACCTTGAAAATTTAATATTTACAAGAGCGCCGAGAACAGATACGTACACTAGGTGAAACGGTCTAATTCCGACTGATGCTACCTGAGCGGGGTGCGCGGGGGCTCTAGACAAAGCATGGAGTATTGTTACTTGGTTCGTACTCTGTTCCGGGAACTCGTTTTTATGAATGTTATTGTTATTTTGATAATGGGACTTTTGGCCGCGTAGATCGTCGTAATACTTGTATGTGCGCTGCCTGCCCATAGCCACTTCAACTTGCAAATTTTATGAGCTATGTCGGTAACTCTGGTTCTTGGCCGAATATCCATGTTCCGGATTTTATACCAAAATGAAACTTCGAGCATAGCTCTTTCCTTTGCTCGTTGAGTGACTCTTAGTCTCTCTAAAAGGCCAGCAGTCAAAGACCACGCTTGAGAGCCATATTTCATATGCCACAGACGTCATGATATTAAACAATTGTGACTATCTTTCAACGCTTTACAGCACGTTTCGACGAAAAAAGGAAAACAAATTGCACTATTTTCCTTAGTAGGCTATTGGGAGCCGTGCCCCGGTACTTCCGGCTCATATTAAAACAGTTATCGTACAATCTTAACTGCCCTATACTTGAAACTATAGCGTCCGCTGAAAATGATATACTTAACTACAATATCCACACAAAAACCAACCCTAACAATCATAAGATAAGGTCGAATTTTCAATACAAACACAGCGACACAGAAAGACCCTATTATTTCTCATTATTAATTTGATAAGAAAAATTTCCCGTATGTGAATGGAATTTTCAACTTTATACTTTGTAGAATTAGGAGTGATTTTGTTCGAGGAGTTAAATCAAAGTATTTCGTAATCGGTTTATACAGTATTGTATTTAAACGGTCGTTATTATACAGATAGGGTTTTCATAGGTATCCCTTTGTCATTTGGAACGATGAAAAACACTGTCCTCTTTTTGGTTAAGCCAGCTGTTAAAAACGTAGTCTAATGACAGGTTGTAGCGACCCCAATATGGGGACACTTCATTATCCGATGGTTTTTTGTTTTGTCACAAAGATTGTGAGATATACACAGACATTATATGGATTTTTGCCGACTGCTCTGTGTGTATCGAATTTGTATAATGATGTGTCGTTTTCCGAAGGTTAGGCACGTAAATGTAGGATAAACGATATGATTGATGCGTTAATAATGTAGGATACATAAGTAGGGCGTAGAATCAATAATATTCTAGAAAGAATAATGTCGACTGTATCTACAGCGTGTATTAATATTGTAGGTTTTGTCATATTTCTGGGCGATATTTGTCCCTATACATTTAATTCTTGGTGTGGAACATTATTGATTTTCCATTGCGTTCCAGGGCTACGATAACTTTTTGAGACATTCCCGCAACCTTGCTGGCATTTGACCCCTTTCAGCTCCCGTGATAGGTTCTGTTCATAGGACGCAATGCACCGCTGACCTAAGTTTATAGTACTTATTAGACGGTGAGCTGCCCGTTATTTGAAATCCGCAAGTTTTCATTTACAGTAGACATAGTCCCTTTTTTTTGGGTGGTAAAATCATCAAATGAGTCCTCCCACCCCGGACAGGGCGGGAGGGACTGTCAGACTTGTACTGACTAAAATCCACGGTGTCCTTCAAAAGCCCTTTATGTTCCGGGGTCACGGTCAAGAAATAAATCCCGCGACCCCGGCAGGCTTTGGCCCTCTGAGAGAGGGCCCCGTCATTTTTGCTGACGCTCTTTGAGGCGCGCATGCCCGCGCGATTTTGGTCCCTTGGAGATTGTTAACTTTGATGGTGTGTTCAAGACCGATTAATGTAACCCCACCTTCCAAATACAAGCTGTGTGCAGATTGATGATTGATTTTCTATGAGACCATGCAAAAAAATAAGATCTCATAATCACTACAAATTATTGTTTACGACTGCTGGGACACAGACATCCTCTCTGGAAGCGAGAGTGGATTGTATTCCACCAGGGCATATTCCATCTTGGTATGCCACAGTCATGTCTTCGAAATTGTGGTTTAAGGACATGCCAGTTTGCTCACGATGTTTTATTCAAAATTTTGAGAGTAGTGTTTAAATAAACTACACAATGTAATGCGCCGGTTGAGTTGGAACCTAAGACCATCGACTCATAAGTCGTTCTCAATACCCCAAAATCTGAACACCAAAACCTAGAAATACGGCCACACATTTTTGATACACTCTACACATAATATTATTATACAGATACAGAGAGAAACAGAAATGTAATGACACGGAATGAACATTATTATTCTAAATATTTGATCAAGAAAATATAAAAAATTGTTTTTGTCGAGATCTTTCCACGGTCTTCGTTAATGTTTAATCAAATCTTGGATAACATTATTTACATATAAACAGGAAACATTTGCTTTCTCATCTATCATGGATAATAATTATGTAAATTTTGCTTTTGGAAAAATCTTAAAAGATCTGAACTGTAACAACATCCGCTGAAGCCTAATTAATTTTCGGGAGTTAGTCAAAGAATACATACTCGTAAAATATTATTTACTCAATATAATAATGATTACTGTTCTGAACTTTTACCGTCTTCGAAAAAAATAGGAGTTTCTCAATTGATAGGATTGTTTTCTTTACCTTTGGGTGTTAATGTTGATCTAAGTTAATCTTATACCATTTAACTCCCTACCAGGCTGTCGATTTTACAAGCTACCGTGACCCCTGAACGTAAAGGGCTATTGAAGGACACCGGGGATTTTAGTCAGTACAAGTGTGATAGTCCCTCTTGCCCTGCCCTGGGTAAACCACTCTGAAAAAAACAAAATTTTCTCAGTCATAGAATGTCACTTCATCTACATAGTTCTTCTACTACAAAAATAACTATAAATCCAAATTGTTTTTCAACTAAAAATAGATTATCTAACTACACAAATCCTTTCATCAGTCCACACGAATTTTATACGGACCCTTTTACTTTTACGGCGTGATAAGCTACCGTAAGCCTGTATTTGTATTCACTCCAAAATCTTGCAAACAAAAATAAAACATTAATGGGTCAGCTTTAAAAAAGAACGCGCTAATTCTCTGCCTACATTAGGACAAACAAACCATCAGGCGTACATGACGTATATCAAAGAGTGGGTACGTACAATCACGTACGAAAAAGGTATGCCACTCTGAAAAAGGCAAACATTAAAGTTTTGGTTGAGTGCCATCTCTGTCATTTTAAATGTTCTGTGGTTTCGTATACAATGTCGTCGTACCTTTGTTGGGGACAGTTCGTAATTTGAAATTTGCGTGTGGACTCGTAAAGGGAATGTTTTTTTTTTTTAGTTTTATGATGCGAGCACTTACAACTCTTTGTTTTTAAACACGAGTGCCTTTTTGTATAACTAAGCACTGTAGTGTAATTTTAAATTAAATATATACGCGTTGACTAGGTTCATTTTATGTTTGTGTTTGTTGTTTGTGTGTTTTAAAATGAACCTTTTTTTTATTTTGCTTGTTTATTTTTTACTTTTAACTAAAAATAGCACTTAAGTCAAAGCTAAGTTGGGAACGTCAAATATTAAAATGAAAGTTTTATTCTGGAACCTTTGTTTTATTTCATTCACAGAAATGACGTGTTGCCGCGTGTTAATTTTAGCATGAAAAACAAAACTTGGCAGATAACTAATTTATGACTACTTTTGTTAGCTTGGGTATTATCTGTAATAGCAATTGTATGTGTTAATAAAATAAATAAATAAACATTACGCTCATGTGGCCTTTCATAATTATTTAGTGTAAACCTTTTAAATACGTTTATTTTCACAACAGAAAAGCGATAGACTTGACATTCAAACCAGCAATTAAACAAAACAAAAACTATCAATATGCCCCATACGTCGGGCCATTAAAATTCAGTACTGTATCTTAGCCGGATATTGTGGCAGAACTTGTTTGTCACGGAAAATCACTTGAGTTCGTCACGTCACCAGCGACGAAATTGGTTTTAATGGCCCCACTTAACGTTGTCTTTGAGAAATTAAATGGTGTTTAAATGGGAATGACTCTCTTTGGTTCATATGAAAAAAACTTAGGATAATAGCCGACGATTAACGAGAACTGTTATTAAATATACACCTGTGATCAATGTATGTAATAACAGTTCTGAATGTTGACATTTCTGGTATGTTTTTTTTTTAATTGGTTTGCTCTTGACCTCAATCTAGTCCAGAACCAAAGAAAATCTAATATGGAAATTGCCCAGAAGGAACTATAACGCAACATAACAAAAACTATTTGGCACTGGGCTCGGAAGGATGATGATGATGATGAATGATGATGGTCAGGACAGGCCCTGGTGATGCCTACTACTGCCTGTGGTTCCAATGCCCGGGGGTGAATTGGTAAGATGCAGGATCCCAAACCCCAAAATATAAAAAAAAAAATTAAGCAAATAAAATTTTCCACACAAATGACACGCACCGAATAAAAAAAAGATATTGTTCTTCTATTAGATATGATTTAGCATACAGATCCCTTAATCAAAATTCTAAAGAACAGTTTATCAGATTTCCACAAAATAGAAAGAACAAAATAAAATAATTTCAGGTACATTAATCTAAAATCCATTAATACTAATAACTGTAACTACATAGAAGAAAAACGACACAAACAGGTCCCCGCAAGTCAAGGCAAGCTAAACCACGAATGCACTTAATTGGATTTCTCTTGCAGAAAATAAACGAGATTGCATTTCTTCTTGTGGGTACCTGGCGTACCTACAGTACATGGTACGGGACCCAGGCATATTGTATTCTCATTACTGAATAAACAATTCTTTTAAACGTTTGTTTTCCTTGTTAGTCAATTGAACAAGTAATCTGTATAGTAGGCATACACCATCCTGCCTATCGATATTTGCAATTGTTTTTTATTTGACGCTTGCAATTGTTTCAAATCGGCCAGTTCGTCCATATACACCATACACCATCCTGCCTATCGATACGATAGATTTGTCACAACTTCAAATATGCACCAGTGATGCCAACTCAGCAACTAGATCTGGCTATTATTCGGTGACGACAGCTACAATTTCTAGCACCTTTTCATTTCATCATGAGACTATCGAATTAGATTAAAAAAAGTGGTGCAAGCGATTTTCGACCTTATCGACATTAAAATTTAGTTTGTTTTTCTCACATTCTCATTCGTTAACATTGCTTCTTCATTAAAATCCGGTGTTTGCATCGTTGTCAATAAGGTCGAAAATCGCTTGAAGGTCGGAAAATACTTGCTTAAGGATAGCAAGTTAAAAAAAGTGGTGCAAGCGATTTTCGACCTTATCGACATTTAAAATTTAGTTTGTTTTTCTCACATTCTCATTCGTTAACATTGCTTCTTCATTAAAATCCGGTGTTTGCATGGTTGTCAATAAGGTCGAAAATCGCTTGAAGGTCGGAAAACATTTGCTTAAGGATTGCAAGTTAAAAAAAGTGGTGCAAGCGATTTTCGACCTTATCGACATTTAAAATTTAGTTTGTTTTTCTCACATTCTCATTCGTTAACATTGCTCCTTCATTAAAATCAGGTGTTTGCATAAATGTCAATAAGGTCGAAAATAGCATGAACCTTTTTTTGACTTGCTTTCGTGGTCCCTTGACACCTCTCAAGTTTTCAATCGTATTTTGGTTTAAAATAAAATGAATAACTCTTTTTTTTTACGAGTGTACATGCGATCCATGTGTGTGCGAAAAGCCTCAGTTTTCCTGGTATGGCCACGTTCACATGGTGATTATTTTCCCGTATACTGTATACAAGATTTTATCGAATAGAGCAGTAATAACAGTTCACAAATGAAAACTTAAAAATAGTTTAAACGGCGTTCATACGGGAAAATCCCGTGTTTGAGAAATATAATATTTTACCGTGTACCGTGCAAAGTTGTCCTAAAACTGGTCAACTCTATTCGATAAAATCTCGTGTACGGTATACGGGAAAATAATCGCCGTGTGAACGTGGCCTAACCGTCCCTGTAGAAAAGTAGCTAAAAAGTTTACCCACAAGTTACACTTTTTAGCTTTTTTTCTAGCACCTTTATAAAATTAGCTAACTATCTATGAAGTTGCTAAGATGGCATCACTGCTGCCGATTTGACGTTGTGTCAAAAACGATTTGATGACCTATCAAAATTGGCATGTCATGCCATCAAATTGGCATTCCACCCCCATACACGTTCAATTCTATTTGAGCAAATTGGCAGTTTTATGCCGAATTGACAAATAGGCAGTATGGTGTATGGCTACCAAAGCTATTGTCAAACAGACAGGCGAAGCGAATGCGATTCTAAACATTACAATAAAAACGCTTCGAAGTTTTAATTGTAATGTACGGAATTATTTGAATCGAATTGTTTAAATGTGACTCACATAGAAAAGTGAACGCGATCCGATAGTCTATGTGAGTTGCTTCAAACAATTCCATACATGACAAACAAAAACGCCTCGCTTCGCGTTGCCTGCTGTTTTCGAAAAAAATACTACTGGCTTCGGAGATTTTTTTTGTGTGATTGTTTAAACAATGCGGTAGTAGCAATCGCAGTTGGTTATCTCTTAGGGTCACGTTATTTGTGTTTAAATGCCATTATTAAATGTGCCGAATATTTTGGAATACGCCTCTTTCGTACAAAAAAAATAAGAATTCGCCTATACAGCTTAAGATGTCAAAGCATACCGAATAGGAAATACTCTGTAAAAAATATACCCGGATAATTAATAATTTCCTTTTTTTAAGTTGTCTTAAAACGTAACTACATAATTATAAATATGAATTTTTGATTTAATCGTAATTGTTATGCAATTTCCTACATGCAATTCAAATAATGTATTCTGATTTGTAAAACGGTAGTTTATTTAAAATGGTAGTAAAGTTGCTGAGCAATTAACTTCCCTGGTAATTAACTAGCATACGTCATATTATTATTATACCCAATAAAATCATTGATTTCTTTGCAAACATGGGTTATTAATTTCAAGCTTGAACAAAGTCGTTTGAACTTAATTTTATTTAATTTTATATTGTTAGTTTTCAACATTAATTTTATTTATTTATTATTTAAACCTCTAATATTATGTTCTTTGTGAAATTATGTTCTTGATTATGATTATTGCATGAGTTGTTTTATGTTTTTGTCTCCACATCCTATGAATTGTAATTGTAATCTTAAATTAATTAAAAAAATATTGGTAAATCTAAATTATGATTCAAATTAAGTATTTTAGGTAAAATGATGATTTTAATTTAAAACTATAATATTATTTCTAATTTAATTTTGTTTTATGTTTATTTTCTTTAGTTTAATTGTTTTTATATGAATTTCAAGTATGGCAACATAAAATCTCACATATTTTCAAGTTAAAATGTACCAATATCTGCGGGGTGGGGTCCTGGTGATCTGTAACTCGGGTTAACACCTACAATAGACACCAGCTCTTCACAAACTGCTTAAATACTGTCTTATTATCAATCAATCTTTGTATCTATGGTCTTGTTTGTGAGGAGAAATAAAATAAATTATTATTATTATTAACCCATTTTTTTAAACAATAGATTGTTCCATTTTCTACCGGCAGCGGCGGCGCCGGCGGCGCATGAGCATGTGGATACATAAATATTAGGAAATCAATTTCAGAACAGTTTTGTTTAACTACAGTAGCACCGAGTATAAATGCTTAGAAAATTTTAACATAGAATATCAGACAGATTAACAAAAATGTAAGAAGATTAAATTAAATTATTATTTTGCTCAAGTTGCTTTGGATTTTGATCTAAATTCGTAATACCATATCTTTGAAGATCCTCATCAATAACACTCAACCATGCTAATGCCACTCTAATCTCGCGAATTAAAAAAACCGAAACCACAGATACATTCAAAGGTACACTTGAGATCACAAGCTCTTAAGCGAACATACAAACAGGATTACGGAAGGGTTAGTTCCGCATAAGTAACCCTCTAACGCCGACAACTTGTACAGACAGGCTCATATCAACAGCGATGATATCAAAGGACGATGATCATGGTCTTTGAGAAGTGTTTCTAACATCTTAACCTGTTATAGTTCATGTCAGCCGCACGGTTCTAGTTTTGACAAGAGAGGCATACTTTGTGCAAGTTGTGTTTGAGGATTAGGGACTTTGGAAACACACACATTTCTCAATTGAGAAATGTGTGTGTTTGTGAGAGTTTTGATTGTGAATGTGGATGAGTAATGTAGAGGAAGACCAACTTAACCACTTCCCTGTCCGATGAATCACATGTGACTCACGACCATTGTTTATCTATTGTGTCTGCTGCGCGGACAGTGAAAGTGTTAAAGATGGGTGAACTGTGGAAACTGTGTAATTGCTAAAATGGCGATGAATAGAAGAGAGATGAATGGAAGTAGAAACTGGACTGCGTAGTCGCCCCGAACTTAAGTTTCTATTACCACACATCTAATAAAATGCCAGACAAATAATGTGATTTGGTTTTTTTTTCTTTTTTCTGTAATTGCGTTATAAACGTTTTTGTCTTTTGCTTCTTCTATAGTAGAAGACTTTGAATACATTTATTTTTTACTTCTGCAACTAATAAGAATTCAAATTAACGAGTTCAAACAAATACTAAGGTAACTTACAATGACTATGAAATGAGATATGAAAATTATGATGATACGAGTATGAGACTATGAACATTAATTTTCGTTTGAAACAAAAACGATTCTGTTGCAGATATTTGCTTTTCTCGGTAACTGTGTAATACTCGGGTCTCAAAGTCCAATTGAAATATGTTTACCTAGAATCTCAAATAGCGCGATGGCCGTACCTACTAAAATCGTAGGAAAGATGCAAAAATGCAGAATATTATTCTATTAGTTTGCTAAGTTTTTCCTTTGTAGCAGTCGGTTCTTTATTTACTTTTATTAATATTCTAGCTTTGCCCGCGACTTCGTTCGCGTGGATGTCGGAACATAACATTTTTTTTTTAATATAAAATTGACGTTTCCTGCAAACTTTCGTTTGATCAAAATTTTTTCTTATTGGATGCCTACGTCATAACATCTACCTGCGTGCCAAATTTCAATCCGATTCGTCCAGTGGTTTAGGCTGTGCGTTGATAGATCACTATGTCAGTCAATCACCTTTGAGTTATAATAATTATATAGATTGGCAAAAAGTTGGAATATTTTTGATTTGTCTGTCTTATTAATCTGAAACAAAATAAAATAAAAATTAGTCCTTACTAATAGGTATTAGTAAGGACTAATTTTTATTTTATTTTGTATAATAGGTATTTGTTTGGTATGGGAAATGTATCCGCGCCAGAAAGAGCAGCAGCCAAGAACTTAGCCACAGTGCCAACATTAAAATAACACGATGATAATATTAACGTCCTATCATTCACCAAACAATTCGATATTATTTTCCTACAACACACACTAGAGATAAACCACAATAACGGTACAAAATGACAACAGTAATATTAATGTTGCGGTTATATTACTTATTGACAGCGCCATCTCTAAATAGTCCGATTTAATTTAGGCATTTCAAAATAGGTTTAATGGATATGAAATGCTTATAGGTTATAATCGTGCAACAAAATTCATTTGTATGTTATGGAGAAAATTATGGAACTCAACGCGCCCTCGACCCGGGCATGGTCCATGGTCGGACAGCGAGTCGCCCATCACTCGCTGCCCGGATGCTACTTATAGGACATAAAAAAGGTAAAAGTGTAGGTCTTTCATGATAACACTCCCTCAATGACCTGATTATCAACATGCATCACATGTTCCACACTTTGGAAGAGGCAGGATATAATCTCTCGTTTAAATATTAAAACCACACACCACCATTTCACAACTTAAGAAAAAAAGTAACTTCTAACACCACGTGTTGTTGGCATCTTAACCAAAAACGTTGGCGAAATACGAGATTTTTGAATTAGGAAACGTGTTGAGAACTGGCCATTACGACCAAAGGTCACGCACAGGGGCCGAGTTCCCACGAAATGGGGCCACAGCCCTACAGGTCGGCAGCCCACAAATTCTATAACTAACCATAAAGGAAGGAAAGGAATTACTGACTGGCGACACTTGAGCAAATTTATCAAGAAAGTTAGGGATCGCAAAATAAAAAGGTACTTTGGTTAACTTCAGTGGCTAACCACTGAAGTTAACCTGTCCTGTCCTAAGACTATAGTTATGAAAAAATGAGACGGGTAACGTGTGAGTTACCACGGTGGTGATGCCGATTTGTGTTGCGTAATGATAGCCATACACCATACTGTCTATTGTCCAATCGGCATGATACTGCCAATTGGATCAGTTAGAATTGGCGGTGTGTGGGCGTGGAATCCATCAAATTGGCATGACATGCCAATTTGATCTGGCTTTCAGGAGTTGCAGTGGTTTGGGAATAGTGTGGTGGGTTTGTCACTCATAACTTATCAATAAGTACTCAGCCTATATTAGTCCACTGCTAGACATAATTATGCCTCTCCCAAGCTGCGCCACATCATACTAAACGCCACCGTCCGCATCCAGTCTGTCAAAACCACATTTTAGCTAGGGACGTAGGACATTATGCTTTCCACGTGTAGCCAATTTGCAGTACTAAATCAATGCAATAATTTACAATATTTTAATACTAAGTAAGAGTCAATTTATTCAACCAACCATTGCCATTCATGCAAATAAATGAATTAATAGGTACCTACTACCATAATAATTAGCATGGCCAACGATTTTGCAATTTATGTGTTGCATAATATTGAAACTAAGAGCAATCATTATGGCAATAAATGTGGCTACTACAATGTATTTAATAAGTAATACTACCTATTAAATACATTGCAGTAGGTTAGTACATTTAGGTTTTGATTACTGTTTGAATATTATAAACAATTTTACATAATTACCGGGTAAAGATGGCGGCAGGGATTGATTTGGCAAAAATGTAGTATAAACGTTTGTAGTACCCTCGATACAGGAGTATTTTCTAATTTGCAATAAAGGTTTAATTGATTTATTTTTAATTTATACAAACGTTGTCCCTTACTAGGAATTTCGCTTGTACCATGAATGCGTTTACAAATATAGAAACTCACATATGCACAAACAACTAGACCCAGAATTACTACTTGCATGTCATAAAAAAAATTGTTCCATGCAGGGACCGAACCCGCGATACGCCGAGCAGCAGTCGATCCCTTAGCC
This sequence comes from Agrotis segetum, assembly GCA_036375495.1. Taxonomy (NCBI): domain Eukaryota; kingdom Metazoa; phylum Arthropoda; class Insecta; order Lepidoptera; family Noctuidae; genus Agrotis; species Agrotis segetum. Next base: position 1,519,891 of record JAQSVV010000192.1, read on the forward strand.
AGTGCACCGTCAAATTTGATTGACTGGTTTTGTATTTTTTTAATTTTTAGGCGATTCTTCAAAACACGCGAGATAGGGCATGAATTGGATGCAACATCGCATAGGTTTTTCTGAAATCCGTTGAGGACAAATACGCGTACTTTGTAAGACCGCGCGGAGCACCGCCATCCTGTCCGCGCGGATTAGCGGTGTCAGAATCGAGTTAGATAAAATGTTTAACATTTACAGTTATATAAAACAGGCTTTCCACCTATCCTGAAGAATGAATAATTGAATGAGCATCTGAGCCATCACGATTATTTCAAATAGTGACAAAATAATTAATTTCAAATGGATTAACATGTCTCCAGTTGCCAGCTTACGCTGTCAATTCCGGTGAGTTCACAATTTGAATCAATACTGGTATAAATCTTTTTCGGGTACTTAACTGTTGACGATGAAATAAGTCCTTTTATGCTAACATAACTAACATTGCCCTGGGTTTATTGTACTGTACGGTGGGAAAAGGTGTCCCCAATTCCTTCCATCAACTCTTGTCCTGGGCCGCTTCGCAGCCTCTTAGATTAGCAAATATGACGATACGTATCGTCATATTATTAACGATCGGCAGACTGCAGGCTTTAATGGAATCTTTTTTGAACAAAAATTGAACTATTTGCTATTATTTCGCGAGCAAACGGTAGAAAGTTGTTTTTAATTGCCATATCTAATTATTACGCTCTCATTCAGAACCCGACTTACAATAATAATTTCTCTCAGCAATTTGATGTCTTATGTGACATTCAATGTAAGTTACAATGAAATCATAGCAACAAGCACGATAATCTGTTCTAGTCAATTTATTAAACAATCAAAAAGTTCTAAAATGACATTAAACCGCTACAAGATTAAAACAAGAAGACATCGACACACTTATGTTAATAAAGTGATGTCTCCATCGAAACCCGGTTGAAAGTCGTGTGAGTGACATATAGTAATGACATCTCGCGTCAAGATCTCACTCCAAGGCAAGCCGGGTTCGAGTGCCCTCCAGTTTACACGTCGCCTCCCTACTCGACTCGGAGAAATTTAATCTGAGTAGGGACAAGAGGGGAAAATAATCGTATTATATCGTATTTTTGTGACTTACAAGGTCCTCAACAAGTTTCTTGCGAGACCTACCTTTAGTAAAGATGTCAGGATGAGAATCGAGCTATAAAAACACTGGCCGCTGTATTTTTGAAACGGATTCTTTCTTATATTCTTCTTCTTACTTTTTTGTGAAGGGTCTGACCGTGTTAGATAAACTTTTTGTGATATTTGACGAGATGGGACGTAAGCACTTATTTGTGATAATGGTATGGCGTCAATGTTTAACTTTTAATTCAAGTAGTGCCTGCTGTGGTGAGTTATAATGGATTAAAGCTCTCTTGTCTTGTCGTCGTGGTAGATTTATCATGTTTTCGATTTTTTGATTCTTTGCCGCATTGCTCATAAATTAACGGTTCAGAGAGAACTGATGATAAAAAAAAATACATAAAATATGCACCTGATTGGAAATGAAGTTATGACTGGTAAAAAGCGGTCATTGCCACATTTTCTCCTTAAACATAACCAAACTAAGACTAGTTAAATATAAAAAACACATCATCAAAACCATACCAAAAGTTATAAGACAAAAAAAAAACAAGATCAATTATTTTTATTTCCTTCCAGTTCCTTCTACTCGGATGACCTAACAACCTAAAGAACGCAGCGAATTAATTAATTACGGATGACTGACAACTAGGTATTGCGGTGAAACTCTGGAAGAAATGAAAGAAAACTTTTTCTTCAGACATACTTTCAGTTTTTTTTTTAGGATAGAGTTCAGCAAAGTTTGCGAAGGCGACATCCGTCTTTTAACGCTAGCTCGTAGGAAAATATGTAAGTATATCTGAACTAAGGTGAAGATTACGGTCGCGGGACTTCTCGCATTACCGTGACCCTGGAACGTAAAGGAGTATTGAAGGACACCGTGGATTTAAGTCAGTACGAGTCTGACAGTCTCTCCCGCTCTGCCTTGGGTAGGAGAACTCATTTGATGATTTTTCAAAGTAAAAAAAAAAAAAAAAGGAGACGATAACAAACTCTGATGATGTGACTTGACGTCTATTCAGTAGTCACATTGCCATGATTCGTGATGACCATTATTTCGTTGTCATTAGTAAGTCTCCAACAGTCATTATCAAAATACAAGCATTGTGAAAAAATTTAATAGTTCAAGAAAAATTAACGCCATCACGGATCAGTCAGCCCTAATATCATCGTCAGGTCAACTTTTTTTATTCGAATAATAAAAAAAGTCGACCTGTAGATGATATTAGGGCCGTCCTTGGACCTTGCTTCCGTTTATTCAATTAATTGTAAGACTAATAATCAAAATTCTTCGTCCTTCTACCTTAAGAGCAGCGAGCCGTATAATGAACAGCTACCCTCATGCATACATAATGCCCGTGTATAATTTATTTTCTTCGCTGCTGTGTATACTCTCTTTATTTAGTCTTTAAGAGGAAGTCGTAGAATAAAAAATAATATAGTAGCAGCACAGGTCGATCTTTAAAGTAAAGCGACGCTTGCCGATGATGGTCTGTAGATGGGTAACCATTTATCGTAACAATTTTCACTAGTTCCTTGGAAGAAAGAAGAAAAGAAGTACGTAAAGCCATCCGAAACGGCTGTCATTTGTAGGTTTTCGTCGTCAGTCGTTCCTGATAGTCAAAACTCGAATCGTAAGTTTGACAGCCAGACTTACCTATTATAATATTAATTAGTTAAAAAAAACGAACAAAAGAAATGAAATTAACAATAAAAATCGACATCACAAAAAAAAACTCCAACGCTGTCAACTCGTAATGTGCCCAAGAGACTTGCGGCGTTGTATACCACGTTTTATGACATCGGTTAGCGTCCGACCAAAGTAAATAATTATGGGCCAATTAATTACTTACTTAAATGAAATAAAATAAAAACCGTAACATCATAATATTTATTTATACAAGAGATTACAAAATTGTTGACCTTTAAATTATTATTTAGCCAACAACTTTTCCTGAAAATTCCCTTCAAACTTATGAAAAACTGAACATTAATAATCCGGGGGATTTCCGTGGGTATAATATTTTTGGTGAAGCGGTGTCAGACTAGATGATTAGACCGTACCTCCAAAATTCCCAAGACCGTTTGTACGTCTTAATATTATCATAAAATATGCTAAATCCATTTAAGAGCAGTTTTTCTTTCTCAGCTTACTGGCCTGAAATATTGTTATGGCTACTGACGGCTATGGGAATTTTAATAATGGAGCTTTTTAACCTTACATTGCTACGTGCTATACTTAATAAAGTCTGGCGTTTTTGTGAAGGTTTTAAAAACCTTTTAGAGGGTTAACAAGTTGTTTTATAATATGTGAAGTTGGGAATTTATTGGGGAGTGTAAAGTTATATTAGAATTTTCGGGTAAACTGTTATTTATTTTATAATGAAGATTGTGGTTATGGTGAGAATTTTGTTAGCGTCAGTTAGAAGATATTTATAACTCCCTAATTTTTTAAAATGGTGTTATCATTTCATTTCCTTTTGTCACGGTATTAAAAATCTGGTTACCAAAGTATTTTTTGTTGGAGTTTATAAGCATGTATGTATTCAATTGACTCATATATACTTATAAGTAACTTACAAGCCACGTTAAAAAAAACCTGTAAAAAAGTTAATCGATGAAAAATTATTATAAAAATCAGGGTTTAAAGGTTTCAAACTATTTTCTATCGGAGACACAAAATATTTACCTACATATTGCATTTTAGATTTCGATTCCGTTGACATGAACCAGAATAAAATACAATTCCTTCGTAAAAAAAAACAAATCGTGACAAATGCTTCGCAGTATTTTTGCAGCGGTAACGAAAAAAGTGAATTTATATTCTTCGCGGTGATTGTTTTGAAACTCGACCGTGAGGAAAAAGAAAAAGTTGTGTGGAAGGAGTACACTTTGAATCTCAAAAACGGCTTCAGACGAAAGGCGTTGCTTTTGAGGGGAGACCGTCTATGTGTCTAGTCTGACGGGGCACTACAGTTGCATATAATGTAGCATGAAGCAAACCATAGACTAAATACTACATTATAAACTTCAATCAACTTTCGTCTGCGTCAGGGATGGTAAATCTTCTTCGTGAAAAGAAAATTCGATTGCTCTAATATAGAATGTCACCCACGTCAAAATAACATAAGACGTTAAAATCGAATTTGCTTATTAAATAAAAGCGCCAGGTGTACTCAATCAGAAGATTGCAGGTTCAAGTACTGCTCAAAATCAAATTACTGTTTTCACAAAAAAGCTAAATTCAACTGTAGCAGAAATAATATTTTTTTATAAAAAAAAGTTAGTGAGAGAGAGGCCCCTTATTATTGGATGAAAATCCTGTCGAGTTATTTAATAATGTTTACTACTTAGGGGATAACTGAGTAATAATAGCGCTAGCATAATCATAATCTCCGTTTACTTGTAATATTTTCCGCTCCGAGTCCAAATATTTTGCGCAAAGTTTAACCAGCCCGCCACGCTTGGCTCATCAATTTCTCTTACTTTTTTTATTATAGCCGCGCCGAGGTGCGGATGTTCCAGGCATTTCTGCGCTTACAGTTACTTATTCTTTTATTAATAAAAGTTTATATGCCCCTTGTTCACCCCTCCTACTTTCCACGATCGTTTATTTCGGTAAGTATATGATAGGATCTAATGCCACCCACGCAAATGTTTCTTCACGTAATTTTTGGATAAGGTGTAAGCTCTTTGAAGGTGGTTTTCAGGAAATTACTGTTACCTAAACAATTTCAAATCATTTGCATTTCTTAAATAACTTCCAAAAGGACATGAGCTTATGGTAGTTAGTTTTACTGATCATCAATCTAATACATTTTGTCTGTTCCACAATTTTACTAGAACCGGATTGTAAAGCTTCTCATAGGGAGATAGGATAGAGAGGAGTGGGCCATAATCCACCACGCGGGCCTAGTGCGGGTTGGTAGACGTCACATGTTTTCGAATTTTTGGTTGCAGGACATGCTGGTTTCCTCACGATGTTTTACTTAACCGTTTTGAGTGCAGTGGTGAAGAATTACAATAAACACTAAGTAACCAGTGGTAGGCGCCCGCGGCGTCGGACGTCAGCAGACGATCTCCGACGGCGCGTTGTGTCCCACGTTGGGCCCCCTCTCAGAGGGCCAAAGCCTACCGGGGTCGCGGAATTATTTCCTTACCGTGAGCCCGGAACATAAAGGGCTACTGAAGGACACCGTGGATTTTAGTCAGTACAAGTCTGACAGTCCCTACGCCCTGCCCGGGGTGGGAGGACTCATTTGATGATTTTACCACGCTAAAAAAAAAAACAAAAAAACACAAAGTAATGCGCCAGGCGAGGTTCGGACCTACATCTCGTAAGTTAAGACCGATGCCACTGGGTCACCACTGCTCTCATAAGCTCCTCATATCTAGATACCCAGACCTCTGCTCTGATTTGAACACAAGCATACGAGACAATTTAGTTTTGTCTTTGTGGAATCAACTTAGTAGTAGTATACATCTTCACAGTAAGTAAATTAACACTATCATCAACATCATTTAAAACCTTATAATTTTGCAGAGGTTGCCAGCTAAGTATAAGACTTCCTATTGTTACATACCTTCTTAGACTTTGTAGTATCAATCAAGTCTTGTCCGCAATCTTGTGACTTTCAACACCCATCGGCCTGTTGTTGCCTGCTTGTTTGCCAACTAATAAAGTAACCTAGTTTTCAACAAAGTAACCGAGCTTGTTCACAAGCTCTTTTTTGACGCCGTAGACAAAGCAGAATTCCTTCATTTTCATATTACCCCATAAACCACGCTTCGAACTTCGTTTTATTAACTACATCATGACATCGGCAGAATTTTACAATGACGGCGTAACAAAGGGTTAATTAATTCTTAGTAGCTCTATATCAGCTAGTCATCGCGTGATTTGGTCTGGTCAGGTCAAGGTTTTACAGACCTATTTAAATGGAAAGAAAGTGCGGTGTGTTAGCTATTGTTGAAGTTAAGATTGGTAGCATAATAAACTGAAGTACAAGATGCCGCTTTCACGATCCGTTCAGAGTTATAAGTTAATTATATTTTCTTTATAATACTTTAAAAACTTAAACAGGGACAGACATAGCCATTTTTTTTTTTACTTCCATAAAACTGACGAACGAAATGAATACAAATAATAAATACTGTCCGTCTGATCAAAAGTGGCTACCATATTATATAAAATACAACATTAGAGGTGTCGTCTGCGCGTTGAACATGAAACTTTGAAAGCCCTTTTAGTAGATGTGAAGGGAGTAGGGAGAAAAGTTATACGAACAGTTCAAAGGACAATCATTTTGATGAATATTTTAATACCGTGGGTCCCCAGCTATTAACACACTGATACTTTTCTTCCCCATCGGTTATCAGTTCTACGAGCGATGTGGCCTGCCCATTGCCACTTCAACTTGCAAATTTTATGAGCTATGTCGGTGAATCTGGTTCTTCGCCGAATATCCATGTTCCGGATTTTATCCCGCAAAGAAACTCCGAGCATAGCTCTTTCCATTGCTCGTTGAGTGACTCTCAGTCTCTTTAAAAGGCCAGCAGTCAAATACCACGTTTAAGAGCCATTATGTCATTACTGGCAACTGGATAAACACCACACTGGTTAAACACCCTTGACTTGAGACACTGCAGGGTTCTCGATGAGAAGATATCAGGTAGCTTTCCAAACGCTGCCCATCCAAGTTGGATTCTTCGGGCGACCTCTTTGTCGAAGTTGGACCTACCTAACTGAACAATCTGTCTAAGGTAAGTATACCTTACCCATTACTTGATGTATGCAGTGGAATGCCCATTTTGTTGTCGCTAATAAAGATAAACCCAAAAAATAACAATCCTCACGTCGTAAACCTCCATACAATCTAATGCAATACTTTGTAACAAACTAACTTGAGGAAAGTGAGTTAAAGGCAGATCATTTGAGATCCTTATCCATTATAACCAATATTTTCCAGACATTATTAAGAATCTACTGAAACGTAAACGATACACTAAAGATAGTCTCGACCATATAGTTTCTACACAGCGGAACTTTGTAAGTTGTATATATATGTACATATAATACCGTAAACTATCTCCATGCCAATTTGGGAAGGAAGCTAAATTCTTTGATGTTTATCTTCCCGCATAAGTTATGAAGAGAAAGGGTTACTGTGTTCATAGGAGATAGGCATACCGATACGGTGAAGACATGTTTGGAACCCGTCGGTACAATCTTTTCGGGCACATTCTCTAGGTTTCAAAGGTTCCGCTTATCTTTGGTTTTGACCACGGCTGTCGCATTGATTTTTACATTTTATCCTCCGCTGGAATTTTGGGATATACGGAAATTGAGGAGTTCTTGTTTTTATGAATCCTGCAAAAGATGTAAAATAATAGTCCTTTTTTTTTTGTAGTTTCATCTTTTGAGCCAGAGCTATCCATTTTGGCAGGGATTAGACATCTGCACAGATAATTATATTACAGTGCACTATTATGTATACACCACTACCACTAACTCCGCTGTCTCTTTATTGTTTATGTCAACAATTCCTTATATTAATTTTAGCAAAACTAGCTTTTACCAACATTTAGTCAGTTCAACGTCATTGGTAGTGTATTCGGACAGGTTCTTTATGAGGCTGTCCTGCGGAGCTATTGCGTATCTCTGTTGACAGTTCAAATGATGATCACTTGCTCTAGTGAGCATCAAAATAAAGCTGTCAAAACGTAAATTTCGTATTGGTTTTTGCATTTGCAATGAAACTGAAAAAATGTAAATGTCCCTAAAATCAACATCTGACATACTGTTTCTTCCGTGCCTCGGAAAGCACACAAAGCCTTTGGTCCCGTTTGTCATTTGTAGATCTTTGAACCGACGTTTCTGTTAGTCAGAAGCTCATTAGTCTGACAACTTATCCTACCATGAAGTATCGTATTGCCCAATTACTGGGTTGTGGAGGTCCGATAGGCAGTCGCTTCATGTAAAATACTCAAAGCTGCATCTAGTTCGACTGGAAGCCGACCCCAATATAGTTGGGAAAAGGCTAGGCAGATAAGTTACAACATTCTAAGTTACAACATTCTTGGTAAAATAGTTAGTCAGTTACGATTTATCCAGTAAATTTGAACCTCCCTATTGCCCGTAGGATCTGAACATCGAGCAGTGAACGATATACGCTGTGTCACCGTTGCTAATGATTCGATCTTGTTTGCTATCCAGAAAAACCTCACTCATCTTGGGATTCAAATCCCAGCAGGAACTCAATGTTCGAATATTATAGAATCGTTCAAGCCGGTAGTAAAATAATAAGTGCATTAGAATGCATTTTTTTATGCCTGGGGGATATTACAACGTTCTAAAACCATGAAACCAAATCATAATTATTTACCCTTAATGTAAATAATTATGTAAAGTAATAATTTACCTAAATTACTAACCAAAACTAAAATACACAAATATGACAAATCAAATATTTGGTTTACAATTATTTACTCACATTACGTTATGAACTCGATGTTTTTCATATCGTAAAAACCGTATAAAACACGGCTGTAAGCTGTAATATAAAAGGCTCAAACACAGGCCAGACAATTTCTCTCACAATTTCTCATAAACGATATTGAGTAAACCAAATTATTTACCTCAATTTTTCCTACTAACTGTTGTATTTATGTTATCACGAATAAGGGCCAAAGTACACGGCAGGGGAACCCGGGACGTCATTCCTGGCTTTATATTTATTATATCCGCCTCCCCTGTACGCTAATAAACCACTTTTTCAACGACCAATGCCAGAGGTTTTATAGAGCCGTCTTTCTTTGTAAAATATATTTTTATTTATTTTGTTTTAGTGTTGTGCTAAATTTTTTGTGGTTCCTATTTGTGGAGGCTATAGATTTTTTTTATTTTGTGAGTTAGGTTGAATTGAAGTTCTTTTCTTAAGATTTCTTATCTTTTTATTAATCCTGATTATCTTCCACGAGATTTCCTTGTGGTCCAGTATAAGTTTCTCTTTCACGAGTCTAGATAAGTACTAAAGTTGACCCCGTTTTTGAGATCTTTTCATAAAAATGCTTGTGAAATAAATGTTCATCCAGGATGGGCTCGTTCTGAAGCAGAAGTGATATTGATCTTGAGAGTGACAAAGAAACACCGTAAATCATATCTTGATTACCTGATAACAAATGAGACTTTTCGCCTTGGGTAGAAACATTTGGAGACTTTTACTGACTTAACTAAAATCACCATTTTCCTTCACTTATCCTTTGCGTTTCAGAACCGCGGTATTCCTGCATTAATAGTCCCGCGACAGGACGTACGTAAGCTACCTGAGCTAAAATGTTTTTACTGTTCTTAATGTTCAAAATTCAGAGCATTACCAATTTATATCTAACGCAGTTTTCTATGAACACTCTAGTTTTAATCTATCAACATATTTTTTTAATTTTTCCAACACATATTTATTTTTCCATATTCATGGCAGTGTTCTCCTTTTTTATTTTAATTCCGGTTAAAGAGAAATTCGATTCGTATACACGTATTTTTTAAATCGAAATATATTTTTGGTGTCCAATTTTTGCGTGAATTTATTTGAATGAAGGTAGTATAAATTCGTATAAGCAAAATAATACATGAAAAATCTTATATGAAACATTATTGTAATAAGCAGTGCTTACTTTAACTTTATCTTGTAACGAATTCTGTACTTTGAAGGCAGTTTGTAAGTTTAACCTAATAACAATGGTAAATCATTTTTTGGGTGGAAAAACAAAAAAATATACCTTACAAGTCTTGGCTGGAGTGAAAGGGGCAGTCAGACCCATATTGACTAAAAACCACCGTGCTTCTTAGGTTGCTTTTCGTGTTCCAGGGTTGCGGTAGGTACTCGCTCACGACGCTCATTTCTACTTTCTTCACGTTCAAAAAGACCGAGAAAAAAAGTCACACGCAAGCGATACATCTTGTGTTCCAAGTATCCATAGTCTACGGGACTTGTAAGTTCGCCATAAAAATTATTCCCATTGAAAAAAAAAGTTTTGATCCTGTTCTCCTTTCTATTCAGATTCCACATTGTGTCCTCGTTTTAGTTAGTTTTGTGTTGGATTTTAAAATTTAATTGTTCTGCTATACCCCTGCAAAATGGGTCGAATTCAATTTTTCTTTGACTAATTTGAACATACTTATTTACGTGGGGACTTATTTTTGTGGCGAACATAGGTGAGCGCTTTCCATCAAGCAGGTCGTATGGTTGTGTGCCTTTATTGTACAGACGCCAGCACATCCAACTTATCTCAATCTGAAAAAATTGATAGATTTTCAAACTTATCGCAATTAAAAAGTAGATGTTCGATTGGTAATATGTGACAGATTGGGGTAGTTTGACCTGACAGCATCTGTACAAAAAAAGTAAACCTTGTTTAGTTATATCTTTAAATCCTTTTGTTGATGATTCAAAAAAAGTTGGATTAATATTCAGAACATAACTATCTAGTCTTAAGAACAAATTAAAGCCTACATAATTGTATTGATTTGTTAGATAAAAAAAAAAAAAAAATGAAAAGTCGACAAATTAAAATCAGTAAGAGCGGCTTGATGATCTACGCAGCTGTAACCGAGGCACGACTCTCTCAAATAATCGTGAAGTACCTCATTAAAATAACAGAAAATTTTAAATTAACTTTTTGAATCGAACAAATTCATGACCATTTCATAAAATTTTATATCTCAATAAATAAATAATGCGTATTGTAACGAGTCAAATTGCCTAATTTCGCTTTAGTATTTAAATTTTCAAACGGAAATTTTAATTAGCAATCGCGCATTCAGTTTCGTTTCGTTGAAATATCGTTAATTTTAACGATAACGTGAGCGGCTGATGCTGTTGAGATAAGGGTTATATTTAGCCACATAGCCAAAGAGTCTGAAAATAGCTAGCTATGTGGCTAATTGACTTCTTGCGTTTCCGTACATGTAATATTCACGTGTTTTCCTTATGAAGTCCGGGTTTATACCGTCATATACACTCGGTTCCAAAAATAACGGGTCAGTCACATAAACCCGAATATCACCCGAACTACGTATGCCATCCTAATGAAACGAAGACTGTTTAATTGAGAATTTAATTATACAGATAAAAAATAAAATAAAACTTAGTTGCACCCACAATATCAATCTCAAAATTGAAAAAAAACTAAAGTAGTCGTATTTTTCTTAAGATTACATTTTTTTATGATTGTTTTTTTGGTGTTTTTCATCACTTTCTTCATATTTTAATACTTTGTATTGCCTCCACGAGCTCTTCTGACAGCTTCCAGACGATTAGGCATGCTGTACACCAAATTTCGGAGCCGGTGCTGAGGAATACCTACCCATTCCTCCACCAGTGCTTGTTTGAGCTCGGGAAGCGTGATTGGTGGGGGGTTTCGACCTTTCACGCATCTCTGAAGCTCGTCCCAGGCGTGCTCGATGGGGTTTAAGTCCGGGCTTCGCGCTGGCCACTGCATGAGTTCGATACCGACCTCTTCAAGGTAGTCATGTACAATTCTGGCGGTATGGGGACGCGCATTATCATGCATTAATATGCCATGCCGGTCCATCCTGGCCATGAAAGGACCTACATGTTCATTGAGGATCTCTTCCACGTACCTCTCTGCATTTAGAGTTCCATTTTGAATGAGTACCAGCTCGGTGCGGGCCTCAGCAGAAATCCCATCCTAAACTTGTACGGAGCCCCCACCGTACGCCACTTTTTACTCCACACACGCTTGATGGAAGCGCTCCCCTGATCTTCTGTACACTAACTGCTTACCATCATGCTTATAAAGCATGAATTTAGACTCGTCCGTGAACATTACCCTAGACCAATCGTCTAGTGTCCAGTTTAGGTGCTCGCGCACGTATCTCTATCTTGCAATTCGATGTCCCCGTTCCAGTTTAGGGCCATTTGCGGGCCTCAATGGTTTCAAATTGCTTCAGCAAGACGTCTTCTTACTGTTTCAGTGCTTAAATTGCCACCTCCAAAGCGAATAAAGTGAGTTTTTAGACCAACAGCAGTTTGAAAACGATTTCGGAGCATTGTATCCACCAGTTGTCTGTCTTACCTACAGCATGCCTAATCGCCTGGAAGCTGTCAGAAGAGCTCGTGGAGGCAATGCAAAGTATTAAATGAAGAAAGTGATGAAAAAAAGCAAAAAAACAATGATAAAAAAAAATGTAGTCTTAAGAAAAATATGACTACTTTAGTTTTTTTTAATTTAGTGATTGATATTGTGGGTACAACTAAGTTTTATTTTATTTTTTATCTGTATAATTAAATTCTCAATTAAACAGTCTTCGTTTCATTAGGATGGCATACCTAGTTCGGGAGATATTCGGGTTTATGTGACTGACCCGTTATTTTTGGAACCGAGTGTATAAGTGTATATTTACCTTTCTTTTGGGAGCACTGTACAAGGGTTAATCCGGAGTGACCCACAGATTAAGGTTGCCTATCTCTAAGTCATCATGTTTAAGCCCAACATACACCTTTTAATTAACACCTCAAAATCATGGGAAATTCGTAATTGCGTCATGTGTTTTTAATTATTTTACTTATTTGTTCAGGATTGATATTAATATTTTAGATTTATTGATATTATGTCAGCTTAAAAACTGTTTTATTGCTAAATAAATATGTAAGTTCTTTTTATAACATTTGACTTTTTTAGACATATCGACATAATTATGTAGGAGTAGATTAATATTTATGTGTATTTTCCAGTTTGAAAGTCCCTGTAGTAATCTTTACTAATTTTATAAATGCGAAATTTTATATGTACATACCTGTTTTGAAGGAATTTGGCATATAGATAGACTAGCACTTTGCCCGCGACTTCGTCTGCGCGTGTTTCTAATTTCGAACTCAGTGAATTTAATTCCCGCTCACCCTCCTTATAATAAAATCTAAAAACTCAATACAAACAAACAATCAATCATATTAGACAAACTGATTTCCCGATTTTCACCCCGTTAGGGGTTGATTTATGAAATATAAATAAAAATACGTATCCTTTATTCGATTGAGAGAAAATTAATATGTCAAGTTTTGAGTTTATCGAAGCAAGCAATAAAATCCTTCCCTTAAAACTTTATCATCCCTTTTCACCAATTTAGGGAGTGATTTTCGGAAAACCTAAAAATGGAGGGTAGTTTTAAAAAAAGTAATAAACCCCTCTTTTTTATTTACTTATACACATATTCGTACCTACGAGTAGTTTCAAGTTAATAAACCCAAGAAATAAGATTTTACATACAAAGGTTTTCACCCCTTTTCACCCCCTTAGAGGGAGATTTTCGCAAATTCCTTTCATTATGCTCATCTACATTATAAATTGTAACTACCATCCAACATTCAGGTTTCTACGTTTAGTGGTTTAATATCCTCTATTCCTCCCCTTAAAACTTGAATACCCCTTTTCACCAACTTTGGGGGTGATTTTCGAAAAATCCAAAAACACGTGTTTGATTAATTTTTATCTAGTATATAAATACTGATTTTCAAATTCATCAGCTCACGCGTTATGATTTTCCCATACAAACTTTAACAACCCCTAGAATACCAATGGAGGGTAATTTTAAAAAAACTATGGTGCTAATCTTATTTATTTACTGATGTTCTTATTCGTGGTAAGTTTGAAGTTTATAAACCCAAGGAATAAGATTTTTCATACAAAAGTTTTCACCCCTTTTCACCCCCTTAGAGGAGGATTTTCGCAAAATCCCGTCTTATTGCCAATCTACATGGTAGACTGCAAATGCTGTCCAAAATTCAAGTTTCTGTGTTAAGCGGTTTCGGCTGTAGTCGTGTCAAAAGAAAAACCCCTGTTCTTTTATATATATAGATTTTATTCTGAAATAACACATAGAATACTTTTTATCCCGATAGTTAAATCTCTTGTGACAGTAAAAAACGTCACAAGGGTCAAGTCTTTGTTAACAGCTGTTTTTTATATGTTTGGAACGAGACGAAAGGAGTTTCTGCATATTACATGAAAAAAAAAAGTGTGTTTCTGGCCAGACTCAACTGAAACCTCTATTTACCATTAATTAGGCTTTCCCGCTTTTGTTATAACATATATTTTAATTATTTTTTACCATCCATCAACATCATTGTTCCGTAGACTTAACGGCTTAATTTGAAACAAAAGCAAAAAGTTTTTAATTAACGTTACTCTTTAGGTTCTGCCGATGTATCTAGCGTATTTGCTGAACAGTTGACCCAGTTTTTTTTTACTCAGTTATGTAGGAAAATGCTTTACGAGGTTTTGAGGCGTAGTGTACACTGATACATTGCAAATCTTCAAGTTTGAAGGAATTTCCTTACATTTTACATTAGTATTGTTCGTTAAGGATGTTGGAAGGAGGAAGACGTCATGTTAAATAATTTTTCTTTCTTTTTTCTTTCTTTCTTTCAAGACGTAATTACAATGGATAATAATATTATGAATATCAGGAAGTTAAGGCAAAGGAAAGCAAAATCTAAAATGCATCTACACTACGACATAAAGCTAAAACAAAACAAAATTCTAAGTTATAAAATTTCTGCAAGTTCAGAAACGTGTAGGTTATAAGATAAAAAAAAAACGAATAAACTGTACGAAATTAATAATTTGAACGAGCAAATTAGACTGTTGTTTTAAACCAATAACCTCCTTTATATAGGTAATGTACACGTTGACAAATTGCCACAACTTTACACCTGAAATACTAAATTTCTGAATGCCGACCACTAACTGCAATTTCATCGTGCCAATTCCGCAATCACAAAAGCTTGATCCAATCTAAGTAGCGTAGGTACTGCGGCCGTACCATAGAGGGAATACACAGGTACAGAAGTACTGCGTTTCAAACAACGAACGCGGACATATACGCATAATAATTTAAACGTAAAATCAATGCATTTGCTATTTGTGGTCCGATGCATTCGTAATGTCTGCGCAATGATTTTCTTTAACCCAACTGCGCGACGCAAAGGAGGGTAATGTCTTTATCAGTCTATGTATGTATGTTTGTTTCTATGTGGCGTTGTAGAGACCAAATGCGGAGGCCGATTTTGATAATTCTCACGTCAATCGATTCGTCTTAACCTTGCGAGTGTCACTTAAGACATTACAGTAATGAAAATTAACCACAGCGACAAGCAGTTGCCATAATGACAAAAAAAAAAGTCGATGAACTATGTCATGTGGTGTTTCGTTGAATGAGTGAATTCTAAACTACTGAGCTTGTTTCTTTCTTTTTAGTTTTTTTAATGCAGTCGGGTTTTTTGTTTTTCGTTAATTTTTTTTTTTATTTACGAGTACCTTGCGGACGGTGAGTCACCATCTTATCAAGGACCATTGGACCAAGGACCACAGGACCAAGGGTCGTCGGTGAGTTTTGTTCCACGCGAGCCACAAGGAGTGTCAGCATAATGACGGGGCCGCTCTTTAGAGGGCCAAAGCCTGCCGGGGTCGTGGGACTCACGAATTACCGTGACCCCAGAACGTAAAGGGCTATTGAAGGACACCCTGGATTTTAGTCAGTACAACTCTGAAAGTTCCACCTGCCCCGCTTTGAGTGGGAGGACCCATTTGATGACTTTACGACGATAAAAAAAAATGTGTGGGTGTGTCTCTATTTTATACCGTAACCTAACCAAAGTAATAAGCGTATCAACACAAGACTATACTCTGTTTTATATTTTGTTCGGCCGTCCCAAACGCGCCGTCTTGAAGAAGGCGTTTACCGTTTCCTACAAGTGATATTTTTGAACGCTACGCGACGATTGTTCGTATTCTATTTGCACGACCAATAGTTTTAGTTATGACACTAAACAAAATGTAATTCGCATAATATATCTACTTTTTTTTTCATTCATGAAATGTGTGCGTGAATTTCAATCATCGTATAAAACCGACCTTCTGTCATTATCTATTCCGTGATAGACACTACAGCCGTACAGCCATCGGTTATAGTCGGGTAAAGTCGAGCACACCCGCCAGTGTACATGAGGTTTAATTTCGACCGCGGCTGAAATCTGGAGTGCCGTTAAGAAAATAACCCCGTTGAATATTCAGAAGCTAAACAACGCTCTATCGCATGGCTTGTTTTCATTAGCATGATTGGACTGACCCCATTAAATATCCACCATAACCTCATGTACACTGTAGCGTTATTAGAATTTCTAAATGGATGAAAAAAACAACGATTTGTATTGCAGAACTTTCGCTTGCTTCGTTTATTGAAAGAATGGTGTGATTATTTTTTGTTGCTTTTTGCAATAGGACTATTATTATAACTTATTTCACTTTTTTTTGCAATTACTGTTGTTAAAGACTGATATTCCAAGAAGTTATGTCAGTGAACCTGCACCTAGAGTCAATTAAACGTTATTATGATAACGACTACAATAAACGCAAATAACACGGAACCAAAGATCAAAGATGTTATTGCATGAAAATCGAGACATTTAAGGCATTTCTGTTTTTTCTTAATTATTTAATATTATTTTTATAATTGTTACTTTCTAAATGAAGAAATGATGTTCAGTTGAATAAATCATAGATAGCTAGGTTACTGTTTGGATTAATTCACAGAATAAATTTGTCCCTCAATACTTTTGTAGCGCGAGCAAAACTGTTGGCACCAGCTAGTTTTTGATATGTGCTATTTAAAAAATAATATATTAGATTAAAAATTAAGTAACGTTATATTTTTTGTTGAGAAGTTTCCTATTTGAAGTAAAAATGACAAAATGTATATTTTTTTTTCTAACAAAATGCTCTGGTTAGCGGCAGCCCGGACTAATATTTGATGACCTCAAAAATGTGAGTTTCGCTGTGTTCGGATTGTTTCAGCGGTAACAGTTCATTATTTAAACTTTATTGTAGGCTATGTACTTTGTAAACATACACACATTAAACCTATACAGGAGTTATTTTTGTGAAGTGCGGGTAAATAATGTTAGACATTCACGAAAATGAATAAACAAAGTGAAGATGATAATTTATTAATGATGTTTATTTTGGAACAGACTTTAAGATCACACGCTGGTGACACGTGGAACTTCTTACCCCGAATGTTGCGGTTTTGTTTTATAATTCCCTTTTACCACGGCCATGGAAAACAAAGAGGAAAACAAACGTGTATTGTACAGATTAAAAGTGACTGATTTAGTCATATTGATAAATGAACCAAAACAAGAAAACAAAAAAATACAGCTGTTTGCAATGGTGCCAACTTTCCAACTACCCTGTCTTAACATCTGCATTCATCCGATACATCGAACACTCGTATGCACATTAATTGGGGAAGTACCATTTAGTAGCAGTCAATTACAGTTTGAGTACTACTTGGAACCAATTTGGTTTGTCAATTGACAAAACCACAGTCTCGTAATGGTAGCTAACTTGTCACTTTGGCACCTTATCGTATGTCAGCTGTGTGTAGACTTCATGCAAGAATTCCTTTTTTTTTGGGAAAATCTTGATTTTTGGAACACCCCTTATTCACGACGTACATGGACTGTATTGGTAAAGTTCATCAGAAAAGTCGGTTGTGTGGTACTGTGGTGCCCAGCGTGTTTGTATGACCAGATGTATGAACAAGGACGAGATGAAAGAAGAATGAGAGGATTGCAGCAGGTGACCCTCTATGGTTTCTACCTAACCCCATAATGAAAAGGCATGTGTTTAAAAATGTATGTATTTTTTACAAAAAAATCGCAAAAACAAAGGATTCGCTTAATTTCTGAAATTGTTTACTGCCGGCTTTGTCGATCATTGTTCAGCTCATTTAAAAACAAACACATTTTTCGGCTTCAAACCCGACGTGTTTATTATTCTGTTAAAACTTTACAATCTCATAACGCCGTAGCTTATTCGGCCATCCGACCAATTGACTTAATGTTCCTCCCTTTACGAATCTCATGCGCGACAGTTATGAGCGTACAATATCACAAATTGACTGCCAACGCAATTCGCATAATTTTCACCCAAAATACCATTTACCATAAAATTATGTTCACGGCTAGTCAAATTCCAACCAAAGTCACCGTGAACGAACATTTTGATTCGCGTGGAACAGCTTCAGAAATTACGCTGAAACTAATTTCTAATAAATCAAACGGTTTTCCTTGCGTATGGATTTTCGCGTTGCTCGACGTGATTTAGTAGGGACCTAAAGCGCCATCTATCGTGTACCAATAAAGGCAGTAGTAGAGTTTTTAATTTATTCTCTTTGCGCTCGCACGGAATATCGAACTGAATTATTTTAGAGGTAGTTTTGAAATATGAGTTTCTAGTAGAACGAATGATATTTTTGTGTTTTTCGTGTTTTTAGATGAGAAGTAAGTTCATAAAGGAATGAGGTTTTTATTTCGCAGAACTCCATGAGGCAAAAGTTGTAGTTTGCTACTCACGTTTGTTTTAGCCAGAAACTAAATAGATAAACGGCTTAGACATACAATTTGGCAACGGGCCTTTTAGTTGCAATCAATAATGCAATATGTAACTCATAAACCTGTATAAATTTAATCGACACGAGGTGTGCCTTCTCAGCGCATCCTCAGTTGTTGCTTTCACAAGTGAATGAAGTTGGCATAAAAAAGTAATACAAATTACTTTAAGCAAATAATTACGTTTTTTAAAAAAAAAGTATTAACTGTTCTTTGTTAACAAGTAATTCAACATAGGTACCTATTAACAAGAATTGGTCTTAAACTTTTACAGCATTAATAAAAAAACATAAACATCTGTTGAACAGTTGTCTAAAAGAAGTATGACTGCAAAACGGACCTTATTTCAACGTCATAATCTGACTTTTTTGAGACAAGTGTTCAACAACGGTTAAAAGTTTTTGTGGTACCACGGTTAGTAATCAACTTTTATTTATACCTATTCCGAGTCCAACTATTGTGCAGAGGCCTCCCCTTTATCCTTTAAAATCTCTATATTGGGTAATTTTTGTTAATTAAACAAAAATAAAAGCGTCTTCTTTGTTTGCTGGGTGGTAGCGTGAGCCGCAAATCAACATACATAATAGCTATACATATTCATATTGTCATTGTATTTACTACCACCATGTATTTATATTGTTTTCCCCTAGGAGCAGAGGTGTGTACATTGGATAATAAGGCGGGAATTAGAAACACACGTAGTACAGGTTGTCCCTTTTATCTTTATTAAGGCAACACAATTATTTTCAGGGCTGTTATTGTTTATATGGCATGCTTATTACTTTTATTTTTCTGTTTTGTTTTGCGTGTGATTATTCAATTTTTATTCCTTAGTAGCCGTTCTAAAATGTAATGTAATTCTCTCTTCAATAAATATTTATGCACTATAAAATTGTTTTGGTCTTACTGTTAAAGGTAAGCTTAACCAATACATCGATTTGAATACAATTTTATGAAAATAGGTATGGTTGACTCCAGCATGAAAGATATGATTGTTATTAATTAGATGTGAACCTTTGAAAAACAGGGGCATGTGAAGCAACGGTTAAATATCCAAAGTACCCGGCTACAGAGTAGAGTGTTAGCTTAATGACGGATCTCCCTTTAGAGGGCCAAAGCCTGCCGGGGTCGCAGTATTTACCAATTACCGTGACCCCGGAACATACTTTAATATTATTTTTCAATAGCCTTTGATATTGAAGGACACCGCGGATTTTAGTCAGTACGGGTCTGACAGTCCCTTCCGCTCTGCCCTGGGTGAGAGGACTCATGTGAAAATTATACCACGATAAAAAAAGTATCCAGCTATGGAACTTAACTAACTAACAAAACATTACAAACACACATTTCGAATCAACTAGGACTCAAAACAACACAAACATAAATCTCAAACACTAAACACAGAACAAAGCAGTGATGTACGTCTAAGGGTCAGCCAATATTTGTTAGGCAGATTGCTTAGCCGCAGTGCCAATCAAGTGCTCCACGTAATCGGTCAATGTTGTGCCTGTACCGCTTGATACTAAGACAAAATAGTCTGTTGTAAGAATTGGTTACATTGACGACAAAATTGTAAATTTTTGAAGCGATTTAGGAGTTATAAGTTGATATAGCTTTAAGCTATTGTCAAACAGACAGGCGAAGCAAATGCGATCCTAAGCGTTTTTATTTGTAACTAGTGTTTGCCCGCGGCTTCGCTTGCGTTATTTTAGAATTTGAGAAACAATACGGATCGTGTGACGCCATCTGGAATATGAACGTAATTGTTTTCTCGGCAACAGCTCTCTTCTGTTATTCGGGATGTAAGATACCTTATATCCGTGTCTATACTCCTGACAACGTATATGCAAAATTTTGGGACGATCGATTCAGTAGGTAGTAATGCGTGAAAAGGTAAAAAACAAACATACTTGCATTTTTATTATTAGTTTAGATCAATAATGTTATATCTAGGTACATAGCTTGCATAGGAAACGTCCTTATTTGAGCGACATTAATTTCAAAGAACCGTGTTTATTTTAAACATTAGACTATCATTTTTGGGTTGATTTACAGTATCGCTGCAAATTGAACGTACGATAGCATTGCTCTTCCCCCTTGCATACCTAAAAAATAACTAATTATCTGACTCGATGAGTACAACTTGTCGTCGTTTAAAACAGAATCTATGCACTGGTTTGAGCACCAATTCAAAACATAAATAAACACATTTAGGTATTTCTAATCTTTAAAACTCCACACCTCGAAACAATTACAATTTAAAAAAATATCCAACTTACTACCTACAATTTAAATCAGTGTTTATTTATATCCTAGAAAACTATTGAAAAAAAGTAGTAATAATTTAAAATCGCGAATAATATTGAAATAAAAGTATACACATTTTTTTTAATTAATTGAAACTCTCAGGACAAATATTAGAAAACTCAAAAAGTGAAAAAAGAAACAGCGAGATTTGATCCAGAGACCCCTTGCACGAAAGTCAAGCAGGATACCAACCAGACTGGCTAGTACGCTGACAGTGTTTTCAAATAGCGGTTCTTATACAAATGTCAACAATGACTGAAAATCAACATATTATAAAATTGTTAATCCCCCAAAGGGAATAGCGTAATTATACATATCATATTAATAGAAGAGCAGTTTAAGGAATATTTGGGGAAAAATTGACTAAATTATGTCCAGTGGTTTAGCTTCCAACTAAAAACAAACAGATAAAAACAACAAAATTTTAAATTGCTTATCTCCCAGGAAAAATAGCGTAAAGATACATAGCCTATCAACAGAAGCATATTATTAGGAATATTTGAGGAAAATTTGATCGACAACTTTACAGTAGTTTAAGAGATAGATCAAATCAATAAAACATAAAAAAATTCGAAAGAAAAAAAAAGTTGATTTGGCATCAGAATCGATCCCTTATCTCGAAAAAAATACAAAAAGAAAAAAATATTCAATGTACAGGAATGACAGCTCTACGATTTTATTATATGTAAAGATGTGTGGAATTGTTTGAATCCAGTCACATAGAAAAGCAAAAGCGATCCGATAGTCGATGTGACTGGCTTCAAACAATTACATACCTACATTACAAACAAAAACACCTTGCTTTGCTTGCTTGCTTGCTTTTAAGGTATTTTTCTTTTTAAGCAATTCAGTATAAAACATAATATTGAAATATTATACCATAATATTTCACTTCATACAGCGAAAAAGTTAGTGTATTCGATGCTTTTTCCGTGCATGAAAAGTCACTTTCAAAAACATAAAACATTATTCTTCATAAAGGCTGATTTCTCTGAAAGCTTACCCAGAGATGCACTTTTAATTCAACATTTTGGTAATGTAAAACAAAAATAAATAAAAAGATGACTGTATTAACTTTTGTAAATATCCAAAAAGGTGATCGATCAATTTGGATATAAAATACTAAACAATAAAGAAACAACTCATTTCAAAATTACAACTATTTTCGATTACATTCCAAACTATGACGGAGTGCCTAATAAACCAATAATTTATATTGGTAACATAGACATTCTAAATTATACTTCGAAAAACTTAAATTTCGATACTCATCTATCTTTAACATCGTTACCATTGACTATTACCATAATAATACCTACGATGTGATGATACAAAAAAATCA
This sequence comes from Agrotis segetum, assembly GCA_036375495.1. Lineage (NCBI taxonomy): Eukaryota > Metazoa > Arthropoda > Insecta > Lepidoptera > Noctuidae > Agrotis > Agrotis segetum. The sequence goes on from JAQSVV010000192.1 coordinate 1,542,127, forward strand.
ATATGTCAATGTCGAATGTAGGTGTCATTCACTAACGGTTTATGTTGACATGGTAATAATGACATAAGTTATTTGAAGGGGCTATCTATTGTTTATATTTGAAGTAGTAATTTGTATTTGTAATGTTGTCTCGATTGAGATTGGGGCTTTTTCGGTCGAAACGAGACTGTACATAATGGGTATTTTTTTAAATATCAAGATGTTTTCGCGATCCGTATTCTATTGCTATGGTCACAAGTAATGTGTGACAAAAGAAAGATGTGTGTGTACTCTATTTTTCGGCATGAATAAATAAGTCTACTCAGGTGTCGCGTAAAGATGATAGTTTCTGAGGCAGTAGCGTGAATGTAACTCTTGAAATCTATGAATATCACATAACGAAGAAAAAATACAGCAATGGTGATCCAATTTAACGGACTCGCCTTAGGTACGCATTACTTTTTTTATCGTGGTAAAATCATCAAATTACACATTACTCTGTGTAATAATAATCACATTTATCTTCTAATGTTTTGCTGCGTGTTATTAAATACGTACCTATAGTAATAAGGTATCACGCATATAAATATTTATATTTATTAACATAACAGAGCAGACATTTATTTTCCAAAGATTAGTTATCACTTTCTTTCAAAGCTTCAGTTTCTTCTAAATCGTTACTGTGATCTGGATCAATAACAGTGTTTTACAGTCAAGGTTCTCTTTGAAAAAATGAACAAACATGAGTCATCAGGCTTATCTTGACGAGGTTAGTAATTTTAGGCTATTGCCTATAGGAAAATCAATTTTTTTTCTTTGCCTTCAGACTATAATGGGAACTAATTAATCAATTACCAAAGGCTCAATATATTCTCTTATAGCTCTACACGCTTACCATTATTATTAATAGTGTAACTAATAAGCACCTCGGAACTGAACTACGATGTGTGAAAGCCAAATTCAGTACATTCGTGTTAAATATAATTTAGTGATGCACGCACTGTAATTTGATTAACTCTTAGCGTAGTATGGACTGTAACTCGAGGGATTAAAGTTCGTTTTAACTCGACGTTATTGAAGAGAATTAGGTTTTAAAGTTAAAATGCATTTGCTATGTTCGGATGGATATGCTGCTGAGTAGTTTAATGTCCTTTGCCCTAGATTAAACATTAAAAGTTGGCATTCTTTTTGCTTTTTTTCATCTAAATGTAGCCCAACCGTTTCAGTTTTACCAACTTATTGGATCAAACGAAATTATAACAAACATTGTTTTTTTATAAAGAATTGACCAAAAAAATCAGGAATGACTTTTGAAAGGCTTATTTCAGGAAATCGGTCTCTAAAATATTAGTGCGAAGTTTATCTAAGGCCAACCTTAGGCAAAAATCCAATGAAGATTTTTTTGCAGTAATACTTTAACTCTGGGACGAACAGTGTCTCGCGAAACGAACATTCATTCACAAACACGTCCGTGATTTTTTCAAATCAACATTGCAATCCTTAAGCATTGAATATTGCACTCACAACGTTGGGTTTTTACCAATGAACGTTCGTAGCGTAATAATGGATCAAATAAATATTGCTTCCAAACTAAATTCATAACGTAAATTCTTTCAGAGAGTTCCGTCTTTACCAAGAATATTGGAAAAATTGTTAATTTAACTCAAAAAAGGTTATTTTCATTTAGTTATCTTATGAACATCGCCTCTTGTCTTAAAACAAAGAAGAGAAAATGTTAGTCTGAATTACACTAGATAAAAAATGTTGCTCCGTTACCTTATTAAGATAAGGGAAGAGAAACAAAGGTGCTTCTTAGAATAAAATAAGGTAATTTCAAAGAGCGAGTCAGAAGTCGCTAATAAGAATACATGATTAGTCACTCGTGTCACTAACAATGTATATTGCATCAGTAGACCTTCGCATTCTGGGGCCGCGGTTGTTTTTCTAAAGTCAGCCCCGTTACCCGAGAATCGCCTTTAAAACATACAAAACGTTAAATAGAATTGTTCCTGCTAATCTTACATTCTAATACGCGATGAGTCAACCCCTTTTACTTTTGGAAGAGTGCAGACACATCCTCGGAAGAAATATTTTGCGCATTGACACCAAAGTCTTTGTTCCATTTTGACGACAAAAAGCAGGTTTTGATGAATTTTGGGAAACACAACACCTGAGCATATTTCAATTGGTAGACCTTAGAGACGGTCATGGGATGTTCGGGGTGTACAAGTGTAACCGCGGGCAAATGCCTGTTAGAAATAAACTTAGCGGTAGGTAATCATGTCACCTCCTTCTGCGAAGCAGTCATGCTCGCGAAGGAGGAGACGGGCCGCGCGAGGGAGAGTATAGCGTCCTCCCTCCACCCCAGCCACAGTGGTAGACACCCACGGCGTCGGACGTCGGCAGACAATCTCCGGCCACCGTAGGCGCGTAGCGAAGCGAGTAAAGGGCAACTTGCTGCCCGACGATGGACCATGCCGTGGTCGACGGCGCGTTGTGTTCCACGCGCGCCTCAAAGAGTGTCAGAATCATGACGGGGCCTATTGAGGGCCAAAGCCTGCCGAGGTCGCGGGACTTATCTCATTACCGTGACCCCGGAACGTAAAGGGCTATTGAAGGACACCGTGTATTTTAGTCAGTACAACTCTGACAGTAGGATTGGAAGGACTCATTTGATGATTTTACCACGAAAAAAAGCGGCAGGTAATCTTCCAAAATAGTTATAATCTCTTGATGAGATTTTGATTTCGGACTGGTATGTTTTGGTAGAACCAAGCTGCTTTAGGAGTATAATTATGCTGTCGCAGATGTTCTCAGTACTTAGCTGTACTATACACATTTAAAACATAAAATTACTGATTCTATTTTCATTCACAGACATCTAATTAAAGAAGCCATCGTTCGCTTGTCGATTTAAACTTTAAACCGTATCGATTCCTGACGGCCCGCTTCTGCAGCGCGCTCTAAAAGTCAAACCAATATTTTTGTAACACTAACAAGCGTAAATAAAATCCAACAATGCAATCCCGTGTCACTATAGGTAGCACTCCGATTTGTGGTGCTCACACGCTCTATTTTAAGCGGCGAAACTATTGGTATTTTGAATCCTTTCCTGAATAACTGAAGTGTTTACAATTTCAGTTTTATCTATTGGTACTGAATTTCTGACTCATCTTTATAAGACTAGTTTTCAGACCTTCGGGCTTCCGAAAACACGTAAGGACTTCAAAAATCTGGAGTCTCCGAGATCAATTATTTAGTGTGCTCATGACAGATATCATCCCGCAATAACCAAGACAGAGATCATCCATCTCTTCATGGTCACGATGACATAAGAATTGCATATAAATTATGATTGGTCACCCATCAAAACAAACGTAGCTTAACTTCAATCAACTGACTGTTACTTAGCCACATCTTGGCAGAAGCTTATCCCAAACATTATCATCTCAACGAATTCCCGTTCGAAGAAAACTAAACACGCTTAATCTCACCAATCTAAATATAAAAGCGGCAACAGTTTCTCCGGAGGATTTGTTAGAAAATCAAAGCAATTTACGCTCGTCAGGGGAAGACTGCGGGTGACACGCCCATTTGTCTCGAGAAGTCTCGACTGCCAACCGAACGTTCGACGGTATTTTGCGAAATGAGAAAGCTTTGAGACAGGATAACACCGGTTTAAGTGGAGGTTACCTAATGGCTGCGAAATATGTCGCAGCTTTTGGAATAAATCGATAAATTGCTCGAGCGGAGCAGACTAACTTTTTGAGAGGAATGCGTGAGATTGAGTGGATTAAGATATCGGCTTATTACGGGAATGGATTGAGCGCGTAACAACAAATAGAATTTTGCGATTTTTTTGTTTTATTCGGTTTGGAAGAAGAAAAGTTCTCTGTTTAGCGATTCAAGTAAATTGAATTTAGTGACAAAGTACACCTCGTTTAACATGAAAATGGTCGAATATCTAAGTGCTTTTCGCATAAACTAGTTAGGCTGGGATCCAACCAAAAAAGTAAGCAGGCTGATGGCATCTTTTGTTACTCGGTTAATCAATATAAAACAAAAGTTGGTCCCCATTTAGACTAATTTAACACAATAAGCATTGAAACTTCTGATTCGTTATTTGATACTGGAACGAAACCCTCGTGATTAATACAAAATTACAACGGATACGATTATGCGATGGCATAGAAGTGCTATTCAGGTAGGAAATCAGAGGCGTCGATCCCGTTAAAGCCATTTACTAAGCTAATAAAATCTATACCGTCTAGGGGGACAACGACGTGTAAACTATTGCCACGTGTTCAGTACATTCTATTTTAACACTTTTAACGTTAACTTAATAGCATAGAAACTAGTAGAAAACTGCAATATCTATGTTGTTGAGAGAAAACAACAGATTTAGTTTTTGGAGTTCAACGTCCCTTTCTTTTTTTAGAATGCGTATATAAAGTGTTCCTGAATAAGATATTGAGTTCGAGCTGACGTTTTTCCGTACTATAGGTACCATAATAGGCATTCAACAATGGGGTTGACGTATCCATGTGGATAAAAACCCCCTATTAATTTTATAGATTAAAAAAAAGGCATTCAACGGTGCGCTATGAAAATAAAACGGAAATAGATTGAAAACGCAGAATGAATGCACCTAGTGGAAGCGTGCAACTCGCTGTCCGACCATGGACCATTTCGTGTTCGACGGCGCGTCGTGTCCCACGCGCGACTCAAAGAGCGTCTGCATAATGACGGGGCCCTTTCTTAGAGGGCCAAAGCCTGACGGGGTCGCGAGACTTATTTCATTACCGTGACCCCGGAACACAAGGGGCTATTGAAGGACACCGTGGATTTTAGTCAGTACAAGTCTGACAAGAGGGGGTGAGAGGACTCATTTGATGATTTCACCACACTAAATAAAAGAACCTATTGGTAGCGTTAGTTGCGGGAATCGAACTGGCAACACACAACGCATCAGTCGATTGCTCAGCCAATGCAATTATGTTCGTTAATTTTATGCATGGTAGCTTCTGGGAGGCCTATGTTCAGCAGTGGACGTCTTCCGGCTGATGATGATGATGATGATGAGATTCTGGGGTGAAAGTCAATAAAATGTTTGTGCCGTGTAAAGGTCGCATTTACCACCTTTTCTTGTCGTGGTAAAATCATCAAATGAGTTCTCCCTCCCAATGTGGTACGGGAAGGGGTATCAGACTTGTTCTGACTGAAATTCTCGGTTATCCTTCAATAGCCCTTCACTTTTCAAGGTCACGATTACCTGATGAGGCAGTCCCGCGACACGCAATTAATCACATCACATCTCCTATACACATACATTATTATAAATAAAATTGGAGTGTCTGTTGTAATATTGAAGTAACTGTTTTATTACATGCATACGAATATATTTTTTTGTACTGTAGATACACCAAAACATCATTTTCTCTTTTTGTTTGTCTGACTGTGTGTAATGGCTAATCTCTGAAATGGCTGGGCCGATTTAGATGGGACTACTTTTGGCAGGTAGCTGATTTAATAAGGAGTAACTTAGGTTACTTTTATATTAGAAAAAATCCTTCGTTTTTAAACACATTGTTAAGTTCCAACATCCACGCGAACGAAGGCGCGGGCACAGCTGGTGGTAAATAAAACTGAAGAAACGTAACTGTCTTTTTGTAACTAGCGTTTTAAAATACTTTTTTTATTCTCTCAAACACACTTTCGATAAACTATGTCACGTAAAGTCCGGGACTAGTTACAGAATTGCGTGCTACGTTTGAAAATCTGCCAAGTAATCGATAATTCACATAAATCAGACGCCCGATTTGAGATACGGTACTCAATATATCAAACGTAAGACATTTCAACTTGCTGGCTTCTAACTGTCATTGTAATTCGCACGCCATCTTAATCCGACAACTTTATATTTGGCTATTTCGAGTAGTTTGCTTCAATACTTTATAAATTATTGTACTACTTCTTTTAACGCAGCTTATTTATCTATATCGGGGGTTATTTAAGATCCAGTCTCCTGAAAAATGAGTTTTTAGATATCAATAACCAAAAAACTGATGAAGGTCCGATAAGAATTTGCTGCATTTTAGACTATAACTTTTTTTTAGATACTTCCCTTTCAAATGCAGAACTGTATCTGAAATAAAACTACATAAATAGGCCGATAATTATATCCGACTCCCAATCAACCCTAGTGTTCTGATTATGATCAACCATGAGTAAAACGCCACTATTCTCATCAAGAATGAACTCTTCCACTACATAAATTCTGTTACCTAGTGGACATTCAATTTATTTAATCAACAACAGGATAAGGGGACGTCTATCGTGACTATTTATCGGACACAATCCGGCAATTCCACTAATTTGTTGCACAGTCCAGTGTATCGTAAAGTACGTAGGTAGGTACGTAAATCCGGGTGAGCCAATGTGCGGGTTTCGTCACGGTGCTCCGGCTTCCGAATGAGGCGATTCGCTCAGTATAATGATGATTATTATTGTGGCTGTTTCGTTGGTCACTTGGTTTTAGCTTCACGGGGCAAGGATATAGGATTACGGGGCTTAAACCTCTGATTCTAAGAATAGTTAGGATGAAAGGTTTATTGAAACATAAAACCTTATAGAAAAAACAGAACTTTTTGCAAACGAAATTGCAGCTTGCCACTTCGCCAAAATAAATACACCACACCTCAGAAAAGTAGAATATTTTAATCAATAAAAATTTTGACATTTCCCATATGGAACGATCTCTCAATCACGCTAAGATACCACAAGACACTTCACCCCATTACCCTCAATTTGAGTAACAGATGTAGTGCGTACACACTGCGTAGACACGCGGAACCAATTTACGCAGAATTTACGAGGAGTCTACGCGGAGTCGGGTAGTACCGTTTGATATCTGTGTACACAGACTGAGGCTTTCAACGCTGGCAAACAAATGAGGCTGTCAACCACAGGTGCGTCTTTGCCGTGACGTGCGTTCACGTAACGAATTTTCGAGTAATTCCTAAGGATCGCGACACACTGCTTTGTTACGATGAAAGAAGGTCATGCCATTATTTTGCGAGACAAGTGCTCTGTTCTTAAGTTACGTTTTAGGTTGGCATGATATTGATAGTTTCAGTGTTAAACAAAGATCAAAAAAGCTACTAATAAAACTCTGAGATTGTTACATAGAGGAACAAATACTGAACATGTATTGAACTCAATGTAAATAAATATCGTAAACTCTGAAATTGGACACGACAGTCATGTAGCAAGCACCTGACAGCGTTTATTTACCAAAGACACGTTTCACCTCCTTTTATTTTCGTTTTTGGTGTAAATTCAATCCATTTTTACGGTGGAGCAAAAGTTTTTTGCCCTACAGCCTGCATTTTAAAACGAAAAAATGAAAAGTTCAACGACCTTGGCCGAACTAATGATGTCATAAATCAACAATAAGCACATAAACATAGTGTTTATAGTAAATTTGATGAAACACAATGATAATAACCACGAATAACGAGACGCTATCAAACAATCATAATTATTACATTCTTTGAAACATCTCTTTGAAGTTCAAACATTCAAAATGTATGACATTTTCTGTCATTAAAAGTTAATTGCGCAGTATTTACCTACAAATAAAATATAAGCATTATTTCTGACTGGTACGTTTTTTATGTATAATAATTAACATTCGCTCCGTAACTTATATCTTATCTCCGTTACCTACGAGTATAACTTATAAACCGTAAAATATAGTAATATAATAAAATATCCCTGGGGTAATTGGCCTCCCTTATGCCCCTGTTTAATTTGATCCACACTTCCCGGGACCCCCCTTCTATATTATATATATTTTCTTACCTAATCCTGTCAAAAAGTTCCAGGATTTTCATGTATACTAGTCCTTAGAAGTGTTAGTTCCGCTCAGGAAACGATATTACAAAACTTAGGCTGTTATCTATAAAGTTATCTGAGCAAATACTTAAGCCGAACAATATACCTGGCACAATTACACAACAGACGGCAATAAAATACACACAGAACAAGTTATAAGTATCAAGTGCATCTTACTATAATATCTATTCAGCTAGCTGATAACACAAAAAATTACAAGAGTAATCAATCATAATCATCATCATGACTTACTGTCCACTGTGACTTTACCCTCTGTTGGATATGCCTACCGAACTGTGAACACAAGTAAAGAGAATGAGAGGCTTACAGGTCTCTCGGCCTCTCTGTTCTTTTTCCAATCTCTGCGTTGCTGTGCCAGCTCTGTCCGGGTTTTTACCAACAGTGGCAACAATGTCTTCCGCCCATCTTGGATGGACGACCACTACATCCCTTCACATTAGACACCACTTTTTAGCACTCACAGAATCTTGATTGGTATACTGCTCAGCTCTAAAGCGCGTGTTTCCCGATCTAATTTCTAAGCACGTTTGTCGTCTGTCTGTTTGTTTATGTGAGTTTAAATGTTTGTAGACGCACGCATATGGAGCATCATTTTATATAAAAGGAAAAGTATGAAAACTTTAGTACGTCATTAAGAAATAGTATTAATAAATTCGTCGTTATGCAAATACGAATTAGGGCAGGACTACACAAAGTTACGTGAAACGCACCTACAACACTATCCAATTCTGACTTTTTGCCACAAACCCAGCAGTGTGTCCCCAGCCCAACCTAACTTAATTGACACTGTCTCGTAGCCGTCATGTCGGTACATAAGTAATTAATTACTTCAATAGTAACGCTGCGTTTATTTCTCAAGTTATATACGAACACATTAAGCTTGCGTGTTTTGCCTTAAATTAATTCGCAACCTGAATAATTTCTGAGAATTCTGGTGTCGACTTCGTCTTGGTTTACTTTATGGCACGAAGTTGAATGTTATTTGCTAAATAAATGAAAAAAAAAAGATATACCTATTTTGGGTATGAATGGCATGCTACCTGTAGCTAACTACAGATAGCTAATAACAGATAATATAGCGTTCTATTGGAGATAAGGTTTAGATGAAAAATCTTGATGATTTGTGAGAGACAAAGGGATTTGACTTAAGACTAAGTGTGAAATAATGATCTCCTAATCAACACATCCACCACTTAAGATGAATGAACAGAATAAGAAAAACTGAAAAAGTCCTACACATTTATGAACTAATAGCGTTGTATTGATGATTTTGTTGATTGTAATTTTGAAACTACGTACGTCTTACAGCCGCGAATAATATTTTAATCAACATAGAACCTAGCACTGGCTTTTTGGAGCATTCACCTTAAGTTCATGTCTCTTTGTTTTAAATGACAGTTCCTTTCTTGCTTCCATAAAAGAAAACCATTAAACCGAAGTGCGAAAGTAAAAACTAACACCGTGATCATGGGGACTCATTGAGCTCTCAGTTCCACGGGGGAAAACTAATTTCCATCAAAATAATAAAAAAAAAACCTTGACAAAAATTCCAATTACGCCACCCTCCATTGAATTTAATGAAATCTCCACAATTGTCTCAACACTGCACAGGTGTATATTTGTTTAATAAACCTTAGACGAAAAAAGGTCACCCTGTTATCAAGGGTCGTGGACAAAGGACGGCGACCCATTCCACTTGTCTTAAGATAAAAAGAGAAAGTGGATTAAACGCATAGATAGCCGCCACCCATAAAGAGATTCTACTCAGTGATAAGACTGAGAAGAAGCGGGCGAGCACTGTGTTTAGCTATCTAAAAAAGGTTTTACTCCAATGTATTTTTATGCAGGTGCCTATTAAGATAAATTTTACGGTAGCCCATCTTATTTTTGAGGCTCTTAAGTGTAGACTTCTTGGGTTATATTGTGCTGAGAGAAAGGTTTAAACAAAGATACTAAACAACACAGAATTCGGGTTCAATGAGTAAAGGTACGATCGTACCTTTTGATTTTTATCATACATTTTTGATAGGGACAAGGTAAAAATTCAGATAATGACTGTAAAAATGGTTTTAGTACAGTTATTCAATATAACCAAAGTTCTGCAATACCTACCTATTCAATTTAAAATATTATTGCTTAGCAATATTATACCTAATCTTTTTGTAGGTATATGACGTATTTTTATACACGTAGGTACATTTTAGAAAAAAAAAATATATAAAATAAACGTTATGAAATCTAACACAAGAAAGACGAATTCTTAAATAAAATGAACATTATAAGCTTCTACATTTTTCGTTTCAGAGAACCAATTGGATTTTAATGAAACACATCTTCCGTATAAATAAAAAGGTACACTCCAATAAATAAACAGATGTCACAAATCTCAACACTAAGGAACATACTCCAAAGTAAAATTTATAATGGAGGCTTCATTCGGCAAATTATTTACGGCGGTATAAACACCTATGCGTCTCATGCCGATCGGCAATATTCAATCGGGAACTTTCTGGTAGTTTAGAGCAATAGAATAAGTAAAATTATATTCGGATCAAAACAATCAGTGAAATGAGATTGAGATTTTTATCATAAACATAAAGGTAGTCAGATATCGATCACTTTTACAGCCCAAATGCAACGAATCGTAGCGACCCGATCGATGTGTAAGTTCTATATTCAGCATACTCGATCTCAAAAGAATTTATAAGAAGACGTGTAATCACGTTTCCCTAGAGACGAATCAATCACAGAAGGGTATAACTAAAATGGATTATTCAAAATTCACATCGATATTAAAGCTCTATTCCATTGTTAGTGAAATTCAGACTCCAATATTTTTGCTGAGTGCACATTAAATTTCGTATTCTCTCTTGAGGCTGCGACGCAATTATTCGCCTTCCAAATGCAGTTCGTTGCATAGAACTTGCAATGCATTTCAGCATTTCCCCGATTCAATATTGCAGACAAAAGATATCTGCTTGTATTAATTGAATTTTTTATTTGGGCTATTTTTTCTGATGTTTTTCCACGGGAATATTTCGCTCATACTTCTTTTTTTGCAGCTATGCGAATGTTAGCATTCATTTAATAAATATGGCGATGAAACACTGTGGATTTTGTCTACTAAATTGCAGTTATGCTTTTTTCTATTGGTTCGGAAAAGGCTATAGACAAATAAATCTGATAGTAGAGATCTCAAAGCCTGTAAGGGTGTTTTTAATATCGTGCGGATTTCATCTCGCACGCGGGGTTGTCCCGCATGCGGATCAACCGCAAGTGTCTTTTTCATACAAGTATACTTATTGTAATGCGTGGAATGCGCACGCGGGATGTGGCATGTGATCCGCGCAACTTCGCAACAAATTTCCCGCATGCGGGGCAATCTCGCGTGCGTGATGAAACCCGCATGATACTAAAACACCCTAATGCGTTGTAAAATAAAACAAAATGCGTTTTATTTGGATATTTCCATTTAAACATCAACCAATTAACAACCACAGCGGCAATAACATGAACTTATTTCAACAAAAACATAGCCGATGAATCAAAATTAGGGAAATCATAAATAAAAGTACGCAACAATGCTTTGTAAACAGCATTATGTTTGTTTAAAAGCCCTCAAAAAGGTTGTAAAGCGTTCCAGAGCATACCTGTCGTAATATATTTCCCAGGTCCATTTTCACGTAAGAAATCATTACAAGCAACAACAGGCCATTATCTTACTTACAAAGTACATCACATTACATTATGTATAACTATAGCATTACAGTCTTACGTGCTACAAGTGTTAAGAGCATAGCGGTGGAGAAAAAAAGAATGACGTGTCTAATAGTTATCCCACGTGAATTTAATCAATCGGAAAAGTATAAATTCAAACTATGAAGTACATTTCTTCCAAATCCGTTCAGCCGTTTTGTCCTGAAAGAGTAACAATCATCCGTTTTTCCCCTATTATAGTTAATGTAAGACATTTAATGCAAGGCTCATTCAACAAAAGAAAAAAAACATTCAAGCAATAGATATTTGATGAGTTTATTTCTCAAGGAGATTTAATGAATGTTTCAACAATAATATTCTACTAAAAGCACCATCAAAAACTTATCGCATTACCTACCACACCGAAACTCGTAAGCAGCATCTTAATAAAAACAGCCAGACGCTGCAATTTGCACTTAAGAAGCGAGTAAATATAGTGCATTATTAAATGGCACTGCCGCTTATGAATAGTACCAAAGCACTAAAGCGCTGTTAAAAATTCAAGAAAAAGCGGCGTTCCCAACTGTGGCCCGGGGGTACTCTTAACGCGACGCCGCTGAAGCTGTGATGAAAATACTAAATGAACTAAAGGAAACAACGGCCAATGACGTCTGAGAAATTGGCTGGCTTTACAAGCATTATGTGAATCTTTTGCTTTAAACTGCGTAGAAATTCAGGTTGTGTGTGTGAGTAAATAAGGTTGAGTTTACCTGAGAGAGGCAAAGTGACAATAATCACATTGATGACGTTAATGGAACAGTTAAAAGTGTAATTATCAGAAGCTATCTTTCTTAGATATTTTTTTGTCACTTAGTTAGGTGTGTGTTGGTGGTGGTGTGTTGACGGGTTTTGGAACAACAGCCGCGAATTTGAGAACATTATTCTGTAAATTCGCTACTAAGATAAGCCAGTAAGTGTGTAGTAGTAGTCATTTATAATTATTATAACAGTCAGTAGTCATTAGTTTAGAAAAAATGCAAAACACTTTGAAAGCGACTTTTACTTGTCTGGTCCGTTGCTATTGCGTTTGCAGGTTCTGCTGCAAAGTACTAAAAGATATCTAGTATGAAGATTATTATCAAAGTTTAACCCGTCTTTACAATTTTTTTGCCGAAACACACTGCACATCAAAACTTCACGACCATTCATGTCTTAAACGACTTCGAATTTGTGCTTAATTTAATGCGTGATTATAGCAACATTGTCTCTGCAAGATGACAGAACGAGCATTACCACAACTACTTTTCATTTGGTATATTGGCAGTTGTCTAATATTAAGATTGAACAGTGTTCTTCCAGGCAAGTGAGCTTCACCGTGGACACTGCGTCATCGATTATCATCAGACAGGTTAATGGTCAAAAGCGAGCCTACCGCAAAAAAAGTGGCAGATATGCATTTTAATCCATATGGGTATTTACCTAAAGACTGAAATAACACCTCCTCGCCATCTGCACGAAATTCATGGTATTTAAACGTCTCTACAATTATATCAAAACACTGTTACAAAGAGAAACGTTTTGAGATCAAAAGAGCTGTAGTTTCTATTGTAATAACATTTTTAAAACATTAATTTATTCAATTAAAAACTGTGGCGTGCCGGTGCATATTTTTACAACTTAATAGTTTTTTTATATATCTTTTACGGTTTTGTTATTTTTTTTTTGTGTTTAACCTTTATATATTTTGTTAATGTAATTTTGAGTAATTAAGTAGTTCTACTCATTACTAAGACTAAAACAGTTGGTTCTACCCCTGAAATTTAGCAAGCTTGGCCATATATCCAACACAATCTCTCCTTCAAAATATTTTCAGTCAATATTTTATAGCAAGTAATCAATAAAAATGGAAAATATTAGGAACACGCTTTTACCCGTGGCTTCGTTCGCGTCAAATTCTGAATTTGAAAATCAATTCGGTGTCACATGGCATCATCTGATATAATGGAATTTTATTGTTATTTTTCTCAGAAACAGTGTTTATTATTTCTAAATCAAAAATAATTTATGATAATATAATGTTCGTTTCTGTAAACCTGACAACGGAAAATTTCAGGGTGTATCGATTCAATAGTTAAGACATGAAAAGGTATTAATAATAAGGTGAGGTAAGTATTATATAATTATGTTTGATTACTAGAAAGCTAATTATTATCATCTTCACTTCCTCTCACCTACACATTTTTTATACGCACCTATTTTCGTAAATAATCTCTGAAATTAACCTTGAAGATAATTACAGAACACGTGTAATCGTGTATCCAAATTTCCGTTAAGCATTTTATTGATAAAGGTGATAATAACATGGTGAATTAACTATTTACAAAACGTTTTAAAATGTTTTTGTGAAGGTTTTACGAATAAATATAAGCAGACATTCAATGTCTTTCATTTGATCGTTTTGAAAGCGTTTGTATTTCTGTAAAGACAGGATTGATGTAATCTCTTTGTAGCTTATAATATATTCAATACTATGTGTTTAAACTAAGATTAAAGCGATCTTGTGACTTTATGCACGCTTTTCTAATACATTAATTAATAATGTTCATATAACTCATTCAGTTTTAGAAAATAATAAACTAAATTAATAATTTTTTAAATCATTTTGAAAATTAATTTGCAAAAAGCATCTGTTAAACTTTATTGTCGTCGCTACAATCATGTCGTCAAGGTGTTCCTATTCATACTTGACACGCATACGTAAATTCTTGAAATCCCCATGATCGCTAACAATGATAGCATGTTACTTTACAAAGGCCCTCAGTTCCATGAATTGTTGAGATCTAATCTTTCCATATACCTAAAGCCTTTTTAAAATCATCAAATGAGCCCTCCCACCCACGGCAGTGCGGGAGGGACTGTCAGACTTATACTGACTAATATCCACGGTATCTTTCAATAGCCCTTTACGTCCCGGGGTCACGGTAATTCGGGCATGGTCCAGCGTGCAGTGGTTGGACGCCGCCGACGGTCACTGAAATCGCCGCCCGCATGTCGGCGATTTCAGTGACCGTCCGCGCGAGGTCCGTCGCCGTGGGCGTCTACCACTGCAGCGGGGCTGTGAAGTTGACGCTGTCCTCTCCCTCGCGCGTTCCGCCTCCTCCTTCACTAGCATGACAGCGGCGCAAAGGAGGCAACCGCTTCATGGTTTCGACCAATTTTTTTTGTTTTTGTTCAAACACAGTAGTAGTTGTTGTTCTGATCTTACATAGAACTGTGATTCTGTGATTCACCCATCCTTTCTGAAAAACTTCACCAAAAAGGTCAGTGTAGATCATCGTTGGACGTATTCTTAGTGTGTAATTACAGTGGCAGCGGGGCGGGCAGCAGAATCCGCTGGCAGGTAACGCAAACACATAGATTTTGACTAAGGTGAACCAAGTGCGGGCGGGGCGGATTGCACGGAAATCTAGTCTATTTCGGGACCCGCCACCCGCTCTCGC
Organism: Agrotis segetum; assembly: GCA_036375495.1. NCBI lineage: Eukaryota > Metazoa > Arthropoda > Insecta > Lepidoptera > Noctuidae > Agrotis > Agrotis segetum. The sequence continues at coordinate 1,557,219 of JAQSVV010000192.1, forward strand.
TGCCCAACCCGCGCCACTGTAATTCACACTTACTCATTTATAAAACGTACTAGCAGTCCCGGTACTTGCTTCGCTTCTTTGACAGCAAAATCCCCATTAACCGCCATTTATTGAATTCATTTTTACAAAAAATTTAATAAATGAAGCACCGCTCTACTGATTTTGTGCAAACTTTATGGGTATAAACCATTTACTTTATAGTCCAAACAAAACCTAAATATTTGGTTTGTATAGGTGAGCCCGTTCTTATGTTATAAAATTACAACGAAAATTGGCATTTTATATAATATGTATACAGGGTGCAATTGAAGTCGAAGTCGTGGGCATTATTTCAAACTAAGGCACTACTCATGAAACTAATTGAATTGGGCTTATAATAAACAAATTAAAAATATTATTCAAATAAACAATAAAAGTAATAAAAAAAAAATACATCCTAAACCCCAATAAGTTTTCAAGTATCAAAATCTCGAGCGCAGTATAGCGCGTTACGAAAAGTAAACAAACATAAATAATACCAACTTGTATTTATAACATTTTTTATTTGCGTAATGCAATTAGTACCATTGAGTAGTGTCTTGGTTAAAAATAATGCTCATGAATTAATAATTGTATAATCTACAAGTAGCTCATGTTCCGAGTCTGGTTGCTTCTGTATGAGAGATCAATATTGTGCGTTTACGTATTCATGACAAGTTTTTAAAAAGAAATAAATAAAATCGAAGTTATTTAAGTGTCAAACGTAAAATAGACACCAAACACTATTAAAAATTAGACCAAAATCAACAGCACACACATCTATGTTATTTGAACCGTACTTTATCGTCAACCAAATTACCCATTGCTATGAAACCGTAAGTTTCTCAGAAATAGGTACATGGCCAGCAATTTAGTAAGACGAATGGATATTGTCAGACGGTCTTCAGGAAATATGAAGATGGATGGTCGGGAGCATGCCCTATCTATTGATCCCAGGAGCAAAGATGCTGCTCAAACTGGGATAATGAAAATTTATGCATTTTGTCCTCATCGCCAACAGGACAGTGGCAGTGAGTGGCTGTATAAATTATAATTCCAACTAGTGGAGATCTTGGTTTTGATCGTTCTTGACTATATTAATTTAATTTTTCTAATAATCTGTTCTATTTTAGGGTGGTTTTTGCAATTTGAACACAGAGATCACACTTCCTTTTAAAGACGGAGAAAAATCTAGATCAGGTTACTGGTAACCGCACACGTTGTTGTTTAATTTCAATTCTTGCTTTTATTTTTTATTAGAGTGAGAAGTCTGGCCCTGAATCAAAAACATGGTAGTTTACAGACTGCCTTCTCTGACAGGGAAGAAGCTGGTGTCCCAGCAGTGGGCACTTGATTATGATTTTTATATCTGCTTATTCCATGATTTTTGTGATTTGGGACCTGTACCAGATGTTCAGTTAGTTTCTTTGAGCTCTTGAACTGGTAACTAAACAGTTATTATTAGATCTCAATGATACGAAACATCATCACATCAGATCAGTTATGTTTAATACCCAGTAATAGTGAGCGATCCTATATTGCCATCAACCAGGTACAAATCCAGAATTCCGTGGATATTCCTGAAAAAAAGCTCCAAAAAATCTGCGCATTCGGGAGTTGAACCCAGGTTGACCTCTTGCTCAACGGCATAGTGTTTCTTCAGTTGTCCTTTGTGTTACAGGGCCACAGTATCCTTTTAAGGAGGTCTCATAACCCGTTTAGATGAGACCTACGCCCTACACCCAGCATCGAGTGGGTAAAATTTAAAAAAGAATAAGTGACAATAAGATAAAAGATAATTCTAAAGGGCACGAGAATCGAAATGTCAATTGAAGAAAAATACTCAGTGAAAAAAAATACGTTTTCAATTTCATTCTCAGCGCGTAGTTGATTCTGTCTCGCAGTTAATTATCGAGCGTTTTAATTTACGAGAATGACTTTCAAGGATCCCTGAGTCATTACTGAAAATAGGATTATAACTGGAATAATGAATTTAAAGTGGAAAGGCCAAGCGGTCGGCCTTGCTTTTATTTACTTTTTTGCTGTTATACTTAACTTGCATAATGTTGTTTGATGTAGAGAATAGAGTTTATTAAATTATGTAATGTTGTACTTTGTTTACTGCTTTGTTCGTAATAAACTTTTAATATAATTTTACTAAAATAACAACATTCCCCTTAGGGATTAAGCAAATATGAACTTAAAGTGCATTCATTTCATTATTATCTGCTTATAAATTAACACATATTTATTAGCAAAATTAGGTAGCAAACTGAAGTAGCAGTGGGCTTGTCATGTCTAACGTAGAACCGACGAACCGTGGTAAGTAGATTTTTGAATGGACACAGCATGTAGGTAAATGTAAGGTGTGACGCTCCTCGGCAAGATGGACCGATGAAGAAAGCAGGAGAGGACTATTTCCAGTAGTGGACTGCAATAGGCTGAAATGATAATGATAATGACAGACGAACCATCCAAAGGATAAATGGAAACAGCGAGCAATGGAAAAATACATGTGATACGAAAGACAAGTAGATGTAGCGTGCAAACAAACTGATGTATTAATAATTGTTAACTTTTTTATATTTTACCGTACCAAAAAAGTAACAATGTACTACATTCTTTTGTCAAAGTATTTGTGTTTACCTCTTTAACTAAGCTAAACACTTGTAACAGGGTTAAACTCAGGTCAATTGTGTTACAGGCGCGGCTCAAAGTTACGAGGTTTCGCTCGCCATTCCGTTGCCCTCGCCTCAGTGACATTGTATGACAAAACAATCTAAAATTAACTTTCAGTGTAGCAGCAAATTCAAATTAATTAACAACTGGATGTGTTTAAATAATTAGGAGTTAGAGCATTCTGAAATTCAAAATGAATGTTTACAAATGTTATGTGTCTTGACTTACAGAAGAATTTATATCGGCTTAAACTGGTGAGCAATTTCTTGAGTTTACATTATACTTGGCTGTAAGAGCAGATAAGGAAACGATAAGTGGATTCTGTGAAAGATACTTAGGCGTATAAGTGATGCGTTTTTCTCATTGTACAAGTTACAAATATACAAGTTGCAAATTGTATGAAAACTTTTCTTTCACTCATTTAGTCACCTACAAGTGAATCAAAGAAGAAATAAATTGTGTGACAAAATTTTTAGAGACTAAAAGGGAAAATTTTGTTAACAAATAGAAGCTCTGTAGTCTATTAACACCACATACCTACTGCGACCAACAAAATGTTCCTAAAAATATTCTCATTGTGTTATTTCAAAGAAAAATGCAACTTTTCCTAACATTGAATTTTATTTTGTTACAGAACACGAAAACGTGATGGTGTAAACGAAAATTTCATTCTAAATGTAATCCTGAAGATTTTGTGAGGTGTCGGGATATTCGTGTAGTGCCTCGGAAAATGTAAAATGGAGGGCTCTTTCCACGCGAGCCCAACTCGCGTGTTGTCCCTATGGACACTGCTCCTTGGATGCTGTAATATTGCAGGTCAGTACATGTGAAATTGTAAATGTATTAAGTAATGTAAATACTAAGGTAAATACAAACATAAACATTTTTAGTAAATATTTGTATGTCAAAATAATTGTCGGATGTAAGCCATTAAATATATTAATCTGAAATCGTATTTTGTAAAACGATTGAAGTTGAAAACAGTAATATTCATGGATATGATTGGTAATATTTAACGCGTTTATAGGTGTGTTATAAATATGTATTTTAATGCATGACTGTTGAATGTCAAATGGTCACATGATTGACCAAAAAAATATGTTTTAAAATGTTAGTAAATACATCGGGCTTGATTTAAATTTCATCACATGATAGGTTCGTGACTAAAATTTAATTTCAGATAGTAAATCAAACTAGTTAATAAAATACAGTAACCTTTTTATAATCCAAAGTTAATTTGTCTTTACGCAATAAAGCCTACGTCGCGTCTTCAAAAAAAACAGCGTTAAAAAAAACAAGGGAACGAGACATTCAGCTTCGAGAGTAGTGGTTACGATGGCTTGGTTAAGGCGTCTGGAGAACCTATCCAGAAGACGCAGGTTCGAACCCTGCTCACAGCTGAATTTTTCGTTTCCTTAATTATTATTATTATCTTTTTATAATCATTTGAAATTAGACTATGTGGCGGCCACGTCCTAAATAAAACCATCATCACGCTATCTTCATGTTATTATTCGATTTGTTCGATAAACCAGAAAGAAATCGTTTGGTGAGCTTCTATAGGCCAAGATAAACAGTCGTTGCTAAGCATCTGTCAAAAGTATTACTTCGGAATCTCGGACCTTAGTGCACATTCCAGAATTCATTATACATTCGTACAAATGTGGCCTTTGACCGCTGTGGTCACATAATCAGGTGCTTGGTTTGGCTGGGATGTAGGAAAGGATACTGTAGCTAAAGATGAAACAAAATACTCCAAATTTCACTTTATAAACATGCCAGCGTGTTGTTTTTACTCTCTACTGGGTTTTGACCTTTTGTAAATGATATATTCCACTCAAAAGCAAAGCTCCGAAGGACACGAGTATTTGGACCGCCCAGAGCGTAATGTGGCATATATCTCTACCTATTATGTTTTATTATTTTGCTTTATTCGGCTTTAAATAGTCAATTTGCGTAGGAAAAAAATCTGGATTTAATCTCAACGTGTTAATGTTTGGCACAAAATGTGAGTTGCAGCGGTATTGTTTGCACCTGCAACATTGCAAAAACTAGTACACTGACAGATTGTCAGCGCCATCACTGCATTTTTTTTAAAGCAAACTGTTTTTCATTTCAAGGAGTATTGTGTGTCTGTTTTTCATTGCGTAAAAAATTAACTATTTTAAGTAGACTGTCTTTTTAATATTTACCTTGACGTGGTAACTCACATCTATTCCAGCTTTGTATGGAGCGACTGTCAGAATCGTACTGATACGTTGCGTTCTAGGACCGTGGTAACTTTTTTTAACATTCCCGCAACACTGGCTTATGTTTACGGTTCTTTTTTTTATTGCAAAGTAGTACTAAAATTATTCCATGTTGATAGCATGCTAATGATTCAAAGCACCTCGTTTTATAAAAAACCGGCCAAGTGCGTGTCGGGCCACGCACAGTGTAGGGTTCCGTAGTTGCCCATCAAAATACTTATGCGAACTAACTAAACTGATTCGCTGAATTTAATTTTAAAAAGAAGAATTTTCAAAATCGGTCCAGGAGTCTTTGAGAAATCGGGGAAAATACATAAGAATAAAGATTACGACGAATTTAGAACCTCCTCCTTTTTTTGAATTTAGTTAAAAATAGTTGCCGATAAAAACCTACCTATCCCCAAAAAACATACCTATAAAAGCTGTAAAAATAAAATTGACAAACTTACATTTGCAGTTGTCTCCGATACATTTTGTTTAGAAAATATGATGTCCAAGTACATTTTATAAGTTGGTCGACTATTACTCGTAAAGTTGTAAAGCCTACTTAGTCATGATAATTTTCTTTTAAACTTCGTTATATATACTATTATTGTGAATTTTTTCACACCCCCAAACATAACCGTTTAGCTGGTAGAGGGGGGGGACACTCGAAACGAGCAAACTTTAGCACTTTAAAGCTTAATATTTCTCAAACGAATTTTTTTATCAAATAATTGTTAGTGGAAACTCACATTATTTTTTAAAGACCTATTTAATGATACCCCACACTAAGGGGTACGCGAGAAAAAAAAAATCCTCACATCACGTGTAAGTACTGGAGGTACCCTAAAAAAAAATATTTTACGAGATTTTATTTTACCACTTTTTCGGCACAACAAATCCGTATATTTACACCAAATTACAGCTCTCTAGTACTGTGCGTCTCTGAGCTAAACTGCGGACGGACGGACGGACGGACATGGCGAAACTATAAGGGTTCCTTGTTGACTACGGAACCCTAAAAACTGCAATGTATTTAATTTTTTTTATTTTTTCTCCGGTTAAAAAATAATAATCAAACATTCATTATACTAGGAATCACCCCCCTGTCAATAATAATAATCGGTCATTCTTTTTAAACAAATGAACCCATTTTAACATCTACGAGTAAATCAGATAACATTGAAGCACGATTTTTAAACCTTATCGCCATCTCCTATTGAATCACACCAAACTGCAAAGGATATTCTGGCGTGAGGAGATTCCTTTAAACAATATAAATTCTAAAGTACGCCAGGCGATATACACGCTGTTTTTTTTGCATTTTCGTCAAACTTCAGGTGGTTGTCACAAAAGTCATAAATAATCAATTGAAAGTACAGTACCGGGCAAAACTAATAAGGGCTGCTTTTTTTTTGTTGTTGAAATTTTACAGTATTTCAGAATTAAACCCTTAATTCAATACAAATGAAAGAGAATCACCCGACTACGCAGTCCGCGCGTACGCACACAGCGATGAGCAGCTGGTGTGCGTGAATTGAATCTACTACTCTTGAAGAAACTAGTTCACACTTACGGATTTCAGAAAAAGGAAAAATAAAATAAAAAAAAAAGGTTGCACTCCAGGAGTGCCGGTAGAAGTGAAAACTTTTTTGTTACTATGTTTTATTTTTAATTTGAATGACGTCTTACTCATTTTCGATCAGGGTCACGTGACCCTGACGCGAGTTTTAAATTTTTTACCCATTACAGAAAAAGTGTACAACGCCGCTAAAGAAGTTTTCACTTCAAAATACCTACCTATTTTATTGTTGATTTGGGTCGAGAATCATGAGTATAATCACGTCCTTGAATTTGACTAGGTTGCAGATCAACACATTGTATACTAACACTTATTATGCAAAATTAGATTATGTTATCGAAAGAGAATGTAATTTAGTTATTATGTACGACGCTGATTATAAGTTTTATTAGGTTAGTTAATAATGCGCTGGTGATAAATTATGTGCATGTGGATAGCAATGTAAATGTGGGTAGGATATTATTTTGTGAAAAGCTATTTAGTTTTTAGATTTAAAGGAAAATTGCATTTATTTCAGAAGGCAAATGCTTCCACTGAGGGAATGCCTTTATGATTCTTGTTGCTGACCAACTTAACCACCGTCTTATTTAGTAAGGTGCGTTTGGACCGGTGTTATAATGGTATCGTGTAAAAATTCACAAACAGGCTCGTTATTCGCGTGATTCCTTACACTGACTTCACAAATGCTCGCTTCACTTGCAGAGTACCACCGCAAGCATTCACGTAATATAACGTTACAGATTCAAATACTTCATCAAAGACGGAAAACAATCCAGCATCACTTTGCGCATCTTGTATCAAATCTATACTAAATGTACGCGAATGCTCGTCAGTCAGGGGTAGTATGCCATTGTAATGCTCAAAGGTGAATCTATAATGTTACATAATACTCCCGGTGTTGGAGTGCCTTTACATAATGTGTCGCGCCGAGCCCCGCGTCGTGTGAAAACTAGAGTAGTTTGACGTGGCCCAGACTGGCGATCCGATCGCGCTTGAAAAATCTACGTAAAATTTAAAATTACGCTTTATAACGCCAGCCACTTCTCATCTTAATGAGAACGAACTTGGCTGTTATCAGATTCATACATCAACAACCAAGTCAGTTCCTTATACGCGAGTCAACAACAATTATTATAGTCAGTAAACAGTCATCAATCAGTTGTCAGTCAGCCGTCAGTCATTCATCAGTCAATCGTTAGTAAGTCGTCAGTGAGTCGTCAGTCAACAAATCAGCTCCATTATATGTGCCATTACACATACGTATAATGTAATTATCTAAACACCTACTGAAATTTATATTTAACTTTATTTTATCCCAAACCCGAAGAATCAAAAACACAAGAATCAAAAAGTTAAGCCCTTTGATCATGCCTTCTTCACACTTTAGGATTACACGACTGGATCTACCTGTTACGTCTTACGGTTTCACGGTTCCGTAGCCAAAGGGTCGGATTATTGTTGTGGCAGGAATCCATCTGTTAGCCGAGTTTACCTCTAAATGAATTTGTGAGACGCATAAGCTTTGGTAAGATGGTAATTATGCGACTGAGTATTTTTTTTTAAATGTATAAATTGTATTTTTTTCTTTATACGTTTGTGTGAAACTCATACTGGAAGAAAGCTATAATTTCGATTGATATTATTTTGTATCTTAAGCTTTTGTTTAAACACTCAAAATTCCAAGAAGATCGGCCTAGTTTTTTTCATTTATATAAACGGTGATAAATACATTTATTGCGTATATTAAGATTTTTATAAAATTAATTCAAAAAGTATTTAAAAAAAGTTTTAGTGAACTTATAAGAAATTGACTGTATCATGTGTTCGTCTGTACAAGTGATTGTATTAAAATCAAAACTATAGCCTGCCTTATCCATGTCATTGACCGGAAAACCGACTCAATTTCCCCACTATAATTATCTGCCATAAACTAGGTTTAAGGTCACAGGCTACCTTGCAATATCTTCCACCAGAGGTCCCAGTGATTCACGAAAGATTTATAACATCTATTATTCCATTATAATATCTCATTGTCGATGTTAATAACATCGCCCTTAGTTAAGCTGTGACCGGAGAATGTTTGATAATGTGAAAGGTCACTCGGGTCACACGTGGTGGAAGGTCAAGCTACAATTACTAATATTAATTATTCAGCACGAAGCGTAGTTAAGAAGCGGATTAATTAAATATTAGTCTCTTTGTGACTTCGTCAAATATTATATTTACTGTTTTACTTACGAGTTTGATAGCTAGCAAAGTTAATATTGGAAACTTCGAAAAGTTTTGACTCCTTTGTTCTGTACTTCCTTCGTCATAATAATTTATCAGCCTAGTTTCATTGGAGTATGAACAGTACATTATTTTATAAAATATTTAATAACTTTAGGCAATATTATTAACATTTTTTATTAGAAAATACAATACAGTCTCAATAATAAAAATGTAAATAGTAAACTTGACTTGCTGTACTAAAAGATTTGCAGTTACTGGATGAAGATGTGTGCATTTAGAAAGTTCTTGCTAGGAAATAAAACTCTTGAATCAAACTACTGTTCTGTACTGTTTGTGTTGCATTTGTATATTTTAGCAGTAGATCCAGCCCAGATACAACGATAATTTAAAAAAAAAACAGGTCCTGTTGCCTTCCAGAAATTAAGCAACAGTGAAAAAAGACAAATGGTTTCCACAAAACGAAAATGTCCTCTATTTTTAAAGTCGGTTAAAAATTCTTTTCGTTCAACCATGAGATTTCGAAAATAAAATCTGCCTCTTTCAAAATTAATGCTCTGACTAAATAAGTGCGCAGCCGCGTCCTGCGTCCCGAGCGGGATTTGCCTCAGAAAAGCCAAAGCTTAAGAGGTTGTACATGCTTACAATACCAAGAAGCCTTCAGACAGCCAAGATAATAAAAACTAGCCTACTTAAGGCTTCGTTTAGGGCAGAACTTTCGCTAAAGTTCGAAGTTCGTGAAGTTCGTTAGTCTCTTGACACCTGTGGCAATAATTTGTGGGCCTCGAAACATTAAAGAACTTTCATTCAAGTTATTTGTGTAATGGGAAAGTTAATTTTATTATTGCGTTTCTCAAAAATGAGAGGGATTGTTTGTATTGCCACTAATTTTTTGTGACGCGGGAGTCTTTTGCAATAACTCTTACGGTATTCATTCATAGAGCAATGGGTAATTCGGTCCAAAAAAACCTAATGATAGTAAACTTATTTAAATCATGACTGATAAATAATATGATTTAAGACGCTTCTCAAATAATGCTTTCCTGATTGCGTAACTTAATAGATACAAATTGTTACAGTGATATTCGTAGGAGATAGGCATGTCATACAATTACTTTTGCAATAATCAATTTTGATAATTTTGCTGTCAAAACATGGATTTACAATTTGACGTACAACAAACGTATTATTTTTGCTACGCCGTAGCAGCCTACGACGTAGCAGCCTACGACGTAGCAGCCGACGACGTAGCAGCCTACGATGTAGCAGCCTACGATGTAGCAGCCTACGACGTAACAGCCTACGACGTAGCAGGCTACGACGTAGTAGCCTACGAAGTAGCAGCCTACGACGTAGCAGCCAACGCGGTAGCAGCCTACGACGTAGCAGCCAACGCGGTAGCAGCCTATGCGGTAGTAGACTATAGTAAATACGTAGCTCTCAGTAAGGGATAAATCGTCAATAGAAATTAATATTATCACATCATATTATTTTAAATGCAGACACTGCAAAAAGTCTCATAACTGAGCTCGTCCCACATGAAACTTAAATTTCGTAATAAAAATACCAGCAGAATATCAATTTTACTTTAACAACAAAGTAGATTGACCACGTTATTGGATTAATATTACAACCATATTAATTCGTAGTGATACAATATTAAGGCTTCGTAGGATCCTTGTAATCTCGGGTCGAACCAGCGCCGACCACTATTTGGGTTCGACTATTATTATGCAAGGTTATTCGTATTCATTCGCGGCCAACAAATGGATTCAGGGTTCGCCTGTCATTGTTAAATTTATGAGAATATGAGGAACTATAATATTGAGAAACTATAAGCTTCTTAAGACCGATGTTCATTCAAACTATGCCATATTTCGTGGAATTCAAACAGAACTCTGCTATGAATTATAACAGTTTATTGTAATTTTGTAGCAGTGCAGTGGTGGCCTAGTGGTATGGATCCCGACTTACGAGTTGTAGGTTGTGGATTCGAACCCCGCCAGGCGCATTAATTTATTTCATCACCACTGCTCTCGAAACGGTGAAGGAAAACATCTTGAGGAAACTGACATGTTCTAGAACCAAAAATTCGAAGACATGTGACATCTGCCAACCTGCACTGGGCCCGCGTGGCAGATTATGGCCCACTCCCTCTCATAAGAGAGGAGGCCTGTGTCTCAGCTGTGGGAACATTATTATTATAGGCTGATGATGATGATTGTAATTTTACCCTGGAAGCAGTAGCTAGAGAAATACTTTCACGAACTGTGACCACAAAATCACGAAAGCGAGGGCCATATTTATAAATACCGTAGCCCGTATCCCCGTGTTGTTAGGAAAATGTTACTCTTATTTAAATCATTGTTCCGATTTTAATGTCAATTTGTTGGCGCAGTGATTGAGCGATTGGACTACTGCATCACATGCAGTGGGTTCGATTCCCGCATGGAGCAAATATTCGTATGTTCTACAATTATTTGTTTCGGGTCTGGGTGTTTGTGTATGTGACTTTAGATGTTTGTAAACGCACTATATCTGTTATCTCTTAATTATTATTTTTCTCGTGGTCAATTCGTGAATAAAACGGTTTAAATCAAGGGCCATGAATCACTCGCGTCCCTTAGGATTCAAATACTTGAAGCACTCTCTGCACTCGTGACTCAATCATCATGAATCACTCCCTACGGTCGTGATTCAGTCCTTAGAATCCTTCGCTTGCTCTTGATTCATATATGGCCCTCGCTTTAAATCCACTCTTTATTCACTAGTTGCATAGTGTACTATTATTCTCAACTGAGCTTTTTCGTCGAAAATTAAAAAAATAGAAGTAACAGCTCAATTTCAATCTTAATGCTGATTCAATTTAACACACAAAGAAGTGTGAATATTTTTCCATTTAGTGGAAACTGAACACCTTCTGACCAACATTTCATCTTTATCAATAAACCAGTTAGAGATTGACTACCAAGAGACTGCAAAAAAAAATGGGAAAACAGTCTAAGCAAAGTACATTATCTAAGACAAATAAAGCTAAAAATATAAAGTGACTTCTCACAAGGAAATATCGTCAGAAAGCTCTCAGGAATAAAATCACAATCGGGAGAAAAATAAAAGCGTGGATGTATAGAAGTAAAATATTGGAAAGTTTTACTAGTCTATTGTGTAATAATAATACATTTCTCGTTTCGTGGTAAATCAGAAAATAGATCTATTTACACAAAAAAAAAACATAAATAGTGTTTGCAATGTGATTTGCTTTAATAGAAAGTTCCTATTAAACAGTAATAAAATCTGAACACATTTTATTTATGTTAATCATTATTTACCAACACTTGTAAAAATATATTGATCATAATTCCATTAATACAATATGACTTGTTGAAACAAACTTCTGCTTGAAGCTAAACGACACGACTGAAAATAGTGAATAGTGTACGTATCCTCTTAAATTTTAAAAACTGATTAGAAACACAGATTAATACCCAAATCCGTATTTAACTCGTCGTTCTCGTATAACTCGGACCGGACACACTTATTGACGAACAAAGATGATCGAAGTGACGTCCATAGTCAGAGCACACAGTCGCTAGTTGACAGTAATCGATGTAGCTCAACATTCATACAATTTTCTCCATAACAACGTTAAAAAAATAGGCAACGCAAATACCGAGAAAATTTATTAAATAGTAAAATAAAACTACGTAGAACTAATAAATCGTACAGCAAAAAGGCTTACCACGTAATTATTACAACGAAAACTCCATAGATATTTAATTACAACGTAGACAGGGCGCTCACTGATTTTCCATCAAGCTTGTACCTACTTTATTAAATTTTATGTGTGCGAAGAATAATTATTTCGTGGGAAATTTCTCGCTATTTTGTATAATTAAGTGAAGAGTATAAGTGACATCAATATAAAGTGTGAAAGAACCGACTTTATTAAATAATTAATGAAGTGTATTATTTAAGAGCTCAAGTGACAACACATTTCCTTTTAAGGTCTTAATAATGGCATATACAGAGGCGATGTAATGATGTAATGTATTTATAATAATGTTTTGTTTAACAATTATATTTTTGTTAACATGTTGTTAACAAAAATATAATTGTTGCTTTGTGTTTTTTTTAAGAAATATTTTAGGTTCTCACTTACTCATTTGTTGAGTAAATAAGTATCAGATTTAACACAAATAGTATTTGAATGAAAAAGAAGTACCAATACTAAAATTGAAATAAAAAAATGTTTTTATTTTAATTTCGGATCTGTTAATATAATTTTTCTTTGTAAGTCAAATCTCAACCGTAGCAATTATTTTAAATAAAATCCTAAGCAACAACATAAAATAATAAATCAGTTTTTGCTTAACTAAAACACGTGTTCAAAAGAAGATTGAACTTACTTCAAAGACCATTAATTCAAAGGCGGAGTTCAAACAAGATGAAGACGTTGTAAAGTCGAATAAGTTTTCAAAGATACTCGTATGTCTTTAGCCAAATGAAGGGCTTCTTGTCTTGTGAATATGTTAAAAGTTGACAAATTATTATAAAAGCTCGTAGAAGTTTCGTGCACTGTTTTGACCTTAGTACTTCAGGGTATTTTAGCTTTAAATGAACTTATTTTTAGCTAATACTAGCTTTTAATAAAGTGGGAGGAGTAGAAAAAGGCCTTTGACTTGCAGTTGATACAAAATAACATAAAATAAAAATAAAGTATTATGAGTTTATTAAAGACTAGTTTAATTTATTTAATAGTTTTTTAGTCAACTGATGGCTGATCCAAAATAATATAGCAATCAGTTAATTGATATAATTATGTTAATGATTACAATATGAAAATAACAGCTTACATTGCTGCCTTAATTTGTGAATATTTTTTGAGACAGTTGATATTGTTTTGTATTAATTGGTATTGTATGAAATTCATAACAGTTTTTTTATCAGAGTAGTAAAACCATCAAATGAGGACTCAAAGTTGGTTTATAGATTTCCAGGGCAAAATCCATAACGCTTATCGCTAAGAGGCTCGTTGGCGACATAAAATTGGTGAATGCCAAGCTCCATAGCTTGACTCATCGCCGCAAAGTTGCCTGCCTGTCGGTTTTCTACAGATTGTACTTCGGAGAGTGTGCCCAAGAACTCCACGATCTCATCCCACCAGCCCCTTTCTATCATCAAACATCTAGACGCAAGGCAAATTACCACCCTTACCTTATTGCTATACCGCCAATTCGCACTAAGCGTTTTCAGACGTCTTTTATAATGCGGACAGCGAAAGAGTGGAACTTTCTGCCTGCGTCTGTGTTTCCGAACGCATACAATCTTAATCTCTTCAAAGTTAGTGTGAACAGGCTACTTCTGGGTAAGCTCGCTTCACCGTCAACCTTGTCATAGCCATTCCTGACCTAGACTAAGATCAAGAGCAAACCCATCTCACATTAAAAAAAAGATGATGATGATGCCATACTATCGCATTTAATTGAAATACGATAGTTTGCGAAAATAACAGCTTACAGTGCTGGCTTAATTTGTGAATATTTTTTGAGACAATTGATATTGTATTGTATGAAGTCCATAACGCTTTTTATTATCAGCGTAGTAAAATCATCAAATGAAGACTCAGAGTTCAAAATCCATATCCATATCGCTAACTTTTTTTAAACAGATATTTTTTTTAATACTTTACCGTTGATGATGATGCCATATACTATCGCATTTGATTGAAATACGATAGTTTGGCAAATAAAAAATACAAATTAATTTCGAGTTCATTTTCTTAAGTAAGTAGTTTTCTCATTAAGGGTAACATTAAATAGATCTGAAAAGCTGCCTTAAATATTCTGTCTTACAGTTTCATTAAATTAATAAACCCTGAGTAAGAAACCTAATACCTTTGGTTCCTTAAATAGAAGTAAATAATTAGTGCCAAGACAAGAAAGTACAGTCAACAAGAAAATTCAACATTTTTAATTCATATTTTTCACTACTTTCTTTTTTAAGTAACCACGATTTCTAATAATATGGGTGTATGATTACTTTTATTTGAATGGGCACTCAGATTTAAATCAATCATCAAATCCTTACTAATTCTTTAACTGTATGATCTAACTTCGTACTGTTAAAGTTGGATGGTTGTTTGTTTTTCAATCGTAAGAACGGCTTCAAACTTATTTTTTATGTTTATCTCAGAGATAGGTTATCATCTGGGAATTAGGTACCGAATCACCGTGACCTGGAACATAGAGGGTTATTGAAGAACACCGTGGAGTTTAGTCAGTACGAGCCTGACAGTCCCTCTCGCTCTACCCTTGGTGGGAGGAATCATATTTTGATGATATTACCACGAAAAAAAATACAGGTTATGATCTAAAATAACTAATGAGGTACTTTCTTTAATTTGCTCTTGGCCTCGGGCTAAGATGAGTTCTTAATTCATTCACATAGAAAAAATAAGTGGGATCATTTTCAAGTCACACAACAGCTAGATAGATAATAACACTGATTTTAGAAGCACCTCACCTTGACCTTTATAACGGAAATTAACTTTAAATAACTTCTGAGGGGAAAAAAGGACTAAAAATATTTTTAAAGGCACCTACGTAATTTCAGTGGCTGATTAATTCTTAATTCACTTTGCTTTATTTAAGCGTTCTATTATTAAATGTGGGAGCCATTTTGATTTTACATTTTGGATGTTAGTAAGGTAACCTAGAAAAAAAAAACCGTACCTAGTTGGCAATCGAATTGACTGACATGTCTTGAAACGGAAATAGCGTTATTATTAGTCAGTACAAGTTCACTCCAGCATGAGCGGCAGAATTCTTCCTACACAATGTAGACTGGTCTGTTGGTCTAGTGGTTAGTGACCCTGACTGCTATGCCGGAGGTCGTGGGTTCGACTCCCACCCAGGACAAATTTAATGTTTTTGTGATGAGCACGATCATTTGTTCTCTGTCTGGGTGTAACTTATCTATAATATGTATGTATTTAGAAATATATAAGTATGTTTATCAGTTGTCTAGTACCCACAACACAAGCTCTGCTTAGCTTGGGACTATGTAGATGGCGTTGTGTGATAGTTGTGGAATATTATTATTATTATATTATACTAGTGTGTGCCCGCGGCTTCGCATGCGTTAATTTAGAATTTGAGAAACAAAACGGATCGTGTAAGTGGCGCCATCTGGAATATGAACGTAATTGTTTTCTCGGCAACAGCTCTCTTCTGTTTTTCGAGATGAAAGATACGTTATATCCGTGTCTATCTCCTGACAACGTATATGCAAAATTTTGGGACGATCGATTCAGTAGGTAGTAATGCGTGAAAAGGTAAAAAACAAACATACTTGCAGTTTTATTATTACTTTATATCAATAATGTTATATCTATTGGGTACATAGTTTGCATAGGAAACGTCTTTATTTGAGCGACATCAATTCCAAAGATCCGTGTTATCATCAGACTATCATTGTTTGCTCGATTTACAGTATCGCAGCAAATTGAACGTACGATAGCATTGCTCTTCTCCCTTAGCATACAGCGTGATACCTAAAAAATAACTAATTATTTGACTCGATGAGGACAACTTTACTTGTCGTCGTTTAAAACAGGATTTATGCACTGGTTTGAGCTCCAATTCAAAACATAAATGAACAGAAAATAATAAAACACTGATTGTTTTCTAATCTTTAAAATTCCTACACCTCGAAACAATTACAATCTAATATAATATCCAACTTAATACCTACAATTTAAATCAGTGTAGATTTATATCCTAGAGAACTATTGAAAAAAAATAGTTATAAATTAAAATGGTGAATAATATTTAAATAAAAGTATGCACATTTTTTTTTAATTATTTGAAACTCTCAGGACAAATAAAAACAAACAAAAAGTGAAAAAGAAAAACCTCAAGATTTGATCCAGAAACCCCTTGCACGTAAGTCAAGTAGGTTGCCAACCAGACTGGCTAGTACGCTGACAGTAGTTTTCAAATAGCGGTTCCTATACAAATGTCAAAAATGACTGAAAATCAACATATTATATCATTGCTAATCCCCCAAGAGAAATAGCGTAATTATACATATCCTATTAATTGAAGAGCAGTTTAAAAAATATTTGAGGAAAAATTGAATAAATAATATCCAGTGGTTTAGCTTCCAACTATCAACAAACAGTTGAAAACAACAAAATTCATAATTGCTTATCTCCCAGGAAAAATAGCGTAATAATACATAGCCTATTAACAGAAGCATATTATTAGGAATATTTGAGTAAAATTTGATCGACAACTTTACAGTAGTTTAAGAGATAGATCAAATCAAAAAAACATGAAAAATTTCGAAAAAAAAAGAAAGTTGATTTGGCATCAGAATCGATCCCTTATCTCGAAAAAAATACAAAAAGAAAAAAATATTCAATGTACAGGAATGACAGCTCTACGATTTTATTATATGTAAAGATAAAGATAAAGATTAATGTCAGTGATGTCCAAGATATACTTCGGAAGTACCTTAACGTTAATTATAGTAACTAATGTCTAACTAGTGTACGTAAAAAATCCAGGCACCGTTATATCACAATAGCATTTTGAGTAATCTACAATTATGACATTTGGACATTCTAACACTGTCTTGTTGATTTTTACAAAACTTCATTCTAACCAAACACAAATACAATTATTAGATTATTATGACATATTGTAATTTTAACACTTGGACGAATATTACCCTTATTCGTAAATGTATATTGAAAATTCACATTTTTGTACATATTATCCTGGCTTTGAACTGACAACCTCGTGTATTAGAGACATGGGGTTAACCTATTACTGATAACACGTAGTGTGAAACAAAATTCTTCCATTTCATAATCGCTTGAACTTACATACATAACGTTCAATACTGAAATATTAACGCTCATCGTATTTTAACCTCCATTAACATACTGTATGTTCATTTTCGTGCAATATTATCTGTCAAAGGTAGCAATTCTCTTTGTGGAAGAGCTCGTCCTAGAACACTGTATCAAATAAATAGACTTGATGTTATTTATATTCCAGTTCGAAAGGTTCCACCAAATATGCTCGAAATTAATAAAGAAATTACTATAACGATTTCTGTGAAAAAAAAGGTTGCACTCCAGGAGTGCCGGTAGAAGTGAAAACTTTTTTGTTACTATGTTTTATTTTTAATTTGAATGACGTCTTACTCATTTTCGATCAGGGTCACGTGACCCTGACGCGAGTTTTAAATTTTTTACCCATTACAGAAAAAGTGTACAACGCCGCTAAAGAAGTTTTCACTTCAAAATTCCAAGCGTTTAAAGGAATGGTGTTGTTAATTAACTTACATAGCATTTTTATGAAATGTGAAAGTTTATATGGTTGAATTTTTTCGGAAAGAAATAATAAACGCTGCATCGCGTCCCGCGTACACCCGAGCAAAGATTCTGGCAACAGCTAGTGTAAATGTAATATTTTAACACGATAAGAAAGAAACTGTTTTTGATGCTGTATTATGACGTCATTCACACATTTCTACCAATTTCATACTCTTAGGCAGTGGTCCGAACGCTGACGATGAACGAGTAACGAGTAGAACACACTCTAAAAAGAGTTGGCGATCGGCAGGAAGAGAAACTACACTGTTTCGATAATTTTGTCGCCGAGCGACAGCGAGTGTTTAAGAGCGACGAGCGATTACTCGCGCTACTCGCGCTATGTGACATTTCATTCACTGCACCGAACGCGAGCAACGAGTGAGCAAGCATCGTTGAACGAGTATCGCTGAACGAGTTGATTTTTGAAAACTCGTCGCTCAGTGACAGAACGAGTAAAACGAGTCGTCGCCGGCAGTGTGAACAGTCAGAGAGCAAGTCATAATATGCATCTCTTTCGTTTACACGGAATGTACATTATTATTGTGCGTGTCTTGAGAGAGAAAATCGCCGAGAGTTACTCGTTCTCTCGCCGTTGGTCGGATCACTGCCTTATGTAAACAATTTATTTATTTATTATTTTGAAAACATTTGAAAACAACTTAACAAAAAAATAAACATTGTTGAAAAATATTTGAATTCAAGTGAAAGTCCTTAAATAAATAAAAATTTAAAAAAAAACAGCTATTTACGAGATCAAATAACATTTTTCTAACAATGTAACATAAATGTCACCTAACAATGAACTAGCATAACATTTTAATGTTGATAATTACAAAACAATTGTAATCCACGCTGACAACAGCTGTGGTGTATAAATAATTAATTTCTAAAACCACGATAATGGTTTGATTCGAATTTAATTGTAATCGATATCGTTCGCATTGTGTTGCTGATATCAATACACTTAGTCCGATTATAATCACATTATCCATTGTTATGACATCCTCGATCTAGTTTACGTTTCCGACTTACGCATGGGGACTTAAGAGTCATTTATTTTATAGTTAGATAACAGTAATAACAAATTTTTCATATCCTAACATCATATGCTTTCAATTGAACTTATTTTCTTTAATTGAAACCGAAACAGGCTCATCTCAAAGAGCTAGCAGCCCGTGAGGCATTTGCCGCGCGAGGAAACTGCCTCGCAAGGCTGCTTGCTCTGCGTGGACGCGCAGAATTATTTTTCGTCCGAGGTACAAAACAATACATGCGAGCAAAATGAAAAGCCGCTTGAGCGCGCTTGCCTCGGCCGAGACACGTCCACACTAAGGGTGCTTGTACACGGCGCATATAACCCGCGCAAGTGCATCAAAATGCTCAAGCTACATGCGCCGTGTACAAGCACCCCACGGGTAGCTTAATCAAGTAGCTTGCGCATGCTACTCGCGCAGGTTAACCGCAAACCCGCACTCTTACTTGCGCGGGTTACATGCGCCGTGTACAAGCACCCTAACTGAGCTGTTTCGCGCTGCAAATGCCTCACTTGGCTGCTCACTCGAACGACACATCCTGCCAACGCGATATAAGCTCAGTGACATCTATATGAATGAGAAATAATTTACCGTAAACTGTGTAAAGCACTGATTACCAAATATATTGTCACTGATATAAGATTTATTATTTTTATATCTAATGCAGTATTTCCCCATTTAAATCATAAAGCAAAACACAAGAACAAGATTTTAGAACAGTCGATCAATTTTTACACTTGTTGAGTCATCATCGCTACAGAATTGAGGAAGTAATAGTATCAAAAAACGTCCGTCCCTGCTTCTCAATTTAACTGAGAAGAAAAATCAACTCCCGAGCTTTTCTTTCTATTCTGTCATTGTAACCAATAATGACATTATTCTTAGGACTTTTTTGGTCTCATAATTTTTAGGTGAAAGAAAATTTTTCTTCTTTTCTTATAATGTCTTCGTCTTACGTTTCGTGCGTTCACTGTTCATACTCATACGTTCAAAACCGACTAAGCTCACCCCTTTGCGTAATTCAGTCATTTCTATGTTCAGAATTATGAATCGTTGAAACTTGAAAGGTACCAACGACATGTTCATTAAATTTTGCTTCTCACAAAAATGATCGACGAATATGCTTACTGCAGAAAAGTTACAAATGGGAATACCGACTTGCAATATGTACCGAACTACTGCGTAACTTTTCATAAGTTGCATCAAGAACTTATACAGATAAGTTCTTGATGCAACTTATGAAAACATTTACAATATTTACACCGTGCTGCCGACTTTGCATTTGTACCTTTTAACAAAATATTCCGTCCCAAGGGTGTGAAATGCAACCGAGGAATAATTTATTATTCAGTAGAAAGGTGGCAGCACATGTTATAATGGTTTTATTATCACGAGCGAGTTCCTAATCAAATCTAGTGTTTAATTAACTACTGCTACTACTGAGTCTGACTTGCAAAACGGACGCTATTATATCCGTGTGTGAAACCACGTTACAGAGTTTTAATGCTATGCTGGCCTGGTTACTGTGTAATACTTCCCAAATTATTAACGAAAGTGCATACGATATTTCATCAGCCTTACTTAGTGCAGCTTAGCGATATCTTTCAGCGTATTGACACGGTAATAATATCTATCAGTATTTGATCTCCCTACAAACGGACGAAACGCGAGCTATACCTACGCGCTCGATGTCGGGGCGCGCTCGGGGCGCAGACAGTCACGGCCGTACCGTAGTGACGAACGGACGGTGTGTTGTTTTTTTAGCAAAATCAGTTTAAGTACCTATTTTAATATGACGAGTAGAAAATATTGTGCTGTTTTTGGGTGTATAAATTCGACAATAACGCATCGAGACATAAGTTTTTTTATTTTTATTTAAATTACCTGCAACCTCTGAAATGTAAGTACTGACTATAAAATAATTTTACTTACTAGTAGCTAGTAGGTACGTGCATAATGTGTGGCTTTTTAATGGTTATGTATTTTCTTTTATCTCACGAAAAAAAGGGTATTTGGATTAATAAATACAGTAAATTATATGAATAAAGTAAAGGAGAGTTACTGAGACAAGTGAAATAGGTAAGTTAAAGGCGGTTCTGAATGAATTATAATACGGTAGGTACTTACTCTTGTGCTAAAACTCCGGTGCATGTGTGTTTTGTTAGTTTGTATAATTCAAAGTAAAGACGGCGCGGTGGGATTGTCGGCGGACACGGAAATGAAGCAGTGAGCTTCATTTATTTACCTACGGTACGGTGTACAATCAACGTTACAGTGTACTACATAAACTATATCACAGTCATGAATATTAATCTAGGAACGTAGATAACAGTAGGTATATCTAGGGCTCGCGCAGACATAGTTCGCTCCGTGTTTGAGTGTGCGCACTCGGTTGCATTAGGCCGACTGCCTGCGCGGGCGATGCGCCGCACAGTGGTCGGACAGCCCTAACGCATGTTTACGTACCGCGCGGCTGTAGGTATTTATTTCTATCATGCGGCCGAGATCCACTACTGTAGATATTTATACTGTGGTATTGATTCAGTTTTTTACAGAATGAATTTTGTGGATGGCAGATTTTACAAGAAATTGTTACAAAAAGTTGTTAATAAACTTTTAAACATATTAATGAAAAAGTTGTTAATAAACTTTTAAACATATTAAGTTATCTTAATAAACTGAATAAACTTAATAAATATCGAGGCCATCACAACCCTTTGACCATTTATTTTAAAAATTGTCCATTAAATCATTGTAAGCTCTCAATCTACTACGTGAAACAGTAAATCGATTACACGTTACGTGTTACATTCGTTTTAAATAAATAAATACCCACGACACGGTGCATCGTTAAAAAAACCTTCAGTGAAAAGAGTACTATAGCTTGCTATGCATAATGATCATTTCAATATGTTCGGCTGTTAACGAAATGATAGCTATGAATATTTTTGCTGCACGGAGCTTTTCAGTATGGTAATACTTTGTATTCACTGGCAGTTTGTTAGTCGAGCAAAAGGTTCGAGTACGAGTACTTTAAATGTGTCTATTTTAAAAAAGTAATTTCGTGGCTAACTGTCGAAAATCCTAGATCTGAAAAGTAAAAAGAAAGAAAGAAAAAGTACATTAAATAAAAGGTTGCTTTAAACTGTATGACTTTCCTTATAAAAGTACTAGCATTTCGCCCACGACTTCGTCCGCGCTTATTTCGAACTTTGTTTCTGTGAATTTCTTTTCCGGCCACCCTTTTTGTGGAATACTTTTATAAAACCTAAGTTAATATGCAACTAAAATTATATCGACCACAAAATAACCTTTTAGCAGTCGGTTTACGCAATCTACGTCCTAAAGTCATACCCCAGGGAAAATTAAAAACTACCCCCTAAGGAGGTATTTCCCGTCAAAATCCCGTCTTAAGTAGCACCTAAGTTTTAAAAGAACATTATTGTGAAACATTTAAAACTCCTAGTATTTGTAGTAATGAAGTTTCATACAAACTATTAACCCCAGAGACATCCCTTTTGGGGTCCAATTTAACCAATTTCAAAACCCCGTCTTAATGAGTATCTAATCCTAAAAATAGCTCCCGCACAAAATTTGAGACTCCCAGCATTAGTCGTAACGAAGTTTCATACAAACTACCAACACCAAAAACTTTAGGGGTTGATTTATCCAAAACTAGTCTTCTACCTCAGACTAGTTTTGGATAAATCAACCCCTAAAAAAAACGGCTTTTTTGTGAATTTCCAAAATTTTTACATCAAAAATTGTTCAGTAACATGGGCTGAATAACCCACGAGGTGTTGAGCTTTTGGCGTTACACGTTGTATACATCTGGTTGGGTAGCAATCTGACGACCACAACATACTTGGGAAAGAGCTAGGCAGATGATGATGATGATGACGAATGCAATATTAATTGCATTATAATATCAGTTAAACTATATAAATATAAAATACTAAATTAAAATCTAATATCTTTAAACGAGCAATTCTTGTATATTTATATATAATCAGGATCTCGGAAACGGCTTCAAGGATTTTCATGAAAGTTACAGATTAGGGGTTTTTCGGCTCAAGGAATCGATTTATCAAGGTCCCAGGTTCGAGAAAAGCTCGGTTCCCAAGATATAGACATTTTAAAAACCGAGCAAAACTCGGTCAACCAGATATTAAAACTAAACTAAACTACATATTATAGAGCATCGAAAAATTCATCCTCAACGCTGTCAGCTGGTAACGTGCCCAAGAGACTGGCAGCGTTGCCTCTTTGAATAGCAATACTTAGCCTCTGGCCAAAGTAAAAGCCAGCTCTTGGGTCACGGGAAGCGTCAACAAGTCTTTTTGCGATATCTCTGTAGAGGCTGTGAGCACTCGGACCCCATGGCCCTATAGTTTCAACCCCAAACGGCTCAAATATATAGTTACCACTAAGGTTGCTATATTTACGCCACTTGAGGTTCTCAGCAACCGCAGCAGCAGCGCCAGCAGAGCACGATGAACTAGGAAGATGGGATGGCGCAAGAGTATCGACACAGGTAGCGTCCCATACTAAAGCCCTACCCATCTTCCAAGGAAACAAAGACATACCGTCCGGTCTCCTGCCATCGTCGCGTGCCAAGCCGTGTTGCATTATGTGTGAAACATAATTAAAATATAATTACAAACTAAAATTTAACATCTGTAAATAAAACACGGTGCTTTAACCGTTAAGTCCGTGTGTATCAGCTGTTACAATTTCACTGAATATTTACTATAAAGCAGACCCTGGCTTGTTTTCATTACCTTGATTGCGTCAGACCAGTCTCGCAATGAATGGAAGTAGGTGCTTACTTCAGCAGCTAACTTAAAATGAATGTTTGTTTTTTGCGGAAATCTTAGCAGCTCACCTTAATTAATAGTAGCTTATTTTGGCGTTTTTGCTTTTAGTTTTTAGCTTATTGTTGGTAAATTTTCTAGTGAATAGGGGTAGAGCGTAGTCAGCTTATGTGTTGGTAGATTTTTCTTTTTTTTTTACGTTGTCTTTGTATGAAAGTTATTTAATTAACTGTTTTGAAATCAAATGGAACAGTTAATAAAAAAAAAGGTTGCACTCCAGGAGTGCCGGTAGAAGTGAAAACTTTTTTGTTACTATGTTTTATTTTTAATTTGAATGACGTCTTACTCATTTTCGATCAGGGTCACGTGACCCTGACGCGAGTTTTGGTCACGTGACCCTGACGCGAGTTTTAAATTTTTTACCCATTACAGAAAAAGTGTACAACGCCGCTAAAGAAGTTTTCACTTCAAAAACTGAATATGTAATAATTTATATGATTCATTATCATTATTGTCATTACATTTTTTTATTATCTGCCACATAAAGACGAATTTTATACCGCAACCTAACCAAAACACTTGGGGGGCGAGTTCGTAATCCTCGTTTAGCTTGTTTTGGCAAACACGAGCACGTGAGAGAGTTAAAAGTAGCTATTTCCATCCAACTTAGACAAACGACGAAGTCCTCAATTCGTCTTACACTTCTTTAATGAACGTGTGATCGATTAGGTTTGATTACTGCCTACGTGTATTGACCGTCGGCCACCTATTACGCAAGAATTAGTCAAAGCTATCTTACCTATAATTAAATTTCACCTTTCATATTTATTATACCACAAACTAACCATTAAAACTTAACCTGGAATAGACATCATTAACAAAGGCTCAATAGTAAGGCCCCTAATTACACAGAGACTAGACATTTAGATATTTCATAGGCTTTATCAAATAGAACATTACGCACGAGTTTCATGATACTGAATAAATTAGGCTTTAAAACTAGATACTAAAGTCGTACTAGGTACTCCCTAAAATAATTATTATCATTTAAAGTACTGAATGCTTTTTGTAGACGCTGATGAAGGTTTTACATTTATTAGATAATTTTCAATATTGGGATACAATTTTATTTGTTTTTTTTTTTTTTTTTTTTTTTTTTTTAACCTATGTTGTCCCACTGCTGGGCAAAGGTCTCCCCCATAATCTTCCAATCTGTTCTGTCAGCGGCTTTCTCCGGCCAATTTTTTTATTTATTTAATTGTATTTAAATTGTTTCACAGAAAGTGTTCTTCAACTGTTCATTTTCTCATGTTGAAGTCTACATCGAAATAATTACAATATATAAGAAATAAATATTCGGCTTGCACTTCAGAGAAGCGGGATGGAACGATTCGTGAGCTTTTTTTTTTTTTTTTTTTTAGCGTGGTAAAATCATCAAATGAGTCCTCCAACCCCGGGCAGGGCGGGAGGGACTGTCAGACTTCTACTGACTAAAATCCACGGTGTCCTTCATAGCCTGTTACGTTCCGGGGTTACGGTTAGGGAATAATCCCGCGACCCCGGCAGTCTTTGGCCCTCTGAGAGGGGGGCCCCGTCATTATGCTGACGCTCTTTGAGGCGCGCGTGGGACACAACGCGCCGTCGACCCGGGCATGGTCCTTGGTCGGGCAGCGAGTTGCCCTTTACTCGCTGCCCGCATGCCCGCGCCTACGGTGGCCGGAGATCATCTTGCGACGTCCGTCGCCGTGGGCGCCTACCACTGCGGCTGGGGCGGAGGGAGGACGCTGTCCTCTCTCGCTCGCGGCCTGCCTCCTCCTTGACGAGCATTACTGCCTCGCAGAAGGAGCTGACCGCTTCCCACGATTCGTGAGCTTTCAGTAATTTTTTGCCAGTTTTAAAAATATATTTATTTTAAAAAAGCACTATGAAATACTTGCTTATTGCGCACTTTATTTAAATATATTATTGTAAAGCACTATGAATAAAATAAATACGTTAATATCCAGTGGGTTCACCACCACTAAATAATAAGAATAAATCCGTTTCGTTAGTCAAAATAAGAATAAAATAGACCATAATTATAATGACATGACCTCATGTAAAACATTTAACTTTTTTTACAAAAACTTCTTGCTAGTTAACGATAACGTTAATGTAGTTTTGTTAATTATAATTTTGTTGAAGTTTTCATAGCCTGTACTTACCATTATTTAAAGGTAATGATATAATTTTTGTTCTCCTTTTTTCCGACTATGTTATTTTATGTAAGTGTGGGTAATGTTTTACTCAACAGCTTTACACAAATTACTCGGCTAATTTCATCTTATTACAACGAACTCGAGGAATTTTAGGTAACATTTACCTGGGGCTAGCAAAGTCTGACTAGATTTGGTGATTAGATGAAGTAGGCTTACTTTGTCTTCAGTCTAAAGATTAGTAGACAGCATAAGATATTAGATTACGAAAAACATTATTAGTTTATTCGCTACAAAGGTTGGATGAAAATATAAAATTAAGGCCAGGTTCCAGTACAGTACGCAGCTATGAGCGCACTACCTCAGCCCCCGCAAAGGGGCGGGGCAAGTCGACAGCGGTGCGGGCGGGAGGGAACGTGTGTGTATATATGCCACAGCGTAGCGTAATGCAGTTAGTCAATTACGTTCGAGTGTGTCTGGATTAGATTTTCGTAAAATGATAGTCGAGATAGTTTTGATTTTACAAAGTGCATACAATGGAGTACTTTCTTAGGCAGCAGTATATTTGTTAAGTGCCGAGTTTGGGCTCGTTTTGTTATGATGACATCTTACCTCCGGACTTGATGGAGTAGAGGTACTGTACCTCAACCATGAGTTTTTTTTTACGTTTACGGTACAGTAAACGTAAAACAATTTGTATGAGAATCTGTACAGCGCCTCTATTGAGTAGTAGCGAAACTAAAATCCGTACCATGAGTTGAAAACTAAAATTTCTTTACCACATTTGTTTCAGTTTACCGTAGAGAGTTTAGTTTACGTAGCGTTTTGCATACAAATCGGTACCATGAGTCACTGATTTGATAGATGTCACAGTAAATTACTGTACCTACTGTGGTTACTTCTCTCACCGATATTTTTATTGTGAGAAGTATTTTTTTATTGTTTTTCGTTTATTAAAAATGTCTGAGCGACAATATTTCACTTGGAGGATGTTTGCCGAAGGCCAAGCGGCAGATGAAAACAGATTTTATAGAGGACACGATCCGAATATGCAAAAGCAAGTTGTAATGGACGGACCGGGATTCCGACAGCGCGTCCACTACATGGACGTATTGTTGTGCACACGTGCCTTGCCTTCGCTGGTGACGCATGCATCCACGCACCCCTGAATGCGTACGTTTTTGGAAAATTACGGAAATACAATATACCACAGACAACGGAAATAATAAAAAACACCAATTAGAAGAGTTCACTTTGAAGGCTTCGGTCTTCTTTTATTGATGTTTCTTCTTCGGTGGCTCGGCTGCGACTGAACGCATTGCCGGCGGTCGTAGTGTCGTACCGCCTTTTATACCGCCCGTCCTTACCTTGAAGAGACACACGTATTTTGAGCCCGTTTTTCCTTGTGATTTTTACTAAGACCGAGGCCTTCGTAGCCTTTATTTTCTTATTAATTTAAACCTTAAAACTATGTATTGTACCTTTCTAGATTCCTTATTAAGTCTATTTGTATATAAAACAAACAAAATGTACCTATGTCTAAATACAAAAAATCCTAGAACATAAACTACAAAAATTACACAGGAACAAAAGTTTGATTATACAAAAAGTACAATAACTTAAAAACTACTGATCCGATTTACATGAAACAACTTGTGCAATCACTTTTATAATAAAACACACCCCTTTTAAATAATTTAATTGAAAAATAACCATAAACAAAAAAGTCACTTTTCAACTTACGTAATTATTGAAGAAATTCTAAATTATTTACAATTTCCCTTTTCAAACAACCGGTGACGTTTGTCCGGCCACAGAATATATAATAGTACCTAAAGGTACAGAAGCATTACTCCCAAAAAGAAAACAGACAAATAATGTAAAATCTATGCACGAGAGAATAGAGTCCATTTTTACTTGCACCCGTATCACCTACCTACTTTTATAATAGCCTAAACTTCCCGTGCGCAAGCAAAAATGAACAGAATAGTGACGCGCGAGAGTTCATTTTAGTTTATCTGACGCCAACGACATTAAAAGGTTACTGTCGGTCAAGCTCAATAGGGTTGCGACTCGCGAGTTTGGGCACAGTTAGGTAGGAATACGTATTTAATGTATTGTTTAATTACATTATTAAACATAAATATATATCACTCCTCATTACCTCCTTATGTTCCTCAAGGAATTTTGTTTTTATCATCAGCCTATATCTTTTTCTGTTTCGTCATCGATTACTTCATATTCATATCGATTGGTAGCACAGAATGTTAACAGTAGGTACCTACGGCACTTTACGTGAGGAATAATATATAAACAGTGACTTTTTAGTCGCCTTACAACGGCAGCCCAGTTCATGTATCCAATGACTAAAACACGTTTCTAATATAAAATATGTAATTAAGAGATTTCAAAATTTAAAAATAAAATAAAATAAAACCTGCGGTCTTTGTTTACATCAAATATCAAAGATTTTAAAACGTTGTCAGAAACAAAAAGGGTAGTTCCGTTTCAATCCGTTCTGGGCAAGCTGTAGTCATCACTTTAAAGATCGATTGTTATCGTTTACGGCAAAATAGGTAACTAGTCCTTATCATTTCATTCACTTCATTGTCACAGGCCCCGTGTTGCGTGTCTTTGTAGGTAAGTAGGTAAAAAAGTCGCGAAGAGAATTACGATCGCTGACCTTGAATGCGTAGTGTAGCCATTTTCTGAGTTTGAACGTGTCTAAACAATAACGTAAACATCTTCCTACTTTCTACCGATCATAATTCATCCTACTCTTAGGTGCACACAATTCAGCTTAGGTGAGTGAGAGTGATGTCAGGTTTGATATTCGTCTATTTTATTTATCGTGGTCGTCTTGTAGGCCAAATTTGTAACCTACCTAATCATGCTTATCTGATCATGATTACTAGCCGGTACTTGAATGACATTAATAAGCACACCACGAGCAGGTAGATAATTTTTTGATCATTATTAAATATGTACTACATAGATAAATATTCACTTTTTTCCTTACCTTTCGAAATCACGCGGTAGTGTGTGAAAGGCTCCTATCACTGTCATTATTTAAACAACCAAACGTTAAGCAGTATTTTTTTTTCTTCATCATATACAGGGTGAATTTTTCAAGTGGGCGTGGATGGCTATTTTCGAAACTGTGAGGAATATCGAAAAACGTTGAAAGGAGTCTCGAGGCCGATTTTGACGAAAACTAAAACTGCATCATTGGATTTTAAAAAAATCAATCATCCTAGCCAGGAATCGAACCCACTGATTTTGTAAAAAAAATCGCACTCTGTATTATTACACTATTCGATAGTGCTGCTGATAAAGATCAAATTCTGGAAAGTAATCATATACGGCAAACTTAAGGAAATGGCAGATTTTTATGAAATTGCTATTTTTCCAATTTACTTTACTTCTACTGAGCCATAATTTATTCGAAATTAATAAAATTTAAATTGTTCAATGTTTCACTGGGTTTGACGTCTCATAAAAATCTGCCATTTCCTTAAGTTTGCCGTATATGATTACTTTCCAGAATTTGATCTTTATCAGCAACACTATCGAATAGTGTAATAATACAGAGTGTGATTTTTTTTCCAAAATCAGCGGGTTCAATTCCTGGCCAGGATGATAGACTTTTCTAAAATCCAATGATGCAGTTTTAGTTTTCGTCAAAATCGGCCTCGAGACTCCTTTCAACGTTTTTCGATATTCCTCATAGTTTCGAAAATAGCCATCCACGCCCACTTGAAAAATACACCCTGTATATACTTTTTTAAACTTATGCGTAAATACAACCTAACACCATACTTAAATATTATTTAAGTAAGCGCGTGCTTAGTGGGTGGCGCGCGGCAACCGACTAAATGGCCACTACGAAGTGACCCCCGCCAATGCTTGCAGTTTTATACCTACACTGCGGAGTGAGCCAGGCCTGGTCCGGCAGTAAAGTTTGGCGGCCAAATTTAGAATTCGTGTTTTCTTGCACTAAGCAATAGAAAAATAACCTTTTTCATTTTGTCGTATTGCATTTGTTAGATAATAAAGGAGGATTGTGTGTGTGTGATTTAATAGAATGTGTATGTATTTCTGGTTTTATTGACATTAATATCGACTTTATTATCAAGTTCTAGATATCAGGATGGTGAATGTTATTTATTTACTGTATGTAAGGTATCTCTAAAGATTTTTATACAGGAATGGGTTTACAAATAAAAGCACAAAATCAAGACTAGGTATTTATTACCAAGCTACCTCCGTTCGCAAACCCTAGGTCCTCGTGGAGAAGAACGGAGAAACAAACTCCACGGCAACATATTTTATCAGTACACACATTTATTTACAAAACATACAATATCAGTAATATTCAGATCATAATAAACATTGATTTACTTACATTTTCATTGTAGAACATTAGAACACAAATTATAACTTGCAGCATCACATATTTGGATTCTCTATTATTATATCACATTAATTACACAGAACACCGCTCAGGGCACAGCTTATTTAGTATCACAATTGAATAATAATAATGACCCCCAATGTGTGGGTACATCTGTTTTTATAAACTTAAAATTGTACCACTTCCAACAAATATTGCCGCCATAATTGACCAATGGCAGAGTGTCATACATTTTAGCTTAATAACTAATGAAATAAGCAATAATAAGCAAATCCTATGTACTAGAACCTTTTTAAAACTTGATTACACCATTTAGAAATTTAGTTATTATTTATTTGTAACCTTTATTAAATTCGATACAACATTTGACTATCAACTGTTTTCGTTCAGAAATCAAATGGTCGTTTTAAATACCAATATTACTATTAAAAATGACTATTTTTAATTATTATTAATTACATCGTGTATCATAAATCTAACACATTCATCTGACTACACTGAAGTTGGCATTTACTGTAGTCGGTGTGGTTTTTACGTGACAGCAGGCCTGGCTCACTCCGCAGAATAGGTATAAAACTGCAAGCATTGGCGGGGACCACTTCGGAGTGGACATTTAGTCGGTTGCCGCGCGCCGCCCACTACGCACGCGCTTACTTATATTATATTTAAGTTTGGTGTTTGGTTGAATTTACGCATGAGTTTAAAAACAATATACACCGTGACTTTTTAGTCGTCTTACAAAAGCAGCCCAGTTCATGTACCCAATGACTAGAACACGTTTATAATAAAAAAATAGGTATTTAAGAGATTTGAAAATTTTTAAAATAAAATTTTAATTCGTTATTATGACGCAAGGTGTAGTTAGAAACACCCTTGTCTCATAGAAAATGGAGATAGAATGATCTGCCCGACTATTGCGCTGGGTAGGTATACTTTACAGCTAGATACGTAAACATTTAACAGGGTGTTTCATATTTCTAATGCACCTATTTATTAAAAATAAAAATTATTATTAACGATTAAAAAAAAATAACTTGCCTAGAGGTATTTTAGGTCGGATACATTTAAGCGCTATATTCACGATCCAGCACGGCTGTACAGCAGCTCAAGGTCGCGTTGCTGGACGTAGCAAAAACACCGTGAATAGGCTTGACGTACGTCAAGGCTTGATCCAGCACGGCTGTACGTCAAGCCTATTCACGGTGTTTTTGCTACGTCCAGCAACGTGACCTTGAGCTGCTGTACAGCCGTGCTGGATCGTGAATATAGCGCTTAAGTGGACCCTTTTTGTAAGACGACTAAAAAGTCACGGTGTATATATGATGAGGAAAAAAAAATACTGCATAACGTTTGGTTGTTTAAATAATGACAGTGATAGGAGCCTCACGTTTCACACACTACCGCGTGATTTCGAAAGGTAAGGAAAAAAGTGAATATTTATCCATGTAGTACACATTTAATAATGATCAAAAAACTATCTACCTGCTTGTGGCGTGCTTATTAATGTCATTCAAGTACCTGCTAGTAATCATGATCAGTTAAGCATGATTAGGTAGGTTACAAATTTGGCCTACAAGACGACCAAGATAAATAAAATAGACGATTATCAAAGCCGACATCACTCTCACTCACCTAAGCTAAATACGGGTAGGTCGAATTATGATCGGTAGAAAGTAGGAAGATGTTTACGTTATTGTTTAGACACGTTCAAACTCAGAAAATGGCTACACTACGCATTCAAGGTCAGCGATCGTAATTCTCTTCGCGACTTTTTTACCTACTTACCTACAAAGACACGCAACACGGGGCCTGTGACAATGAAATGAATGAAATGAAAATGATAAGGACTAGTTACCTATTTTGCCGTAAACGATAACAATCGATTTTTAAAGTTATGACTACAGCTTGGCCAGAACGGATTGAAACGGAACTAATCTTTTTGTTTCTGACAACGTTTTAAAATTTTTGATATTTGATGTAAACAAAGACCGCAGGTTTTATTTTATTTTATGACGTAAACCTATGTATTTAGTATTCATACGTCATATGTCACATATAAGTACATGACATTTTAACCTTTAGTATAAATGAAAAGGACATTAGTTTCTACAAAGCAATTTAACCTTCTATTGGTGACGTGCCGTCAATTTGACACCTATTAACTAAAACCACTGAATATGACGTGTCGAACGACTGTTTCCCCTCACCCGCAGTTCTCAGTAGCTGCAGTTAGCTCAGTTTGGCGTCCGATTTCACACAAATTGGTCGTTGCAAACGCACAGACTGATGATGAGATATAGGATACACGACGTCAATTTGACGTCACGTCACCAATAGTGTCCGTAATTTATACTATTATCAAGTTGTAGTTTTTCATTAAAAATAATCCAAATAACGAAGATTACGAGTATTAACACTGAGATTTTAAAACAAAGTAGCAGTAATGAGTTGGAACAGAATCACTGATTGGAATCTGATCGTAACACGAAAAGTGAGCAGAAAGTCCAGAATCTGACACATACTCCGAGGATGAGTTTTTTAGTAATTTGAAAAGTGATAGGCTTTTGTTGCTCAATAAGTGCCGCAAAAAATAAAAAAAGGACATCACATCTATACAAGTAGTGCAAGAATCCTGTCTTTATTGCCTTAAAAAAAACCCACACCTCACCAAAATTAATCTTTATTTTTTTCCACTGTAGTAGTATTTTAAAACATTTTTTTTCGTTACTTATTAAAGTATCAATAAGAACTGAACGTTGGAATTCATTTTGATTTATTTATTTAATTTTATTTTAATTGATTTCAATATCTACGAAAATGCAAGCTGAATATTAATACTAAGTTTGTGTGAATCATATACGTAAAATTTTCTATTGTGATAATATATAAAAAGTGTTTAATTTATGAAAGTAAGATATCAACTTGTAAATAAAGCCATTTGTTTCATCCCCATGCACTTAGTTGTCCTGAAATTCGGCTTTCCAGAAGTACGTCAAAATGACGGTACGTCACCAATACTGTTACTCAATCTGACGTCACCAGTAGAAGGTTAAATGTTTCCAAACAAAAGTAATAAAAACTATTTTAATAGACAACCGAATTCCATTTGAAAAAGAAAACTGACAATTGACATTTTGTCAAATATATGCAAAAAATCGATATATTTTCCGTGTTATTTTTCAATCAACTGCATATAAAATCATCTCAATGCCTGCCAACTTGACCATTGCCGAAAGAGCACAAATAATTGCCCAATTTAATGAGGGAAGCAGTATCAGTGCGATATCCTGGAATTTGAATATATCGAGGCGTTCTGTCCGCTTGTGGATTCGTCGTGAAGGAGAGGAGGGAAGTTTGTTGGATCACAGAAGAAGTGGTCGCCGGCCTGCACTCTCCAATAACGATAGAGAATTCATGAGACGGGAATATGAAATCAATGGTTTTAAGCCCACAAAACATTTTGCGGAGATGTTCGATGTGAGTGCCCAAACAATAAGGAATCATCTACATTACATGGGGTTGCACCACAGGCATTACGCCAAGAAAATATATTTGACGGATGCTCACAGACTTGCTCGTCTGAACTTCGCCAGAGAGCACTTAGAGTTTGATTGGTCTAATACAGTGTTTTGTGATGAAAAAACGTTTAAATCCAGTCAGCATGGACGTCTTCACCTTTGGCGATATAATTCAACACGGTATAAAGATGATCATGTAATTCCAAATAGAGAATCAGGTCGAATTTCCGTAAATATTTGGGGCTGGATGAGTGCGGATGGTGTAGGAGAATTGTGTTCTCTACCTCCTCGAGCGACGGCTGTAAATTATATCGACGTGCTTCAGAATGCAATGCTACCGACAGTCCGTAATGTTTACCCGGAGAACGAAGTGCCACATTTTGATTTTGTTCAAGATAATTGTTCAATTCATAATGCGAGGATCGTAAGAGCCTGGTTTCGTTCACACACTGACGTAAGGGTAATTCAGTGGCCCTCAAGATCGCCGGACCTCAACCCGATAGAAAATCTTTGGGGCCTTATGGTCCAACGATGGTCGCATCAAAATGAAAGAACCAAACAAGCTCTTATTAGTCACTGTAATTATATTTGGGAGGAAATGCGGGGAACCGATATTTGCTCACGGCTTGTTGGTTCAATGAGGTCTCGTCTTTTAGAGGTTATAGAGGCCAACGGCGGTTACACCCGTTTCTAATTTTTAAAAATTTTCAATATCTTCTAAATATTACTATATTTATATGCTATGTTTTTGTTTGTTATAAGTATTTTAAAATTGATTGTAGAAATTTAATAAAAGGATAAATCTATTTTTAGCTTGTTTTTTATTGATATTGTAATTACAAGTTTACAGAAATTGTAGGTTTGTGGATTCGCCTTGTGCCTTTACAATTTTATGTAACTTAATCTTACCTCCGGACTTGAAGGAGTGACCTGAAGGTCTACATCGGTGACTGCCACTGGAACTCGGCGACGGATCGAACAAGATCTCATCATTACTAACAAAACAAGCCCAAACTCGGCAAATCTATTTCAATCCGTCGCCGAGTTCCAGTGACAGTCACCGATGTAGACCTTCAGGTCACTCCCTCAAGTCCGGAGGTAAGATCTCATCGTAACTAA
Source organism: Agrotis segetum (assembly GCA_036375495.1). Classification (NCBI taxonomy): domain Eukaryota; kingdom Metazoa; phylum Arthropoda; class Insecta; order Lepidoptera; family Noctuidae; genus Agrotis; species Agrotis segetum. The sequence goes on from JAQSVV010000192.1 coordinate 1,592,437, forward strand.
CAAAACGAGCCCAAACTCGGCACATCTAGTTCGATCCGTCGCCGAGTTCCAGTGGCAGACACCGATGTAGACCTTCAGGTCACTCCCTCAAGTCCGGAGGTAAGATCTCATCGTAACTAACAAAACGAGCCCAAACTCGGCACATCTATTTCAATCCGTTGCCGAGTTCCAGTTGCAGTTACCGATGTAGACCTTCAGGTGTCTCCATCAAGTCCGGAGGTAAGGTCTCATCATAACTAACAAAAAGAGCCCAAACTCGGCACATCTAGTTCAATCCGTCGCCGAGTTCCAGTGGCAGTGACCGATGTAGACCTTCAGGTCACTCCATCAAGTTCGCATCCTAGCTAAAAAATAAGTGGTCCATAAAAAAAAATTACATCGTTTCAAAATTAGATCACTGGACTATTTTATTCTATTCCCGCAACTAACACATAATCGCTTGTGTGTGTGACTTTGTTTCCATGTAGTAGTTCAGTTCTATGCCTGCTTACGTAACCGCGCGGGGGGAATTTTTGCGCAGCAACGACGTACGTCCATCCTCTATCACGCCTCGGCGGGTACTGGCGAGCGCCCGGCGAGCGAAATAATGCCAATATTTTGGGTATTTTATTTCTTGGAGAAAAATTATCACGAAATTTTAAAATCTGCTTTTACCATGCACTTCTAAATAATGAGCTGTTTTTATTTATATAAGTTTCATATAAATTCATTGTGAAATCTCTAAGCAGTGGATGTTTGAAAATTGTGATTTAGTGTCATGTTTGAGATTTTTTTCTATCGAGCCAATTATTCCAATTCGTGTTTCTATCTTTACCATTCACTCGAGGATATGTTCAACTTTAATATTATGATTTTTATTTATTAAAAATATCATTGTTAATGAGACTTTCAGACGTTTGAAAATCTTAAAAATTACTGAAAGCCCGCCTTAAACGCGAAGAAAATCATAGAAGTCAGCTTTGAAATGTACGCCATTGGTTCTAGTCTAATGAAAGTAGATTATTTATTTATGCTAGGAAATATTACATAGTAAATCTTCTTACTAGGATGAAAGTACATATTTCATCCTTTCATATTTTTTTACTTTAAATGAAATATTGAAGATGACCTACTGAAATTAGTTTAGTAAGTATAGTACGTAGTAAGTAGATTTTTATTTGTATGAATATTTCGATAAGAACAAGTCCGTCAAAAAAAAACACGGGAGCGGGTGGTACAGATGTATGAAAGAACTACACATAGAGTCAAAATTACATTACAGACGGAATAAATATAAATTAATATCAATCATGTATTAATGATTGATATTAACTAATGTGTATGGACACTAATGTTAAACGGCACTAGTGTGTATGGGTATCGTTACATCAAATTACATTAAAAAATATAGTAACACAATTATTTTTCTGCAGAATATCATGAGTGGTGGCACGGACTCCAAGGAGCTTTCGGTCAAATTTTATTCGTTGTATCATTCATTCTTAGTTCAAGCTCGTCGTCGAAACGTCTGTCATTAAGACCGAAACGACGGGTTCAATGCTTAAGCAGCCGGCCAAACACGTTCCAGTACACTTGCACAAGTCCGGACTTTTTTTGCGTGGTAAAATCATCAAATGAGTCCTCCCACCCCGGACAGGGCGGGAGGGACTGTCAGACTTCTACTGACTAAAATCCACGGTGTCCTTCAATAGCCCTTTATGTTCCGGGGTCATGGTAATTCCGGGGTCACGGTAAACAATTCCGGACTTGCGAAGTAAATTGTAAAGTGACGTGTTTGGCTGACATTAGAGATTAGACCCCAAGAACCGAACAATGCCTCATATTTTTGGCTTAATTATTTCCTAAACTATTTGATTCATTATTTGGGTCGCAACTCGCAAAGTAAATCCGTAAAATACGTTAAAACATTATTGGAGCAGTGTTTTCTAGGTGAAAATGACTAGTAGTAACTAAGTTCTTCGTGCGTTTAAACATAATTATGCTTTCACTGGTGGACTCCCATGTACCTCAGCAGTAGGAAAATTATTTTTTGATTATGCTTAAGCTTACATCGCCTCAGCTGATAACAAAACTTTTAAACTACAACAAAAACATTTCTCTATCAAATTTTGTAGTAACAAAGGTTATAATCATAAGAGAATATGAGCTGGGTGGAAAATATTTCTAGAATTTTGATTAGGCAATGTGCCAAGAGCATGCTTGTAAATGTTTTCAGCGTTAGAATATATTTTCTTGCTCTTTCAGTACCCGCAGTAAAGAAAGATTTTTTAGTTAATATTTTAAACTCCAACACGTTTTGTTTATTACGTTTTTATTTACCCAGGGATTTTTTGAACAAAAAATAAAGTATAGTGTTGTCTTTGTAAACGTAGTTTTGGCAAATATAAAGGTAGATTGGACTAACTGAATTGAATTTTATAACTTTAAATTAATTAGAACTTTACGGGTTTTCAGTGAAACATTATAGAAACCACCTTTTGAAATTGTTTACAAAATGGTGAATGAAAACATTAGTATATCCAGACCCTGTGTGTAGGCCTGTGTGTTGTGGATTATAACCCACTCCCTCTCACCTCTTTTTATGTTCCTGCAAAAAGAACGAAGAGTGAATAAGCTTCCAAAAAACGTTGCATTTAAAATCTTTGTGTACTTAAATACTGTACCTATTTACTGCAAAGCACTAGAATCTACTTTGAATGCACCATATTATTCTCAGGTAAAAAGAAAAATACATACAGAAAACTCTCAACACCGCTATGCAAACTGGAATCAGGAGCACAAAATCACAATTTAAACTAAACTAGTCAATAACATAACGCCAGCACATGCAACTTTCTAAATTCTAACTTTATTTTTGCACCGTTCCCAAGCGTAGATACGGCGCATATTTTTCCAACAGTTCACCGTAAAATTTGAAACTTTTGAAGCGATAACCTGCCAGGCTTGTAGTTAAGTTAAGAATAACTAACTTAATAAAAGTACTGAGATAGGTGCTAGTTGGTCCCGTATAAAATTTAATGAAACCGCTGAACCATACTGTTAAAGCCGTCTTTGGAATATACAATCCGATATTGTCGGCTTGACTTTAAAGATAATTCGCGGATTATTTCAAGAAGTTTGGCGATCATAAAAGAGTGTCCATGGAGTTTCTTGCCCGTACATCTCCATAGAGATCTACTTCTTGGAATGGGTATCTACGGTACTTTCACAATTTGTATGTCTTGTGACTAGGACTGTAGCACCATAACTTTGTAGTATTTAATTATATTTTTTATGTCTTTGACAATTCAAAAGTGCCTGTGACTGGACCTGGTCCTTCAAATTATGCTTTTGATTTGATATGATTTGAAGTAGGTATTTGACTCTCAAGCTTGGTAGAGGTGAATGTTCTGATTCCTTGAGTGTTGCATTTCGTGTTTGTAAAGGAAAACTATTGGTTGGTATGAGAAGTAGTTCTGTTACCTGTCATCTTGTGAAGCTATGTTCCTTTCATAAAATAAATAAAGGAATGGTTTTTAGCCCGGAAAGTCAGTTCCGCTCCGCGCAGGATGGGAGAACGACACATCATTTGAAAATATAAAAATACGTGCTAATTATGTTCTATTACTGACAATCAGAATATCTTCATTACAATTAAAATACCCTATATTTCATCTGTTACTAACAGGAAAAATTAGGAAAAGTCTTCTCTGTGTAGAATTTTCCTCATCTTTCGTCTTATCTATGTAAATTGATTTTGATTGATATACAAAGTATCTAGTCAAGAATAGCATGACACTTTTCTGCCCAATTAATTTGGATTCGTAGTACCTACCTGTGTCTTCTGTATTAGTTTCCATTTAAGTTTTAAGGTTTCATCTTTCACATAATTATGTTCATGTTTATCATTCATCATCATCATAAGCCTATAATGTTCCCACTGCTGGGTCACAGACCTCCTCTCTGTGAGAAAGAGTGGGCCGTAAACCAACACGCGGGCCCAGTGCGTGTTGGTAGATGTCACGTCTTGTCTTCGAATTTTTGGTTCTAGGACATGCAGGTTTCCTCACAATTTTTTCCTTCGCCGTTTTGAGAGGAGTGGTGATGAAATAAATTACACAAATGATTTTGCAGCATACTGCCAACAACACCGTGGGCGCGCCAATGAATTGGATTAGTTTACATAAATGATTTTAGCTTTTTTGAATATATATTTGGCTTGTGCTATTGTTCAGCTCTTCCCACCATCTGTAACGACGTCTGCCGCGAATTCTTGTGGAGAGCCTTTGTCCAGCAGCAGATCGATCTGGGCTGGAAGATTACTTTTATAGAGCATAAGATAGAGTTTATGATAAATAAGTATTATTTTGAATGTAGAATACTTTTAATTCTCTTGGAACCTTTTTCATTCTTACACAAAAGTTGTCTAAAGTGTTATAGTTTTAAAACACAAGATTTTCACACATTTAATAATTCCAGTATTTTTATTTAGAAATCCGTAGTAGATCCATAAAATCTTTTGAAAGTAAGCAAGCTAGTCCTTTGGGGGCACATTTCAGTACCCACGTAATAAAAAAAGGCCGGCAAATATCTAACTCAGCCAACAAACCCCATCATAAACGGTATAAACCAAGTTACGACTGTACCTCAGCGCGTAGAAAAAATGTGACACACAAACACATTTGTCGGCCTACGGATCCGCAATGCAGTAAATACTGTAGAGTAGCTCGTCAATTATGTAGCTTACATTGTTGACAATTTGCTGTTATAGTTTATGAACATTTTGTACCGTGTTTGATGTACAAACGTACTTATCATACTATAGCAATTACAAGAAGTGACCAAAAACAAATGGGACGTCCTAAATGCAACTAAGTACTATTGTAACTATATTTTTTTATCATGGTAAAATCATGAAAAGTGTCCTCTTACCGAGACGAGGGTGGGACCTTGCACTGACTAAATTCCAAGGTAATTTTTCCATAACCCTTTACATGCCAGGGTCGCGGTTACCTGATGACAGTCCCGCGAACCCGGTTACGATCTCTATCTGGGCCATCAAATTTACCTCGTATTGCAAGTTATTTAGGTTACATAAGTTTGTTATAAAAATGTGTATCTATTAACTATAAACGAGCAATTCTTGTATATTTATATATGATCAAAATCTCGGAAACGGCTCCAAGGATTTTCATGAAAGTTACAGATTAGGGGTTTTTCGGCTCAAGGAATCGATTTATCAGGGTCCCAGGTTCGAGAAAAGCTCGGTTCCCAAGATATAGACATTTTAAAAACCGAGCAAAGCTCGGTCAACCAGATATTAGATATTTAAATTCCTACTCCCAAAATTAAATTAAAAATTTAAAAAATCCCCGACACAAAAACCAAGATTCATTTAAAAAGTACTAAATAATAAAAAAAACTCAATCTTAAAGTACCTAACTATGTATTAATAATTATTAAAAAATACGTCACGTTGGGGGACCGAAAAAAAACGTAGATAATAAATAATTTGGACCGGTCCCCCAATTTTTATTTGAAACTTTTTATAGGTAAGTGATCAATATTCCCTTTCAGTTTGATTTGATTTAAGACCCCACTCGAGTATATTTGCAAACCCTCGGCTACCCTTTCTCACTTTTACCCCCACAACTTTTAAACGGCTCAACCGATTTTCATCAATACAAAAAAAAAACTAAATTGAAATCGCTTCATCCGTTCGGGCTCTACGGTGCCACAGACAGACAGACAGACAGACACGTCATACTTATAACACCCCTCTTTTTCCGTCAGGGGTTAATAATACAGGTCCTCTACAATGACACGAAAAATACAGAAATAATGCAAATTTCTTCCATAACAGAATTGACAACGTTAAATTGAAAATTAATTGAAACGGTAGGTACTGGCTGGCTAAATCAATCCGGGCCATCGATTAACAAACTAAGTGTGTTACGGCCACGCTCCTTCAGATCATCGGAGCCGTAGTAATTAATTAAGAGCCTCTGAGTTACCTACTATGTTGATTGCTTGACATTCGATGGAATGTTCCTAGTTTAATTTCAATATCTAAAGGACTTTGGCCTTAATTGCACGGTTAAACATATCTCTGTTGGTAGATGAAATTTCTTGGATTCAGGAAATTGATGACCCACACTAACGGTAGCTTGGATTCTGCCTATAATTAATTAAAATATTTGGAAATTAAAAAATATATAAATTTATACGTAAAAATCATTTGCTGCTCGATAGTCGCGCTAAAACTGGGCTGGACCGATTTGACTACTTTTTGTTTTAAATTATTTTTGGAAATACAAGGAGGTTTAAAAAGTGGAATAAAAACTATTATGAATACAGCAACTATTTCGTTTTCTCTTAGAAACTATTCCCACATTTCAAATATTTGGTGTTCGTCCAGTCATTCAGAAATCAATTCTGTAATTATCATTCAGCTTTTTTGTGGATATCATGAGCCGGAAGACGTTCACCACTGAACATAAGTCTCTCGCTTAGAGCGCCACGCCGAACGATTTTAACTCTAACTCCTTTTTAAATATGCTTTACTGGTTCAAATAACATTTTATCCCAATAATATCTTCCAGCGGGGATACGGACAGCGAGAAAAGGGCAACTCGCTGTCGGACCACGGACCATGCCGGGTCAACGGCGCGTCGTGTTCCACGCGCGCCGCAAAGAGCGTCAGGGGGAGGGGACCCCTTCCGGGGTCTCCCTGTTCCGGGGTCAGTAATGAAATAAGTTCCGCGACCCCGCAACAATAAGGCGCTATTGGAAGACACCGTGGATTTTAGTGAATACAAGTCTGACAGTCCCTCTCGCCCTGCCCGGGGTGGGAGGACTTATTTAATGATCTTACCAAGCTAAAAAAAAATTTTCCAACAAAACAAACTTGGGTAACAGTTTTCTTCAGCAACACAAGTAGGTACTGTCTAACGCTAATCCTCTCAATACCAAGCGCCAGAAACCGACATAACACGTACCCAAACTTAAGTTTCCACGAATTAATTCCACATACGTTTCATATATTCAAAATTACATGTGGATGTTCAACTTCGCCTTATCGTGTTACGAAAATTCCGATCATATTCAGCAGAGGCCATACATTCCTCCCTTTCACATTCCACGAAACAGAGTAAGACAAGTATACAACGATTTGACTTAGCAAATGTAGAAGCACGTACCTATGTATTAAATGTCGTTTTCAAATTCGACAGAATTTTCGACCTCTCTTTTACACAATACCACAGAAAGCGTGACAGCTATAGGTAGTTTGAGTAGAAATTGTTCGTGACAAACAACAGTACGAGTAATAGCCACAGCTTCACAGTTCTCTAAACTCTTTGGCGAGATATTTGGCTCTAGATAAAGTTCTCGTATTTACACGTGTGTTCAAATTGAATTTTGGTGCTGATATGAATTCGTTTGAATGAAAGAAATATATTTTAGTTACTCCTGTACTGATAGACTCATCCGATTCATAACATAGTTAATATTAGTTTAGTATTTAAATTGGTACTAAAGATAATTTATGTGTTTACCTTCGATTATTTCAATTCTCAGTTTACCACATTTTCCACTGCAAATGTTAGTCAAAGAGCTAAACATTTGAGGCACGTACCACTGTTTTATAGCAGTGAAAATCAGAAAATAATAAAAAATATATTCACTATCTAGCCTAATATTCATAAAACCACTTAAAACTTACACACTGAGTATAACAGCCAATTTAAAACACTCGGTATTTCTGAGCTTAGCCGAGTTTGTCCAAACTTACCCGATTTTGCCCGATCTTCATTGGTATCACGTAATAACAAGATATGTTTGGCCAGATCTAACATAACAGTCGCCAGGTGATACCACTACTTTATGCCTACGAAAACTTTCCTCGGTTTTTCAATTTCCATTTTTCGATTATTTCCCTGCATTCAGTATTCTGTGCATGTTTTTTCTTTGTGTTCTAATTTTGTTAGAAACGCGATTTCGTTGCGATTGGGTCCACGATAAGGGGTGAACTTAATGTTTTGAATTACTAGTTTTGTTTTAAGATATGCTTTGTTTTCTTTACGTCCATTTAAGATTCAAGCTATTGTCAAGCAGACAGGCAAAACTTATGCGATCCGAAGATTTATTTGTAATTGTTTAAAATATAATTTGTTTAAAAAAAGCGAATGCGATCCGATAGTCATGTGACTGGCTTTAAACAATTCCACACATTACAAACAAAAACGCCTCGCTTCGCGTTCACCACACTTGTCTGTTTGACAATAGCGTAAGTGATTCAATTTTAGCAAATACCTAAATTAGGCTATTAGACGTAGTATGAAACTCTTTCACAGATTTCTGAATCACTAAAAACAATAAAATTGTGATAAAATACCTAAAGACCTTTAGTAGGTATAATACCAGTCTGTGTTATTAGTGAGTTCCTAACTATTTACATGTCATCATCAGCCTTTTAATGTTCCCACTGCTGGGACACAGGCCTCCTCTCTGTGCGAGGGAGGGGCCATAATCCACCACGCGAGCCCAGTGCGGGTTGGTAGATGTCACATGTCTTCGAATTTATGGTTCTACGACATCCCGGTTTCCTCACGATGTTTTCCTTAACCGTTTTGAGAGCAGTGGTGATGAAATAAATTACACAAAGTAATGCGCATGGCGGGGTACAAACCCACGACCTACTCGTAAGTCGGGACCGATACCACTGGGACTCCACTGCTCTTGTACGAGCTGTAAAAACCGTAGTTCAGAAATAATATAGAATTATGATTAAAACGGACCTATAATAAAAAAAAAAAGTGGCTGAGCGATTAGACTGCTGCGCTGCGTGTCGCTGGTTCGATTCCCGCACGTAACAAATACTTGTATGTTCTACAAGTAGTTGTTTCGGGTCTGGGCGTTTGTCTATGTGAGTTTATAATGTTTGTAAACGCACCCACGATACAGGAGAAATTCTTAGTGGGAGGAAAAGCTTTTGTAAAATAAAAAACAAAAATGATTTTTATTTGCCTGTGTAAGTGTTTTCAGTCCGCAATCTCCCCTATCGGCTTTTTCGAAGAAACTAAGACACGTGTAATTCACGTACTCGTAAATACACGTCTCGTATTTTAATCTTTAAATTATCAAGATACCTTTATTATCCGTAATGAAAGCATGTGTAACAAAACACGCGTAATCAAATATGAACGTACCTAATAGTACATTACTGCCGCGGCCTATAATGGCTACTTTGCTGGTCGCGCTGATGATGGCCGACAGCGCAGCCTAGCGCAGCTCCAGGCCGACACAGCGCGGTCAGCATGCACCACTTGATGGACGAGCTGAGATAAAGGCCGAGGCCGGAGGCCGAGGCCTTTACAGTGAGGACAGCAAGGGCTGCATGATGGCCAAGCTGGAAGGCCTAGAGCGTAGCTAGGCTAGCTCGAGGCAATCATAGCGTGACCAGCGAAGAGTCATAATGGGCCAAGGCTTGTATAGTGCTTTACTCAAAAATGCAAGTACCTAACCTAAATAAAACCAGCAAGTGATTTAAATAAAATACATATAGGTATTAACTAGAAAATTAAATAAAATAACAATATGAAAAGTACAGTTACTAAAATTCAACACCGGGTTTCCGGGTTTCATGTTACTTACTAATAGTTTGCGATAATTTTAATGCGGTGTTTGACTGTTAGGTATATTTTCTTCACTTACTTAAAGCAAAAAAAAAGTCACTAAATAAAAATTAAAATTTCGCTGAACCGCGCTTTTGTTACTTCTTTGTATTTTTTTTTTAAATATGGAATACAATCTTTTTGTGCCTACCTCTTTATATACAAACAGCTGTGTTTTAAATAAAATCTTTTTGCATTTGTCTTTTTAAAACGTTGAAACGTCAAAATAGCGGCCGGCAATGTATTACCGACCTGTAGAGCGGCCAGCAAAAACATTACTGGCCGCTCCTTGAAACACTCCGGCAAAGGCGACTTTGCTCAAACAAGGTTGTCAAAATAATGACCACATTACATGCATTTTTGAGTAAAACAACATTTTGTATAGTCTAAGAACCGTCTCAGTTCGCGAGCTCTTTATCTATAACGAGTATAACCACAGAGGAGTGAAAAGAGAGAGTAAACTTCAAATAACTTTAATAATTTGGCATTTACACCGTTTCATTTATAAAACAACGAAATAGTAGTTTATGTAACTGGTACATAATGAGGGGTATTATACACGAGTGTGAGTTTATAAAACGAGCGAAGCGAGTTTTATAATAGTATCACACGAGTGGTATAATACCTAGTTATGTACAGTTTCATACACTACTTTATCTATTCTCATTGAACACGAACATATCAAATAAAAGATAAAAATTAATAAACACTAATAATCATCCACCATGTCATCCACCGTAACACAAACGTCAAAATCCCAATATTCCCTTAGAAAGCGCGCGCAGCCACAGATAAAAAAGTAAAAAAATGTATCTATGATCAGTAATCTGTATCATAATGAAAAAAAATTAAATTATAACATTGTTTTGTTAGACAAACAGTGTTATAATTTAATTTTTTAATTTCATTACGATACTCTATGGTATAAAGTATGTCATTATAAACTCGTTTTGAATTTTGTATTTCGAAGTTTACGATATGAGAGTAGATAAAAGTATTTATGTATGCAAGACTTATTTACCCACTCATTTGTTGTTGGAGAATTACAACCTCTACGCCTTGATACCTAAGCCACTAATAGCAAGTTAGTCGCATATGTATAGTTATGAGGAAAAAGAAGAGCTTTTGACCACGAATAACTTAAAGGCAAGAAACTTGAAAAAAAAATTAAGGAAGTCATAATTGAATTCATATTTAATCCACAATTGTCCAGACAATGTTAACAAAATGATTATGATGCACAAGATTTTGTTTCTCCCTAGTTTTCTACTCTGTACCTATATACTCCGTGTTACCGAATCAGTTATTTTGCTGTAGTTAGTTTGGAAGCAACATAAACTAAAACGGTAACTAGATGCGGGAAATTGAACAGAATAATTAAACTTTCTTGAAGATGGGTAACGTTGATTATGTTACCATCTTTTTGTCTGTTGTCAAGAACAGAAAATATAAATGAGCAAATAGTGAATTGGCCATATTTTGGTTCATATTTCTTAAAAACGGGTTTCAATCTCAAGTCGCCCGACAGTTTTTTAAGTATTTTTTTAAGTTTTTACTTTGAATTAGCATAACTGAGTCTTAATTTATGTATCATTTTTTTATGGCAATAGGCTTGTACTCTATTGCATGGGATTTAATGACAGCTGAAGAAATGTGGGTAATTTATATTGTACGTAGAACTTGATGGTGCTCTCCTTTTTCTTTTTCAATTTAATGTGTAAGTAGATTTGTGGGAGTACTTTTTTATTTTTTGCCAGGGAAAGGCGAAGGGGTACGTCAGACACGACTTTCCCTTCCGTTTTATCTAGAGAGGTAGAAACAATTAATTTGATAATTGACACACTATCTATTTCACTACCTACAAGATTTATTTAACTTAATTATTTTCGTGCCGATGAAGATGGCTCGTGGGTAAGTTGGCACGCAATGTCAAAACATAATAATAATAAATATAGTAAACCCTGACGCATTGTATTGTAAAAGACATTTTATTTAAGTATTTGACACTGAAGTATGTGAGTTTAATTGTTCATAATACCTTCATTTTTCATTCATTATGTTAACAATATCATTAAACAGAATAATAAAAACAATGTGCTCTGTGTAATTCTTGAAAGGCCAAGCTCTATAATTTATTTCAATTGGGCCATTAAAAGATACTTTTGAATGTCATTCTATTATTTATCTTAGTTATAAAGGTTTTGAAACCGAAATAATTAATTATACATATACATACTAGCAAGGGTAGTTTTTTATGATAAAGAATGTTCAAAAAGCTCCATCCCTGCCCTTTGTACAATAAAATAATGATGTTTGTCAATATTTTGCTCACGTAAATAATAAAATTATAAACATGACAATTTATTTTCTGTCGGGGTTTCATGAGCAGTGTATACAGAAAAATGAAACATGGACAAAAAGACGATAATAATAATAATGATTCATCATTATCAGCCGCAAGAAGCTGTTGAACAAAGGCCTGCCCTTAGACCACTACGTTGAACGTCAAACCTCCACTTTCATCCATCGTTGTTGGTCCACATTTTAGTTGGTCCACAAAGTGACAAGCTTGTGACTTAAGCACATTTAAAACAAAATATATATTTTCTTTCTATCCACAATTTCGCACATTACAGCAATAAACAGTACACCGAACTCCAAGTTTCAGTACCAGACTATAAACAGACTTAGTTTACACCATCCAATATCATGAAACTGGAGTATTATAACACTTACTTAGTAGATAACACTTCTGGTTGAAGTTATTATGACATTACTTAGAACTAGTATTACCAATTGAACTGGAACTGCTAATTCGGTGCAAGTTAGGGTTTAAAGCTACGATTGTATGTACAATAGTGCTGAACAAAGACTTTCCAAATGTTCTACTTAGGAATTAAAATAATATTAACAATACTAGCAGCTGCACGCGGCTTAGCCCGTGTGTTACTCGAAAATTATCCCACGGGAAATTATACATGGTATTATCTGTGTTATTCCTGACTATAACCTATTTCTGATCGTTCTAAAAACGGTCAGTTGTTCCGATATGATTGAGTTACAACCAATCCAACCAAAAAACCATACCACCATCCATTCGAATTATCACAATACATTCATACGAGTATTACTTTGGTCAATAATTCAAGACTTCTGAATTAAATACTATTATACTTTCTGGGTAGTTTAGAGTAACTATGTAACCTTACAACATTATAATAAGAATTTTTGAAACATAACTACACAAAACATTTTTTTTGAACATTGCCCGGTACTCGTGTCGTACCATTTTACTGTAAAAATTTTCAAATAATACAGCTAGATTTGTCTAAATTAACATGTTATAACGCCAATTATTAAAGTCCTAAAACCGTCAGTCCATATTGCGCCAGTCTAGAACGTCAGTCCATAAACCGTCAGGTTCTAAACAAGAGTATACAAATGTCTTATTCATTGCGCCCCTACACAGCGGCAGTATGTTTCGTGAAACTCATCCCTTGAGGGTTGAGCTTATTTATGTTAATTTAGTGTCTGCCAACCGCCTTATACGATATTGTACATCCTGTATTATGTAGGGAAAATTACTCCTTCTAAGAAAATAAGCAAGTGTACCAAATATTTGTTCGGAATGAAGACACTTTCCTGTTTTTCTTTGGTGTTGTGCTATACGGGAGCAGTGCTGATGGTAAGATTTTTTTGGGCAGTATTTTTTATAGGATTCGGAAACGTTTTTGTTAAAGATGCGCTTTAAGAATTTTTGTACTTTCAAAGTGTGATTTATAGTTAGAAAGGACTTTATTACTTTGATATCAATTGAAGAAGTGTTGAAGAATAAAACATTCTACGCTTATCAAATTAACAGAAATACGATCAGGAGAATGGTGTATAACGACTTTTAAAGATCCAGAGCAGTAGTGACGTGGCAGTATCGACTTACGAGTTTCCTAGACTTAACTTAGTTGGTAATGGATAGTCACGTATCAACGGACCAACCCGAGGTAAACGCTACTTAACCTTGAAGTCCCATGCTGCTGTTAACTTACTATTAAGCTTAACAACACAAATTAAACACATAAAACGTCTCACTTCAACAAATTAACATAAATCACATCAACAAAACACGTTCACAGAATTGCATTTACCTTTAGTCAAGAGTTTCCATAATATTAATTGCCAGATAAGCCTTCCACGGCGTTTGAACTCATTAGTCGGGAAAGCCCTTAGAAATGAACGCTGTGTTGCGATTAACAACATTATTATAAACACGCGATACATACAGCCTTGGAACAGCTAGGGTTGTTATTAAGTTTGTAAAGGTAAGTGCATGATGACAATCTGCTTAAATGTATACTCGAATAGGCATTTTCAGTTTTATGAATTAAATCCCACCAGACACAATATCCGTGTTGTTGGAGGCACCTCTGTTCAAATGGTACATAGGACTGTACATTCCCTTCCTCTTATTAAAACGATAGGCTCATCATGACCGCCAATTGCCGTCCACTGCTGAACGTAAAGCTCTCCCACAGAGCTCTAACCATCCCAGATTCCCGGTTTAGTCTGCATCCAGCCACCTGTAGCACGATCGACGATCAACAAAGTGGCTGGCAGTCGAACGATATGGTAACGCATAATCAGACAATGTTTTAATTACAGAATTCAATAATTATGCATTAACTTCTTCGGTTTCAGTAAAAAGCGATCTTTAAACTTCCAAACCCAATTCCCCCAATCATAAATTAAAACTTCATATAATGACACAAACACACACAACATAATGCTACAAAGTAATGAAGTAGTCCGAAAGTTTTAAATGAAAAATAATAATTAAAAAGGGACTCAATATTTCTTCGGTACGAGTTTTAAACCAAGAATGAAAGCAACAAAACCGAACTCGGCCACGGAAGAAGTCACGATGTCAAAACTTTTTCGTGGTTACATTCCCGTGTTTGTTTCTTAGTTCTTCCTTCCTAGCTAGAAATAGACCGAAACAAGTTTGGAAACAAGAATTCAGGTGGATAGCTGGCATAGCAGCTGGATAGCGCACACACAATGTTTTCTGAAGTTTTACAGTCCTATTTTGTAAAAGTTTTTCACAGTCAAGTGACCATTTCACACTATAATAAAACGATTTTTTAAGTAATAACGGATTCATGACAGGTCTAATGGATTTGTCACCATATATCTCATCATTATCAGAAATCGTATAAAAATCACACACAAATAGGTTACAGAAGTCTTTGCTCTGCAAGTATTTGAATCGAACCCGCGACACGCAGTGGAACAGGCAATCGATCAGCCACTGCGTAAACCAACCCGTAAACTCAATTGAAATGCTAAATAACACTGTGACATTTAAGCTTTTCTTATGACTCAAGTTTGTATCACGTTTTTCCCTATTTTTAATAGTTCGGCGGATAAAAGTATTCGTTGTCATGTTAGTAGTCACGTTCAGTGAAGGTTTGCATTTTTATTCACATAATCCTGATTCGTACTTGCCTGCGCTAGAGAATTTACCAAAAAGGTTTTAGGAACACGTTTAGCTACTCGTATTTTGTCACGTTTATATTTTGAAATTATTTTTACGTAGGTACCTAGATTTTGTTTTGCGGATCAATGGATTTGCCATTGCGACAGAACCCGACAATGTCAACCTGAAAAACAATAGTGAAATAATATCTGAAGTGTCTGGAATTTGACCTTCAAACTTAGTGGCCATTCTAACTAAAGCGATTGTCACGCAAACACGCAAGAAGTCAAACGCATGGTTACGTTGACTACAGACGTTTTCTGACATTCCCAACAAATAAGTAATAGGTATATTAAGAGTGTTTTCAGGTCAACACACTTTTATGATTATCTATTGAGTACGCGCAAAATCATTGCTTTAAAATTAATTATTATAAAGCTTGTAAAAACTCGAGCCGCAAGAGATCCAGTTCCTACACGCCCATTCAAAATTAGCGCGTTCACCAAAAATAATAAATGTTTTGCAAAAATTATAACTACGATTGTAGTGATAACTCTTCCATGAAAGACCCCAAACAAAAGCTGCAAAGCTTAGCCAACAAAAATATAAAACCTAATAAGCATAAAAGTCTAATTGTTTGTTTGTTATTCAGAGGCAGCTACAAAACTTTCCAAGTCAAAGTTTGCGTCGCAAAAGAGGCATAAACTACTTTACTTCGCGAGTATTTGGTTAGACTTTTGACATACAAAATATTTCGCCTTGCATTTTCCTTAGGGATTACTTTGAGGAAGATTTTGCTATTATCTGACTTCGTTTTTATTTAGGCCAAGTTATTTGAGATAACAATGTTTCTATGTTTTTTTTAGGAATTGGGTATAAAACAATTAGAGCAATTCATAAAAGTTTTTTTTTTTTTTAACTTATCGACTAGGGCCTGGTTCTTGATCCGACGATGAGCTACCAATAACTCGCCATCCGCGAGCACCTTAGTTAAATCCTTACAGAATATTTTCCTAGATATTGTGTTCGCTTAACCTTTTGACATAAAGATAAATACAATAAATATTTTTCATCCCACCTATTCGAAAAGGACGACTTGGTTCGCCTTTAAGTGCGCCCAAAACTGGTGTTTTCTATAGTGAATTTTTAGCGGGCAGAAATGAGTTTTTAATCCTCTTTATAAGTGCGCCGCAAAGAACATTGCCGCGCACTTTTTGAATTTGGAACATCTTAGTGCTCGGCACTAAAGAAATCGAACGCAAATAGTGTTTGAATAAAGGCTGGCTGGAATGACGGCCCATAGTCACGCCGCGTCGCTGGCTGAATAAAAATTGTAGATTGTTTTTTTTTTCGGACAGTAGCATGGATGTATTAACTGTAGGTTGTAATTTAATGTTTTCCACGATGCGTTCTCATGTTTTCGCCTCGTTCTTAATGAAATCTTCTATATTTAATTTTCATAATTGCGAAAATGTCTCAAATGTAAATATAAGTCTTTGGTTGTTTTATTATTAGATAATTTCAATTTGACGGCGCGTTGTGTCCCACACGCGCCTCAAAGAGCGTCAGCATAATGACGGGGCCCTCTCAGAGGGCCAAAGCCTGCCGTGGTCGCGGGATTATTTCCTTACCGTGACCCCGGAACAGAAAGGCCTAATGAAGGACACCGTGGATTTTAGTCAGTAGAAGTATGACAGTCCCTCCGGCCCTGCCCGGGGTGGGAGGACTCATTTGATGATTTTACCAAGCTAAAAAAAAAGATAATTTCAATTTAGTTGTAACTCTATTTTTTATTAACCCGTATAATAATATTAAAATAAAATACGAGGCGCTTTTTATTTTCTCATAGTGGGTGATGAAAAGTAGAGTGTATCACTCGGGCGCAAAATATATTTTTGGCTCGGGCGGCGTACTTTGAATCCCTCGCTACGTTCGGGATTCTACTAAAGAATCCCTCGCTACGCTCAGGATTCTACAGTAGAATCCCTCACTTCGCTCTGGATTCAAAATAGCGCCCTCGCCGTAAAAATATTACTTTGTTCCCTTGTCATACAATCTACTATATTATCGTAAAAAATATAATCTTATTCATCCATAAAATCTGTGGATGAGTCAAGTTGATGGATTTATACTCCCTCTATATACAGGTTGTACGCAAGTCCTGACAGTGTGGAGGGGTGTCTCTTACACCCAGTATGGAACTTCAAAATAAATAGCAAAACGTAAACGTTACATAAACGGAGTTTATTGCGGAACCAGCACTAACAGGCGTGACGATATGTAATAATTGTGTAACCATTTGATTAAATACAATTGCAGATAAATAAATGAACCTCGCCACACGATCGCATGTGTGTGTACCGTACACTTCACGACCGTACCTTCCGTAACGCGGCAATAGCACGCAATCAACATTTAGAGCCTGGTTCCCGGTTAATTGCCACTTACACCACGAAAGCTTATGATATTTCATTATTGCGCTTGCTTTTCTACAGGTTTTATGAATTGGAATTCATATTTTTTGTCGGTATTTTGTATACGATGTTGCTTCTGAAAGCGAGAGTGTGTACGAAAAGTTATTTCGTATTAAAGAAAATCTAGCACGACGGTTATGAGTTTTAAAACTCAGTAGTCTGGTGTTTTGCTTGACTATGACTATGACCTTTTGATGTTATTATTCAAAACTAAATCAACGGCTACGGCCTCGACTAAGGAACTGTGAGTCGAGGGTAACACCCAGACATGCGACATTAATTTGCGTAGTTAATTTCATCACTACTGCCTTCAGAATGTCGAAGAAAAACATTGTGAGGAACCCGGCACGTCCTTGAACAGAAAATTAAATGACGTAATATGACATCTACCAACCCGCACTAAGCACAAGTCGTGAATTACAGCTCACTCCCTCTCACAGTGAGGAGTTCTGTGTCCCAACAGTGGGAATATTATAAGCTGATAATGCTATTTCAACTATTGCATAAGTTGAAGAATAGTTGTGACCATTTCCACAGTAAGCTTAAAAATGCTGTCCCAATTTTTGTTATACTTGCCTCTAACTGCCAATATGATGAACATTCGCCTTACCGCAAAGATAGTTCCAATCTATCATATCTCCTGGCATATATCTACACATCTACAATCCAGCAATCGTGTCCGATCCCATGAGAGTAAGCCTTTGGGGAATTACCCAACAGAGAAACTCAATTACACTTTTGACCGACTTCGAACTCAAACGGGCTGCGGGCATGGGTATCGGGCATTTGGTAGTTGGAAACCTCACTTTTTGGCAGTATATACACTAAAAAACTAAACATGTATTGATGTAATGAACAAAAGTAGACAAATTGATTATGCCGCATCTAAATAAGTTGTATTATTAAGTTGAGACTTATGTTTTTATTAAATACAGCCTTAACTTTCACGTCTAAATGCAAATACTTTTCATTTTATCGGTTAATGGTCTCGTAGAACGCAGCCCTGAAACGCAAAGACCAAGTAAAGATACAGGTTGGGTTGATCAATCAAGGTCAATCAATAAGTAATATTGATTGTGTTTTTATATGTTCGAATTTGGCAAATAAATCCATATACACGCACTTATTTTTTCGTAATTCACATTCCTATTTCAAGGCATAAGGAAAACACAATATATCACGGCTTATCTTAGCTCACGAGGGTAAGATAACGGAGACGTGGTGTTGTATTGTTTTTGTAATGGTCCTAAAGAGGCCAGTGACGGTAATGGCTTTTCCTCGAAGAAAGCAAACATACTTCACAATGTGAAGTCGAATACCAAAATAATAGCAAATTATTTACAAATCAAAAGCAAAGAAGAAATACCAATCTATACTTAATATTAAAAGAAAATAAAGTAAACGTTGTAGGTTTGGCCCTACGGTCATCTTTAAAACTACTGTTCTAATTTTGAGAGTCCACTCACTAAAGCTATTGTAAAACAGACAGGGTGAAGTGAATGCGATCTGAATACTGTCATAATTATAAAAAAGCGAAAGCGATCCGATAGTCTATGTGACGGGCTTTAAACAATTCTATACATTACAAACAAAAACGCTTCGGCAGGCTTTTCAGTTTGACAAAGGCATAATTGATCAACGTACTCGTACCAATAAGTCTCATGATCCCTGAATGTGTTTTCTTGACATAATTTTCTAGAGTGAGAGCAGTAGTGGAGGTGTCCCAAAATTTTAAAGCCCCGCCTTACGGTTACAGCTCGTGGTTCAACCCAGCCAGACGCATTACTTTGAAGGAAAGCATCGTAAGGTAACCAGCATATCCTGAACATTGACAATCATTATTTTATCAACCCGCACTGTCCTTGCGGGGTAGAAGATAACAGCCCACACCTCATCTCACTGAGAGGATCCCCGTGTGGCGCAGTGGGAAATTATAAGCTGATTATGTTTTCGACAATGACGCGAAGAAAGCCGCAGCAACCGCTAGTATTCCTAAATTTCTATCGATATACCTGTTATTACACATACGTCCATGGGATGTGTATGTATATAATTATGTGATTATCACTCACATGAACAACACATAAAAAAAAACGCTGATGGTGTTTTTCCATGGATAGGTATGGTTTTAATCTCGTTCTCAATTTCTGAATAAAGTATTTTTGTGAGCCAAAAATACTGTTATTTACATAATGATGTGTTCCTAAAATATGTAGATTTTCTATCTTAAGTTTATTATAACTTTCACCTTTGAACTTTACGCATGTATTTTTGATCTTTTGACTCATACGAGTAAGTAATAATTGACCTTTGTTAAAATGTTTTAGAACGAAGTTTTAGTTGAACTAAATATAACGTCAAACGAATTCTTTGATATAATAAAACAAACACTGTGTTTGATTTATCATTTTATAGAATTTGTTGATCACATAAAAGAAAATAGAAAAGTTATTTTTGACAGCTTGATTTCGTTACTTTAAGTGTCAACAACCGGGTGCGAATATTTTTTTTTGTTTGACATAAATAATTATACACTACCCATTTTCAGAAAAAAAAACTTAAAGGAGGATAATAAAAAACTAATTTGCAGAAAAAATATCGAATACAAAGTTAAAAAATAATATACCCAACTTAAAACCAATAAATATGGGAAAAACAAAACAAATAACGACATGAAAAATACTTCTTTAAATTTTAAGTGCAAATAATAAGCGCTCATTATCATACTATGCTTCCTGTACTTCCAAATAAAAAGTAAAAGAAACTGTCTTGTTTGTTTACCAAGCACCTGGTTTTACATAGGAAGCATTGTGAAAAGGTGGTCGTACATTTTAATATTTGATGCCGTAAGACGTATGACGCTCATTATGCTATAAAAATGTAAACACCATTTTATGGTTGCCATGCTCCTACATTTTACGATTTAACCACATATTTCCACCGTGTTTGATATACATAGCCTGGTTTCATGATTTTTTTTCTAAAAAGGTCAATAGTAATAAGACACTCTATAATTATTTATATCGTCTAATATCGTCAGGGCTAGTTAAGTTTTTCATCAATGATATTTTTAAATGGCCGAATGTTCGTGTTACAAAATTCAATCACTAACTTCTGAGTTTAATAATTATTATAATAATTATAATATGTCTATGTGTTAAGGTCGTCTTCCAATCTTAGTAAATACAGGTGAATATTACAAAACCATAGCTTTTTTATCGTGATAAAATCATAAAATGATCCTCCTACCCAGGGCAGAACGGGAGGGATTGTCAGACTTGTACTGACTAAAATCCACGGTGTCCTTCAGTAGCCTTTTGTGTACCGGAGTCGCGGTATATGTGTGTCCTACGACTCATAACTTGACCTTGATAGTCGCATTAGATCCCGGTGCCCCCAAAGCGATATAGGTGGGTGATGACCTGACGGATTTTAGTCAGTCGATTCTGACATATCCCCTCCGTCTTCCAGGAAGTACAAAAGGACTTCAACTAAAAAAGGGTAATAAAGAGCTATCTTACTAGGTAATTAATATTCGTTGATACGACTGGTTGAAACCAATGTAAAAGTCCGTACTAAAAGCAATATTTTCTAACCATGAGCGTCAATATAACAAGGGTTTTTTATGCGCATAAAGTCACGGGCAACAGCTAGTTGAATAAAAAAGCGATGAAAATATTGGCATCAATTGGTTTGTGTGAGCCATCTGCGCTGAGCACTGACCAGTGAATCAGTTCAACAGTCTGTGAATGACTCGAAAATCTGCCAAAAAAATGTAGTGTTTGTTTAGTTCCGACGGTATAAATAATAAAAACACTTATAGGAAAACATTTTAATTGTGATAACCGTTTTTTTTTCATTTTACAAAATGCTTATTAGTTTATTTTTAAATTAAAATTAGAATGTACCTCATTTCGTATTATTTTCTGATTTAAGCACTAGTAAGCACGCATTGCAAATTTTAATTCTTAATCCGTGCAGATAAATTGTATTTAATAATTTGTCTCATCACCTCTCCTTACCTTATGATCACTCCTCTTAAAATGGTAAAAAAATCATAATCACCAAGCCAACATGACGTGCTGAAACTAAAAAAGGTGACATTCACACACGCATAGTATTCAGCGTCATCATCATCAGTCTATAATATTCCCACTACTGGGACACAGGCATCCTCTCTAGTTCGAGTTGTCTTACACTATAGTAAAATACAGTATCTACTCGTAAAAGGTGTAAATGTTCAACTCTTTAACAGCAATAAATTTAAAATTCTTCGCATTTATTACTTCCTTGAAACATTTTTAATTCACTTTAAACATTTCTCTAAAATTTATGTTGAATCGCGAACATCTGGGTTATTAATGTTCCGAGCGAAAAATTGTTTCTTAATATTTAGATAAGTAAGTTATGATAACAATAAATGATATTTATTGGGCGGATATAACAAAATCTTTCGACAGAGGTAATCATTTTGTAAATTTCCATCAAATAAAAGGTATTTTAAAGTCTCTTTTTTGATATTAGCACATGTTATTTAAGGAACAGAAATAAAATAAATATATGAAATCTCTTAGAACTATTGAAATACAATATTGGTAGTAATAATTGTTGTGTTAATTTACATATTATATTATACTAGCACTCCGCCCGCGACTTCGTCCGCGTGATTTTCGAGCTTTGCCTTTGTGAATTTCTAGTCAAGGCCACCCTCTATAAGAGGTACTGTTGGAAAATTTAAGTCAATATTCAACAAAAATTCTATCACCCCGCAATACCCCGTCTTGGGTGGGCACCTACTAAAAATTACCCCAATGCACAATTACCATAACCCCTTACGGGTCGAATTTCACAAAATGTCCACCTTGGTGAGCATCTTCCTTCCAAGTCTTAAAAAGAACCAAAATGCAAGATTTGAGACGTCTAGCACTTGTAATAAAAAAGTTTCATACAAACTATCAAACCCAAAAAAAAACCCCTTAGGACCGAATTTTGCAAAATCCCGTCATGGTGAGCATCTACGGCCATAAAAGAAACCCAATTCAAAACTTGAAATTCCTAGCACCTGTAGTACAGTCAGCATTAAAAGTCGATGACCACATTCAGATTTTCAAAATCACTGTACATTATAATCACTCATAAATCGCTCAACAAGATACGCGACAGTATTGAATGAACATCATTAAAGTTCAAAATTAACTGAACACAAATGTTCAACGGTCACTGAACACCATTTTGCCAAAAAATACTGATCGTTATATTATCCAAAAACATCATTACATTCAGTTTTACAAAAGTCACTGAACAATATAAAATGTTTGTTTTGGTTATGTAGTGTAATCACGGCAACGTCCTAAAATAACTAAACATCATAAATACGAGTATCAAAAGTCACTGAACAATATAAAATGCTTGTTTTAGTTACCTACTGCAAAACGTCCATTGTGATATTCTGGTTATACACATATATTCGCCGTTTTTCTTTTTTTTTTGTAGGTGGTAAAATCAACGGTGGGAGGGGTTAACGGTGGGAGGGGTTCGCATCGGCGTCGGGAGAACGATGAAGTACCTGGGACTCGTCCTCGACAGCCGATGGAACTTCAGGGAGCATTTCCTGAGTTTGGCCCCAAGGCCGAACCGGGCAGCAGGCGCCCTCAGGCGACTCCTGCCCAATATCGGCGGGCCAAACACCTCCTAACGGAGGTTGCACGCCGGTATCGTGCGGTCCATGGCCCTCTACGGGGCCCCCGTGTGGGCCCTGAGCATCCGGACGCGACCACTGAAGTTGGTCCCATGCCAGAGGGCCATGGCTATCCGGATGATCCGGGGATACCGCACGATCGCCGGTGAATCGGACAACCTCCTTGACGGATTGCTGCCCTGGGATCTGGAGGCGACTGCCCTCCAGCGCGTCTATGAGTGGCGCGTGGAGGCGCAGCGCCGGGGTGTAACCCCGCTGCCTCGAGAAGTCCGGCGCGATCTCAGGGCAGTATGGAGGGGACGACTGTCGCAACCGAAGTCCGGGCATGCCGCAATCGCGGCGGTAAGACCCCTCTTTGAGGAATGGCTGGAGAGACGTCACGGCGTCCTGACCTATCGGATGACGCAGGTCCTCACCGGACACGGAAGTTTTGGGAGGTTCCTGTGTCTGATAGGGAAGGAGGAAACGCCCGGGTGCCACCACTGCGAAGATCGCCCGGAGGACACAGTAGAGCATACGGTGCAAGACTGCCCAGCTTGGGCAGTGCACCGACGTGTCCTCACGGCGGCGATAGGCGGAGACCTCTCGCGCCCGGCATTGGTTGCGGCCATGCTGCGGGGCGAGACGGAGTGGGAGGCGGGCGCCTCCTTCTGCGAAGCAGTAATGCTCGTGAAGGAGGAGGCGGGCCGCGAGAGAGAGAGGACAGCGTCCTCCCTCCGCCCCACCCGGAGTGGTAGGCGCCCGCGGCGTCGGACGTCAGCAGACGATCTCCGGCCACCGTAGGCGCGGGCATGCGGGCAGCGAGTAAAGGGCAACCATGCCGCTGCCCGACCATGGACCATGCCCGGGTCGACGGCGCGTTGTGTCCCACGCGCGCCTTAAAGAGCGTCAGCATAATGACGGGGCCTCCTCACAGAGGGCCAAAGCCTGCCGGGGTCGCGGGATTATTTCCTTACCGTGACCCCGGAACACAACAGGCTACTGAAGGACACCGTGGATTTTAGTCAGTACAAGTCTGACAGTCCCTCCCGCCCTGCCCGGGGTGGGAGGACTCATTTGATGATTTTACCACGCTTAAAAAAAAAAAACTTACACGCTAGCGCTACGTATCCGAAACAAAGTAATGTTCAGTAACTTTTGCTATTTATAATGTTCAGTTATTTTTGGACGTTTCGCAGTAGGTAACTAAAACAAGCATTTTATATTGTTCAGTGACATTTGTTATTTATGATGTTCAGTTATTTTTGGTCGTTTTTCAGTAGGTAACTAAAACAAGTATTTTATATTGTTCAGAGACTTTTGTTATTTATGATGATCAGTTATTTTTGGTCGTTTTGCAGTTGGTAACTAAAACCAGTATTTTATATTTTTCAGTGACTTTTGTTATTTATGATGTTCAGTTATTTTTGGACGTTTTGCAGTAGGTAACTAAAACAAGCATTTTATATTGTTCAGTGACTTTTGTTATTTATGATGTTGAGTTATTTTAGGACGTTGCCGTGATTACACTACATAACCAAAACAAACATTTTATATTGTTCAGTGACTTTTGTAAAACTGAATGTAATGATGTTTTTGGATATTATAACGATCAGCAATTTTTGGCAAAATGGTGTTCAGTGACCGTTGAACATTTGTGTTCAGTTAATTTTGAACTTTAATGATGTTCATTCAATACTGTCGCGTATCTTGTTGAGCGATTTATGGGTGATTATAATGTACAGTGATTTTGAAAATCTGAATGTGGTCATCGACTTTTGATGCTGACTGTACCTAACGAAGTTGCGTACAAACAATCAAGATCAACCCCAAAAACAAACCCCTTAGTGGTCGAATTTCTCAAAATCCCGTCATAGTGAGCATCTACGTCCAAAAAGGAACCCGATGCGAAATTTGAGGCTTCTAGCACTTGTAGTAACAAAGTTTCATACAAACTATCAACCCCAAAAACAAACCCTTAGGGGTCGAATTTTGCAAAATCCCGACCTAGGTATCACTTACGCTCAAAAAAGAACCCCTGTGTAAAATTTGAGTCTCAAAACTTTCAACCCCAAAAACAACCCCTTAGGGGACGAATTTAACAGAATTTCCTCCTTAGTGAGCGTTAACGTCTTATTATGAACCACCATGCAAGATTTGAGACGCCTAGCACTTCTAATAACAAAGTTTCATACAAACTGTCAACCCTAAAAACAAATCCCTTAGGGGTCGAATTTCGCAAAATCCTGTCATAGGTAACTCTTACGTCCTCAAAAGAACCCGTATTCCAAATTTAAATTTCCTAGCGCTTGTAGTAACGAAGTCTCATACAAACTATCAACCCCAAAAACAACCCCTTAGGGGCCGAATTTCGCAAAATCCGTTCTTAGTGCTCACCTACGTGGTATAAGGAGGGCTTATGCCAAATTTCAAGGTTTTAGGCCCAGCGGTTTGGGCTGTGCGTTGTCAGATCAGTCAGTCAGTTTTGAATTTTATATATCGTCGCTGCGCGTGCAAAAGTCGCTATGTGCTTTTTTGCGGTTTTCGTTTTTTAATGCAGTTTTAAACGTACTTTCAATGCGCACATACTGTAAAAACAGCTATGTGATTGATGCAATATTTAAAGAGTTATGGCTACTTACGGAATGTCGCTATGTGACATTTATTCATTGAAAATTCCCTATAAACACGTTATGTGTTAGAATTCACATAGCTAAAAATAATTTTTATATAGGCGGAAGCAAAAATTGCGCCCGATATGTGCTTCACTGCACATAGCTAGTATTTTGGTCAACTTCAGACTCGCTAAATCACGAAACGCACAGGTCAAACGTCACATAGATAGTTTAGTCGAAGTAGTTGCTTATTACAATTCTATCAGCGACAAAATGAAATAGGTTGTCTCTTAGTTTGTATTTACGACTCAAATAAAAAACGCTATGTGTCAAATTTGCCTATTATGTTTAATTTTGTCGTTATTTATACTCTTACATAATGAAAAATAATATGCAGCTACGTAATTTTGTTAGATGTATAAAAGTAAAAATAAATTATTTGAATACTCCGGGTATTTTCTGAGAAAATCAGTTTTTTGCGTCTCCTGAAAAGTTTGTCAAAAACACATGGCGATTATTAAAAGCGCAGCGACGATATATAGATTAGTCGGGCAGTAAGTATTACTGGGGTTTAATCAGAACTTTTTTTTAATGAGTTTATTCTCTCTTGCCCTCAATCTAGCTCAGAGACGAAAATGAAGTCTAAGATAGACCGAGTAGGCGAGCAACCAAGATAACTCTTGCGCACCGATGGAACACAGTAAAACTGTTTGGAACCGGACTCCGAAAATAAATAATGAGGTTGGCCGCTGGGACGCAGATTTCTAGTAATGTATGGTGGCTTCGTGGTTGATGAATGGCACATTCCTATTTCGAGAAAGATTATAATAGATGATGTTGTATGTGTTTATAGGTAATCATAACAACATAGGTAACTAAGTTATTCAACCCTTCAACGCCAACGTATTTGATATTCCGCAATGGAATCAGACAAACAGTTTGCAATTACATCAATGCTTGTGAAATGCAAGCAACCAGTCATTTGGAAATTACTATTAATAATACATTATAACACCAATTAGGTAAGGGATTGGGCGAAGGTAAAGCCCCAAGCATTAAGGGGGAAATTGAGGAGCTCGAGGTTAAATAATTACAGCCGCACAGGCCAATCTTCGGTTGCCAAGGTTGGTCTGTGGATGGGTGACCATCTGTCACAGACAGTTTTCTCCGTGCCTCGGAAAGCACTTAAAGCCTTTGGTCCCGGCCACAGAAATATTAAAAACACGTCCCGGCTGTCATTTGTAGATCTTTAACAGTCGTTACTGTTAGTCGGAAGCTCTAAAGTCTGACAACCAGCCTTACCATGGGGTACCTATCATAATACTGTTACTGGGTTGTGGAAGTCCGAAAGGCAGTCGCTCCATGTAAAATACTGATATTCAGCTGCATCCGGTTTGACTGGAAGCTGGCCACGGCCCGGCAATAAGGAGGAAAAATCACAGGTTCATGCACACTCAAACCTTTTATTCGTGGTCATAATAATTTATAAGTTAATTGATCAAAAAATATCGTCATGCATGCACTAATATAGTTGGGCGAGCAGCTTCCAATAACAATAATAGTCATGAAATGCAAGCAGCCAGTCATCTGAATATTTATACCAATCTGCCATAAATAATAATTTCGCGGAATCTTGTTTAGGTTGCTGTGAACTTTGTCATCGAATGTGTAACGAATGAACGGATTTTAGAAGTACGTTTATATTTGTATAGTATCGAGAATGGTAATTACCTAGAGTATCATTTATTGTTCCTATGTTATTTCTACATGGGCATGCGGACGGCCAGTAATAGGTGACTCGCTGTCCGACCATGGACTATGTGCGGGTCGACGGCGCGTTGTGTTCCACGCGCGCCTCAAGGAGGCCCCCTTTTAGAGGGCAAAAGCCTGCCGGGGTCGCGGGACTCACCAATTACCGTGACCCGGCAACCCGTAAAGGACTATTGAAGGACACCATAGATTTTAGTCAGTACGAGTCTGACAGACCCTCCCGCTTTGCCCTAGGTTCCGAGGACTCATATTTAGATGATTTTACAATGCTAAAAAAGAAAATGAACCCTGACCTACATGCAAAAGTTTGTATGTCAAAATGGTTGAACGAATCAAGTTGAATATTATTCTGTACTATAACCCAACTCTGAGTCAACTCAGTTATAGGTAAGATAATGCCTGGAAGAACACAGTGGATAACGTTTATTCGAATGTTCCCTCGTGCAATGATGATTGAGTTAGGCCTGGTATCCACCAGAGCGGAGAGAACAGAAGATTTGTTTGAATAACCAATCAAATGTCCACTGAAGCTAATCGGAGAGGAGATGTGGACATCTGATTGGTTATTCAAGCACATTTCCTCTCCTCTCCGCTTTGGTGGAATCCGGGCCTTAAGCGCAAGCGAAGTCGCTGGCGAATGGTAACATGCAAGTTAAAAATCGATGTGGCTCTCAGAACACTCATATTTCGCCATTTATTTTTCACATCTTTTGTAATTGCTAGAATCGATGGTCACCCATCCACAGACTAACCTTGGTAAGTGCGACCTGAACGGCTGTTATTCATTTAGACGTGAGCTTTTAGTTACCTAAAAAGTAGACGAAGAAAGTAAACCACGCCAGCCTTACACCAACAACTTAGATATCCTGTTGAACACTTTTTTTAGACAAGAGTGTCTAAAAAAAGTGTGACTGCAAAACGAACCTTATTTCAACGTCATAATCTGTAATTTTTTTAGACTTAGCCCTTAAATGCATGATTTTTTGTATTTTATTCAAAAGTTATTCAAATAATAAAACATGATTCCAACATTGCTGAAAAAATAAAAAAAAATTTTTTTTGCTTAAATTTCTCTTAAAAATGAAAAAAAAAGCAAAAAAATTTAAATAATATTTTTTCGGTTTATGATATTCTATTTTATAACAATTCTGTTTCATATTTTGGAATTACAAAATTGCGATTAAAACTATTTTTATTAATTTTCTAAAAAAAAGGACGGTTCCCAAAACCAAAGAGGTCTTAGCCAAAACATCACTGTCCATATTGAAAAATTAAAAAAAAAGAAAAAAAAAATATTGAAAAAATAAATGAATGCATAATGACAGTAAATACCCTAAATAATTAATAAATTTATAATTTAATAACATATTTCATTTATTTTATTTTTAATTAAATAATATTGGGTATGTTGCAAAAATGATAAACTATGCATTTAAGGGTTAGTGTTCAACAGACCTTTAAAAGTTTTTTGTGGTACCACGGTGTATGGTTTCTTTGTGTTTTAACCTGTTTAAGGTCGTTATTCCATATTTCATTGCGGAGTAGGAACCTCTTGAATAAACTAGGTTATTATTCGGATTGTAAACGTAAAGGAGATAAAGTTTAATATAAAGACTGCGTTATACGTTATTATATTAACCCGTGTTTAATTAGGTCGATATTATGTTGATTTAATATACAATAATATCGCTTGCCGTTACGATATTAATATTTGCTAATAATATTGGCTAGGAATATTATCTTCAGCAGCATGACAACAACCAAATTACTTACTACAACATGATCAAACATATTCTAACTGTAAGGATATTTATTCGCAGAGCACGTTTTAAGTTATCAACTGTCTAGCCTATTCCCAACTTCGCTGGAACCGTTTGTTAGTATAAATGGATTTAGTTGAATAAAACTCTAGTAGATCTTCCGACTGCCCACCACCTGTACCATTACTTACTGGGTAATTTAACACCCTTTCTAAAGATATGAGTACGTTGTCGCACTATTTGAAGAGACAGTCTGCATTGACAGTAATAAATGCTACATTTAACGCACATTATTCGCAAAATGACAAAATATTGATATTTCGTAAAATGTCCTAATTATTATTGCTTTGCAGATTGTCAAACTCTCAAAATGTCACATGGACACAGTCAACTGTGGTTTACGCGAAGCTTTTCAAGATTGAGTTCAGAAAAGATGGCTTGCGAATGTGTCATTTAACGAGTGTGGCATATTGAGAAGGGACTGTTTTACAAAATGGTATTTTACGTCAGGATGTCATTCAGTAATGTAGAATTTTACGTCAGGAGCACTTCTTGCAAATGTGGCATTTTTCGTCAAATTCCAGTTGCTAAGCTATCCTATTTGCAGTGATCATAATTCTACTACCTATATCTGAGTGCAGTATGAGAAGAAATGCTTCTTCCATAATTCTCTATTAATACACTTAATAAAAAAAGCAGGAAAATATAGAAAAACAAAAATGACATACAACAATAAATATCAGAACGGAGCTAGGCCGCTCTTATTACACAAAGGTCACGCGATAGGCGTTCGCACGTTCCACACTTTTTATTGTTGAGCATTGTTCCTTTTGAAAATAAATCGACACCCAAGAATATAAATTACAGAAGGTATAAAGCAAAGGTGCCCTGCATGTGGGATAAAAATGGAGGTTATTCAACAAGGTGAAGGAAAATCTGATTTGAAGCTCGAATTTGAATTACTTGGCGGTCAAGTTACCAAAGAAATAATAATAACTTATTCAAGACTCTAATTATAACTTTCGTAAATCAGTAAGAAGTTTTGGCAGGTTTCTATTTCATAATAATTTCCTTAGCCACAAGATTATTTGAAAAGAAATTTTAAAATTTGGGGTAGATTAATAGTAAGAGTGTTATAAACGTTGCGGTAATAATATCTTATTTATGACTATTTCTTTATTTTACTTCCTCTGAAAAAAATAAAAAAAAAATGTTATTAATAAAAAAAAATATAATAATATAACTTAATTGATTATGAATTTTTGTTAAATAAATGTAAATGGACAATGTTTTTTTCGCAATGTTTATTGCATATCCTAAAATATAACTTGTTGAGCCAAAAAGAAGATCGTTGCATTTTTTTTTTCAGTGGAACTTCTTCATCTCTTTCTTATTGACACCGCTCTGGGCCATTGCGTGCGTTCTATATGTATTTTGCATGAGAAAGAGCTACTTCGGACGGCGAAAAGGTGCGTGATCTTTGTAAGATTCGCGACCAAATTTATAGCCAGTGTACACCGAGTTTTATTCCATAAGTCCTGTTAGATTGAGAGGTTTGATAGCGGGAAATTTCGTAGAAACGTGTAATTTATTTAATAAACGGTTTTTCCCACGGCTTCGTGTTACTTGCAAAATATCCCACTAGATCGCAATACTGGAAACATTTGAATTATTCCCGCTGGATCCCACTTGAATATTTTTCCCGTTGGATCCCAAAAATATTAAAAGTAATTCCCGTTGAATCCCATAACAAAAGAAAAACGTTTTATTCCCGTTGAATCCCAAAAAACAATTCCCGTTGGATCCCACATGCTGTAAAAAATCTGAATGCGAGTACTTTCAACGACAAAATTGCTATCATAAATTGCGGTTTACCACCTTGAGCTTATGCTAACCTAGTACTTTGGCAGGCCATTTAGAGTTACCTTACCCCCGCGCTGCGTGTCACGTAGCACCAGACTGCAAAACATACCTTGATCTTATACTAGCCTAGTACTTTTGCTGGTTAGTGACATTCTATCAGTTTTTAAGTAAAGACTGAAACAAATTCTCAGAATGTGTCTGGTGATCGGTCTATGGAAAGCCTATGGTGGCCGGATCTTGTGGAACTTTTTTTTTAGTAAAATTCTTAAATTAGTTACTCAGAATACATCAGTAAAATAACGGTAACAGTTTTCTTCCGATATGTACCTATACATGTTTTCAAAAAGTGGGATTCAACGGGAATTAAAAATGGGATTCATCGGGACTAACTAAAAATGGGATCCAAAAGTGGGATCCAACGGGAATAATTCAAAAAAATCTATTCTATCTCTGAGCCAAACTTCATGTAGATATTTTCAACCGTTCTCTATCTCTATAATTGAGTAATAAACATCCATTTCAATTTGTCCTCTATTAAAATGTTTATTTACAAACAGGGTTACCCAATCACGGTAGCTGAATGAAAATAAGTAAAATCTAAAAAGCGTGTACATACGCGATTAAAGGCGCGACGTACAAGTTTCTTTTTATACCATGAAGGTAGCAAAAATGAACACGGCCTGTCCGATAGAAAGCGATTTTCCGCACCTGTGTGAGAGGCTTTTCGGCGCAGCAAAACCTCAAAGTTACCCACGCTTTTAATCGCATGTGTCTGCATGAGGCTTAATTGTTTAGAAGAACCTGTGCCTCAACTGAAATATGAACGATGATATTCATCATTGATGGAATGATGGCTCTATTCGTGAACAGTTCAATAGGTAACGAACTAGTTTATATGTTTACACAATGATATTATAAATAAAAAGAGGTAGATATCGCACTAGCACGCACAAAATGTTGAGGACAAAGTAAGACAAATTGTTGCTCTTTACTATCCCTATCTCTTTCTATCTTAATACGTTCCGCATTATCTATCGCTGTCGTAGTTTTAAATTACTATAATAACAACGCAACAATTCTGAACGCCATTTAGTATGAACATGGCGTATCTTTCTTTATAATATCATTGATGTTTACATACAAATCATGTTATATTATCAGCCCAGTACTAATATGTAATGTAATCTGAATACTGGAATATTGGCAGCCCAAGATAATATTGACATTCGCAGACCAATGATAGCTAGCAAAATAGTCCTTTGAGATTTCTATGTGCGGTTTGATATTATTATCAATGTATTGAATCTTATGGGCAGTGGACCAGTGGTGACCACCCCGACTTACGAGTTTCGGCTGTGGGCTATAACCAGGCGTACTTTATGTAAAATTGTAAACTCACTAAAACACCATTCCAATTTACTTCTGGATCTCATTATAACTGGTTCTCAATCCCTTTAAAATCTAAATCCTACTCTAGTATTTAGGTACCATTCCACCAATTTCTGAACACAACAGAACCCTGGGTCTACACGTATACACAAATTAATTGTACTGTTAAATTACTGGCACATTGCGACCGCATTCCAGAGTACGCATCGCAGAATAATGCGGTATTCACACAGAAGATCATTGGAACAACCTGCAGCGTGGGATAAACGTGTGTGTATCGGTACCCTAATGATGTTGGCTTAATTGGAAGAGCATTGGTATGTTCTATGCTCATATCGATGGGAAATTGAGTGGAAAATGATATGTTGAATAATTATGTTTTGGTATTGGGAAATGTTATTAAGCAAACACGGGGGGTTGTTTTATAGTTCACTGGCGACCCGCCCCTGGTGCAATTTCACAACAGTTTCACTTTTGGAGCCTTATGAAATGGGGACTTTTCGGGTTTTTAGCTTGAAATATGGGATAAATTATCCCATATTTCAAGCATAAATATTCTCAAAGTTTATTTGAAATTATCTCCTACAAATAGGTATATAACACACACAGTTAAAAAAAACACTGATGAAATCGATTGTATGGTGTCAGAAAATAGTAGTTGCTCTAGGTATACGTACGTGTTATTATTTGATTTAGGGCCTGTTTCACAATCGCTAAGTAAAGTTATAAGTAAGCTACTTTGAACATAACTGCTCAGTAAACAAGTAAATTGCGTTTCACAATCCCTCAGTAAAGTTAATCACCACAAAATCTGCTTAGTAAGTTAATCATCGGATGGACTGCCAAGTAGTTGTTTACTCGACAAGTAAATTTGGCAAATGTCATAAACCCAAGCGCCTATCAATTTATTTTCGTTTTAAAATGGATATTTTTGATAATAATGAAGATTTTGGAGACAACTTACCAGAAGAGACTAACGACTGGGACGAATACCACGGCGGCACACAGAACACACAGGATAATAGTGTACGCAGCAATTTAATAAATGACTATTTTGTTTCACTGATACGATAAATAATTACAATGGTTATGTATAAAATTTATTGAAATACGCAAATACGCTGTCCATTCCATCCACTCTTAGTAAAATCATATCTTTTACTTTTTATTCACTTGGTGTTAATGTTGAAGCGGTACTTGGACCGCCTCCCGTACGATACATTTCTGCCCGGATCGCCGCAGACTTCTTCCTCGTTTCCCTCTTTATTCCATCGTATTTTATCTTTAATGCTTTCGCACTACGAAATCTAACTCTACTGATACTGTTAAATTTTGATTCAATTCTTTGCCAATTTGCATCACTTTTTTTGTTTTCAAGCACATGTTTATTTTCATTTACGAGTTTAATTAGCGTGCCATTTTCTTAGCGCGTGAAATTACAACCCCTGTCCCGTTTTTGAGCCATTATAAGTAAATTTCAACAAAGTTTTCGTAAAAACTCCAAATATTACGATATGACATTTGAATTTAACGACTGAAAGTTGAAACTTGACATTGACAAGACAATTCGCTGCGTTCCATTCCTACAGAAACATTGATTCTTAAATATTGATAAAAAGGTGAAATTAGTCACATTATATGCCAATCTACTTTTTTTTACATCAATATTATCTTACTTATACTCGGTAAGTATAACGAGAAACATTTGTAATGATTATTCCGTGATTATTACACATTTAAAAGAAACTTAAATTTTTCGTACATTGAAACGAAACGTTAAACTCTAATGTTGCCAGCACACCCTTGAGTAAGTATTAATTAGTTACTCTTTACTTTAATTTACTTATTGGGTGATTGTGAAACGCAAAAAAAGTTAACGAAAGGATTTAACCTATAAGTAGTTAACTCGTTGAGTAACTACTTAAACCTTTACTTATTGATTGTGAAACAGACCCTTAGTATTAACTTGTTTTAATGCCAATATTGTGAAGATGTAAATTAGAGTGGAAAATAGTCAGTATATATTATAGTGTAATTCAGAATTATATTAAGGCAAATCCGGCGTTTACTACGCTTGTGAAATGTATGGTACTAAAATTAGTTTTCATTGCAATTAATTACAAAAAACCAAAATCTAGTCACAAAAAATTTAAGAATTTCGAAAACAGACTATGGTGAAGAATGTTTTTGTAATTTTTATCAAGATTAACGTATATTTTAACCATAATATTTAAATAAGTATAGTAGGAAGCGGGGAATGGAATTGCTAAATTATTCATCGGAACCTTTACTTATAATTTGCGTCGACGTGTATTCAAGCGAGGAGAGCTCGTCTCGAATAACAGTTAAGGATAAAGCGAAAAGGCGACGTAAACCTAATTTCTGTTTAACATTTCTTTAATTTAAAATGAAGATCCAGTTAAATCCTTCAAGGATAAGTAATAACAATTGTTGAATAAGCAATTTTATACAGTCGACGAGACATCCTACTCAATGTAAAGACGTACTAATTAACATTCCCGTATTATTAGATTAATATATAACAATAATATTACCCGCACATTTTCCTTTTAGGAATCAACGGAAAAGTTCATTCCGCAGAATTCCCAACTTTACCTAGTAGAAGATAGAGGAAAAAATCCTTTGTTGCTTATCCCGGCTTTGAAAGCTGCTTTTGCTGATAGCACGACGTCACTAATCCCAATATATCTAAGGAAGCTACGACTTAAATTTATCGTCGTGTGAAACCGCAGCTTAAGCGCGCTGACAATTTGTTAGCAACATAATATAAATTTTAAAGTGAATGGATTTTGTGCTAGGGTCGTATTTTGTGAGAAATTCTTTACAATACGGTCCTTATCTGAGTTAAAAAGTGTAAAGTAATAGAGTTTCTTTGTTAGTTACTTGAGTAAATAAATTGATTGATGGCCGCTGAGCGGGCTCATCAGCTTTTTAGGAGTTGGCGCGGAAAACACGCTTGTTGTCGCAAAACTCCAATCAATTTCACAATCTCAGTTGTCAATCATGGAGCCAAGCTTCGCTGTGTCAACCGTCAAATCCATTATTCAAAAGCAACATTCGACAAACGTTTAGGCTGCGGCTCCTGTAGAAGAGATAGCGATTACGATCAACAGTAATTCATTAATCGGACTTGTTATTTTATATAGTCACTTTGTTTTCTATTAATAAGACTTTATTATCATAGCTTGTAAGCCGCGACTAAAGATGCGATTAAAGATGCCACTATAGATCAAACAGCAGTAAAATAATTAATAGCTTAAATTTTTTGAGGATCGGCGATGAAAATAAAATTAATTTTCAATACTTGTTTACTTTTATTTTCTGTGCGCTTGTGGCACGTGCCAAACACGTCATTTTTTCTTTCATTGTTCTATTTGTTTATCAATTTTAGCCGAACAACATTAAAAATCAGAAGATCCAATCGTTTGACTTCATTACAAAACCATATCACGTACGTTTTCAATCAACTCAATACATATCCGTCCATATGACTTGCTTAGTACGCTCTTTCCCAAACCGAGGCTCATCCTAACCGATGGAAATAAACAAAAGGCCCCAATTATAACGTAGGGTGGTATCGGTACCGATGCTAATTTCCTAGTCCCGAATAAATTAAACAATCCTGTAACAGGTACTCATCGGGAACGGGTATCGATCTTTATTAGGTGAATAGGACACCCCTTTAGTGTAGTAGTTTATACGATTAATTCAATATTGGAGGAACGTTGGCGGCATGTACGATTTAGTTTTAATTGAAATTGAATATGTTTAATGGATATATTCGGAACTCTGTGTTTATGGTAAGCAAAGGGTATTGACATGAGTAGGTGCATTGCGGGTTGTTTTAAGTTCGCCCCAAAAATAATTCGCCACGAAAAAAAGTTTTAATCCTGTTCTCCTAGTACTTTCTGTTCAGATTTCACATTGTGTTCTCGTTTTCGGTAGTTTTATGTGCTGGTTTTATTATTTCATTGTTCTGCTATCCGGGCGGGACAAAGAAATGGGGTGAATTTAATTAATATCATCAAAAAAAAGCCGTTGGCTAGGATAGTAAGATTTAAAATTGCTAGAAACAACCAAGACTCAAACAATTTTCCTTAATAATGCTAACTGCCCTGCAGGCGTAGCATGGCGCCGTAGAAAGGGGTTTTGTCGACGCAAGAATAGACAAAATGACAGAACGTAACATATTTTTAGCGTTTTAAGCATATAATAATATATGTAAAAAATATGGAAAATAAACGTTCTTTTCTTCAATAGTGTAAGAATGATGTCATATTTGAGCAAAAAAACAGTCGATTTGTGTAGAAATAACGATGAAATAACTTTGTCTTTTCTTGGTAGGATAGAGATAGAATCGCCATGCTACGCGTGCGTGCAGGTATAAATATTAATAATTAATTATAATTATATAACATTATTTTTTGTTCATGCGAAACCCGATACACCTGTCCAATATTTTTGTGTAAAGAATCTATGTACACAATTTTAAAACCGTATCATACAAAATCACAAAGTTATAAGCTTTTATATTACCTGCCCTGGTTTTCCGTTCAAAACCATGCTCATTTCGCGGTGCACCTGCGTAAACCGCGTCATCTGTGTTATTTACTCATGATAATAGTTTGGTATTAAGTACCTAACCGTACGGTGGTTGTATTTTAATTAACTGGTTATACTTTTTTTTTTTTAATATAACATGGTGTAAAAATTGTTGGAATCGAATCAGTTACTGTTACAGTTAATGTTGTCTAAATAAATTTTATAAAGATAAAATAATTCATACAGGCTTTGCGTAAAGTGCGTTAGTTAGTGGAATAAACCAAAATTAACTGTACAAGTAGTATATATATTTCAGAAACTTTAAGGATAATCTTACAACACAATTCTAGAATCTCATGTTACAACTTGTTAAGATTGTTCAAGAGAAATTATACTTGCTTGAACATTGTGGTTTACTTTTAATTAGTCGTGGGAGAGCTGCTAGTAGCTTTAGTGAAAAACTTCGTCGGAGGAGTATTATCAACGTAGCGAACTATTTCTTCTCTAGTAACCAACATTGCTGTGAAATGCTGTGTTCCGGTTTACGGAGTGCACGGAAATATTAAGGATTATGAGACTTTTAACTTCGTTTTTGAGGTTAATTAATAATGTAATAATTGTTGCAGTTATCAAATCAAATCGTTTTTTTCAACTAGGCTATTTACAGGCAATTATGAATTGTTAAGACATAAAATAAAACAAGTACAAAAATAGTTATGGTGCTACAGTCCCAGTCACAAGATATAAAACTGTGAAAGCACCGTAGGTGCTCATTCCAAAGAGTAGATCTCTATGGAGAAGAATGAGCAAGAAACTTCATGGACACTCTTTTTCAATCGCCAAAATTATAACAAAAATGTTGTTACAATATCATTCATCATCAGACGGTACATTATGTGAGAACGATGTGGAAAATTAATAGTGCCCATAGTAAAATAAAAAGACAATAATCAAAATAAAGTTACTAATAATTAAAATAGACCGTGGCAGCTAGGAGATGACCAGTCCCAACTGACAGTGCCCGTTTACGGAACATGACACATATATCAGTACAATTCAGATCAACCATTTTGAAGGGAACTAAATGATCCGACATACACGCCACCATCAGCGAGACCTTTGAGTGAGCAAGACATACTCTCAACTGCCAGGGTTATTCAAGTCAATAAGAGACGAAGGTACTCAGTGAATGATGACTCCGAGGTACATAGTACTCACACAATGCTGGCTATGAAACTATAAGTGGCAGTATTGGTATAAAATCACAAAATAAGACGTCTTGTTACTGTAAGCGAAGCGGATGGGACTCCCTGAATCTTACATAGTATAAACCACCCTCTTACTTCAATTACCCTTTGCATTCCGGGGCCGCTGTATGTTTGCATTACCTAAAACTGCTATTTGCCAGAGCTTTCGCCCGCTTGGTAGTTGCAAAATATTCTATGGGAGCATAAGGCTAGTATAAAACGTACCTTATGTATTAATCCAGGTTATAAACCAGTGTTCGGAGTTGATTTTTTGACAGTGTAGGCAATTTGTTTATTTTTTCGCGCGATGCGAGCACGCAACGTAGCGGCGCGGGCGCGCAACGGCAACGTCGCATTTTCTGTGTTCGCGCGCCAACCGTTGAGCCAACGCCGCCCCGCCCGCGCCTCTCGGTAGTCAGTCGCCGCCACATACGAGTCGCGCGCGGGCGCGTACTGAAATGCTCCCTCGTTCCCGCCAATTTTGTTATTTCTAGTGTTTAAGTACTGAGTAACCTTTGTGACTTTATGTGTTTTGTGTGAACGTTAATAAACACGCCTTTTACCCAGTGACTGTAGTGTCTCATTGTGTTCAAAATCCCGCCCTAAGTTATATTGGTCCTTCTAAAGCCGGATCACAATGAATGACAAGGTAACTGGCGTCGTGACACGGAGCAGAGCTCATGCTGGAGCTGAACAAAGACCCGGTGCGGATACCACGTGTGTCACTACGGCTCCGCGTAGTGAAGTTGTTGCCACGTCGACCGGGTCGCGGTCAAGCCGCCTGAGCCGCGAAGCGCTTCGCCTCCGTGCCGAGTACAAAGCCGAAGAAGAACTCGCCAAGGTTAAAGAACAGCTCATAAAGAAAAAACTTGCATTAGATCTCGCGGAGATTGAAGACGAAGAAGCAGAAAAGCGCGCGGCGAGTATTTACAGTAGTCCAAATAACGTGGAGCAGTGGTTAAGCTCACATCAAGCCCCATGCGAACACGCGGGAAAACCGCCAGCGCCCCCCCACGCGCCGGCCGGCGCGTGTTCGAACTTTCCCGAAGCCCTACCTCACGAAAGAGAGCGCGCGCGCGGCCTCGCGCATGCGCACAACACCGTTCGCGAGCCGTTCGCGCCTGCGGTGGCGTCCTCCCCGACCGCCGCGAAGTATGCAGCGAGCGCTCTGCCCCCGGCCGCCGGCGCCGTCGCGGCCTCTGACATCATGCACCTCGCCGACGTCATTATTACAAACATGTCGAAGCGACCACGACAGAATTATGACCTCCCCGTGTTTGATGGCAGCCCGGCAGACTGGCTGGCATATCGACGTGCGTATGAAGGTACCGCGGCCACGTACAATAAGTTAGAAAATACCCTACGACTGCAAGCATCACTGCGTGGCGCGGCAAAGTGTGCCGTTGAAGATCTGCTGCGTACCGGGTCCGACCCAACAGATGTCATCAATGCTTTAGAAGAGGAGTTCGGTCACCCCAATTTACTTTTACAAACGGTACTTAATAAGATAAGATGTTTGCCCCGTGTATCCGAAAGTGGTGTCGAATTACGAAATATGACTTGCGTCGTTCGAAATTGTGTGTACATATTGAAGAACATAAGAGCGGAGGGCTACATAAATAACCCCCAATTGACACACGAAATTCTTAGCAAATTAACCCATGTAAAACGATCGCAGTACGGCGAGTTTGTTATGAAAAGAAATACCGACAGCAAGGAAGATCTTCGATTATCGCCGAATATACACATAGTCCTCGAGTTTCTCAGTCACCTGACACGGGCATCATCTTTTTACCTACCGTTGAGCATGAACACCGAGCATAATAATAATCGTAACCGGACCACCGCTGCTGCCAACCTCGCTGTCGCTGCAACGTCGCGCGCTAGGCGCGCTGAGGCCACGCCCACGCGTCAACACCGGGAACCTGCCGACCGAGTACACCTCACTAGCGAGGAAGCTACGTCAGCGTCGCCGAGTACGTCGTCGTCATCAAGTGAGTGCGCGTTGTGTCGTAGTGCGGTTCACAAATTACCCGAGTGCGATAAATTCGTTATAAAAAGTGAGCTTGAAAGGTGGGACTTTGTCAAACTAAACAAACTTTGTTTTAAATGTTTGTGTGAAAACCATTCGCGTTACCGATGCCGCGCAAAGCGATGTGTTAAGTGTCGTGCTCCCCATCACACTCTTCTCCACTATGAGAAACGGAGAAACCCGGGCGCCGCCGGTGACGTCACCGGTGCCCCGCCCGCGCCGGCTGCTATGGCGCAGGCGGCCTGTGTACAGCCGCCGGCGTCGTCGCAGTCGGTCGCCGAGTCGGTGACGAGTATGGGTGAGCGGTGTCGAACCACTAAAACATTATTAAAAATTATGCCTGTCACAATTATTGTTAACAATGTTGAACATAGTTTATATGCTTTGTTAGATGATGGAGCCACTGTGTCTTTAGTAGATTCTAGTATATGTAATTTCAGGGGACCATCATGTCCGTTAAAAATTGTTAGTGCGCGCGGTCTGATTATGACTGATAACAATTCCTGTAAGGTGACTGCGCTAATACGCGGTCATAATGGCGTGTCACATGATATCGTGTTACGAACGATTGAGAATTTAGACTTGCCTACCCAATCCGTGCCTGCCAGAGTTTTGAATAATAATAAACATCTGCGAGATTTGAATTTGTGTGAGATGTTGTGCGCGAAACCGATGATTTTAATAGGTCAAGATAACTGGAAATTGATCGTAAATGAGGAAATACGACAGGGCAAATCCGGTCAACCCGTAGCATCCCTCACAAAATTAGGGTGGGTTATTCATGGACCTGTAAGTTTAGGTAACGTGTCTGATAGTGAGTCAGTAAATTATTTAGCCTTTGACGATTTGAATGATTTAAATGACCTTGTGAAACAGCAATTTTTGCTCGAGTCTATCGGTAGCACAGAAGTGTCACGCAAAAATGTTGAGACGAAACGCGCTTGTAAAATCCTAGATAGCACTAGTCGCCGTGTCGACGGCGGCTGGGAGGTAGGATTGCTTTGGTCACGTGACGCGGTTCACTTACCTGATAATTACGACTACGCTATAAAACGATTACGCGGCATAGAGAGTCAGATGGATATGAACCCCGATTATGCTGAAGCGTATTCTCGTCAAATTGAACGGTTAATTTCAGAAAAATATGCTAGGCTATTGGATACTCCGTTGAGCGTTAACCCGGTGTGGCACCTACCGCATTTTGGGGTCATCAACCCCAATAAACCAAATAAACTACGATTAGTTTACGATGCCGCCGCTAAATATAAGGGTGTATGTTTAAATGATTATTTGATTACAGGGCCGGACTTGTTAAATTCATTATTGGGCGTTTTGTTTAAGTTCCGATCTGGGCGAATAACTTATACAGCGGACATAGCAGACATGTTTTTGCGCATTAAAATTTGGAAGTCCGGTATAGGTCGGGACGATCAGCTGATGGAGGCGGAGTTCGTTGAATGGAAAAAGTGGTTGCAAGACATAAAACAACTAAGTAGCATGCGTGTGCCTCGTTGGTACAGGCTTGACCCTTCAACTGTCGAATTACATGTTTTTGGCGATGCAGGCGAATCGGCTTATGCTGCAGTCGCGTACCTAGTCGGTAAGGATGAGTTTGGAGTACCTACCGTCTCACTTGTTATTGGTAAAGCTCGCGTCGCCCCGTTGAAGGTTATATCTGTGCCGCGCCTTGAATTGCAGGCAGCTGTGCTGGCGTGCAGGTTAGCTTGCACCGTTGTTAGAGAGCAAGGCTTGACAATAACACGAAAGTATCTTTGGTCTGATTCGAAAACTGTCTTGAAATGGGTTCATTCGGATCCTCGTGATTACCAAAAGTTTGTCTCACATCGGTTGGCAGAAATCGACCGGAAGTCCAGCCCAAGTGAGTGGCGTTGGGTGCCATCTGCAGAAAACCCCGCTGATGAAGCCACCAAGTTGCACTGGCCTACGAATTGTAAGTTGTGGTTTACAGGTCCACCTTTTTTGTATCAGGACAAAGACCAGTGGCCAGTTAACGAGTTTGAGGACGTAAATGGTAATGATTTGGAGCGTCTTGAGAAGGTTCATCTTGTCAAACAGTATGTACCACTATTTAATGTCGATAGGTTCTCTAGTTGGACACGGGCTGTTAGATCTGCAGGTCGAGTTCTTGCCTTTGTTAGTTTGTGTCGCAAGAACCAGGTTGAGAAACTAACAGCTAGTAATATTCGTGAAGCTGAGAATATTTTATTGAAGCAATCACAGCTTGAGACTTTCTCCAAGGAATTGGAACAATTAAAATCTAAAAGTGCATTACCTGCTGAAAGTAAAATTCGAGATTTAGATCCATTTTTATATGAAGGTGATGGATTACTTCGTGTCAGAGGTCGTCTGAGTGCAGCACCGGAATTAATGTTTGACGAAAAGTATCCAATTATTTTAGATGGTCAGAGTTACACCGCGCGGCTCATTGCCCTCGAATATCACAAGCGCGCTCACCATGCTAATACTGAAACTGTCATAAACAGTATAAGGGAAAAATATTGGATTACTCGATTGCGCCGTACAGTCAAAACAGCCGTATCCAAATGTCAGTCGTGTTTGGTGCGCCATGCTCGCCCTTCATTGCCCAAGATGGGAGATCTACCTGCCGCTAGACTTGTAAACACACGGAGAGCTTTTGGACATTGTGGAGTAGATTATTTTGGTCCGGTAGAAGTTTCGATTGGGAGGCGTCGTGAGAAACGATGGGGCGTTATTTTTACTTGTTTAGTCACTCGTGGTGTCCATATTGAGCTCGCATCTTCACTCTCAGCTGACTCTGCCATAATGGCAATCCGGCGTTTGATAGCTCGCCGTGGGCAGCCCACTATTATGTTCAGCGATAGAGGCACCAACTTTGTAGGTGCTGACAAAGAGATGAAAGCCGCTGTTCTAGCAATGGAGAACAAAATTCAGGATTTCGTCACTACCAAGGGCATTTCTTGGCAGTTTAACCCTCCTGCAGCGCCGCACATGGGTGGATGTTGGGAACGTCTCGTTCGTTCAATAAAAACCGCACTTAAAGTTACTTTGTCGGCACGAGCGCCTAGAGAAGAATTGTTAAATACTTTGATGGCTGAGGTAGAGATGACTCTCAACAGTAGACCAATAACCTTCGTAGGTACGGACCCCGACGGGCCCATCGCGTTGACCCCAAATCATTTATTGATAGGCACAGCTACCGGTGCGTCTACGTTAGGTTTCTTTGAAGCGTCCGATTTATCGAGTAGGAAAGCTTGGGTAAAAGCTCAAGCTCTGGCAGACATGTTTTGGCGACGGTGGCTAAAAGAATATGTTCCTACTCTTCAAAAACGTCAAAAGTGGCAACGTGAAGTGCCACCCGTAAAAGTGGGAGACATGGTGCTGATTCTGGAAGAGAACCAGCCTCGTAATGCATGGCCTAAGGGCGTCATTAGCGCAGTCCACCCAGGCCGTGACGGTCACATTAGAGTAGTGACTCTAAGAACTTGTAAGGGTTTTATGAAGAGACCGGTCGTTAAGGTCATTGTGTTGCCTACTGACGAGTTTGTTCAGGAACAAGGGGGTGGAATGTAGGCAATTTGTTTATTTTTTCGCGCGATGCGAGCACGCAACGTAGCGGCGCGGGCGCGCAACGGCAACGTCGCATTTTCTGTGTTCGCGCGCCAACCGTTGAGCCAACGCCGCCCCGCCCGCGCCTCTCGGTAGTCAGTCGCCGCCACATACGAGTCGCGCGCGGGCGCGTACTGAAATGCTCCCTCGTTCCCGCCAATTTTGTTATTTCTAGTGTTTAAGTACTGAGTAACCTTTGTGACTTTATGTGTTTTGTGTGAACGTTAATAAACACGCCTTTTACCCAGTGACTGTAGTGTCTCATTGTGTTCAAAATCCCGCCCTAAGTTATAGACAGTGTCACATAAAAACCTTTCATGCGCAAAAACATTTGTATTTATAATATTACTTAGCTCAGATTATTATTTAGATA
Organism: Agrotis segetum; assembly: GCA_036375495.1. Taxonomy (NCBI): domain Eukaryota; kingdom Metazoa; phylum Arthropoda; class Insecta; order Lepidoptera; family Noctuidae; genus Agrotis; species Agrotis segetum. The sequence goes on from JAQSVV010000192.1 coordinate 1,636,932, forward strand.
ATTTACAAATCATTGTAACGCGATCAAAAATGCGCTCTAAGAACATAAGTGACCTGCTTAGCCACTCTCTATCATAAACAAAGCCATCCATTATCTCCTTCAAACAATTTGCAACCCCAGTCAAATTTCAAAAATAACAAGAAGGTCAAATACTTGTGAAATACTCAAAAACCCTCAAAACGGCTAACTGGTAAAGCTGGAATAACTAGAAAAATAATGAAGGTTTGGGTCAAGCCTACTTGAATCGCTCAAGGGATTCCGTTTTTACAATAAATTCGGGAATATAAATAGAATATTAGATTTTATTGGATTTTCAGTTGAAATGGAATGGGTAACTGGGTTTTAAGGCCTTCAGATAATCGCTTATCTGCTAGGTAATATTAAAATTGAAAAAAGTAATAATGTCTTGTTTGAGACAAGAATGGAAATGGTTTTGGAGATATTATAGTTTTGAAAGTACTTTTATTAGGTATGTTATAAAAAGTCTTAGGCCAGTTTATACTTGAAGATTTTCCTATAATTTCTCATACTGTTTTCAATAAAAAATATGTCTATACATATCGGCAAGTATGAGAAAAAACATCTAATTTTATGAGAATAGCTCTAAAAAAAACTTAAAAAAAAAAAATATGACCGCCTTCAAAAACAACCACAAAAAAAGGGTAAAATAACCTACAAAAGTTTTCTTTCGGAAGTCGGTGTCTTTTTAATTAATTTCATTGTCTCTTTTGCCACCGACTTCCGAAAGAAAAGTTTTGTAGGTTATTTTACCCTTTTTTTAACCGACTTCAAAAAAAGGAGGAGGTTATCAATTCGACTGTATTTTTTTTTTATGTTTGTTACCTCATAACTTGCGACTGGGTGAACCGATTTTCATGATTCTTTTTTTATTCGAAAGCTGGTGCTTTCCGTGTGGTCCCATTGTCACCATTTCAGGATCTGATGATTGGATCTTGGAGAAATCGAGGGCAACCCTCAAATTTTATTAGCTGACACATAGTTTTTCGCAAATCTTATGAAGTAATTCAAGTACTTGCGTATGGAAATCATCATCTCATGTAGCTGAGCTGATGATGGAAGGTACAACTCCTCAAGTAAGAAAATTATGTTTGTGTTCGCATATCTCCGGAACTATAAGTCCGATTTAAGTAATTCTTTTTTTATTGTACTAGGTATCGTTCAACTTAGGGAATACTGCAAATTTCATCAAAATCGGTTTAGCAGTTTTTGAGATAGGGAATAAATGAAAGAGATGTTAACGATGTTATTACCGGTGCTACGGATTACATAATTCTAGTGCACATGTATGAAAATGATGTATTTGACAAGAATTTTGGTTGAATATTTAAACTAAAAAGAGTAAAATAAAAACTTTTTCAAAAAAAAAATGTGACCGCCTTCAAGAACAACCACAACGTGCAAAATTCGGCCCCTAAGGGGTTGTTTTTGGGGTTGATAGTTTGTATGAAACTTTGCTACTACAGGTGCTAGGAATTCCAAATTTTGCATGGGGTGTCTTTTTAGAACGTAGATGCTCACTATGACGGGATTTTGCGAAATCTGACCCCTGAGGGGTTTGTTTTTGGGGTTGATAGTTTGTATGAAACTTTTATAGAACAAGTACTAGGCGTCTCAAATCTTGCATGGTGGTACTTTTTTTTTACTTTTACGTACGTAAGTAATACCTATGACGGGATTTTGCGAAATTCGATCCCTAAGAGGTTGTTTTTGGGGTTGACAGTTTGTATGAAACTCTGTTACTACAAGTGCGAGGAGCCCCAAATTTTGCACCGGGTTCCTTTATAGGACTTGGATGTACACCATGGCGGGATTTTGCGAAATTCGACCCCAAAGGGGTTTGTTTTTGTGTTTGGTAGTTTGTATGAAACTTTGTTACTACAAGTGCTTGTGAGGCACAAGAGTTTGTGATTAGAGGACTCAACATTACAGGGGGGTTCCATTTAGGATACAGGTTCTCACTAAGAGAGGATGATACGAAATTTGACCACTAAAATTAAATTTTTCAGGACCTAGGTTTTACCTAAGACGGAATATTGCGGGTTGGTAGAATTTTCGTGGAATATTGATTTAGATTTTCCAACAGTATCCCATATTGTATAGAAATTCACAAAGGCAAAGTTCGTAAATCACGCGGACGAAGTCGCGGGCGTAGTGCTAGTCTTCAATAATGATATTGAGGTTTCTAATATTATTTTTAAACTGAATGGTTTGTGCGAGAGACACTTCCAAAGTAGTAAAATGTGTTTCCCCTTCTGTAACTTCTAAAATAAATAAAACCAAAAAAAATATATATGAAGTGGTAATGTACCTATACATTACCTCTTCCACTGAAAGTTTTTTTAATACGTCATAAATCGTAAACCGCAATTCACCTTTCAACGAACTACAAGAACTATTATATAGCTTACTTGCTACTACAGAACCCTTCATGGGCGACCATGTGGCAGATATCGGAGTTCTTTTAACGTTGCAGTTCTTCACAATACTACGAGAAGAACGTAGATGAACGAAGATGTCGTAATCTACATTTGATTATTATCATCTTTGTCATGAATACGTTACGGCTATTATGTCTCCGAAGTATTTACAATATCTATCTATCAATTTCTGTCGCTGTGTAAAGATAAATACTTTGTTTATAACATTATTTTTTACTGGACTATCTAAACAGTGTGCCGCGGCTTTGGAACGCAAATCGTAAGACTAAGTGAATTTCAAAACGAATGTCAACTACAAAACCGCAACTCTCACTCCACCCTCAGTTTTCACCATTAGTTACGGCACAGAGATCTCTTCCCACGTAAATTGGGCTCAGTTTATCTGATACGTGCACAATGTTCTCGGCTGTAGGGAACAACAAATTGCGGGTGAAATGAGCGAATCATCGCGTTTATCCACGGGCACGTGAGGCACGCGAATAACGTGCATTATCATGAAACTGAATTAAGTTTCAGTTTTTAAACGTCCTTGTTTTTTTATTGCGTGGTATGTTTTAATTATACCTTGGTCGGAGAATTAAAAAAATGTGGCCAGGTTGTTTAATTATGTGGCTATGTTTTGATTTAGCGCTCGTTGTGACATTTACAACCTCAGGCGGTGAAATTGTTGTTCTTATTGTTGATAGCGACTTTCGAGACAAGTTTTTAGTATACTGAATGAATATTATACGTATACTGGAGAGGAGGTATCCAAACTATCCCTTTGTTATATGACATCATTTGAAATAATTCAGGATCAGCACAAACAAAAAAAGAAGGCTAAACTAAAAACCCCACTTGGTAACCCTGTAGAAGAGGTAAAGTTGAGATTTAGGGATTAGGAATTTGTCTTTACTAATAAAAAACTACATTATCCCCAATTTTCAAGTTTCTGCTAGAAATTCATTCAAAACACGAATGAAGCTGGAATTTAAATAAAAGTATTCATTGTAACAGTCAAAACGTCTTTGTGCTCTGTATTTTAGTATATGTTCTTGTTCAATCAAATAGCTCAAGCGATTGCTGTCATTGATATTATTAAAGCGGAAGCCACAAGACTGATCACGTGGTAGCTGTTAGGTGTTAATTAATTACATTGATTGTTTCATTGTAAACCTCGCTTACTGTTACCGTTAGTCATATAAGATAATAGCGATGGATGTTATTGCAGAATTATGAAATTACCTATTTGCCATGAAGGTGAGTCTATAAATCCAGGTATTACCTTTTGAAACATAAGCTAATAAATTCTTAATTTATTGTTAAAGCATCGAATAATGTTTGCATTATCACATCATCGCAAACACTATTCGATGCTTGAAGAGGTTTTTACGCTTTTGAAATGGGTAAAGTGGATTCTACGTCAGCCATCGACTACACCTTGTAGTTTATTAAAAGCATGTTAAAATGACTCGACTCTAGTAACCACTGAAATTGATTTTCAGTTCCCCGCTAGCCTATATTTTTTGTATCACGTACCATAAGCGTTGTAAACCAGTACAGGAACACGCCGCAGCGCGTATTCAGAACTCTTCCATGAATATTTATATCAGTGTCGCATCAATGTACTGTTACGTTTAACGAGGAACCTTTATTTTTAATTGCGAATCTTATCTTGTTTACATTACACTTTTGTACGCCTTTTGAGTACCTACATGTTATCTTGGGACGAAGTTGGAATACTAAATAATGCGTGAGAAAATCTGAAGTAGCGAGCGAGAGAGATTTTGTCAAGGTGCTTTTATGTGTAGATGATATTGTTGCTCGTTTTAGGTGTTTTTGTGCCTACTCAATCATTGTAGGTTGTATTGCGTGTAGAGTTCAACGCCTCTAAAATAACTTAGGTAAGTTTAAGGGTGAAACTGTGCCAGCGCCATATTGTAACATCATAAACGCTTTTCTAACACTTGTACGCTCTTTAAAAATAATCAATAGGTATGGGAACATATGAAACTAATTTGCAAAAAGAATTTTGAATGTTAATCGGCCATTCTCCAAATAGGTGTTATTTGCCTAATTACCGTGCCGTTTTTGAATTTCACTGATATGACGTTAAACACATTAGAATATGAAACACATTAAAGTTAGGAATTCAATAGTTATTTTGGCATTCTACTATTACTGATGGTTTTCTAGATATTGAGATTTAAAAAAAAGTTGGGTATGGTAATTAGACAAGTTGAATATTTGATGCTACGGTAATTAGAAAATATTTTGTATCTCCATACTTGTATCTTTATTTTCTTTCATTTGCTCAAAATTGCTTAATAATGACAAAGTACTTGTAGAAGAAGATGAGAGAGCACTAGTTGGACGCGGAGTTGATGTTATTAAGGTAAGTATGGAAGTGTTGGCATCACCTCCGAACTCTTAAAAACTACGGGCCAACCTATGCTCGGCGAGCTTAAGAGGCTGTTCAACTTCGTCATAGCCAGTTGGATTACCCCGGAGGCGTGGAGCAGGGACGTGGTGACATTTTTTTTCAAGAAAGGAGACAAAAATCTCCTCAAAAACTATATAGACCAACCCCGTTCCTGTGTCACGTCTACAAGCTGTTTTCGAGGGTCGTCACAGATCGGCTTTCCGCTACATTTGACGTTTTCCAGCCACCGGAGCAGGCTGGGTTTCGCAAAGGCTATAGCACCTTAGACCACATAAATACAGTGCGGCAGGTTATACAGAAGACAGAGCAGTATAACCGGCCGCTCGCGCTGTGTCTAGCCTTTGTGGACTACAAAAAAGCCTTCGATTCCGAAACCTGGGCTGTTCTGGAATCCTTGCAGCGATGCCAAGTCAATTGGCGGTACATAAAGGTGCTCAGGAAACTATATTATAGCATGGCGTCGATGTCGGTCCAAGTACAAAACCACCATCCAGCAGCTAAGAGGTGTGAGACAGGGAGTTGTAATATCCCCTAACTAAACTGTTTACCAACGCGCTGGAGGATTTGTTCAAGAACGCACTGGAACGAACTGGGTATCAATGTCAACGGTGAATACCTAATGCACCTACGTTTTTCGACGACATAGTTATGATGGCGAAATCGATGCAAGACCTGCAAAAAATGCTGAACAGTCTCATGCTGTCTCGAGACGTGTGGGTCTTGGGATGAAACAAGAGCAAGGTCGTGTTCAATGACCATGTCATCCCAGAACCAATTTCCGTCGAAGGTATAACACTCGAAGTTGTCCAAGAATACATCTACCTCGGGCAGGTATTACAGCTAAGTAGAGATAAATTCAAGCGGAAAATCGCCAGAAGAGTGCAGCTTGGCATTTGGAAAAATGCGTCATATCCTCACGTCGCCACTGCCACAGTGTCTGAAAAGCCGGGTGTTCAATTAGTGCGTCCTTCCAGTCCTAACCTACGGAGCCTAACCGTGGAACATGTCAGTCAAGCTGGCCCACCAACTTCATGTCACTCAGCGTGCTATGGAAAGGTCTATGTTTAGGGTTTCACTAAGGGATAAAATCCGGAATGAGGTACGGCACAAGACCAAAGTTATAGATATTTTCCAAATCTGTTGCAAGCTGAAGTAGCAGTGGGCTGGCCACGTCTGCCTCAGAACCGACGAAAGTTGGAGTAGGATGGTTCTTGAATGGAGACCGCGTGTAGGTAAGTGTAGGGTGGGACGCCCTCCAGCAAGATGGACCGATGACCTGAAGAAGGTGGCTGGCAGTGGCTGGATAAAAAAGCAGAAGATCGTGCTCTGGGGCGCTCCCTGGGAGAGGCCTATGTCCAGCAGTGGACTGCAATAGGATGAGTTGATAAATGGTCTTGACAGAGTTTCAAGAGGATCTGATATGCTGTTATCAAGCACGTCTAGATCTATGACTACTTCTTCCTCGATTCTTTCCAGGTTTCCCTTTTCCTTTTGTCTTTTATTACTCTCTAGTCTGATTTTTTCTGTATAAGTTTTTCATACGACGGTAATTATTAACACATGGTAATTAGTATATGGTAATTAGAAAACGATAGACTTTCTTCAAAATTTCGAAAACCAACAATATCTGCAAATACTGGCTTATCATAACATACGTAAGCCAAAGTACTGTTTCATTTACATTATCAATTAGGGTCTAACTTCAAAAATCAAGTATTTAAATGAGTATAACGGTAATTAGAAAAGTTTTGAACCAAGGGCTACGGTAATTATATACTCAAGTGCTTCTTTGGCGCTACAGTAACGTTTGAAACGTACGACTGCTAATGGGCTGCAGCACACCCTAAGAACATTCGACGCGTGCGGTACTGATGTGCCAAATACCGATAGTTAGGCATGTGCACCCGAGAACAGATACTGTTACGGTAATTATAACTTTCTATCGGACAGGCGGTTATTTAATTATTATTATTTATAGGCTGGTTTTATTGAGTCCATATTTTAGTAGGTGGTACACGTTGCTTAGTATTGTTTAAAACGTTGAATGGATCAAAGTAAATCTGCAGGTTTGAGAAATTACAAGCAAGTTTTGTCATCAAGTTGGAGTGCGGACAGGCTTCGGTAATTAGAAAAAAGAGCTTTTTCGAACAGAGATTCAATTAATTTAGGCTAACTAGTTAAGATCAGAACTCAATATTTTGTTTACGACTAGATACGGTCGTAATCTAACATACAAAAAAAACCACGCTTGAATATGATCATGTTACGGATTAAGTAAGCGCGGACAAATAAAAACTTGCAACCGGAGAATGGCCGTAATAGATGAAGGTCATTGACGTATTCATCCTTTTCGTTGTCGTAGACATTATTTCCGAAAATTATTATAGAATAAGCAACAAGATCGTTCTGCTAAATTACGATTTGCAAAAAAAACCTTGTTCGATTGAATAAATATCCATCGACGTATAAAAAGTAGAAGCATTTTACCGAGTCCAGTTTAGTATCCTTCTAAAAATACCGCATCAAATAAATCCGCAATCAATTCCGGACCGATCCGGACTAAACCTCAGTTAGTGAAATCGCAACAGAATAAAATCTGAGCCTTCCCATTGGTCGACGCAACCGTCACCGTGTTGCACAGTGTCACTTCGTACGCGACTTTTAAAATGAAAATCGACACAGCTGCGAACAGTTGGAAATTGGCTAGATAGGATGACGGAGCAAAAAATCCGCAAGCAATTCCCGTCCCTAAGGAGTAGAGAGAAGTTAATAGATTTCATTAATTAACCCGTTCAGTGGACCGAGTGATTGCAGTAGGTACCTACTGTCCCAAGATAAAAAGTGTGAATTCGTTGCCGCACGGATTTTGGCCACCTTTTTACGTATGTGGATCAGCTAAACCGGTTTAATGATTGGAAAAAAGAAAGGCTAATTTTCAAAACAGTGTTCCTTTGATTGTCGCAATGTTTTTGTCTGTTCACCCGTTTTGTACATTTTAATAGTTAGACACGCAAGTATTAATCTGTAAGGGTACTAAAAAGTTTATTACCAAAAACCTATAAAACCTAGCAAATATAGCTTACAAAATTTATTTTAAGGAAAGTTAAACGATTCAGCTCATTGAACAAGCAAGATATTTCCAGGGCAAAAAAATCTAACTCAGAGAGAAAATAATAAAAACCCTGAACTCAGTCATACCATCACGTTATCATCACACAATCAATTTCATCTCAACTGGAACATCACAGATCAACCTAGAACACAATCTAGAACACTATCACATAGGACCGCACCACGAATTTTTATCCACCACTAGCCCCGTCACACATCTATTGAACGGGTTAAAATATACGCGGCCACTATACAGGGGGGAGTAAAATGTTCCAGTGGATTTTTCTCTTTTGCACAACGGCTTAGCCAGCCGGCTGAATGGTTTACGTTAAATATTGCCTTTTACCTTTCCGGAGAGGGAATTCACTTCACTTTGAAATGTAATTGAACAGGCAACTTGCTGTATGTGGAATTGTGGATGTCTAGTTCCTTGAAGAAGAGTTTTTGGTAGTATCTACAACTCTGTATAGACGTATTTAACGGAGCATTTTTAATCATCAACTGTGTATTAAAAACACAGATATGAAATATCAAAAACGTAGTTTTTTGCTAAGGCTTAAGTTACAAAATGTCATGGAAAGCCATGGGTTATAGAACTTTCGAAAAAGCGGCAAATGATATGAAAGGGCCACATTCTAAATTAATTTCATTTTTAACAAGAACGTTGCTCGGTTTTATACTGAATAAAAAGATTGTGCATTTCAAGGAAAAAACACTTACAAACAAAAGATTAGTTTGATTAATCTTTTATATTGCCAAGTTATTTTAAACTACCAGGTAATTTATGTCAACGCGACAATAACAATGAGTCGGAACTGTTGTTTAACGTGCAGCACGTTTCTAAGATTCATTGTGTAATAAAAAATGTAGGAAACCCACTCTTTGTCTGCATTCTGTGTTTTACGTCCCCCTTGCGTCCAATTCCTCCCTGCTTGAATGACTTCCTAGATCCTTGCCCGTCATTTTTAATGAGAAGTTCTCATACTTTTTTTCTAAGTATCAGAACATTGTTTTCCTACATTGCTTTTATGTCGTAATAGATCGTTTTATAGATTTTTTGAAATGGTGAGACGAGAAATGGTTTCTTTAATTTTGTCAAAAGATTTTTGTTTTGTAATTGGGTAATGGCAAGATCTTTAGGTTTATCTGTTTATATTTTTCACAACTGAAAGTTAAAATGATTGCTCCAGCTGCAGCTTGTTGGGCGAGGGACTTACCGAATTACCGTGACCCTGAAAAGTAAAGGGCTATTGAAGGACTCCGTGGATTTTAGTCAGTCTAGTCTGAGAGGATGGGTGGGAGAACTCATTTGATGATTTAAAAAAAAAGCTGCTGCTTGAAAAACCCAACAATATTGTCTCTGATCTGAACAATAGAAACAAAAGCCCAAGAGATATAGAATACAAATTTAAATAAAATCTCAAAATAAAGTTACACGTTGGTAATCAGAGACTGAGATATTGTAGAAATCTGTTACCAATTAGAGTGATGGCTAAGGTATTGTTTCCGCTAGTCAAATCAATTCACGATTCAGATTGGCAGCTGAATGAACTGCCAGAGATCATAATTATATAGTAAGACCTGGTTATAAATAAATAATTATAACATGATGTACTTGGATAATAACGAAAAATTATAATTATCTATTAATCCCTGTAAGTATTAATCTATTATTAATCTTTTGTGTAGTAGATTTATGTTTCTACTGACAATTCAACTCCCATGCGAATGCCTTCAGAATATTAGAACTTATTTAGTTGTTATACTTTTTATTAATTTATTTTATCCTAGCTTTTTTACCTACTATCTCGCTTGAGTGTCTGCCTTAAATCTAAATATTGTTAATGTTTTTGGGAATAAAAATAACAATTGACTTACGTTTTTCAAGTTCACGTCTTCACACGTTAATGTTCGATGGCTCTGCAGGTACCTGATGAAAACAATGAACACAGAATCAGAAAGATCATGTTTTTCTCTAAATACCTAGTCCGCTATAAATCTTTAGGGTCACTGGTTGATTTCTAGTAAAGTAAGTATTTTTCGCTGTAATAATCGCTTTGTGTACTTAATAAAAGAATTACTAATGAAATAACTGACCTTAAGTCAGAGAAATAGGTTATAACGAAAGAGACGTTCCTAAATGTTGTTACAAAAAAATACGTTTTTACTTTCAGTAAGGAATATGATACTCGAACCGTTATTGACTTAAGTACTTGACATTAATTTTAGCATAAAGACTCAAGTCTTTTCTCAGAAAAACTTGACTTGAAAACAGAGTGGCATAAGCCAAAGGTTCCGTTTTTTAAGTCGCCCGGGAAAGTAGGTACAGTAAAGCTAGTAAAGATCCGCGCACACGGAATTCAAGGATCGCTCTCGACGTCGAGAGCCATCGATTTCTCCCAGACAACCAACACTTGAAACTTCGCTCCACATTACGAACGTCAAAGTCACAATTCAGACATTACGTGTTCTTGGCAAATTTTCCCCTCCAATTTGGCCCCGTCACGTATCACGATACTTGTACTTGTGAGAAAAAGCCGGCGAATTCCACACGCGAACTTGTAAGGCCTACATTGGTGGAATCGAATTTGTGTTAAAATAAAACAGGTTATGCTAATCAGTTTTTAGATACTGGCGTTTTTGTGAAGGTGGGTGGTAGTCGGTAGAAACTGTATTAAAGATCTTTTGAGACCTGTCAACATATTATGGGAATTTTGCCAGCCTGAGGTCCTAACAGGAGACAAAGATTTTTCATTTTTAATAGAGTACTCTACTCAAAATAAATACTAGATCCATTGATCTCCTCATCACGTACCTAATCTAACGAGTATTTGCAGTCGTATTTATTTCTAGCTTGTTCACATTAATTTGAATTTAAACATGACATAAAATCAGACGTTCAAATAAAATGCTTTATTTTACTCACATGCTCTTAATATCTCTCGTTTGTTTTCACCAAAAGATTTTACTTGAATAGGATAGCGTTTATTTGTTAAGAGTGGGTATTATGCCAGGAAAAAATCAGATTTCACCCTCGCGTCTCACATGCCTCTGCTCTAGTACCAATAACAACCACGGGCGCTGTGACGACGCGCTCTGCAAAACTTCTTTGAAAAAACAAAACAACTACAGTGCCACAGTCTAACATTATGACAGTAGGTACGACTCGGCTTCACAGGCGGGGTACACACGGACGCGGTAGGGCTGCCTGCTTACAGTATTTTAATTTAGTGGAAATTATTTCTAGTTAATTTAACTGACTTCAAAAAGAAGTAGGTTATCAATTCGACGGTATATTTTTTTTTTGTGTGTTTGTTACGCGATTACTCCGCCAATATCGTGCACCGATTTTCAAAATTCTTTTTTTGTTCGAAAGGAGATACTTCTGAAGTGGTCCCATTGTCACCATGTCAGGATATGATGATTGGATACTGGAGAAATCGAGGGCAACCCTCGAATTTTGTAGGTCTACACATCGTTTTCCGCAAATTTTATGAAGTAATTTAGGTATTTGCGTATGGTGATCATCATCTCATGTAGCTGAGCTGATGGTGGAAGGTACAACTCCTCTAGTAAGGACTTGGCATCGACTGATTTAGTAAATTATGTTTGTGTTCGCATATCTCCGGAACTACAAGTCCGATTTAAGTAATCCTTTTTTAGTTTTACTTGGTATCGTTCAACTTAGGGAATACTCCAAGTTTCAACAAAATCGGTTCAGTAGTTTTCGAGATAGGGAATGAATGAAAGAGATGTTAACGATGTTATTACCGGTGTTACGGATTACAAAATTTTAGTGCACAAAAATGATATACATATTTTACAAGAATTGTAGTTGAATATTTAAACTAAAAAAATAAAAACTTTTTCAAAAAAATGTAACCGTCTTCAAAAACAATCACAAAAAAGGGTAAAATATCCTACAAAACTTTTCTTTCGGAAGTCGGTGGCTAAAAAGACTATGAAATTAATAAAAAAAAGTCACCGACTTCCGAAAGAAAAGTTTTGTAGGTTATTTTACCCTTTTTTGTGGTTGTTTTTGTATTGTAAATATGTATTACATTATTTTCAATTTCAAGTTGCGAATGGTGTAGAAGTGTTCAATAAATATGTATAATAAACATTCCATTCAATGTATCACGTTCATGGAACATTGGGCTTAGATTGTTTATGATCGTTTAGAATTACATCAGAAAGACGTATACATAGCTGAACAAAAACCTCCCCACTATACCGCGACGCTGAAAGACAACCGCCACTTGGATGCATTTGTTGCCCGCGACTCTCACGATGTTGTCGGGCAACCTAATGGAAACCCCGCTTTTAGTTGTATCGCTATTTTGAGAGAATTTGCTATTTTGAGAATTAGGCTTATACGAGAATCTACCAACATAAGAACTTGCCACCTTGCCACTATATTTGCGCGGCCTTGTTGCCATTTTATGGGAATTGAGCATTCTGGTCTTTGACTGCTGGCCTTTAAGAGAGACTAAAGCCTGATTTACATTACGAAACTAGTTGCATGAAAGTACTTTCATGAGACTACTTTAACCAGTAATTTCACGTGTAAACGTTCAGTTTTACAATGCATGCATTACTTTCGTGACACTGAATTACTTTCGTGCTATGCGCATATTTTTTGTGAAACTAGTTTCATGCAACTACATTCATCATGTAAATACGACGCGAAAGTAGTGTCGCGACAGCACCTGCGCTGAGAGGACGTGTGGTATTTGAAATTAAAATGATTTTTACCCATACGAAAGTAATTTGCATAGCTTTTAGGATCATCTGCTAATTCAGAGATTAACTGTGTTGCACCCGGATGCTTTTTTTCAAATTTTCGCCTAGAGTAATTCCATAATGGGACTAGACAAGGGAACTAAAGACGTTGGTGGATTTATCAACGTCTTTTTTCCGAGACAAATTTTATATTTATTTTATATTTTATCATTTCTACAGCGACGCTTTGCATCATAAATGAAATACAGCTTTGATCTTGACAGGGCCAGTATCTCCGCGATACTGGTAATTTCACGACACTAAAATTTAAACGAAAGTACTTTCACATGTGCTGAAACAAGTTTCACGAAACTAGTTTTATCATGCATGACACTACTTTTGTAATGTAAATCCGGCTTAAGAGTGACTCAACGAGCAATGGAAAGAGCTTTGCTTGGAGTTTCTTTGCAGAATAAAATCCGAAACATGGATATTCGGCGAAGAACCAGAGTCACCGACGTAGCTCATAAAATTTGCAAATTGAAGTGACAATGGGCAGGCCACATTTCTCGTAGAACTGATAACCGATGGGGAAGAAAAGGTCTCGAGTAGCGACCACGGACCGGAAGACGCAGCGTAGGCAGGCCTCCCACTAGGTGAAACGACGACATCGTGAGGGTCGCGGGCAGCCGATGAATGCAAGTGGCGAATTGTCGTTCGGCGTGGCGGTCTAAGGGGGAGGCCTATGTTCAGCAGTGGACATCTTCCGGCTGATGATAAGCATTCTGCTCCTAAACCATAATAACATTATAACGTTAAAATATTTGTGTCGTACTAGACTTAGCATGGCGATGTTTGAAATAAATGTGTTTGTATTTATAAGTATGTAACATGAATAAATCTATACAAAAACAAATCATCATTTATTTTAAGCCGACCTCATTATACAGTAATAAAAAATACCCGACCAGCAGAACAATTGACACACTGCTTATTTAGCGCGCATGTGGCAAAAGAAATTTCAAAAAAATGGTCTTCGGCTATTTGAAATTATTTCAGTCTTAAAATATTTTAGCTCTCGTATTTTTGTTGTATTATGTGTTGTTTCTCTGATTATATCAACAAAAATATTATTATTTTAATAGCCGCCGGGCGCGGTGCAAACTGTCATAGTCCTCCCGTCTCAATAGAGCGGCGCCGACTGGCAGGTGAAACAAAATGATGCCTGAAGCTAGAACCCGCGCCGCGACAAAAGTCGTTTTGACGCGGCGCTAGTGTCTATGTCATTACATCAAATTGTATTAAAAAAATGTAGTACCACGAATTTTCCGCAGACCTTCACTCGTGACGCAGATTCTAGTGTGCCGCGAAATGGAAAATAGCATTCTACACGGTTTAAAAACGTCGTAAGCGCCGAATGCTAAGAACAATGATAACTTTTATTATAAACAATATTTCAAAAAAGTGCCAGACACTGCCCTCGGCTACGTAATTGTGTTCATAATGATCTAATTTATATTTCTGTAGGACGAACCAAAATAGAATGAAATCAAAAAAACGTGAAAATCAGAGGCAACTTTGTGATCATTTTCTATCGAGAAAAAATTGTCTTTTTATGTTTTCTGTTTGACTCTGCCCTCGCAAATATATTGAAGTTTCCCAACATATACTTTTGTTCCGAATTAAACACGATTTAGTACTCTAAAAATCCAATCCAAAATTGAAGATTTCGCTTGTAGCGCAGCCTTAACATCATTATGTAAATAAAAATTATACAGAGCGCTATGGCACGCTATGGTATGGTAGGCGGACAAAACATTTATTGATGGTGTGCATATTTAGCTAAGGAAACAAACAAACACACCACTTACAAAATGAAAGTGTTCACATATTATTATTCAAAAAATAATACAAAAGAAAGTTGAAGTTTAAGATTTAAGTTCTAGCAGTCTTATTATACGAGATAAATTGAATTTGTGTCATGACGTTTTATACTTCATTCTCCTGTGTATTAAATAAATTCAGAATGCAACTTCCACCCAGTAATAAAAATAAACAGTTTTAGTATGTTTCATTTTAGGAAAAACACACCATTCAACAAGTACCTTTATTAGGTCATCACTACCGTTCGGGCATTGCACGCATGCCCACGACTCTCAGGGCCGCAGTCAAGTGGCTCGGCCATTGCATCATCTTTTTTTATATGTGGCATCTCGCAGGTCAACCTAAAGGAGGTTGTGAGCTGCTTAACCGGACTTTACCTGATGGCCTACCATAAAGTAGGTAGGCTGTGGGAAAGAGATAGAGCTATACAAGGCGTCTAGCGCCATCTCGTTCCCTGCCGAGCGGAACCACTCACGCTTTAAGGCGTTATGGTTGGCCAACTGATCAATCTCTTCATCCAGGTGCCTATTGCATCAACCGTGCCATAATTATTTTTATACTGCGTAGAAATCTGAAGGTTTCGGTCGATTGAAGTCGGTCCATCTCTTGAAAAACAGTAAAAGTGAAGATATTAATCACTCCTGCGATCTGTGATAATGTGACTCTATTTTATTTCGAATCATAAATGGCTGCCATAACAGCTTTTAAGTGATAGAATGTTATGAACCCACTCCCAATATTAACTCGCTAAGTTGAAATACATTACTGCTTTATGAATAAATATGGCCGCTAGCTTTTAACGGCCATAAAATTCAAATTTCAAAGTTCATTCGATATACCGTCCATTTTGTAGCAACCGTTTTTTGTTGCGTTAATGGAAAAACTAATATTTTTAAAGCTTTTTGATATTTTTTTATGAATGTAAAGGGAATCCTTGGGAAATATGGATGAAAAAATTAAAAGCATGTGGAACGAATTTGTTTACAAGAAGTCAATCAAAGTTAAATATGCCTCTTGATTTGAGACGGTATCTTGTAATAATTTAAAATGCAACAAATATTAAGGGGTAATCTAAAAAAATCTGATTCGATTAATTTGTGTTTATAGATATTTTAAAAACAAAACCCGTATTTTCGCAACTCTCAGTATTATCCAATTCAAAACACACTCCCCAAAACTGTCAATAACAGGCGAAAACTGTCGAAAGAGACCCGAAATAAAATAAAAATGTCCTAAAAGTGAACATTGACATGAGTAAAAAATGGAACGACACAGATGGTATAAAATGAACCTGAAACAATCATACTCACTGCTGAGACACAGGTCTTCTCACAATTGGATGGGTTCTCACAAGGAGTAGTTGCAATCCAAAAAGCGTGCCCGGGGGTGCCGTGCAGAGTGGTACTCGTACAAGTCAGATATTTGATATATGTATTAAATTGATCTTAATTTGTAATAATATGGTGCGGCCATATTTAACAATTTTTTAAGCCATTTGTGCCCACCAAGTTTTCCAAGATACTTATTTCTCAACGCATAGTCGAGTCTTCGTGTGGCCAGATGGCTGGCCTATTTCTTGGTCAAAGCATTGCCATCCAACGTGGCAGTGATGATTTTCCTTGTTGCACACTTAAATTTTATTTTAGTAAAAGCTGTAAATATTTAGTTTTTAATGTCATTGGGGCGGATTTAGGTAGAGTTATTCATGTACTCACACTGATTTCATACAGCAAATGAATACAGTGGATATGCCCCAAATCCCGTGATTTATTAAATAAAAAAGTTATTTAATTCAACCAAATTGATTTGTCTAATCTATCTGATGTTTTATTGTGATTATTTATTTATAATACTGTTTTCCACACGATGGTCTATTAGAAATCCCGGGAATATCCATATTAATACCATCATTTCGATGCAAGTTCTAAAATAACTTTACCTAATTCCGATTTCTGGTGATAATTAATATTTCACGTAATGATACAATTTAAATAATCGGCCCACCATTTTTCCAATGATGAACACAGGATACACTTCTCTCTACGAGACAGAATGAGCCATAATCCACCATAGAAACCCGACACCCCACTAGAAAGTTGGTACCGTGACCATTGGATACCAACCTGAAAAATTAAAAAGTCTATTGTTCTAAAAATAGACGCGGTATTGCATAAAGGCATATTCCGGTATCCACTATTATACCACCGGAGATAATCCGTGTGGCGGCGTTGTGACTAACGAGGCGATTAGCACCGGAATTTGGTACGCACAGAATATCGGATCCGGATCCGGATTTCGTTTTGTGCTTACGTAGGTTCATAACTTCGACACGTTTTTCCAATAACGTTTTTATGTTAGAAATAAATGTGACAGAATAAATTTTGTGACATACCTGGGAAGGTGCTTCGAGTTTTTTAGAACGGGCACAGTCTTGGACAGTTTGGAGAAGATCTTAGTACGTAGTTTTGTTTTAAGGGTCCGATAGCTGAGACGGTTTATTAAAATTCTTTTGGATATTGAAGAGTTTTCAGTTTCATAAGCTATGAAACTATTTTATCGTTTGCATACTTAGTTAAGTTGAGATTATTTATTCTTAAAACTGAAGCGCTCAAATCGGAAGTATATATTTTGAAACAGTATTATTTTATGAATCTCATAACTAGTTATCATTCTTATATTATAAAAGCGAAAGGCTGTGAGTGTGAATGGATAGGTACTTAGACTATTTGTCACTCTGTCGCAAAAAAAAAATAATGTAAGGATTTAAGTACTTATTAGTGTTTATAATATAGAATACCTTTTATATCAGTTTTTTTTCGTGTGATACAACTGGCTACTACTGTTTAGTAACTCAATAAACAAACAACAAAACACTGTCAAAAACAGTGAACACTTGAAAAATGAGTCTCAGAAATCACGTTCGCCTGAAACGTTGTAAATTCAGCTAGGAAACGTAATATAAAATAAACTCGACTACACTTTGTCCATTTCATACAACAATTGGATGGAGTTAACGTCAGTTCGCGACGTATGATTCTCGCCGTGACATAATTATAGGTACTCATGTACTGGAAATAAGGTCGACTCTCACGGGAGTCGCTGGACTCAATGAATTCGTTTTAAATGGAACATGGCATAGCGCTTACTTGATGAGCTGTTTCTATAGACAGGTATCGTGTTTGTAGGACTATTCCAATTAGTTAAGGTATTATTTTAAAAGGAATGTTCAAGTAAAATAGCTATTAAGTTTTTGTTAACTAAAATCACCTTTTTGAATTTTCTTATGCACGAAATTCTGGGTTCTTATTTGTATTACGAACAAGGATTGTTAAATCTACATTTGTACGAACTAGAACCCTCATGTTATTAATTTGTTATTTTTTTTTTACTTTCTGTTTAAATTTAAACACTCGTAATGGAAAAAAGCAGAAGCATGATAGACACTTTATTCAATGATGGCCATACAAGTGGTTGCCTGTAAATGAATAATAAATAAAAATAATTTATTTCAAATGTCTAAAAGATCCATAATATACTCGTAAAAGGTTCAGATACTTTTTCTAGGCTTATCATTACTTTTTTTCTATTATTAGGAGCTCTAGTAAGACTGCGTGGCGTTAACGTGAACTAAATCTCCAATTTTTAAATTGAAAATAGTCTTTCCCTCAAAATATTTAAACTTGTTTATATTTTTGAGGTATACTGGTACACACTGGTGTACAGGTATACAAACTGTAACAATGACATTGTAAAAGCAAATATTTTTAAAAGAGTAACCATGGAGTTTCTTGCCGGTTCCTCTCCATGGAAATGGTCAACCGTAACCGTGCCATTTTTTTTTCTTAACGCTTTATACGTGCACATTGAGGCCCATGTAAAATAAAATATTTTGATTTGATACAATAATCGGTGAATTCTGATAGAATTTACCTTCAACTAGCCCAAAGGTTACTAGGCAATATTCAACTAAGTTACAACATGAATTATATAGAGCTTGCAGTCAAACTTACTTAAGGAACATGACAAATTGTTTGGCAGAACATTCATCAAAATCCACTTAGTCTAAATATAGGAAGGTAGGCCGGCCGGTACAATCTGGGTTGCGTCAAGATAAATTTATCGGGATACATTAAACTGGTTTGAAAGCTTATTTAAAAGTAATGGCGAAACTAAATTTAGTTTATTGATTAACTTTGAAGTTATTCAAATAAACATAGATATCAAAGAGAATGTTGGCCGGCTTTTTGAATACAAAACCGGATGAAATTTTGATCTCTGGGACGAAACTAGGTATTGTCAATGATCATAAACATAACTGTTATCATTTTACACTATCGAATTGAGAAACTGTAATTATAGTTATATTTGTATACACAAATAAGTTTTAATGGGTCTATATACAAAGATCCCGGAATCCCTGATCCCGGGATCAAGTTTATTATAAATTCTAATTATAACCTAACTCTTTTATTAACTGCACACATAATATTTTGTAAGTCCTATGTTGTGAGAAGCAAGTGCATTACCCTCAGCCGGCAATAATTAGAGCCATTCTAATAATTTGCTGCTGAAAAACTGAAAAAAGAAAAGAGAAGATCAATAAAAACCTTTACATGCCTAAAAATAAGATCGTTGTTAAAAAAACTTTTTCAAAAAAAATGTGACCGCCTTCAAAAACAACCACAAAAAAGAGTAAAATAACCTACAAAACTTTTCTTTCGGAATTCGGTGGTTTTTTATTAATTTCATTGTCTCTTTTGCCACCGACTTCCGAAAGAAAAGTTTTGTAGGTTATTTTACTCTTTTTTGTGGTTGTTTTTGAAGGCGGTCACATTTTTTTTGAAAAAGTTTTTATTTTACTCTTTTTAGTTTAAATATTCAACCAAAATTCTTGTCAAATACATCATTTTCTTCCATGTGCATTAGAATTTTGTAATCTAGCACCGGTTATAACATCGTTAACATCTCTTTCATTTATTCCCTATCTCAAAAACTGCTGAACCGATTTTGATGAAATTTGCAGTATTCCCTAAGTTGAACGATACCTAGTACAACAAAAAAAGAATTTTTTAAATCGGACTTATAGTTCCGGAGATATGCGAACACAAACATAATTTTCTTACTTGAGGAGTTGTACCTTCCATCATCAGCT
Source organism: Agrotis segetum (assembly GCA_036375495.1). Lineage (NCBI taxonomy): Eukaryota > Metazoa > Arthropoda > Insecta > Lepidoptera > Noctuidae > Agrotis > Agrotis segetum. Next base: position 1,656,682 of record JAQSVV010000192.1, read on the forward strand.
CAGCTACATGAGATGATGATTTCCATACGCAAGTACTTGAATTACTTCATAAGATTTGCGAAAAACTATGCGTCAGCTAATAAAATTTGAGGGTTGCCCTCGATTTCTCCAAGATCCAATCATCAGATCCTGAAATGGTGACAATGGGACCACACGGGAAGCACCAGCTTTCGAATAAAAAAAGAATCATGAAAATCGGTTCACCCAGTCGCAAGTTATGAGGTAACAAAGATAAAAAAAAAATACAGTCGAATTGATAACCTCCTCCTTTTTTTGAAGTCGGTTAAAAACAGTAAACGATGTTAAAGCAGAACCTCAAACCAGGTTCATGTTTATTGGTCCATTTAGTTATATTATCTGTAAGTATATTTCACATCCAAAGCTCACCTAATGTTACACCGTACCAACACGCGAAGATCCATACGGTCGCAGACCTGGCAATAATCCTCGAGGTTCCCACACTAAATTGATACAGCTACTTATTTTATAGATACATTTGGTACCTACTGTTTTACAAGGCAGATATATATCACCAGTTTATCGAGGAGAACAGACATTTATAGACAGAAACTCCATTAAGACTATTAATAGGTTGTCGGCTTTTATGTATGTACGTATGGTTCTCGTATTTTCGTTAGGAGGTGGCGGTTCGTGTGGAAACTACGGCGTTTTGACGGTAGTGAAGTCGCTAATGTAATTGGTGTTATTTATTAGTGTTTAGTATGTTTCGTTTATCAAATCGGGGATGGTAATGTAATGAAATGTTTTGAAGATAGTGTAGTTATTATGAATGTTATAAACTTGCCTTTTATATAGGTTTTTAATTAAAGTAATGACACTTTCTTAGGATTAAGATCAAGATGCAATTATTTTATTCGTATTCTTAAGATTTAAAATAATTAAAGTCTCGTGATAATATTATATAACTAGGTTGCAGAGGATAGAAATGCAATCACCTCATGTAAAATACTGGTATTCAGTTGCATTCGAGTGGCTGAAAGCTGGCTCTTATAGAGTCAGGAAAAAGCCTGGTGAATGGGTGAAGTAATTTGAGTGCAATCGATTTTTGTAACCCGGTGCTCATAAAGAACTCATCGAAGGTGAAACACACTAACACAATATACAAAATAATTTTTGAGGTAGGTAAGTATTCCACAATGTGAAACCGGCATCTGAGAAAAAAAATGACCTGAGCTGTATGTTAAGGGGTCATTAGCTCAGGTGCCATTTCAGCGGGTGCGCAATGTGGAATACCTACCTGGATTCTTTAAGTCATAATTATACTTTACCTATGGTGTACGTTTTTGACGCAGTACGGGACGGAAGAAACTGCCAGACTTGTACTGACTAAAATCCACGGTGATTTTTCGATAGACCTTTACATTCCAAGACCGCGGTTACTTGATAAGACAGTCCCGCGATCTTAGAAGGCTTTGGCCCTCTACGGAGCCCCAGTCAGATTACTGACAGGTCTTTGAAGCGCGCGTGGAACACGATGCGCCATCTACCTTAAAATGGTCTACGGTAGCAAGAAATCGTATCCCGCGGCGGCTGGGTCCCGCCTCGCTTCTTCCTTTCCGAGCATGACTGCTTCGCAGGGGGAGGTGACCCTGCTTCCCGGTCCGTCCTCGGCTGGCATGGCCTCGACCAATGCCAGGCACGAGAGGACAGCGGGCGCCCCGATTGCCTCTGAGAGGACACGGCGATGCTCAACCCAAGCGAGGCAGTCCTGCACCGTATCCTCCGAGCGATCCTCGCTAAATTGTGTGCCTTAAAGTTCTATAGCGAAACAATAACACAAAAAGCTAAGAAAAGCATCAAATAAAACTGAAGTCAACTCAAAAACATTACAGTCGAATAATAAAAACTCAGTCCCATCCTCACGTCAGCAAGATCTTCAAGGCATTACGGTTATGATCACATTAATATTTAACAAGCAAATAACTTGAGAGACTCGTCAGCGTTAAGAAAAATCCTTTGATATATTGCATCGTTAGTCGCACCATCTCTTCTTCGGGACCCAGGATTGTTAATCGGGCCATTTGTCACGATCGCGCTTGGTATTCACTGGGAACGAACAATTCGAATTTCGCGAGCGATTTCTAAAGGAAATCGAGTCGCGAAATTCTTGCTGGCTGATCATGAGTCGCGTTTGTTAAGTCAGGATGCCATATTTACATATTCTTTTCTGATTAAGCCCGTTTGGACGTCTGAGTACATGTCACTTTGACGTTACTCTCTGATTTGAAACGATACCATATCAATAAACATGTCATTTCAAATCAGCCAGTTTGTAAATACAACATTTTTATTTTTGTTTGGGTGGCTTACAGCTACCAATACAATTAGACGATCAACGGTCACCCAAATTGCCAATGAAGTTCTCATTGTTATTGCCTGCCTCTATTCTATTACGAGAGGGACATGACATGATCTAGTCATGACATGAGCGGGCTCGGTGTAGGTTGTTTTTAGGGTTCCGTAGTCAACAAGGAACCCTTATAGTTTTTAGGGTTCCGTAGTCAACAAGGAACCCTTATAGTTTCGCCATGTCCGTCCGTCCGTCCGTCCGTCTGTCCGCAGTTTAGCTCAGAGACGCACAGTACTAGAGAGCTGTAATTTGGTGTGAATGTACGGATTTGTTGTGCCGAAAAAGTGGTAAAATAAAATCTGGTAAAATATTTTTTTTTAGGGTACCTCCTGTACTTACACGTAAAGTGAGGATTTTTTTTTTCTCGCGTACCCCTTAGTGTGGGGTATCATTAAATAGGCCTTTAAAAAATAATGATAGTTTCCATTAACAATTTTTTGATAAAAAAAATCGTTTGTGAAATATTAAGCTTTAAAGTGCTAAATTTTGCTCGATTCGAGTGTCCCCCCCCTCTACCAGCTAAACGGTTATGTTTGGGGTTGTGAAAAAAATCTCAATAGTAGTATATATAACGAAGTTTAAAAGAAAATTGTCATGACTAAGTAGGCTTTACAACTTTACGAGTAATAGTCGACCAACTTATAAAATGTACTTGGGCAATATGTTTTCTTAAACAAAATGTATCGGAGAAACAATAAATCAACTGCAAATGTAAGATTGTCAACTTTATTATTACAGCTTTAATAGGTATGTTTTTACGGTATGTTTTTTTGGGGATAGGTAGGTTTTTATCGTTAACTATTTAACTAACTTCAAAAAAGGAGGAGGTTCTAAATTCGTCGTAATCTTTTTTCTTATGTATTTTCCCTGATTTCTCAAAGACTCGTGGACCGATTTTGAAAATTCTTCTTTTTAAAATTACATTCAGCGAATCAGTTTAGTTAGTTCGCATAAGTATTTTGATGGGCAACTACGGAACCCTACAATGTGCGTGGCCCGACACGCACTTGGCCGGTTTTTAATTTTGATTCTAGTTCGTCGGTTTTCACGACTGGATATATTTTTCTTGATGATTATGGTAGGTAGTAAAAAAAATTAGTCAATCCAATATAAATTATCTTCTGAGTTTTAATCATTGTCATACAACACAAAACATACATACGCCAAAAAATAAAACAAATTCGAAATAAATTATGATTGAACCTAATAGTTGGGTTCTATTTTGATATGGAACGGGACGTACCAAATAATTAAACAAACCCAATCAATGGCCGTTTACACAACACCGTAGAACAATTACCGAACAGCTAACAACACACGATGACATGCAAGTTTCGTTCAGACCTATATTTATTTTTCAACCGGAAAGTTACAACCAAAATAACAACGTAAAAATTTTCTATTACTAGAATGGAAGTTTATCAGTGTACCGTATCGTCTGTGCTTCATTTTCGACAGAAAAATAATAGAGTTATTAACTAGGGTGACGTAAACCTGTGGTGTGCTGTGCCAAGTTTCGATCGGCACGGTATGGAAGTATTACTATTCGTTCTGCGTTTCTTGCCGGTACAGTTAATGCTGCATTGTCTTGCTGACATTTCATTATTTTCATTTTATAACAATGTTTTCTTTTCTGATCGTAATGATCATCATCTGCCTAGCCTTTTCCGAACTATATTGGGGTCGGCTTCCAGACAAACCAGATGCAGCTGAATATCAGTAGGTATTGTACATGGAGCGACTGCTTATAATACTCCACAACCCAGTAACTGGGTAAAACGATACCTTATGGTAAGACTGGTTGTCAGACTTTAGAGCTTCTGACTAACAGATAGGACTGTCAAAGATCTACAAATGACAGCAAGAGCCAACGGCTTTACGTGCTTTCTGAGGCACATGGTAACCGATCCACAGACCAATCTCGACAAGAGCAGCTTAACCCGAAGGGTCGGCCTGTGCAGTTGTAATTATTTAGCCACGAGCTCCTCCACCCTTCTGATCGTAACGACATAAAGAAATATTTGGTTATAATTCCGTGAAATTTCATACAAGCTTCCAAGCATTTGGCAAAGATACTGTTACGTCGATCGAATTGCGAGACCTATCTATGAGGTTCTCGAAAGTTCCACAAGGTTCTCGACAATTCTACTCAAGTTCGGTCAGGAAATTTCTAGAAAGTTCTACCCTGTTCTAGATGTTTCGAGATGGTTCTAGAATGTTCCAGAAGGTATGGGTTTACATCGAAGTCAAAGGATGTTTCCAGAACATTCGACCACCTTCTAGAAACATCTAGTGGGTCCGGCCGAGGTATAAAAAGGGGCGCCGATCGGCGACCGAGTCAGTCTGGTTTTGACTACGATCGAGGCAACTCGAAGCGAACTACAAGCGATATCTAAGTGAGTTCTACGTGTGATTAAGAGTGTGTATAAGTGTTAAAGTGTTGAGTAGTGTTTTGTGATTGTTTTAATTTGTGATTTGTCTGTGAATAAAGTTGTATTTGGTTTTGATTGGTGTTAATTAATTTATCCCAATACCCAGCTCGTGACAATACTTATAAAGCAAGCATTTGAAGACGATTTTATATTATTTATATATTTATTTTAATTACTCGTACTTATAATGTAATGTATTCGCAAAATGAAATAAAATTGATGAATGTAAAACGGAATTCGCAAAATGAAGTCGGTTGCAAGCCAACCCTTTTAACTTAAATACGAGTATCTCAAGTTGCATCAGTATTTTAATTACAAATATTTAGTAATCAGCACTGCGTACTCTCATCACTATTTTTATATTTTTCGGTTTTAATTGCTTTCTGTCCTTGTTCCCATTCTGTATGAATATACATACTTTTTATGTCAAAGTTAATTTTACGGCAATGTTATTTTAGGGGTGTTCTTAATTAACTCTATGTTATTAATTATTATGCAAAGATTTTTAATAGTTTAATAGTTTTATTCATATTGTCAATTACATAAATGCGTGGTGAAAGTTTTGTCTCGCTACCTGACAGTAGCGGTTGGAGGAGCAGTGGTGGCCCAGTGGTATCCGTCCCGACTTACGAGTTGTAGGTCGTGGTTTCGAACCCCACCAGGCGATTGTGTAATTTATTTCATCACCACTGCTCTCAAAACGGTGAAAGAAAACATCGTGAGGAAACCGGCATGTCCTAGAACTAAAAATTCGAAGACATGTTGTGACATCTGCCAACCCGCACTGGGCCCGCGTGGCGGATTATGGCCCACTCCCTCTCACAGAGAGGGAGCCTGTGTCCCAGCAGTGGGAACATTATAGGCTGATGAAGATGACTCACAGTTGCATCGATTTTTCCACTCATCGTATGTTCGAGCATCACATCTAACGATTTCAGTCTTTAATCTTCATAGTACCTTTGATAGACGTAATAACCTCACGACTGGTAAATTGTCAACAGGTCTCCGGCCGGCACCGAGTGTCATAGCGGAGTCTCTGGACATAGTGAAAGTGTCAGCGGTGTCAGGCGGCGACGCGACACTGCCGTGTGACACTCGCTCCACACAGGCCTCGGATACATTGCTGCTCGTCGTGTGGTACAAGAATGATGTACCATTGTATAGGTGAGCTGTTTAAAGTTTTCTTAAATAAGAATAGTGTGTATGTGTGTGAGTTCTTTCAATCAAACCAACGATAATTATTATTTTGGATTATAAATTATGTTTTGAACTTTTGATTGGGCGTGTCAACATGAATGAATGAACAAGGATACATTCTGCGTGTGTTGAACCGAAGGATCCTACTCTACTCCTGTGAAAAATAAAAAAAAATGAGAACCGTTCCTGAAGATAGTATTTTCAATTAGAATTATGCTTACGTAAGCATAATTCTGAATTCATAATTGAAAATTGTATCTTTCTAACTATATTTTACGAAAATTGATTAATCCCTGCGAACGATTCATACGTCCACATAATTAGAACTGTATTAATTAATAATAATTATATTTACAGATAAAACAGTGCCAATAAAAATAACACAAGTGAACATTAATATAATGATTGGTTAAAAGTATGCATGAAAATATTGTAGGTAACGCAGTAAAAACTTTTAAATGAAATAAAAGTTACAAGTATATTCAAACATATCACTGCACTAGCAAGGTAAAAAGGAAAATAAATAAACTCGAAATTGCATCGGGAATAATTCTGCGAATATCGACAAAATGAATACATGTGATTTAGAGAGGATAAAAGTTCTGATAACTTATATGGTGAGCTTACTGAGAAATCGTTCTACTTTATCATTTGGTGTTATACTACCTTCTACTCGTGGATTTCTAAATGGCTTTGTGATAGTTTCTATTGGCCCTGTAACGTAAAGGGCTATTGAAAGATCACCGTGGATTTTAGTCACCCTCCCGTCCCACCCTGAGTGGGAGGACTCGTTTGATGATTATACCACGATAAGGAAAATGAAAATGCATCTAATCTGTTAATTGTTAAAATAGTCAACACAATAATCTAAACAGTATGAGACAAAAATCTATATGTACTTATTTTAATTTATTTGAATATTATAAAACTGCAGAAAGCTTATACTTGTTGTTTCAAAGTTAAAGATTAAGTGGATATTCTTGATCCAAAACCGTTTTAGCAGTTACTGCATTTTTTATTTAGAGTCTTTAAAAAATCATGTAGCTTCATCTTCACCCGTTAGCTCTTTTTTGATATCACTGACAAATACATTCACATTATTACATCATAAATATAAAAAACAGTACATATTATAATTATGCAAAGGTAACTGTGATCTACCAGATGTATATTGAAACATGAAAAATAGTTTAAAATAAAATACAGTAGTTATTATTTCATAATTATTTACCGTGTCTACACTTCCAAATAATCTCGATATATTTTATTAAAAGACTGAAGTTAAACAATGAAATTAAACTTTTTTCCTTCTTTTTCGTGATACCGGTAATCGCAATTATATTCAAAGCAACGACTTCGCTGTAATTAATTACAGGGCCAACTATAATTACGAAAATAAAGTAATGAAAATTATTCCGCAGTAATTATACTCAAATAGTGTTTAACGTTATTCGTAGGAAACGATTTGTATTATTATTTTAATTCAAACCTTGTAGAAATGAGAATAGAAATAATTCCACCTGCTACTTGAGTTCTACTCCATTTTGACAGAATGTCCCAACTCGATTGTTAGTTGTGAAACAATGAACTCTAACGATCGAGTAATAGAGTTGATATTTGGGTAGAAATTAACGCATTTTGGATTAAATGGGCTATTATCCAGCTAAGTAGAACAATCGTATTTGAAACGATCTTTAAGTTTTCAGTCGGTTCTTATTAAAACCTCAGCACTACGTTTGTTTTGTTGAGTTTTTGTTGGAAAAATGTAAATTGCCTTTCTGTATTGGGGCACGTAGGAGGTAGCGAGTAGCTAGTTGGCGTTTGTTTTTCTTTTTTGCCTGTAATAAGGGTAGGTCGCGTGCGGCGCCAGAACAACGACCCGGTTGCCGCTACTATGTGTTCATTATCTGTTGAGTGACAGTTAGTATAGTGAACTTTTCGTCCGACATTGTCTCACGGGAGATATTTGTTGAGAAGTCAGTGAGATGAATCCTCTGTAAACGTAACTGCATCTCTCACATTTTCCCAAAATAAATATTTCATTATCGTTTTCATTTTCAACTTAAAATAATTCCAAGTAATTTAAATGTTGTAATTCCATAAAATTTAATTATTATCCATTTCTTTTTGCTTCGCAAACTAAATGAAAATAATAAGTTTTAAGTATGTGTACTTAGTCCTTTCATTTTGTATTGTAATAAGGGTCAAAAATTTAATTTGAAGGCAAAATTATAAATGCTTTATCATCGTAATTATAATTTAAAATATCTAATTTAGGGATTGAATAATTATAGGAGCAAAAAATTCAAATTCGTCTGGCGATAATAGTGAACAGATTAATGATAATAATCGTTTTTAATTACAAATCTTTATCATCAATTTGGGCCGAAGTTAATTACAGTAGTGACATTAATTAACTTGAATCAAAATTGATGATACCTACTTAGTACTTATTAAAAAATAATAATTAATCATCTTTACAACTTGTTATTGCTAGTTTCTATTAATTTTGCTACCAATTTTGAAACTGTAGAAGATGGAATAGATATTTCATGAAAAATCTAATTAAATAATATCGTCATGATTTTAACTGGAATAATGATGTGGACTTGGCTGGCACACATAACGAGCATAATATGCAGTAATTAACCGAAGTTTCGACTCATAAGTTAAATTTTAGACAGATATATTTTTTAAAGTGTGAATTTCAATTAGTGTTTAACTTAAGAGTATTTCATTATTACTGCTCTAAAAACTTTGAGAGAAATCGTCTCGAATAATCTGTATTGTTTTAAAAAATACAGTAATAAAGTCCTTTTTAAATCAAAACGGGATATTATAAATTACGACGGCATTTTGTGAAATTTGTCATTGAATTGAAAATAAATATTGTAGTGTGTTTATTATATTTTGAGTTGAATATTTGCTGTGCAATCAGTAATTTTGATGCGAACTCGGAATCTTATTGCATAGAATTTTTTTTTTTTTTGATTTGCGTATAAATACTACCCAATCAAAACTGGACCCGTATAGTATTTACCGCTCGCTCCATGAGAAAGAGAGGTAGAAGAACTTTTCTTGGGGTGAAAACTTATCAAATGAACCTCACTCCACATTCCCACAACCTTAGACAGTTAGAAGCCTTTTTATGATGTTGTCATCATCATCATCATCATCAGCCTATTAATGTTCCCACTGCTGGGACACAGGCCTCCTCTCTGCGAGAGGGGGCGGGCCACAATCCACCACGCGGGCCCAGTGCGGATTGGTGGATGTCACATGTCTTCGAATTTTTGGTTCTAGGACATGCCGGTTTCCTCACGACGTTTTCCTTCACCGTTTTGAGAGCAGTGGTGATGAAATTAATTACACAAAGTAATGCGCCTGCCGGGATTCGAACCCACGACCTACAACTCGTAAGTCGGGGCCGATACCACTGGGCCACCACTGCTCATGTACGAGCTGTAAATACCGTAGTCAAATTAGTCCTCAGTATCGTGACCCAGCAATAACGTCATAAGGATACGTAACAGATATAAAACAACTCACTCAAGTGTAACGTAAAGTGAAAACCCAGTGACTTCCAAGCGTACTCAGCCTCACACCTCACGGAATCACCCAAGATTCATGACTAAATCGCAATCTGACACAGTGTACATATTTTATAAATCGCTCAAACCAAGCATTTGTTATGCATACCTACTCTGTCGGTGTGAATGCGAGGCTCAAATTAGTTTCCACGCGAGGTTAGGGACGCCGAATTGTGATCAGATTATACGGAATTTGGGTAGCCCTGACATATTTTATCTGCCGCGCTATTAATACAGCACTCCGCTGGTAATTTGACACTGATAATCTCTTTTTGGCAGTGTAATTTAGGTTTATAGGGACTATTTAAAAATACACTTTTTTATTCTTACAATTCTGCGTTTTCGAATTCGGTTAATACCGATTTTATTAAAAAAACTATAAGTTAGGAGACTTATGTTATCAGGGGCATGCCGATGCCGCGTAACGGCTGACTCGCTGTCCAATCATGAATCATGCCCGGATCTAGATAAAAAGCCAGTAGTGTAGCCAGTAGTAAGTGCGTTTACAAATATAATTATGACTCACCTACACAAACGCCCAGGCCCAAAACAATGGCTAAATTTTAAATGCAATAAATAATTATATTTGTATACCAAAATGGATAAATGGTCACCAAATCTAAAACTCGCTTTAGCAAGATTTCAGGGACACCCCGAAGTTCAGTTTGGTTAGGTTCCTTTAAACCTTGTACACAGAAATAGATGCCCCGCGAAGAGGGGCTTCGTCGACCCTGCTTAGGTAGATTTTTTTTTATTACACATAATAGGTTTATTTCTTTATTATTTAGGAAACGTTATTTGGTGACCTTTTATCCGTTTAGAATTTTTTTGGTAGTAAAATAGGTACTTTTGTGGGTGGTGTTTAAACACAAGCCCAAAACAACTAATCATTGTAGTTAATACAAATAGCGCATGTGGGCGGCGAGTAAAGGGCAACTCGACCATGGACCATGCCCGGGTCAACGGCGCGTTTTGATCCACGCGCGCCTCTAAGAGCGTCAACTTAGTGACGGGGCCCCCCTCTAGAGGGGCAAAGCCTGCCGATTATCTTATTACCGTGACCCCGGAATAAAGGACCTTTGAAGGACACCGTGGATTTTAGTCAGTACGAGTCTGATAGTCCCTCAAGCCCTGCCCGGTGTTGGAGGACTCATTTGATGATTTTACCACGCCAAAAAGAAAGCAAAAAGTGTAAACACATCCCTGTTCTGCGCAAGTCTAAACTTGGTCACACCCGCGATCTTCTGAATGTCATACACTAATCGGGTTGTTAGTTTATCAATACTTCTTCTTTTTACATGCAATAATGAAATCCATTCAGCCGTTTAAATAGGCTTTAGGTTAAATAGGTTTTTTTAAATAATAAATTGAGATCTTTTCAGTTTTAAATTGCTAACGTAACTGAGCGTGGTGACTAATGGTCGTTCTTTCTCTATAAAACAAGAGGCTTTGAGTCTCAATGAAGACATTGCAAGGACTATTGAATATATTGACTGCAAAATTGATCACAATTATTGGTTATCCCTGATTACCTTGAAAATGCCATCGCCATCTGCAATAACAACATAGACACTGCGCCGACAATGCAGGATCTTATTAATCTGAATGGTCAGTTACTTATATCCGATGTTGTTCTTAATACAGGCGGATTCTTCTGTACATCCATACAATCACCTGTATGTTTCTAGAGTTTGTGACGAAGGGTAAAAAGTTCTGAGGACACAATACAGAAATAATAATAAATATACCCAGTAAATAGTGACGTAATTATGTAAAAATAAGAATAAGGGAAAAAGAATTTACGGGGCGTTAAAAAGATCCAAAATTTCAATTCCTTTAAAATCAACTTCTTGTAGCTGTCTCTGATTTTTTTAACAGTTACAGAGTTAGGTAGACAAAGTAATATATTGTCATTGATAACGGTCGTGAAAAAGTGTAACTTATGCAGATCAATCAGAAATATTTTGACTTCGTCCTAAGCCTCTGCCTTATCACAAAATTAACTTTAAAGTTCCCCTTTATGTAACGTTATAAAAACGTGAAAAGTCGTGCTAGAAACTCAGTTTGAAAAGTGACCTACGTTTTTGCAAGACGATTGTCCATACTATTGCTTTGTTCCAAAAACTGAGTCGTTTTATTTTCAACTACCGTACACAAGGCAGAAGCGATGGTATCGACATAAATTCTACTCTTTGCACTATCAATCATGCATTCAAAGCGAATAGAAAACTACTGGTGTACGAATAAAGCCGAAACAAAGTGCTTCTGTGTATTTTAGTTCTGAAAAATGATTTCCGCGTATGGACAGCTACTTTTTAACTACCCCCGAAAAAGTGTGTCAATTGGTGTATTTCTGAACGGAACTTTTCTCGGATCACACTATTATGTCATAAAGCCGTTGGTCACAGCTCATTTGTAGAACTTTGACAGTTGTTAATGTTAGTCAAAAGCTCGAAAGTCTGATGGTTAGGTTTGGACTTATAAATATATCACACAATGGAAACGGCGTAATTACAACACACTTAAAAGTTTATTGGAGTTCGTTTTACAGTCTAATGACTTATGGTACTACTTCTGATCAGTTATTGGTGTACTAAATCTATTCAATAATTATTATTATTTTACAATTCCATCCATTTTAAAAAATTTCTTGAAATATCTACGGCAACACAAAGTGTAAAAAAAATATTAGAAAGATTGAAACAAAAATAGAATTTGAACATTTCCACAAATACTTACTCTAATTAAATTTAGGTACCAACAACATGAGTACCTAAACTCTTGGTTTAAATTAAAACGTCAGCTCAATTTCTATTTCATATTGTGTTCCGTTGGCTAAAAAAACAAAAAAAAGCAAATAATTTTAGTCACGATAATACCTATACCGCACGTCTTATGTCTACAAACCCTCAAGTGCTATTATCCGTCGACATGTGTAAAGAAACCGAATACATAAAGAAACAACGCTAGATGTAACTCCGAGAATACGTTACAAATGCTATCTGAAGATTGATCTGAACCGCCAACTAGCCTCAAGAAAATTCCCTTTCGGATACATTTCTCACGTCTACATGACGGATGATGATGTATTTATATGTATTTTCTACTGATATCCGAATGTTGTATCGATGTTGATTGTATTGGGACAATTGTGGTGGCATAGGACCGTCGCATGTATAGGTTGTTTTTAAGAACATTCAAAAATAATGTAAGCAATGTGTATAATTATAGCAATGTGTATAAATAATATAATAATGTATGCACGTGACGTTCTGTACTTTCTATTTATCAAAAAAATAAACTCACACATAGGTAGGTACACTTGGAGGTTGCAAATAATAATATGAGAATTTTTTACACTGGGGCTCATGAGAAAAAAGCGGGTTTTCAAGTACGTATGAAAAGCAAACTTACTGTCAGAACATACTTAACAATTTCACTGGCCGCACAGCAGACACAATACCTAAGCAATAGTCTTGGATCACATGTAGTTCATTGGACAGGGAATGGGTTAAAATGTATTCATCAACATATCACATGCATACGCATAATTATGCACAATATGCAACGCTCAGCATAATTATTTGTAACACAATAATTCTGTACGTGATAGTTTCAAATGATTGGCAAAGCCCAACATTAGAGGCAAATTATCTCATATCATAATAGTAAAATTATTATTCATCAAGTCTAGCAAACCATTTGGCCTTTAGCTACAACTACAAAGTAGATTTTACTGAGTTTGTATATCAATACAATATCAATTCAAATGCGAAACAACTGTGAGTGTCTGGTAGACTGACATGCAATGAGCATGCAACACACAGAGTATAATCAAATAGAATCTTGTAAACATAATATTTATAAAATTAGGTATGTAATATGTATATTATGGAAATCATAATTATGTATGACAAGCAAATTCATCTTATTTTTTTTCCACAGCTGGGCACAGAACTCCTCATTGAAAAGGGCAGGGCTGTAAAAAAAGAAAAACCATTTAGAGTGTTTATTTAATAATTGTTAAGAACAGTGGTGGCCCCACAGGCCCAGTGGCCAAGGCTTCGTCTTTTGCGTTGTAGATTGGGTGACCCAGAAATGTGCTATACCTACTATGAATTTTACTTTTATTTTTTCATCTCAACACGAAATGTCACGGGTAACAGTTATAGTATCTAATAATCTTGTAACTTGTCGAAAGCAAAAGCTTGTAAAAGCACACATAGTTATCGTAAAAGTCATTAAAACAATTACTGTGACACAATTGAAATAAATTGTAAAACAAAACAAACATCCACTTTTATTCGTATTTATGTGACCGATGTAAACCTGTTTGTCAGTTTTAAATGTCAAATTAATCCGATTAATTAGTTTAACTGATAAAGTGGGGGTTTGATTGTTTTCATTGTTTATTGCGTATCGGTTATAATTATTGTGTTGTAATAATTATGACATCAAAATTAATGTGGGGAAATGTTAAATAGCTAATAACATAAATTATACCTACTAACTAATACGTTAATTTATTATTTACTGTCATAAGTATTAAGGTAATGTTTTATACCTTTGCTTATTTATATTGTGATTTATTTACCTTGCAAGAAAGTTGTCAATAACAAAAACACTGTTTCGCAAAAGCAAGAAAAAAACCTACCAACGGCCACGAATCAAATGAACATCTTTCGAAGATCTCCTTAGGCAGTTGGACAACAGTTGGGAAGAGCCAAATTACAAAGGCCTCCTAAACACAGCTCTACTCGTAGGAGTAAGTACTTCCTTTTGGACCAGAATACTGACTAAGTAGAATACTGTTGAGTAGTGTTATTCTGACATTTTACCGAATCAATTAATCCTGAATACAAAAATTTAATATATTTGAAATAAGCTCGTCATTAGCAGTTCAAAAACCTATGATTAGTCAGATATTAAATGTTATACATGCTATTTGATAGTTAGTAGCCACGATGACGGTATCAACTGCCAAGGGACAAGCCGAACATATCGATACGTTTGAAACATAATAGGTTTGTGCGTAGGGACTAACATAGTTCTATAAAATACATGTTGAAATTGAAAGCGATTGTGAAGAGTCAAACAGTATTTTTGGACAGAAAAAGTAATTAACTTTAGTTATTTACCAACGGTCTTTTGGTTATATAAGGGATGAAATCCGGTATCAGGTCTTACGGCATAAGACCAAAGTTACAGATATTGTCCAAATCTGCAGCAAGCTGAAGTGGCAGTGGGCTGGCCAATGGCCATGTCTGCCGCAAAACCGACGACAGGTGGAGTAGGACGCCCCCCGGTAAGAATCAGGTAGACCGATGACCTGAAGAAGGTGGCTGGCGGTGGCTGGCGGTGGCTGGATGCAAAAAGCAAGAGATCGTGCGCTGTGGCGCTCCTTGGGAGAGGCCTATGTCCAGCAGTGGACTGCAATAGGCTGAAATTATGATTATGATTTGCCAACGAAACTTTAACATTCCAAAGAGACTTCTTTCCATAACACTCCATCTAAATTTTCCTTTCAATTTTTATTTCAGGTTTTGATCCCTACTCCTTGCTTAAAATGCGAGGTATAAAATTTGTCCCGAGAATTTTTCTACGTAGAGAGAATACTGCATAATTATGCAATTTATAAAAATCGTCCCTCTTACACTTTGATCCCCCATTTTGATTTATGTTGGTGACTGTATAAAAGAATAGGGCAGGGCTGAACTGGCCTTAAGCTGGTCGCGCTTATGAAATATTAATGAGTAAAAACGTTTTCATTTCGGAGCACGTTGGTAACGCATTGAATTTTTAGAGTTCAAAGTTTGAGGTTAGGATTTTAGAATATTAAATTAATGGAATTTTAATCTTATTTGTTAGACTATTTAATTAGTCATTTTTGATGGAATCCGCGGTTAATACTGATTAAATACCTATCAATCAATTCATTTATTTTTCAAGAAAATGCTAGCATTTAAAAAATGTTTTCATTAAACACTGTTTTAGGCTATCACGGTTATTTTCATAACATAAAATGTCACTTACTTGCTTGCAACAGCGTCGCAATATCGGGAACTCAAATTAAAAAACAATCACGGAAGATATCCCGTAAGTGACATTTTAAGTTTTCATTAAAGTTATAAAATCACACTTTTACTAAGAAATTATTCACATTTATACGTCAGCGCAACAGAGGGCAACTCGCTGTCCGACCATGGACCATGCCCGGGTCGAAGGCGCGTCGTGTTCCACGCGCGCTTCAAAGAGCGTTAGCAAAATGACGGGGCCCTCTATGGGGGCCAAAGCCTGCCGGGGTCGCGGGACTTATTTCCATCACCGTGACTCCGGAACATAAAGGGCTATTGAAGGACACTGTGGATTTTAGTCAGTACAAGTCTGTGAGCAGTATCTTGAAAGTATTGAAACAACATTTGCAACAAAATTTCCTTGATTTGATTGATTCCTAAGGAGAAGCGAAAAAAAAAACATTTAAGTAATTGCCTTCTATAAAGTCGAAATATTATAATACTATTGGTAAATTTCGTCAGTCAAGGCCTTACGTAATGTTGATTACCTAGTTTTGATCAGTTCGGTAGTCTGAGGAGAAACGCTCAGCCACGTACTCACACATTCTCGTAAAACATCCATATCTAAAAAGGAACTTTATTTACTTACAAACTATAGCACTAGCTCATTTCTTCTTTGTCCATAGTTACGACGGGCGTATAAAGGGGCCGACGGCGCACTGGGCAGACGACGTGCTCGGCGGCCGGGCCCGGTGGCACGCCGCCTCGCCGTCCTCCCTCAGGATACGTGACGTCATACCTACTGACCGCGCCATGTACCGCTGCAGGGTGGACTTCAAGATATCGCCCACGAGAAACCATAAAATTCTGTTGGATGTTATAGGTGAGTTGGTTTGATACTTTTTCGTAATAATGTAAGAGCGTGATATATAAAACAAAACTTTATATTTTCAGAGAAACAATTTGTGGTTTATATTGAAAATCCTCAATAATTTATCTTATACATATATGTGTATACTAATTCGCGATCAAACATACTGCTGTCGAATTTAACCTAATAGGAATTCACGATGCACTCGCAAAACTAAACATTTGACGATCAACGCCACGTAATCCGGTTTATTAGAACTGCGTTTATGTTTAGCTGACTAGTGGTCTTTTAATCCATTTGCATACAGACCGCAAAAGCTTGTTCGTCCGAAATAGCTATAAAATACAAACTATATTTTTCTATGAATGCTCGTTTCAGTTTTTGATTATATAGAAACGTGTCTCTGTCTATTATTGTTGTTTCGAAACTGTATTACGAATATCTGTAAAAGCTTATATAATATAGGGTGACTGGCAATTAGTGTACGATACTTAAACACGTGATTGTGCTCATGATAACAAACAATTTTTAGTATGGGAGCAAAGCTGAAATCGTGAAAAAAGTAAAGTTTAAGTATCGTACATTAACTGCCAGACACCCCATAAATTTAGGATATGCTCAAGTATTCACGTTTAGGTTCACATGGATCACACGCTTGTCCTCACAAACGTAACTCGTCAGTTACGCAAGTGTCATCTACCTGAATTCGCAACTTGTCAGAAGGTCCGTTCAGGTCAGGTCCGTACTTCGACACTCACCCTCTTCGTCAGACACACAACTCTTTCAGATAAGCAATTTGTCAGATTCAAACATCAGTACCCATACCATGAGTTGTCATTACGATACTAGATCATTGATATCAACCGCTTTTGGCGTTCTCATTGGCTCGCTCCAAGATCGTATAAACTCTCAACCAATGAGAGCATCAAACGCGGTTGATATCGATGATCAAGTATCGTAATGACAACTGTGGTATGAGAACTGACGAGTTGCGTTTCCATGTACATAATGTAGTACCTACATAATGTACATAATGTAGTGTGTAATCGAAATCCTTTCGAAAACTGTCAATTATTTTGTATTACTGTTATTTGCAGTATGTTTCTCTTGGTATAATTAGGTGCCAGCTACTTTTTGGCTTCATGGCATACGAGACCCCCGATGTTAATATTCTACGTCACTCTCGATCTGAAATGTCTGTAACGGCTGCTTCTGATTTAATGTTCAGACTCGGATAGGTAGATTAAGTTGTTGATTAGTTACAGACAAAATATATCGGTACCAAAATAGCTATTGAGGTACATCATTAATTCCAGCGTAAAATGATAGTCTATTACGAATACAAGGCTGCCAGTAGACACTAGCTGAATTGGCTGCACAAAATGTCTCTCTTGCACATTTCACATCTCTACTGAAGTCTATTTTAAAGCACCCTGGACATACAATGACAAACGGCACATAGTAACAAAAGGTAGTACTTTCATATTTTATTAGATCTTCCTATTTAATAACACCGTTTCACAAAACATACGTTGCTAAGTGCAGGTTACAGTCCGTGACACTTCTAGGTAGACGGTTATTGTACAATATTCATAGCTCAACTAGCTATCACCGTGCTCCGGCACTGTCTAGGATAGTTCATTTAACATTTATAGAGACTATTTCAAATTCGCATTCAAATGCAAACTTCCACTGCGCTTGTCTGAATACGCCTTCAATATTCTACAGTCAATTTGTGGTTATTGGACTTGCGTTAAAGCTTTCATGTGTTTAAGTCATTACTGATTGTCATCAATGAGCTTCCGACTTCAATTGTGTCCCACAACGTTAGCGGTTTAATCGAGACAGTTCGAACACAGTTTCACCATTTTCAACTTAAAAATTTAATCATTTGTCAGCTTTTTTCATCGTTCATGAGTCTATATGTATTTATGTCCAGTTGATAGAAATGTATTCTTCTCCACACTCACATTAAACTAAAACTGATATGCCTAAAAATAATTATACAGTTAAATTGTATACATATATTTGAGCTAAGAGGAGGCATATTTTGCAACACAGCTCCACACGTAGACGACAGACTTAATTATTACATCAGTACAGTCCTGTCCCTTAAGAATAAAACCGTGATGTTATGTTCAATTTAATCATAACAACTCGAGCAAGTCTCATTTCGAAATGTACAAAAATAGCAAAAAGTAATCATGATGTTTGCCAATGCCAAATGAAGTCAGAGAAAAAGTTCAAACAACGAATTTTTTCAATCCAACCAGAGAGTGCAAATGTGAAGCCATTTTGTGAAACAAGTTTGTAACTTTTGAGAACTTTTTATTTTGCTGACTGTTCACGGGGAACGAAAAGAAAATATAGAATTTTGCTGTCTCTAAAGATGAATAATTAGAATTTGTTCAACATTGTATTTTGAAAAGGATTACAAAAAGTACGTAATATATTTTTCACTTCAGTAGCTCAAACATGTAGGTTTTGCTGCCTGAAATCAGTGAGCAAAATGCGATTTTGCTCACTAGTGAGACAAAGTAGCTTTTTAATTTTTGTTTTAAAAAAATCCGCGAATATCATATTCAGCCTTGAGTTAATCATACAATTCGAAACATTAACACTCTATCTCTTTCCCGCCAATAGAAAGAGAGAGAGACAAACACCAGCCCTTTCGAAGTTCCGATTTTGAATTTGGTCTCAAAGACAAACACGTTCGGAATTTTGTACTAACCAAAGAAATGCAAAACGATAATAATGTCTTCGAATGTATTTTATTGAATTTTTAACTTATTGCTGTATTTAAATGAAAATAAGCATTTACTGTAAATATTTATTTCTAGTTTCAATTTATGTTAATAAATATTTTGAATAATAAAATATTATGGATGCTATTTCCGAACACGCCTTAATTTAAAAATAAAAGAGCGGGAATAAAATTTCATGGCTGGCGTAGAGTTGAATAAGTTAAAAAAAAAAATATGCGTAAAACTAGCGACGAGAACAGTACTTATTTTAACATAACCATTTAAAACAACAAATTATTAATGCAGAATTAAATTTCCTAACTCTAACTAAATATCTGAAACCATACCATGTCTTCAATGAATGGAGACTTAACAAAGGGCGCAAGCAGTTTTTCGGAGACGGTGTTGCTATCTTATTTTTTAGATTTATCACAGACGAGACGATTATCTACAGTGCGGAGTATTTACTTATTGTTGAAAGCTACTTTAAAAAAAAAGTTATTTTAATCTATTCCTATTTATTATTTTATCTCCTAAAGTGTTCTCGCTGCTGAAGTGAAAAGTTATGTGTGTTACACGAGAGCAAAGTTTTTTGCATCTCGTGCCTTTGAATCTCTCGCTACACTCAGGATTCAACTTTAGAATCACTCGCTACGCTCGTGATTCAATCCTTGAATCCTTCGCTTGCTCAAGATTCAAAATCAGCACTCGCAGCAAAAAACGACTTTGCTCTCTTGTTGCACAAATAACTATAAGTAGATAGTAAACTAAAGAAACATATTTATATCAATAAAGCATAGATAAGAACCACGCCAGTCATGGTGCCAATAAAATTACATTTATATTCAATGTTAAAGTTCAAAATTTATAAGTCCATTTTCTGCACATCATTTATGCCTCTGGAGAACTAGGTATAAAATTCAAGACTTGAACTATTCGTTTATTTACCAAAATGATGAAAACATTCAACAAAATTATTCAACGTCCAGTCTCCATGATGCTCATTATGCTCGCCTCTTTGCCTATCAATAAGGCTTTATTTACCACAAAACGTCCGTGTATCAATATTTTATGACTGTTCAAGTCACCTGGTTCCCATGTCCGTTATAAATTTATGTGTGGTATCGGAACGTAGCCAAATAGTATCGGTTTATTGGCAGACATCTTGCTTCCGATGATGAAGTTGCGTTTTAGGAGTTATGAAATATTATATTGGTTAGGAATAGTTGTTTAGGATGCGGTATTATTGATGAAGTTATGTTATTGGATGAAGAAGTGTTTTTGGTATTTATTAGCAATGTGTGATGTGGAGAAATAAGGAATGTTTTCGATCTCATTATAGAGGAAACAATGAAATTCTGAAGGACTTCATGAAAGATACAATACTATCCGTTTTATAAGATTAGAAAAGAAGCGGTGATGATTTTAATTTATGGTTTATCTATACAATACATAAAGGGCAATGCTGCTTTTAGTGCGAATTGTTTATAATGTGGAAGTTTATTAATTTATTATCATCCTGCATCGCTCGAAAATAAAGATAAGCCGTTAGGCCCCGCGGCCCCACTGTCAGGTAATTAGTGACTCGAAAGTCTGGTCTAGTCACAACCATTAGTCTTATCGAAGAGTATCGTATTATAGTGTAAATAAACTCGGTTGTAGTGAAGGTCAGATAGGCAGTCGCTCAAGTAAGATACTGGTATTTATATATTTAATAACTGTATTTGGAAGCTGATTTCAACGTGATTGGAAAAAGGCTATGCAAGTGATGACGCTGACGATCTCTCGTTCTATATCCACGGTGACCTCAAAGTATGATATCCAGAAATAGCATAAAATAGTGTGGCTCAATAAAGCAGCCATTTTGCTCGGCCGTCTGTGGCTGCATATTGCATGCTGGCAATGGGCCAATCTCAGTTTTATTGGCTAATAAGTCTTTTAGTTTTATTACTGTATCGAATTATGTAATCGTTTCATAATGTTTGTCCCGAATAATGCGCATTTTACATGATGAGATTGATGTATAATCAACATTAAAGTCTTTAACCACATTGAAGTTGGTTTAACCAGTACGTGAAAATTATGGACATGTAGCTACTGAAGTATCTGTACATTCCGTATACACCCATGGGAAAAAGACATAATTTGTACGTATGAAACATCTGTGTATCTGATTAGATATTATAACTTTACACAGTTATAAATCACAATACTTTAGAATCATTAATGAAGTAACAATAATGAAATATCACTGATAATAGAAACAGGTTCCCTTAGCTTTGACATCATAGATTGTATACAATAGTCATAGTTTGTTCTTGTATCCATCTTAATTATAATATTTCGTGTATCTAACAAACATTATACAAAAAAAAAATGTATATAAAAAATGTCAGGCATCATAATATCCAAAGCTTAAGAAAAAGTATGGGACAGGTTCTATGACTCAAGTAGCATACGTTTACACGATTTGAACACAAAATAAAAATCTACGATTATTATCAAAGCTGTTTGGACCACGCCCCACTGGCAGTAAATAGGTATGATTACTTTTTCTTTTACGTCTCAGTCTAACGTTGAAACATTACAAACAATTTATTTCCACTACAAGCCAAACTATTCCAATGTGCTGATATAAAAACCAAGGCAAACTGAAATATGGCTGTACATTTACCGAAACGATTGAAACTGAATTTAAAGAAAACCTATCCCTAAATTTTCGTTCAGTACTTTAATTTGCGAAATAATATTACTGGCTTTTGTGTGACGTTTTATCTTGCTGCTAATATCGTAAATGCAAAAATGTATAAAGTTGGATGGATGAATGGATATTTTTATTCTTTCACACAAAAAGTACTAAACGGATTCAAATGTCATTTTGTACCTACACAGATTTGGATGATACTCGTATTATTTCGGTACAATCATTACTCGTAGTGTAGATACTCGTATATGCCGATTTATCTTCTAATAAGATATTTTAGGTAATGTAGCGGACGAAGCAGCTGGCAACAGCTAGTTTATAGTAACTAAAAATTACTGATACCTATATTTTAACCTGTTAAATACATTATGTACCAAGACCATAATAGTAAACAGAAAATGAATTATTAATAAAAAAATAAGATATGCTACGTTCGCGTAGCAGACGTAGCCACAGCGTAGCACATCACTTTAATAATGTGGCAAGCATCCATTTGCTCCAGTTTTTGTTTTAATAAAATCATATTTCAGAAACATTCAACGAAACTAATAAAGTTTTTTCATAATACATCCATGCTTTACTTTGCAAAACATAAAAAGTCTTGGCAAGCTTTGTTTTCGATATTAGCTTTATATAATAAAAAAAAAAAAAAAAAAAACATTATAAAATAACGAATAAACAAAAAAATACCTTAAACCCATTACGAGACCCTTACTCGCGTTCTATTGTATTGTTATTTGATTTCTTACATCATAATCGTGCTCCCCAAGTATTCTATCTGAAAATATACAAACGATGAAAAGATTGCTTCGGGCAGTTTGGGCGAAAGTAATTTGCATCAACGATGTCTTCCGAGGCTTTTATTTTAGCAATATACGGTCCGAGGGTAAGTTTAATGTAGGGTAACTCAATTATAGGAGGTACTTGGGAGTGCGTGTCTTTTTTCGTCACACGGCCCCATCTGCCCCTGCGATGTAACATTTTCAATCTGTAAAAGTAAATGGGAATTCGGTCAGCTGCTGGTTTTCTCACGCGAAGACTTGAAATGAGGGTAGACGGTTATTATGGGTTGGAAGTTCTATTGCTGTTTATTAACACGTTAATTTTGTGTGGTTTTTTCTTTGAAAGAATTGAATACCGCTTTCTTTCAAGCCTCTCGATTAAGAAGCTTTCAGTAATTAATTGAATCGATTGTGATTAATATTTTGGTAATATTAATCTTTTGATAAAACTCGATTTTTTCAATGAATGATTTGTAATTTGTAATGGGTATTAAGGCTTTTCTTTACATTTCTTACAAAATATTCTATGATAAACAGTTATTAATTATAAGTAGCAAATGCAATGTTGTAAGATTTAATTACCCCACGAGCTTAGTTTAAGTATTTGAAATAAACAGAGGGAATAATATACTTATTAACCTATTCATATAATATGGCCGTAACCTGTGTTCTTACTAAAACAACCCTTGCAATAACAAAAATCTCATTCATTTTGTCCCACAACCTCCGTGAAAGGGCTGCGTCTTTTGATTTTCTGAACAAACGACAGACAAAATGATAACGACGATCGCATATTCGCTTGACTGGTCACTTTGGTTTAGAAGTGGGGTACATATACCTATACCTACAATATAGGTACCTGTCATATAGAAACAGTATACATGTGTTAAGGGGTTAATAAACTTACCTATTCACAACGCCCAGACGACGAGCAAACCACATTCCAACTTCTCAGTAAACATAATGTTTACGTACAAATATGTAATATACAGTACATCATACATTAATTATACACGTTATACGAGACAAGTGTTCATAGAGCGAACTTAGGCACAAATTAAATGCTTATTATATAAGTTTCAGATCAGTATTCTAAGCTTAGAAAGATTTTTAATATTATACTAGCTTAGTTTTGCCCCGTGTTGGTTTTATGTAAGCCAATATCCGTTTTAAGTCTGGGATAGGGTGCTAAAAGCGGTGGAGTAAGAGCGGAGTAATAATAACAAGAAATTATGAGAGAAGTATTTTCTTAGGTTAACATACAGATTGAAAAAAAAACTATCTTTACTTGTCTAACAAGAGTATAATTTTATCATCTTTGACATCTTGAATAAAATTTTATCATTCTCGCTATTTTCCATTACCTACTTCCTATAGGGGAGAGGTGTGTCAATAGTAACAAAAAAAAAACAATTCTTCATAATATTTTATTCATCAATCACAGCGCAATCATTTTTGGTCACATTATATTTGTGTTATTTAATTATAAAATGAAACAAAGAAAATAACAAAAATGTACATAACATTCTAAATAATGGCACTTATTGAGATCAGGTAATAGTGTTACAATTGCAGCACCAAGAGGGTCAATTGTAACAGCGGCGGGAGTCAATTGTAACACAGATATCGTCAACAATAAAAAAATAAATTAAACAAAATCTTGTCATCAGTTTACGTTAAACACCTAATAAACAATAACATTAAAAAACAATTATTCCGACAAACAGTTCAAGCACACAAAAAATGGATCATTTTTGGCACAGCTGGAGTGTGTCCATTCATGGCAGTCTCTGCATTTCAACCATTATTCTCTACTCGTTTTATAATGTCCAAAACAGACAATACAATAATTATCGTCTTCGTCTGCATCATCTATGTCTTCATTTATATATCTTCATCTGTCTCACTACTTTCAGGTAAGTAATTGTAACATGTTACAATTGCGCCTCCTTGTTTTGTTACTTTTGCACCACTGCCGCAATTTGGCATAGAAAACTTATTAAATAAAAATCTATGGTAAATTTGATCAACTCACATACCTGCACGTAAAGATTGGATGTTAACTTCACCATAAATCACCACTGAACTATTGTAGAGCTGTTTAATTTAACTTATTATGAAAAACTGTGCAGAACAATATTTTTTTCACAACCTGCTATAACTCAAACTGTCATCTATTGACAGCGCATGTGCGAACTGATTTACTTGTAATTTCGGTCGGTAAAACAGCATCAAATAAAGTTTCGATTGCCACTAAGAGCTACCGCTACTCTTCAATAGATGTCGTGAAATAACAGATGTTACAATTGCCTCCCTGTAACAATTGACACACCTCTCCCCTACTAAAGCTTTGATGTGAATTAATTTTTTTTGTGGTGAAAGGAAAAGGGTGGTTTAGGTTGATTTAAATAAGTGTTTTAAAAAGTATCCCATAAACAAAAATTTTATTCCTAGCCACAGAGTCAACCTCTTAAAGATTTGATGCCTTTTTTGCAAACTTACGACATCAGTATAACAAAAATCCCTTTTAAATAAGATGATAAAGCTTAGCCATTTTGAATTTCAATATAAAGTAAGTATTATAAGTTGTTGAGTCTGTGTTGGAAAATCGAATTCGATGATACTTAGCCAATTCTAAAGCTACTGAGCCACTTTTGTGAACATCCCTTTTTGTCTTTGTAAGAAAAGATGAAGATTTTATATTTCAGACACCAGGTTTAGACGTTCGACGTTTGATGTCTGCATGCAAAGGAAAAGGCATTTAGAATCAAGTACTTCCTTTGAAAATTTAAAGTTCCTGGGTTTTGTGAGAGCTTTCATTGATATTTGCAACAATGAAATTGGCCACTTGTTCTTGTGTGATTAAAGTACTTCTTATTCGAGTTTCAATCTACGTATCCAATACCAAGTGTCCGTCGACACTATAAACACTGCATTCATTTTCTGTTTTGGTTGTTTTATCTTGGTGAATTGTAACTGTTTTTAGACTATCGGATCGCTTTCGCTTTTCTATGTGACTTGATTCAAACAATTCCATACATTACAAATAAACACGTTTCGGGTCGCATTCGCCTCGCCCGTCAGTTTGACAAAGGCTTTAGCAATTTAATTATACGGAAAATTAAATCGTAAAATATGGAAATTAATAATCGATCTTTTGTTTTGAAAATGTTAATTTAAACAGGATGTAGCTTATGTTTATTTTTCTATATGATAATTTAGTTACCATAATAATCCATATTAAGCCAGCTTTGTGCAAAACCTGGTATTGTCGGATTGGTATACATGAGTTCGTCACTTTTTATTATGCTAAAATATTGTTTTAGTAAAGTTTATTTGTATTGTGGTCCAACAGAATTATTAATGTTGTTTTAAACTAAGCCGATCTGGTTTACGTCATACCTTGTATACAGAAAGTTTACGTTTTATTAGCAGCTTAACATAAATTGTAAGTTTATCTAGAAAGATTTAAGACGCTAACATTTAGGGAAATCATCAAATGCAAATAGCACAGTTGTAGGCTTATCCAACTTTTTTTACTATAAATGAAAAACTTTGGATGTTTGTTGCTTACAGCTGGACTAATTTTAAAGAAATCTAAAGCTTAAGTTGTTTACAATCAGAATTTTTCATATAATCTTAGTAGATCGATAATCATTATCGCAGTCACAGGGGTGAAATCAATAAAACAGTTTGTACCTATTGCGAATTAAATCTATTGATTTAAGCCATCAAACAGGCAGGCGAGGCGAACGCGATGCGAAGCGTTTGTTTGTAATTTATAGAATTGTTTGAAGCCAGTCACATGACTATCCGACCGCTTTCGCTTTTCTATGTGACTGGATTCAAACAATTCCATACATTATATATAAAAACGCTTCACCTCGCTTTTCTGTTTGTAGTGATGAAAATATAAACTTTCTTTTCTGGAAGGTTTCAGAACTCGAAGTTCACTGTAGAGAAGAAATTCCTTGAATGGCGCAATTTTATTTAAAAACATAATGGTACACTCTCATGTCCGCAATTATGTTTAGGTGTGAGTGTGATTGAGTACAATGAGCCCACTAGACATTATGTTAGTAAATTGTGTAATTTTATTGTTTCAGAACTTCCAGAGAAACCGAAGATTTTCGACGAGTTCGATAAAGAGGTGGTCGGTGTGGCCGGCCCGTACATAGAAGATACCAGTCTAAAACTTACCTGCGTTGTAAGTGGAGGTAAATTTACAAAAGACATTTTTTTCGTAAATAATAAAAGCAAGATGTCTACCGAAACAAAGATAAGGAAAGATTCTTATTTTTTTTTTTCCTATGAAGTTTGACCATCCTCTAGCAGCAGCCTCATCCTCATCCTTCAGCAGCTTAATCAACAGATTAAGCTGCTTCGGAGACTTCACAGGCTTTACATTGAACTACTTATACTGGAATTACATTGAAATATGTAATTCTAGGTTTGTCCTAGTTTTTTTTTTCGCCATTAGCTGATATCCTATAAAAAGACATTCGTTTCACTACAACTTGTCAAAAAAAGTTTTACTGCAAAACGACTCTTATAAATAAACGTCAAATGACGTTTTGATGTTGACAGTTTTTTAGGCAAGACGTGTTCAACAGATTACCTTTTTTGTTGTAAGACGGAAAGGTCATACCAATGGATTGAAAAACAACAAATAATTTTAATATACAACTAGATAATAGTTTTCCGTCTGGAGTGAAGAATAGCAGAAGTTTAAATTTAATCTTCGAATTCAGTAGTTTAGCAAAATTCTTATTTAGGTAGTCGCTCGTTTATTACCACAGTAAGCGTTGGATTTGCTTACTTTTATGACATCAACACTGCCAACATCCTTCCTTCAATATTCGGATGCTGATATACATGTAACACGTGCGTTGCTGATAAATGTGCGACGACCTTTTAGGTTCCTCAAGAACAGCTGCTGTCATTACCTACTATTCTTAATATTTTAAGCTGTATGATAGAGATGGTCGTGTCAAAACCCTTTAACTTTCCACAAACACAATAAAGTAAAAACTTAAACATTGACATTTTACGGCAAAAGTGACGGTGCCCAGCAGAAGTTCAAATTAAACTAGTTACCTTTGTACCGGCACAAGTAAAGTTTGCAGTCGACCGTTGAAGACTAACTCAATGAAATAGGGTACAGAGGAGAAAGAATAAAATGCTTGAACCTTTGAGCTACGGAACTCGAGTCCGTGTACCATGAACGTAAAAGAACGGGCTATAATTTGGTAGGAGGAAGGTGAATTATCTTGTTTTGAGCTCTACGGAAAAATGAGCAATCTTTATTGTAAGTTTTGCGTGGCTTTTGTTATAAATTTAAGGCTTTGTCAGTTTGTAATCTTGCTTCCTTATTACGTTATTAGAGACTTAAGAAGTTGATAGGTTGCAGATTTAAAATTTGTGAATAATTTTAATAACCAGTTTTCAAAACAGTGCAGATGAAAACACTAGGTGACAGCCATGTCCTTTTTTGGGAGATGCAAATAAGTCCTGCAAGCCTTGCGTGGACAGAAAAAGACTATCAGACTCTTACTGTCTTTAAACATTAACTTTGGCGTTCTACGTGGCAGACGTTTGACCAGTCACGAGCAATAGTATGTACCTATACACTAAGCAATATTCGAAAGCGATGTTCTGCTAAGTGTATACATGTTATTGCTCGTGACTGTACTGTACAGCATCGTCAATAAAAAGCATAGCCTAAAATTTTAAAAAAAGAAGAATACCTGCATGAACTGTGCTGTATTAACATTACAAGTTTACACTGATACCTTGGTTGACAGTAAGATAAATAAATCTAAATGGAGCCTACATAAATATGTAGTCTCATTACGGAACTCGACGATTTACTAAAATAACTCTAATTGCCACAAAGCTGAGATTATATAAAATATTACCACTGTATTAAAATTTAACCTTCTTAACTGTAAAGTAGTCTAATAAATTATTTAAGTGGCAGATCTGCCTCATTTTATAATTGAAACAAATTCGGTTATAAATTACTGAAGGGAGTTCAAACAGCCTTAAGATTTCCTAATCAGCAATTTCTCAAATTTCCCTTTATTAATATTTGATTTGGTAGTACTTAGGTTTCGAGCTTATGAATAATAGTGTGATATTTTTGGCTTTCTAAAGAAATTGTTGTGTTAATCAATTTTCCTAGTTTACTGCGGCTTTTAAAAGTGAGGTTCTATATTTAACTAGTAGTATCAAGTCTATTTTTTTTATGATAAACTTAGTAGCAGCCTCCAGAACAAGAATCAGGACCAACAGGAATGAGAACTGGAATCCCAGAGACTATCAGACTTAAATTCTCATTTGTTGGTTTTACCACGACTAACCTAAAACATGATGTCCAACTCATACAAAAAAAAATGATATTTTTAATGGTCTTCTAAATATTAACATTTCACAAAATTCTAATTCTGATACTGCAAACTAGTTCCAATTATAATATTAATTATTAACTTATATAATTGTTCCCAGGTAAACCCATGCCTCGAATTCGCTGGTGGCGTGATGACAAGGTCATAGCGACTCTCGCGCCAGTCGACGACGAGTCAAGACTAAGTCTCCTGGAACTCAGGATACCGAAGCTGACCAGGGATTATTTCGAAGCAGTATACACTTGCACCGCTGATAATACGGTGCTGGTACCGCCTTTGAGGGTCAATGTGCAGATACAGATTTATTGTAAGTACTAGCGAAGGCGCCGCACGGGTGTAATCACTATTATAATATTAAGCATGTTGTATACACAAAACCTTCCTCTTGAATCACTCTATCTAGTAAAAGAAACCACATCAAAATCCGTTGCGAAGTTTTAAAGATCTGCATACTTAAGGGACAGGTCTTGTAAAATTCACGCGCGCCGAATTATTTGCGTAACTTTGTTTGTGATTTTTGAACAAAATAGTGCAATAGCTTGAAATATTATTATTGCACATAAATAACCATAATATAAGTAACAGCTAGTTATTTTTTTAAAGTTGATTTAAGTAGATTATATTAGGTAAATCAAGCGTTCAAAACAGCTCTTTCCTATCTGAGACAATGAAGAATTCATTTAAAAATCTGATCAGCGCATAATGACCGCAATATCCTCGTCTTCAAACTGCGCTGATTAGTTTTTTTATATTTATCTTCCATTTTCTTAATTAAGATGGCAGAATATCATCAAAATTCTCGGATTTCATCTCTTAATAAATGGTTTTTTTTCATAGGAACTATGCATCGTAGGTATGTAATATTACATTATCTTGATGTCAACAGATCAATAAAGCAAATTAAAAAAAAAAATTGTACCTAAAGCGCTTTTTTTTAACAATAAAAAATATCTCAAATAACCTCTCAAAAAGTGTTTATAAACGAGAATTGCAAGAGAAATTCCTTAGTGGCCGGTGGACGGCCGGAGCGATTGGACGTGAGGTCCACGACGAATTTTTGTTGGTCCCTCTCGCTCGCACCTTCTCTCGCTCTAACGGTGATGACGCGCAGTTACGCATCTCAGGTTGCTCTACTTTATTATGTTAAAATATATTTTTTAACCGACGGAAAAAAAGGAGGAGGTTCTCAATTCGACATGTATATATTTTTTTATTTATGACCATTCTTTACTTTCTCTAAGGTGGTCCAATATCAAAAAATCTTTTTTTTTGTCGGACAGAGTTTATCAGAAAGTTGGTCCCATTTAAATACCTACCAAAATTAAACTCGGCCTATAGGGGTAGAAAAAGAGGAATTAATTGTCAAATTTCCTACAGAATTTTCAGTTGTGAACCGATTATTGTTAAAGGATATGGAGAAGTAACTAAACAAGTTGGAGCGAATTCCGACCTTATTGACATTTAAAATTTAGTTTGTTTTTTCTCACTTTCACGATCGCTAATATTGCTCCTTCATTAAAATCCGGTGTTTGCATAAATGTCAGTAAGGTCGAAAATAGTTTGAACATGTTTTTTAAATTGCTTAACGATAGCAAGTTAAAAAATAGCTTCAAGCGATTTTCGCCCTTATTGACATTTAAAATTTAGTTTGTTTTTTCTCACTTTCACGTTCGCTAACATTGCCCCTTCATTAAAATCCGGTTTTTGCATAAATGTCAATAAGGTCGAAAATCGCTTGAAGCTGTTTTTTTTAACTTACTATCGTTAAGCAATTTACAAAACATGTTCAAACTATTTTCGACCTTATTGACATTTAAAATTTAGTTTGTTTTTTCTCACTTTCACGTTCGCTAACATTGCTCCTTCATTAAAATCCGGTTTTTGCATAAATGTCAATAAAGTCGAAAATCGCTTGAAGCTGTTTTTTAACTTGCTATCGTTAAGCAATTTAAAAAACATGTTCAAACTATTTTCGACCTTATTGACATTTAAAATTTAGTTTGTTTTTTCTCACTTTCACGTTCGCTAACATTGCTCCTTCATTAAAATCCAGCAAGTAACAAAACCGTTGGTTTCTCTGTCTCCCGGTGGTAATAATAATAATAATAAGCCCCCTAAACAACCACACGTCCTGATTGACCATCTAATCACGTGGGGGGCGGACACACGAATGAGAAATTACTGGCGTGGCTAACGTGGCTCTGGAAACCCACTAAACATGGAGACTCGTTCCAAGAGAAAACGTATAGGACCGCTGCCCGGGGGCGATCGCCGGGGCGCACCTGGAGCTGACGCTGGGTGTCAGCATGCGATCCGTCAGCGGTGAGGAGTTGAGCAGGCGGGCTCCCACCGACAAAGATACTACAGCCGAACTCATTGACGATGGTGACAGACTGACGGACAGGACAGACACCCCTGTAGAACCGTTTAGTCCAAGCACAGTCTCATACACACCTTCTAGACGTTCATCACCATCCATACCATCGTCACCCATACAACCATCATCCCCTATTACAAGTTTGATAACAGTTCCACCCACTCCAGCCTTGAATGCTGCGCGGGGGGTATCTACCTTCTTACCCGCGTCCACCAAGGCTATATACATATTATAGATAAATTACACCCAGACACAGAACAAATGATCGTGCTCATCACACAAACATTTGTCCTGGATGGGAATCGAACCCACGACCTCCGGTATAGCAGTCAGGGTCACTAACCACTAGACCAACAGACCAGTCAAGGTAATGGACTGTGCCTATGACAAGGAGTGCAGTCCTTGGATGGGACTGTCAGATTTGTACTGACTAAAATCCACGGTGTCCTTCAAAAGGCGCATACACACATGCCCGGCGGCACGGCCGGCGGGCATGGCCGGCTGCCGTGCCGCCGGCAATGAAACATATCTCATGTTTAGTTTGTTTATGTTTTCAAGGCGGTCTGAAACCCGGCGGCATAAGCCGGCGGCATAAGCCGGCGGCATAAGCCGGCGGCATGTGTGGATGCACCTAAATAGCCCTGAATGTTCCGGGGTCACGGTAATGAGTACCGCGACGACAGCAGGCTTTAGCCCTCTAGAGGGGGACCCCGTCATCATGCTGACGCTATTAGAGGCGCTCGTAGGACACAACGCGCTGTCGACCCGGGCATGGCCCATGACTTTTTTTTCATGATAAAATCATCAAATGAGTCCTCCCCAGGCCAAGCGGGAGATACTGTCAGACTTGTACTGACTTAAATTCACGGCGTTCTTTAATAGCCTTTTAAGTTCTGGTTTTACCACTGCGGCTGGGATGTAAGGTTTACGCTGTCCTCTCTAATCAAATCAAATCAAATCAATCAAATCAAATCGTTTATTTCAACTAGGCCAATTACAGGCACTTATGAATTGTCAAAAGACATAAAATAAAACAAGTATAAAAATAGTTATGGTTCTACGGTCCCAGACACAAGACATAAAAACTGTGAAAGTACCGTAGGTGCTCATTCCAAGGTGTAGATCTCTATGGAGAAGAATGAGCAAGAAACTCCATGGACACTCTTTTTCTATCGCCAAAATTATTACAAAAATTTTGTTACATCATTCATCATCAGATGGTACATTATGTGAGAACGATGTGGCAAGATAATAGTGTCCATAGTAAAATAAAAAGACAATTCAAAATAAAGTTATTAATAATTAAAATAGACCGTGGCAGCTAAGAGATGACCAGTCACGACTGACAGCGCCCGTTCACGAACATGACACATGCATCAGCATCACTCAGCTCAACCATTTTGAAGGGAACTAAATGATCCGACACACGCGCCACCGCCAGCGAGACATTAGAGTGAGCATGACATAATCTCAACCGCCAGGGTCATTCAAGTCATTAAAAGACGTGGGTATCTACTCATTGAAAGTTATAAAGTACATTGTACTCACAAAATGATTCCTATGAAACTATACACCGTGACTTTTCAGTCGTCCCACAAAAAGAGTCCACTTAATGTATCCGACCTAAAATACCTCTAGGCAAGTTTTTTTTTTTAATCGTTAATAATAATTTTTATTTTTAATAAATAGGTGCATTAGAAATATGAAACACCCTGTTAAATGTTTACGTATCTAGCTGTAAAGTATACCTACCCAGCGCAATAGTCGGGCAGATCATTCTATCTCCATTTTCTATGAGACAAGGGTGTTTCTAACTACACCTTGCGTCATAATAACGAATTAAAATTTTATTTTAAAAATTTTCAAATCTCTTAAATACCTATTTTTTTATTATAAACGTGTTCTAGTCATTGGGTACATGAACTGGGTTGCCTTTGCAAGACGACCAAAAAGTCACGGTGTATAATACTAGGAAGATTGACTCTATACAATGCAAGGTTAGTTAACAATCTTCATCAGCTCCGACATTAGTATTAGATGATACCCTACGACTGTCGTGAAAAAGAAGAGAATAAACATACACAAAAAAAAAAAACACTAATTAAAACTAAAGTCAAATACGATAATAATACAGAATAATTTGTTGAAAGAACATGAACAATGTCTTGTGTTCAACACAGCGACCAACTATGCTTATCATCTAAATAATCACTCACAGAATAGTAAGCCTTAGAACAGAGGTTAGCTTTTACTTTTGCTTTAAACACGTTTAATGGCAAATCTAGGAATGAGGACGGTAACTTATTATAAAATGTTATACCAACCCCAACGAATGAATTATGCACCTTATGAAGCCGATGAAAAGGAACACGAAGTTTGTGCTTATTCCTGGTATTAAAATTATGGATATCACTATTTTTGCTGTATAGGTGAATGTTTTGCCTGATATATAAGATGTTGGCAAATATGTACTGCGAAGCCACTGTGAGAATTCCAATCTCTTTGAAGAAATCTTTCAGAGAATCTCGCGCACCAAGTTGGTAGATGGCACGAACAGCTCGTTTCTGGAGTACAAATATATTTTGAATATCAGCGGCTTTGCCCCACAGTAGAATACCATAGGACATTACGCTGTGAAAATAACTAAAATAGACTAATCTTGCTGTGTCAACGTCAGTGTATTGTCTAACTTTTCTAACAGCGTAGGCGGCCGAACTAAGCCTACCTGCTAGGTTCGATATATGTTGACCCCATTGTAATTTTGAATCTACTGTTATACCCAGAAACAGAGCTGAATCAACAGTTTCAAGCTCCACATTACCGAGGACGATGTTGGGACCCAGATTTCTAACATTGGGCAAAGCAAACTTTACGCATTTGGTCTTCTTGGGATTGAGCACAAGGTTATTTGCCGTGAACCAATCTATGACCCTCGATAGTGCGTTGTTTACGTCGTCAAACACTTGTCTATTCCTATCTACTTTAAAGATTAGAGAAGTGTCATCTGCGAACAGTACTACATCGCAGATGTTCTTCAAATGGTGTGGTAGATCGTTAATATAAACCAGGAATAAAAACGGTCCAAGTATTGAGCCTTGAGGTACACCTAGCTGAACAGGTAACCCAGAAGATTTCGCGCCACTAACATCGACACATTGAAGTCTGTTAGACAAATATGACTCAATTACTTTGAGGGCTTCATTCTGAACACCGTAATGACGAAGTTTACGCAATAGTGTATCGTGGTGTACGCAATCGAAGGCACACTGTGGTAGCATCTCTCACGCGTCCCGCCTCTTCCTTTGCCAACATGACTGCTGCACTGACCTTTTTTTAGGTTTAATTAGTTAAACATGATTGTGTTTAACAAATTAAACCTAACAGAATTTAACCTATGAGAATATTTAAATAGTATTAAAACACTTGTTTGATACTCGTATTATTACAAACCAAACAGGGTTGGCATGATGAAAACAAGTTGTTTTAAAACACCTGTTTAAAACAGTTTGAAATTAAACAGTGTTTTTTATTACCCGTTTCAACTACTTTTTAAGGCAGATTAATGCATATAAAATGAAAACAAATTAATATTCAGGAGTCTAAATAGTTTGACATAAAACCTTTTGAGTTACATGCCATTGTTATGTCATATTTTTAACTTTTATTGACACTGTAATGAAATAATGCTTAAAATTTTTAGAAAAAAAACATCACATGTTTTTATTCCATTGATCATTTTTCGTAAAAAATTCATTACAAAGGGTGAATTTGAAAAGATGTAGTCTAGAAATGAAACATAATTGATATATATACGTTTAGATATCAACAAACAAGGTGGAATTAATTTTAAAAAAGAACCAGAAACTAAAAAAAAAAACACTTTTTTAAAACATTTTGAATTGTTACAGTTTGTTTTATAAATTAAAAAAAAAAACTGTTTTTTTTTCCAACCCTGAAACCAAGTCATATTAAAACTCCTTATTAAGCAAAAATTCTATAACTCCTTTTAAATAATCCTTAGTAGAGCAATGTTCATACCGCATCAAAATTGTTTTATAATAATTCAGTGGGCAGGATGTATGCGGGGGATTGCTGGAAGGGAGCCCGAAATTTGACGTACGATCGACTGGCCGAACGCGATTCAATTTTGTGCAAAAGAAGACGGCAGCCTTAAGGACAGAAAGCGTTAATGGACTTTGTTTTATAATTATTATGTTGTAATGATATGGTTTAATACCGGGGTCGCGGGACTAGCGGGTAACTCTTTTTTCAAATACTTCAGTTCATCACCATCATATCACCCGTAGGACTACTACTGCTGAATATAGGCTTCCCTAAGAAAAAGTCGGGTGTCTGCCGGACATTCTTAGCACCTCGTTACCGTTACCATAGCCAGGATTGGGGCCTGTCGCCACACTGGGCAGGCTAGGCTGGCGAGCTACGTATTGTATCAACTGCTTTCCATTTCGCGTTATTGACTTACATATTTCTCTCATTACAATCGGACTATTTGGGTGCGTCTCATTTCATATAAAGTTATTTGATATATTTTCATTTCAATAACGTTCACATGATATAATCAACGTGAGATATACCAACGATTGATATAATTTCTCTACACATAATGTTTGTGTTACTCTAAAACTCATTTCATATAATTTTATTTGTTATAACGTTTAAATGAGCGAAAATCATTACATATAACGTTTGAAATGTATAATTTACCGTTTAAACTATTTTCTTTGATGACTTTGGTTTATCCTTTGAACTTTGATTGTTTGCCTTCACGAATGCTATTTTTATTAGAAAAATTTAGTATCCAAGAGCGAGCGAAGCGAGCTCGTGACTTGGGACACCCCGACACGGACAGGTTAGGTTCGAAAGGGATGGCGGGATCTGAAAGATCCCGCCATCCCCTTCGTGTTAGGTTACTTTAAACCTTGCACCCAGAAATAGGAGCCCCGCGAAGCGGGGCTCCGTTGACCCAGCATGACAGGTAGTAATCAGTTATTTGACCTAGGATGCAAGAG
Source organism: Agrotis segetum (assembly GCA_036375495.1). Lineage (NCBI taxonomy): Eukaryota > Metazoa > Arthropoda > Insecta > Lepidoptera > Noctuidae > Agrotis > Agrotis segetum. The sequence goes on from JAQSVV010000192.1 coordinate 1,693,201, forward strand.
CGAGCGAAGCGAGCTCGGGACTTGGGGCACCCCGACACGGACAGGTTAGGTTCGAAGGGGATGGCGGGGTCTGAAAGACCCCGCCATCCCCTTCGTGTTAGGTTACTTTAAACCCTGTACGCAGAAATAGGAGCCCCGCGAAGCGGGGCTCCGTCGAAGATTCACGGCAGATGGTACTATTACTAGGTACATCAGTGTTAGATTACTTGCCAGGAAGAAAAAAAATTAGACCAAATAAGTTTTATGTCTTTTGAGCGGTATACAAAACGATTTTATATTCATTGATTGTTATGCTTATAGAAATTAGTCATTATAAAATTATGTCTATCGTTTATTATATTAACAGATCGTTATATCAAATAAAATTATATATTCAGTTGTTATCTCTTGTAAGTTTTAGAGATTTTGTAGTTATATCATCTATTACTTACCCAATTTTAAAGAGTGAATATTTTGTTTTCGGTCCCACTCTTAACAAACAAATCAATCGTCATTTAATGTTCGCACATCTTTAATAGCGGACTCATGACTTTTATGAAATCGTAGTTCAATTTAAATTTTTCTTAAATAAATATCTAAAGCAATCAATAACGCCCAATAATATAAGTATTTCTAAATACCAGTGCAAGTGTCTAATTTGTCTAGATATTCGTACAATGAATGTATCTTTAGCCTAAGGCGCGGGACACATAGAAAGACGTGAGACGCAGACGCGACGGAGACATAATGTCTCTTCGGCGTCTCTTTGATACAAAATGTATACAAGCGTCGCCGTCGCGACGCTAAAAAACACAGAAAAGAGGGGGTGCGGTCGCGACTCTCATACATTTTCGTACGTTCGCGACGCGTTCTCGTCTTACGTCTTTTCTATGTGGCCCGAGCCTAATATTCCGTCATTTGTCTGACTAAACGCGTCGGGACATTATGAACGTTGACCCACATGATAATAATATATGAAGATAAACACATAAACATACGAAAAAGTAAGACGAATACCTACATGACTGAAGATTTGTGGAAGATGTGAGTTACTTTGGTTAGGGTTGCAGCAAAAAATTATGACGTGTGTCTGTGGGTAAATTTTTGAATTCTGCAAAATGTTTGTGGAGACCTATCCACTGATTTCCAGAAAGAGGTGATAACCTAGTTCGGTTCTTACCTCAGGAATTGGGTCCAAAATAGCTCATTTGCTTGACAAGGGAGGAAAAGAAAATCACATAAATACAAAAAGAATTATACAATGTTATACAAAATTATTTTAGCATGTTAATAAGAATCAACATCTGTCTAGAAATACCACGTACTGTTCAAACCACGTTGTAAAAGCACAACATGAACCAAATCTTATAAAATCCGATTTAGTAAAAAGATTAAACCCATTGTTCAATTCAAATCCCAGTCTAAGCGTACTCGGATTATAAAAACAATGCACATTATGAAAATATAAAATGACGATCATATTATGTTCATTGCCTTTCCTACAAAATCGTGTCTTGTTTCACCAAGCATTACATTTGCCACAAAAATATTCTACTTTATCTCAAAGAAAAATAAACGCCACTATAAAAAGATATAAGGACACTTTATTTAATCAAATCTAGTGCTACCCTTTTCCCAGTTGTTACCCAATCTGCCTCGAGCAACAGTTTCAAGGAAAAATAACATTGGTTGCCGCAAAATAGTTGGAAAGTTTCATAACATCCGCATTACGCGAGGACAAACGTTCATTTTCTGTTATTGCAAGACTGAATCCACGTAAATCCGTGCGATTAACCTATATCAACCGCGCTAGTCTCCCGGATTATCTCGGAATATGACGGTTCGTCGCCGTCAGGATTCTTTTGTCACCGCTCACCCCTAAGGGGCCATTAGTTTTTATTTGTGTAGCATTGTCCTGTCGTGACGCCATTGCCACGTCGGGGAACAGGAAATTATTCTCCATTATAATAACCCATGATGTCATTCGTTCAGTAATGCACGTTAAGCTCACCTTTTTCCAACAAAGCTTTTAGTGGACGATCTTATTTTTGTTTTTAACACTTTTTCAACTATCCATGCCGTTAATGGCGTCCATTAGTGTTTTACTTTCCTTTTGTTCGAACTGCTTCGATTTAATTCGTGCGATGGATTTATGGATGTAATTCTAGTATCGACAACAGGGTTATAATTTGACATTTATAACCATGTTCGGTTATTTTTACGATAGAAGGTAAAAGGTCAATATAGAAGTGAGTGTTTTTCGGTGCGTGCTCTCATCCGCATTGATGGATTACCGTCGTTTTAACGGTAGCTACAATTTCTCATACTGTTCCGGGGTAGGCGCGTACCAACAAATTCCCAATAAAAATAAGCCTCAGCTTAAAGCGCTGTAAACATTGAATTACAGATCAACTTTAATGGATGGTCCATCAAAGTGGATTTGCGATTTTTATTTTAGTTTATTATAGGAGTATTTAACAAACAAATACCTGAAAATAAAAATTATTTATTTTGCATGAATTTCAACACCGTGACTTTTTAGTCGTCGTACAACAGCAGCCCAGTTCATGCATTCAATGACTAGTATAGTTCATAATAAAAAAAAAACCGGCCAAGTGCGTGTCGGGCCACGCACAGTGTAGGGTTCCGTAGTTGCCCATCAAAATACTTATGCGAACTAACTAAACTGATTCGCTGAATTTAATTTTAAAAAGAAGAATTTTCAAAATCGGTCCAGGAGACTTTGAGAAATCGGAGAAAATACAAAAGAAAAAAGATTACAACGAATTTAGAACCTCCTCCTTTTTTTGAATTTAGTTAAAAATAGTTGACGATAAAAACCTACCTATCCCCATAAAACATTCCTCTATATCTGTAAAAACTAGCACTTTGCCCGCGACTTCGTCTGCGCGTGTTTCTAATTTCGAACTCAGTGAATTTAATTTCCGCTCACCCTCCTTATAAGAAAATCTAAAAACTCAATACAAACAAACAATCAATCGTAGTACACAAACTGGTTTTCCGATTTACACCCCGTTAGGGGTTGATTTAAGAAATGTAAATAAAAATACGCATCCTTTATTCGATTGAGAGATAATTTATGCCCAGTTTAGAATTTATCGAAGCAAGCAATAAATCCTTCCCTTAAAACTTAATCAACCCTTTTCAAAATTTAGGTGGTGATTTTCGAAAAACCCAAATATGGAGGGTAGTTTTGAAAAAAGAATAGTGTCCATCTTTTTTATTTACTTATACTCACATTCGTACCAAGTTTCAAGTTTATAAACACAAAGAATAAGATTTTGCATACAAAGGTTTTCACCCCTTTTCACCCCCTTAGAGGTAGATTTTCGCAAAATCCTTTCTTAATGCTTATTTACATTGTAAACTGCAACTATCATCCAAAATTCAGGTTTCTACGTTTAGTGGTTTAATATCCCCCCTTAAAACTTGAATACCCCTTTTCACCAACTTGGGGGGTGAATTTCGAAAAATCCAAAAACACGTGTTTGATTAATTCTTATCTAGTATATAAATACTGATTTTCAAATTCATCAGCTCACGCGTTATGATTTTTCCATACAAACTTTAACAACCCCTAGATTACCAATGGAGGGTAGTTTTAAAAAAATAATGGTGCTAATCTTATTTACTTACTTGTGTTCCCATTCGTGGTAAGTTTCAAGTTTATAAACCCAAGGAATAAGATTTTTCATACAAACGTTTTCACCCCTTTTCACCCCCTTAGAGGAGGATTTTCGCAAAATCCCGTCTTATTGCCAATCTACATGGTAGACTGCAAATCCTGTCCAAAATTCAAGTTTCTGCGTTTAGCGGTTTCGGCTGTAGTCGTGTCAAAAGAAAAACCCCTGTTCTTTTATATATATAGATAAAGTTGACAAACTTACATTTGCAGTTGTCTCCAATACATTTTGTTTAAGGAAATATGATATCAAGTACATTTTATAAGTTGGTCGACTATTACTCGTAAAGTTGTAAAGTCTACTTAGTCATGATAATTTTCTTTTAAACTTCGTTAAATGTACTACTATTGTGAATTTTTTCACACCCCCAAACATAACCGTTTAACTGGTAGAGGGGGGGGACACTCGAATCGAGCAAAATTTAGCACTTTAAAGCTTAATATTTCATAAACGAATTTTTTTATCAAAAAATTGTTAATGGAAACTATCATTATTTTTTAAAGGCCTATTTAATGACACTCAAGCAGAAAATTCTGGACATGTGCATTCTTCCCATTTTCACCTATGGATCCCAGACTTGGTCTTTGACAAACATTCAAAAGTCCAAACTCAAGGTTTGCCAACGTGCAATGGAGCGTAGTATTCTAGGCGTCAAACTCTCAGACCGCGTATGCAACACCACACTACGCTCCAAAACACAAATTGCTGACGTTGGTCAAAAGGCCGCTGCACTGAAATGGGCTTGGGCCGGCCACGTCTGCCGCATGCCCAATGAGCTGTGGGCCAAAATAACCACTTTGTGGAGCCCTGACACAGCCAGAAGGCGCCGCGGCAGACCTCGTAGAAGATGGCGGGACGAGCTTGATAAAACCTATGACCAGTGGTCCACTTTGGCCCTGGATCGTGAAAACTGGAAGTCATGGGGAGAGGCCTTTGCCCAGCAGTGGGATGATGTAGGCTAGCAGTAACAGTAGCAGTAAGTAATGATACCCCACACTAAGGGGTACGCGAGAAAAAAAAAATCCTCACTTTACGTGTAAGTACTGGAGGTACCCTAAAAAAAAATATTTTACGAGATTTTATTTTACCACTTTTTTGGCACAACAAATCCGTATATTTACACCAAATTACAGCTCTCTAGTACTGTGCGTCTCTGAGCTAAACTGCGGACAGACGGACGGACGGACATGGCGAAACTATAAGGGTTCCTTGTTGACTACGGAACCCTAAAAAAGGTAAGTATTTATGAAATTTGAATAATTATTAAATAATAACATCATTCATTATTTAGACGCAAGGCGAAGTTGGAAACACCTTGGTCTCATAGAAAATGGAGATTTAATGATCTGCATTGGGAAGGTACTCGTACTTAGTTTGATACGAAAACATTTTTGACTTCTATCATTAGTAAAGAAAGATAGGTAAGAAAAAAAAAGACTACTTGCATTGGAATAATGAAACACCTTGTTTCATATTTCTAAAGTACTTACCTATTTTTTTTTCTTACTTTGCTTAAATAATGATAAAAATTCGACAATGACGGCGCCTAGAAGTTTTGAAATCGTAAACATTGCGTGGACCACTTTTGTAATACAACTAGAAAGTCACGGTGTCTATCTACGCAACCAAAATTAGGAAAATGCTATTAATTTTATGTAAATACGTCATAGTATACCCCAATCTGTTTTTATTGGCATGACGGCTTTACTATGTTAACAAAACACCTATAAATAAAATAATAAAAATTACATGTGACACTCGGAGACTGCCGCGGTGAAGCTATTGCATAACATTTTTTTATTTAAAAAAAAAACGCCTACCGCGTACCTACATTTAACGAGAATATAATTTATTTAAAATGTTTGTGGTGCACCACTGTAGTAAAGAACTTCTTTGTTGTAAGAGAATTTTATAATTCGGTTTCATTGTGAAAACCCCTTAGATGGCCGTTTAGAGTCAGTAAGAAAAAGTAAATATTTTTGACGGATATTTTTATGATTGCCGAAGTCTCCCGAACTGAAACGTCGTTAGGTTTTTTCGTTAGGTTTTTGGGAAAATTTTTGATTCGGTCGCCACGCATCGTCGCGCCCAGAGCCCGCGATAAAAGGTATGCAAAAGCTTAAAAATGTATGTAAAACTTTATACCTAGGTACTATTTCGCGCAGATTGCGTTACAAAAACAGGCAACAATTATTTAGCTGCGTATCTATTCAAAAATCATTTACAGCTCTATTTTAAACACAAACCGTCAGAGATTCCTACCAAAACGCGATAAAATAACCAACTCAATTTACATACTACAGTGGTACAGGCCTACTAAATAGACTTACATTTTGTGGACTGAAGTTTAATAATAGTAATGGTCGGGAACTGGTTAGCCAGGCTGTCATATAACAAAATTTGACGGTCCCACAGACCCCTAATGATGATAAGGGTACTGCGTTTGTCATTTTTTGTGAATAAAGTATTTTTAACGCCATTTTGATTTTGAATGTCATCTTGTTTCAGTTGAAGCAGGATTTATTGTGAGGTCAATGTTCTGTGGAAGGTAATGACGGAACAGTTTTAGCGCTAATCAAAATGGATTATTATTTTATGAAGTGCAATCGGTGTAGGTAGAACTTGTACAAAAGAAAAAAGCAAATCTGCCAAATCTCAACCTGTGTCTAATGTGCGATTGCATAAAATACTTGTATTGAATACTCTTGGTCTTATTTTCCTGCACTGACTTTTATCGCATATTATACAAACCTGTCTGTACCGACAATCTGCTACTGCACCATGCCTTTAGGATAACCGACACTCATACTTTTGGTAAGGAGTACTATCAACCCCTTCTATGTTATGCTTGCTTTTTAGCGTGGTAACATCATCAAATGAGTCCAGACCCAGGGCAGAGAGGAAGGGATTGTCAGATTCGTACTGACTAAAATCCACAGTGTCCTTTTTTTAACCAATATTTTCCTTCCAGTGCGACCACTATTCGTGGAGATCCTTGCTCGGGAACAGCCGCTCTCAGTGGGTCAGGCTGCTGAGCTGGCGTGCAAGGCTGTGGGGGCCAGGCCTCCAGCTGTCATCACCTGGTGGATGGACGACCGGCAGATGTCTGTCACAGCTATACAAAAGGTAGTATAAATTAAATAGACACAAAAAGAAGAAAATCAAATAACAAGGAAGTTTTAATTTATACCTAATTTATGTAAAATGAATGTGTTTTGTGTATTGCCACAAATCTAGTCCTGACCCCCAAACTAGGCCTGCACCTGTATTAAATTGATTGTAGTTTAATGGTAAAAAAACTATAATTGGGTACAAAAGAAGGTAACTTACAAAAATAGATTAAATCTAAAATAATCAAATTAAAAACCATTCATTCATAATTATTTTCATAATAATCTATGCTGTCGTTAATCTCTTAATTAAAAGAATTTTATAATCAACTTTATTTTTAAGCTAAAACAACATAAAGCCCATAAACATGTTTTATTCGATAGGCTTGTGTTGGACTAGTTGGACTACTATCTTGCCTGCTTACCAAGCAATTAGTCCAGTCATTAAAGCCTAAACCCGAAAGTAATTAGTAACACGCTGAAATTTTAAGGGGTTCTTAAGGAAGGTAAAATAACATACCGGGTGATTTTGCAGCGTTCTGGGGTGTACGGAAAGGGTTGAAAAGGGGTGAAAAGTGTTTTTTGCTAATAACATTGCCAAAAAAATTTGTAACACGCTGAAAATTTGGAATAAGGTTGTTCTTACGGTTTTGTAACGTGTATTAAATTTGCAGCGTTTTGCAACATACGGAACATTGTTTTTTTTTTCAAAACAGTGCAATTAGTTAAAAACAGGGGTAAGAAAATTAGTAACACGCTGCAAATTTGGAATTAGGTTGTTCTTACCGGTTTGTAACGTGTATCAAATTTGCAGCGTTTTGCAACACACGGAACATTGTATATTATTAAAAAAAAATGAAATTATTTAATCACACTGGTGAAAAAAAATTGTAACTCGCTGTAAATAAGTTGTTTTTACCGTTTCGTAAGGTATATCAAATTTGCAGCGTTTTACAACAAATTGAACATTGTTTATTATTAAAAAAACAGTGCGATATACGTTACGAAACGGTAAAAACAACTTAATTACGAATTTACAGCGAGTTACAAATTTTTTTCACCCGTGTGATTAAATAATTTCATTTTTTTTATTATTAGACAATGTTCCGTATGTTGCAAAACGCTGCAAATTTGATACACGTTACAAACCGGTAAGAACAACCTAATTCCAAATTTGCAGCGTGTTACTAATTTTCTTACCCCTGTTTTTAAATAATTGAACTGTTTTGAAAAAAATGTTCCGTATGTTGCAAAACGCTGCAAATTTAATACACGTTACAAAACCGTAAGAACAACCTTATTCCAAATTTGCAGCGTGTTACTAATTGTTTTGGCAATGTTATTAGCAAAAAACACTTTTCACCCCTTTTCAACCCTTTCCGTACACCCCAGAACGCTGCAAAATCACCCGGTATGTTATTTTACCTTCCTTAAGAACCCCTTATTTCAGCGTGTTACTAATTACTTTCGGGTTTAGGCTTTAATGACTGGACTAAATAATATAATTTGTGTTCGACGATATAGCACGCTTGCATAGGACTTTATAAAACGTATATGTCGATCTTTCCTCATTTACATACAAAACCTATGTATTAACTACAGCTATTTCTGCCTACAGTTTGATTCGCATTGATTTCTCAAAATAAAAGAACATTACATTCCACTTACATACCGAGAAAAATACAAGATATTAGTGAGATACATTCTCTAAGATCACATACTCGAAACAAAAAAAAAATACATATTTAGTATATATTTCCTTCGGACGTGATCTTCAAGAGCGTTTTTAAGTGTATGTAAACTTTCAAAGCTTACTAAATAGTATTTTTATGTAGGTATTTGTATTTTCAACATAAATATATCTATCGCATATCAGAGGCATAATTAATAATGTACGCTATAATGCAAATTATTGACTATTGAATTAATAATAACACTGAATTGCCACTAATTGTTACAAATAATATGAGCATGTTATAATCACCAGAGTAGGTTTCGATTACAATTATTAATTTATCCTACACAGCTTTTGGTCGTGGATTCCACCGCCTGAAGGATGTTCCACGGAATAATATAAATCAGTTCATGATCTAATCTCCAATGAAAATTACAAGAACTCGGAGACTCAGGCATTCATGATTAAAAAATCAATAGAAGAAAGAAGGAAAACATAAATACATTATCATTATACATTATTATATCAAAAACTGTACTCAGGAATACTGTAATTCATATTCAAGGACTAAAAACAACTTTCAAACTTAATAAATTAGAACGTAGAACTACTTTCGCTTGAAGCCGTCATGGTAGGCCACCTTATCTCATTGTACTTGGGGTCGGCGAAACGTTTTCTTATTCCATTCTTGACTGTCAATATTTTCAGCATCATTTACATCACATCATCTTTTGTTTGGCCTTCCTCTCTCTGAATCCTTGACTCGCAATCATACATCACCCTTTACTTTAACCGTAAGTAAGGTATAATCCCCATTTTACCGTCGAGAGACAAAAGATTTCGTTCAACTTATAAAGTATACCTAATCTTTTTATCCAGCACTCGGATGACAAAAACGAGACCGTATCATTTCTCCGCTGGACGCCCCGCATGGACCAAGACGGCCGGACGCTCACATGCCGAGCAGCCCACGTCAAACTCGAGCACACCACAATAGAAACCAGTGTCACGCTCAATTTGCACTGTAAGTCCCCTTTTCTTTTCTTTTTTGAATGGCTGAAAGGCAATCTTTTTTGTAGATTTATTGCCAGTGAGGCTCTGAAAAGGTATTTGTGTTTGAGTTAGTCACAGAGCCTGGAAATTCCTTACACCGGCATCATTTACGGATGCGTTTAGTTATGAAATTCGGGGCGCTAAAAGTGCGTTTGTCGCACAGTTTTTGTGCCCCTTTTTTGTACGTAAATTGAAGCATAGCGCTAATAAAAGCACTAAAATTCTTGAGTGCTTAATGTTCAATGCAAAATGGGTATATTAACATCATCAAGAAATTGCAAATTTTGGCAATGATTTACAAAATAAAATTATTTTGTAAATTTCATCGACTCGACATAGTACGAATTAAATTGTAAATTAAAAACAAAAGTAAAAAAATGTTTGATTGGCGCCGGTCTCCGACAGGATGGTAGGTTGTTAAGCGGTCCTCCCTAGCCAAGTTGCAACAAGTCGAAAACGATAATCGCAAACGCTCGTTACTCCCAGATTCTAAGGTTGACAATCTATTTCAGATTTATCAAAGCGTTTGCAACTGGAAAAAACGAAAACACTATGCAATCTTCACTTCATCTATAACTTTATACCCACGCACATAAAATTGAGAATCTATAAAACCTACTCAGCGTTTGCGTTTATCATTTTTTACATGGCTACAGGCCCACTGGTGAGACCTACCATAATTGTCGAACAGTGTGATTAAAACAATATTTTTGTTACCAGATGTGCCAATAGTAACGCTGCAACTTGGCTCTAAGATGAATCCTAACGACATAGAAGAAGGGGATGACGTATACTTCGAGTGCATGGTGCGGTCGAACCCTCCAGCTTATAAAGTTGTTTGGGAACACAACGTAAGTAACTCAACGTATTACTCTCAAGATACCATAATTATGAGTAACCCTAATTTGCGGGTCGACGGCGCGTTGTGTCCCACGCGCGCCTCAAAGAGCGTCAGCATAATGACGGGGCCCCCTCTCAGAGGGCCAAAGCCTGCCGGGGTCGCGGGATTATTTCCTTACCGTGACCCCGGAACATAACAGGCTACTGAAGGACACCGTGGATTTTAGTCAGTACAAGTCTGACAGTCCCTCCCGCCCTGCCCGGGGTGGGAGGACTCATTTGAAGATTTTACCACGCTAAAAAAAAAAAAAAAAAAAAAACCCTGCGAAAAAAAATATTTATTTTAAGAAAGACGTTACCCCACAGTAGGTATTTCTCCTATGTCATACGTTTGTAAGCGCTTACAAACATAGAAACTCACACGCACAAACACTCAGAACCTTAAAAATGCGTATTTTTTAAACTTATGTTTTAAATTATACGTTTACGCATCATGAAAATAGATCGGAAAATAGTTTTCTTATTGGATGTAGAGAATTTCGTTTGATCAATCAAATCGCGTCACCTCTGATATGTGACTCTCGGAATGTGATATTGACAGGAACACAGTCGGTATTCGATTTCAAACTTCAGCTCAGTTTTTTTCTGGCTACTTGGCAGGTTATTTTTACATTTTCTTTAATGGTCTTCAAAAACATCAAAATTAAACTATTTCGAACGCATACAACACAAATTTCTTCAAAGTTACATAAATAGGCTTCTTCTGGGTAATCTCGCTCCACTGTCGACCTTGTCTTAGTCATTCCTGACCTAGACTAAGGTCAAGAGCAAACCCATCTATTTTTCATCAAAACTTTTGATTACAACACAATTCGTGTTATGTGGGCTGCCCATTGCCACTTCATCTTGCTGATTCACTGTATATAGCTTTGATCCGTCTATAAATCTCAACATTTCTGAAATGTGGGTTCATCACACACAATAACCAAAGACTTTATACTTTTGTTTTATTATATTTTGAATGTAATTGCGTTACATCTTTGTCTTATTAATAAAGTTTACTTTTGTACACGTGTATCCCAGTTTGGCTTTTCTTACATTCACTAATGACTTATACACGTGTACTAGTCTACGTAAACATGTTTGCCGTGTTTATTACATGTTTAAATATTCTATGAATATTCAACAAGCTGTTACTATATCAACTTATACATATAGACACAAATATAGGTATCTGAAAAAAAAACAGGGTATCGTTGTAAGACTATCCTACAGCCGTAACCGCTGAAGGCAGAAACCTGAATTTTGGACATTAGTTGCAGTTTATAGTGTAAGTGGGCGAAAATCCAGCTCTAAAGGGGTGAAAAGAGATGAAAACTTTTGTTTGGAAAATGTTATTCCTTGGATTCATAATAATTTAAACATACCATGAATATGAAATAATTAAATAAATAAGATTGACATTACTTACATTACTACCTTAATTTAAAAATCAATATTTCTTTAGATCGAAAATAATCGGACACCTGTTTTTTATTAGGGTTCCGTAGTCAACAAGGAACCCTTATAGTTTCGCCATGTCCGTCCGTCCGTCTGTCCGCAGTTTAGCTCAGAGACGCACAGTACTAGAGAGCTGTAATTTGGTGTAAATATACGGATTTGTTGTGCCGAAAAAGTGGTAAAATAAAATCTCGTAAAATATTTTTTTTTAGGGTACCTCCAGTACTTACACGTAAAGTGAGGATTTTTTTTCTCGCCTACCCCATAGTGTGGGGTATCATTAAATAGGCCTTTAAAAAATAATGATAGTTTCCATTAACAATTTATTGATAAAAAAATTCGTTTGTGAAATATTAAGTTTTAAAGTGCTAAAGTTTGCTCGATTCGAGTGTCCCCCCCCTCTACCAGCTAAACGGTTATGTTTGGGGGTGTGAAAAAATTCACAATAGTAGTATATATAACGAAGTTTAAAAGAAAATTATCATGACTAAGTAGGCTTTACAACTTTACGAGTAATAGTCGACCAACTTATAAAATGTACTTGGAATCATATTTTCTTAAACAAAATGTATCGGAGACAACTGCAAATGTAAGTTTGTCAACTTTATTTTTACAGCTTTTGTGTGTATGTTTTTTGGGGATAGGTAGGTTTTTATCGTCAACTATTTTTAACTAAATTCAAAAAAGGAGGAGGTTCTAAATTCGTTGTTATCTTTTTTCTTATGTATTTTCCCCGATTTCTCAAAGACTCCTGGACCGATTTTGAAAATTCTTCTTTTTAAAATTAAATTTAGCGAATCAGTTTAGTTAGTTCGCATAAGTATTTTGATGGGCAACTACGGAACCCTACACTGTGCGTGGCACGACACGCACTTGGCCGGTTTTTTTTCTTATATCACCCCCAAGCTGCTCGCTTTATGTATATATTACTATTTTAACAAGTTCCGACTATTTCAGGGTCAAATCATGACACACAACCAGCGGGCTGGAGTCATAGCAGGGTCAGCCAATCTAGCACTACAAGGTGTAAATAGAAGTCAAGCAGGGAAGTACGCGTGTACAGCATCGAATGTGGAGGGCGATGGGAAGTCGCAGCCTGTCAACCTACAAGTTATTTGTAAGTATATATTGCTAAAGTAAAAATTGATATTTTTCATTCCGAAACACAGGGCCAATCTCAGCAGCATCGTCGATTTCCAGGTCCCCATTGTATGGAGTCTTTTGCCCTTCGATCAAGGTTCATGTGGCTAACAACAGTGCTAAGACGACCAGGGTGTCGAGTCTGCTAATTATTAATCAGAATGGCGCCACAATGGCGTTTCAATTGTAGTGCTTAATATTCGAACCATTTTTTGCTGTTGGTTCGAATAAGCACTACAATTGAAACGCCATTGTGGCGCCATTCTGACTAATAATTAGCAGACTCGACACCCTGGAGTGCTATTCTTGAGAACAGCCTTGTGCCATTTTAAAATGTCACTTACGGGATATCTTCCGTGATTGTTAATGATTTTGAGTTCCCGATATATTTTCGACGCTGTTGCTCATAAACAATCAGGGAAAACATCCCGTATGTGACATTATAAATTGTGAAAATACCTGTGATAGCCTAAAACAGCCTTGTGCCAGCTCAATCTGCGTTCAAACTATAGTTTGTCTTTATTTTATTTCAACTTAATGTTTATAGCCTACAGTGTTAAAAATCTATTGAAGGCGAACTATAGTTACGTTGAAAAACTCGTAGGTGATGGCTAAGAGAATGGCATAGCTGGACTCATACTGTAAGAGCTGGTACAAAGTGGCACAAGACAAGAGCTGTTGTAAAATTTTAGGGAGTTGTGTTATTTTATTCCTAAATATACCTACTTACAAACCTGTATCATCTCCTTGAGAAAACCGTTTTCTGAGTATGTAGCTGTAGTTTTGGTGACATAATAATTTAAACCTTAGTATTTCTGATCAGTCAGTCATAAAGTATAATTAATACAGAAAACTTTGTCGAATCTAGACTGGAAGCCCGAAAACTCCGCCTCGATTTATTTGCGTACTTAGATATTCACTTTAATAATTAAACCTATTTAATATATTCCGGTAAATTACAATGATTCTTCAACATCGAAACTCGAACTAAAATCAAGGATACTAACTTTTAAATCTGTTCCATTTTATCATCTCTATCAACTATAACATAACTATGAACAATTTTGTTGGAATCGAAGCCCCACAGACATACATCAGCGTCCAATTCAGTTTGTTAATAAATAGTTTAAACCCACATACGGGTTACAACCACAGGCCACAGTAACATGGCCGAGTCACACGCATTGATTAAATTTTTCAAATAGGTAGTACTGTTGCAATAAAAAATTGTGCAGTCCCGTTTTGATTGTGAAACATTGGGAGCAGTGAATTTGATTGATCCGTTTCCGCTTATAAAGTGTATTCTCTGCTACTTTAATGATTGATTCGCATCACAACTTTTTTGTCATGTGAAATTGTGGCCCCCTCTAGTCAGGTGTTATGTACGGAACGCAAACGGTCACCAAATTAGTCTTCGCTTCTTGAGTGGAAGCGAAAAGGGCTGTCGTCCGACAGTCTTCCGCTTTTTAGTCAACAAGAACCTCCTCACTCCTCCTCACTGCTGAGACAGCCCCGGGACCATGCCACATCTGGCTTTAGGATAATATACATTGATTCTATACGTTCAAGTTTTCTCGTTTCTTTTTCATACCAATGTCAATCATGTCCAAAATAAACATAGAAAATACATAATATTATCTATTTTCTAATTGTATGCATTGGAAAAGGCATATTGGTAAATACCGGGGTTTGATCTCAAGACCTCCTTCCTGCAAGAGAGGCGATATACTACACGAGTCTGAATCATCACGACTTTACACTGTTGTGTAAAGAATTTAACATAACTATTGTCAAAAAAAAGTATTTTTATACGCTTCTCTTACAATCTCTTGTTGCCTTTACCAAACTTGACTCGACGTCGAAAAAAGTCTACCTGGATGCAGCTAAACACCAGAATTTCTCTTAATAATATTTCAATTTCCTCTAGTCATGTCAGGAATATATTGTATTATACTGTAATCGAGGACACGCGGAGACTTTTACCCCTTGTTGCCTCAAATTTCGCAATTCATTGCCCACTAAAAAGGGTGAGTCCCAAAAAATGGCCGCTGCTATACAGGGCCACCTGTTACGGTGTTTAGCCATCATCATTGCCACGACTGTCAATGTGAAAACCCTAAGTGTGAATGGGAAGGCCCCAAGCCTTAAAAAATGCCTACCTGTAGATATGACGGCGAATCGACAGCCTATGAAAAATATGACCCTCTTCAAACTAGATTGAGCGTAAATATTGAAATATCGTGTGAAATATTGAAATATAACATCCGGTAATAGAGGCTAGAGGGACGGAAAATAACGCTATTTACTAGGCAGGCATGTGTAGAACTTTTTAATAAGACATTTTGCTTAGGCATGTCTTTAGAAACAGTTGTATTGGTGGTAAAAACATCCAAATACCAGGGCTACTTTTGATTTCGAGCACTTATTTAGGGTATTTGTTTAGCCATACCAACTGTTATTTGAATTTTTACCATGCCTAGTGGAGATATACTAAACCTGAAATAAAAAAATAAAAAAGTTTCCCTTTGTAAATACTATTCCAAACCATGCTATCAATAATCTATTTGCCCAGTCAATTATTCCGGCCAACCAGTCAGTATAACATAATAATATCAGTTATCAAATTACCTATACGTTAGCGCCCTGAAAGGAACCATGTCCGAGGCTTGACGTGAAACTTTACGTGTTGATTCTATCACGGCCCGAGCGCTCCTCATTTCCTACTTACTAAGAGTTGGTTTCCTCTCAATATTTATGGGAGATTTCATGTTCAATGTTCACCTTTATGGCTAGTTACAGCATAGTTACTGTTGGTACAAACCGCGTTATTGTGCACAAGGTGAACCGAACAGTGAGAGCAACCATCATAAAAAACACACACCATGTCCTATTTTTAGGTGGCCCAATAATTTGGCCCTGTAAGGGCCCCCCGTCATTGTGCTGACACTCTTTGAGGCGCAGGTGGAAAACAAGGTGCCGTTGATCCGGGCATGGTCCATGGTCAGACAGCCATTCGACCATTACTCGCACTTCACATTATATTTGCCCTTAATATTTATTTAACTTTGGACTACTATACAATAGATTATTCAAAGGTTCATCTGATTTTAGTGAGGGTAATTATTATATTAATTTTTTTGATACATCCCGGAAAACTTCCACTCACACTAACACCTCACATCACACATACATTGTTAGAAGAAAATACTTCCCTTCCCAAAAATAAACATTAATCTATATTTCTGCGAAAATAATTTACTTAAGTAGGTATTTCTATAGCAATGTCAGTGGCCTTTGAAGATTGAGATACTTTTAATTAAGTGGGGATTTTTTACCCATGAGGCGGAAAGTAGACGTGGATGAAAAATAACAAGACTTCCATTAAACTCTTAAGCCTTTGTCAAACAGGCAGGCGAAAGCGAGGCGAAAGCGAGGCGATCCGATTCCGAGGCGAATGCGAAGCGAAGGGCGACGTCAAACTGGGTGCAGCGAACCGACGTTTTGTATGAAGCCAGTACCGAATTTATAGCGATCCGAAGGCGAAGCGGAGCGTTTTTGTTACGTCATGTATGGAAATATGAAGCGATATCGCGCCGAAACTGAGACCACGTCAAACAGAAAGGCGTGCCCGTGAAGCGAGGCGTGGCAGTTGTATTAGCTGGCTTTATAAGAACGACGTCAAACAGAGCAAATACGGGAAAGCGAGACCGAAGCGTGCACGTTGTTTGTGTTGCCAGATTTTTCTTTTTCTTCATTTTCTTTATTTCACAGAGAAAACAGTTTGAATTCTTTTTATTAGATAAGGTGCGCTAATCGATGAAATCGACTCAGGTTTTTCAAGTTTTCTTCGCGTGGTACAGACGCCAGCAAATCAACCTACAATATTATACCCAATTGGCATCGGCTGGCTTTTGCCTGGTCCACTAAAACACCAGCTGATGTCATCACTGGTTACCACTGTCAAAAATGCAGTTGAAGTGGTGTAAATGCTGTATATTCCACGCCTTTTGAGGGTCTCAGCAACCACAGCAAAAGCGACAGCACAGCCGCTGTGCTTGCAATATAAGATAGCGCAACGGTGTCGACACAAATACCGCCACACACCAAAGGCCCACCCGCCTACCAATATCCCAACGTCATGTCGTCTGGTCTCTTCCCATCGTCAGGAACTGAGCCGTTCGGTCCTAAACCTGTAGGTAAATCGGCGCTGGCTGGTAGTGGCCCTTTTGCAACCCTCTAATATAAAAATACTTATCAGGTGTACTATGTAAAAATAAAAACAACATTTTTAAAATTGTTTATTTAATCATCTTTATCAACAATATCGAGGAATCCTGCACATACAGTAATATTTTGTTAATGTCTAAAACATTACCATAGGTACTATTTTTTGGCAATAATTATGTCTCTTGAAGTACCTACTGAACTGAATAATTTTAACTTTTAAATAGATAAATATTATGACAATCGCGTGTTTCCAAATAGGTCATTCTCCAAGAATCCATTGATTAATAATTCTAAGGTATCGTGTGGCAAAGTCTTGTCAATAAATCATCTTCCTCCATTAAACCCTCCGTTCGAATAGGGTACTTTTCCGGAGATAAGACTCTCGTCTAATTTCATGTCCTCATCTTCAACACAAATACTGATACTGATTAGAGCGAAGCTTCTATGCAGCTCAGAGAGGCATAACAAAGTGTTTAATGAATTTGGCATCCATATTCTTTTCTCTTCAAAGTTAGAATGAACAGGCTTTTTCTGGGTAAGCTCGCTCCATCGTAGGCTTCGTCTCAGTCACCTTTGCCTAGCTATGCTATTCTCAATAAGCACAGCATAAATCACATCGCTGGATCTCTCATCTCACGATTGGATAGGGATTTAACTAAAACCTTTAAAAAAAGTTTTGAAATACTTAAAATTAACATAATATTATTTAAGACATATTAGTGACAGCACTAGTGACAAACAAAATAAAGAGTAATACATTCATAGAGAAAAATTGTAAAGAGTTTCTATATATCAGTCTCCCGCACTAATATGTAAAATAAAATCATTTAAAATTGTGGTTGTCTATGTATGCACAGAATACTTAATAATACTACGTACAGAAGAGTCACTTCCAAAAAACAGTCAAACAAACGTAAAATCTTTGCTCGAGAGAATAAAGTACATTTTAACTGGCGTCAAGATTGCACACCTACTTTTAAAATAGCCTACACAACGCGTGCTCAAGCAAAAATGTACTGAATGGATACCCGCGTGAGTTTATTTTGGTTTATCTGACACTAACGACTCTTAAAGGTCACGATCAAAACATAAGTCCCCATTCACACACAGCACTAGTGCTGATAATTTGGAATTTACAAAATTTTCGATCCCTTTATCAGCACCACGTATTTTACCAATTTATCACCATAACCTCAAATTCTACTCTTCAGATTATCCTCATGAACTATCTATAATATCAGAGAAACCGTTAGTTTCAATATAAAATATGTAAAACTTCTGATATATTATAAAATGTAAACACGTGAACTTAACGGCGATCACAAGAAACAGGCAAAAACAGAAGAAACTGCTAGACACAAATGTTTGTTTACACAATTTCCGCCATTGAGTATTTTTTTCCGTCTTAGAGTATTTTTTTGCCAATAGTAGGATTCCAAAAACATACATTTATTTATTTATTAGTGTGGTAAGCCATATTAGTAAGTGAAAACCTTAGAATTTTACAATTTATTCGGAGTGCTGATAATTTGGTGCAGTGCTAGCGTTTGGGTTGTTACCCCTACATAGACTTGCATTTCTTCTCTACGGCGTTTTTTTTAACGCCATATTATTTTATTTTGTATTTTGTGATGTACTTGCTAGCACGACCGTGAACACATTCATTATAACTTTTGATGGTAATAAATTTCTCTCATATTGTAATATTTTAAACCACTGATTAGCGAAGACACTTGGTGATGTCTGGCGCCGACACCTTGACCAGCTCTTGGGTGCACCCTTGATCCGCAGCAGCTAGGAAGGGAGAGATGCATGAGACCAATTTGGAAACTTGTTTGGTCAGCTGTCTCTGTGCTAACGTGCTAGAGGCCTTAAAATGAAATGTCATACATATTGTTTGTCACAAATAAATAAATGATTTTACGAATTAACAAGACTTATTAGTAATTAAAGTGTATAGTAATTTTATTATACTTAAATATTATCAATTTGAAGTTTAAAATAATGAAATCATCCTTTGTTCCGGAAAAATTAATGTGCCGAAGTCGAAGTGCAGCAATAGCGGCCCTGACTTTATGCACAAGGGCAGTAGAAGTGCTGAATCCACTTATATCTGCTGCAGTCATTTGATAGCACCCTGTTGCGTAGAAGCGTAGGGCACACAGCAATTGACGACTGATATGTTACACTGTTGTTTCTAAAAAACAAACATTATAATTAGCTATCTGCATAGTAAGTAAACTAACAAACTACAAAATAGAACTTACATATTTTTAGGAAACTCTAGTTTATTCTCAATAGATTCCAATAAATCTAGCACTGTGTGTTTCGTGAGACGAAATCTTGTTACAAAATCCTTATCATCAAGGATCAAAATGTTCTTCTCGCTCACGGATCTATCTTGGTCGGCGATGGCGAATAGTATTTTCATCGTAAGTTTCATCAAATGCAAGCGATAGAGCCCTTTTCATGCTTTAATTTTATTAATAAAAGCCGATTTCTTCGAAAATACGAAATCTTTCCACAACATTCAACAACACGATGACAGTTGACATATCATTTGATCTGCGTTTAACCACGTTAACCGCAAAAAGTTGGGCGTTCAGAAATTAAACGAGTTCAAGCTCTAACTGAGTTCAGTTTGTGTTGGTAAAATCGAATTTGGGCCTTGGAACTCAGTTAAATGCCTAAACTGAGATTAACCTGAAGTGATCGCGTTCAATTGAAATGGTAAAATCGGCCCTTAATGTAGTAACTTGTAAGAAAAAATGATTAAAAAATTCTGCGACTAATAACGAAAGAGGAATTTACTACCGTCAAAGGTTATATTGAATATGTTCACGGTCGTGCTAAGAAGTACAACACAAATTTTTCAATATTTTTTTCATAATTTACGAAATTTCATCGGTTCGTAAGAGTACATAATGAGTTATGGTGCTCCCACATTGCCGTTATAAAATGTTTGTAAACATTTTATAACACCAAAACATTTACTAACAAATGTTAACAATTGTTGCACTTTGTTAGAAACTGTTACATGTTATAAATGCTCCTACATTGATGGAAAATGTTTAAACATTTTATAACATCTAGTATTGGCTCGCAGTTTGGTTTCGCCTTCTGAGGGCCGAGGACGTCTACACGAAAATGGAAAAATCACCCTTATAAAATGTTTACAAACAAAAGATAACACATGTTTTATTTTGTTATAATTTGTTTTGTTATAAAATGTTTACTAACATTACTAAACATTTTCTAACATGAAAATTTATTTGTGATTAAATGTTTGCTAACAAATGTTTACTAACGTTATTAAACATTTTCTAACGGCAATGTGGGAGCACCATAAAAAAAATTAGGCTTGCTCCCGTGTCTTCAACTACGATGCCAGCTGGGAATTTTAGAGTGGTCGTGCTGGGAAGTAGCCTTCCTAGCACGACCTGTATATCTACGGTTTTTGAGAGGTACAAAATTTCAAATTATTGGTATAAAATAGTAAAAATTTATTACCATCAAAAGTTGTAAGGAATATGTTCACGGTCGTGCTAGGAAGTACAACACAATTTTTTAAGTTCCTACACCACGAATAACAGAAATCTCGGACCCGGTGATAATTCTTCCATAATTCATAATTTAAATTAAAGCTGTAAAAATAAAGTTGACAAACTTACATTTGCAGTTGAAGAACATGTTCTCCGATACATTTTGTATAGGAACATATGTTATCAAAGTACGTTTTATAAGTTGGTCGACTATTACTCGTAAACTTGTAAAGCCTACTTATTCATGATAATTTTCTTTTAAACTTCGTTATTTAAACTACTATTGTGAATTTTTTCACACCCTCAAACATAACCGTTTAGAGGGGGGGGATACTCGAGTCTAGCAAAAATTAGTACTAAAGCTTAATATTTCACAAACGAATCTTTTTATCAAAAATTGTAAATGAAAACTATCAATATTTTTTAAAGACCTATTTAATGATTCCCCACACTAAGGGGTACGCGAGAAAAAAAAACATCCCCATTTAACGTGTACAGGAGGTACCCTAAAAAAAATATTTTACGAGACTTTATTTTACCACTTTTCGGCACAACAAATCCGTATATTTACACCAAATAACAGCTTTCTAGTACTGGGCGTCTCTGAGCTAAGCTGCGGACAGACGGACGGACGGACGGACTGACGGACATGGCGAAACTAAATAAGGGTTCCTTGTTGACTACGGAACCCTAAAAATCGATTTTGATATACATAGTATCTCTATAATAATTATAATGTATGGCAGCATAAAGGCCTTGAAGTCGTAACCAAAAAAAAAATGAAAAAAAATAGTGATACCGTAAACATGTCACAAATTGACATCTATTGATATTGCCTATAATTCTTGATTTCATGTTTTGTGTTGTTGATTTTCCGTGATTGTTTACTAATCGACCGACTGCGTAAAGTAATTAACGAATATGCAACAAGAAAATGTGAAGCCATTGTGTGTGTGCACATACTTAGTTTTCCAACACCACAGTATGCGATAAAAACTAGGTTTTGAAAATAATATTCAGACATTTACCTACCGTTGACCAAACACAACTTGTATTTACATTTGTGACTGTATTTAGACTTTACCAGTTCTCAAGACACGGTTAACGGATTATTCGAATACTGGATTGGTCCACCTATAAAGGAAAACAATAAGTAATATTTTCATTGAGGAGGTACCAAGTATCATTGATTTGCATTGAAAAAGTTGAGGCCCAGCCGTCGTTTTGTTGAAGATGAGAACAGTACGACATCAAATAGAGGATTAAATGATGATATTTTGAATGCCACGACCTTGTGTTACGATATCTTTGCATTAATCAATTGACTGTTGAAGTATGGCTTCACTAATATTAATTTATCAATTCCAGTCCTATTTTGGAAACAATAATGCTATTATCATAATCATGTGATTGAACATACATTCGTGCGTATTCTGAAAAAAAATTGTAATGTGTGTTTTGTACGGTTAAAACACATCAACAAAATGTTAAAGAGCAGGGGTTTCATGACATCGTTGTTAAAGATAATATCACAATAAAATAATTGAATAATAAGTTGTTTGATTTTTACACGGTGCACCTATTGGGCGTTTTTCCATTAGCCGGCCCGGCAAAAATAGCAAAAATGTATGAAATGGTATGGCTCGCTTTTGCACTGCCAGCGCCGGCCCCGGCGCCGGTGCCATGCCGGCAAATGGAAAAGCACCCATTAGATACGTTACTTTTTATAAAGAGGATAGCAAACGAATAGGTACGGAATGCGTTACTTACGTCCTCATAATTATATTTTATTTTGTAAAGGTGTTTGCGCAGCACTGTTGCCTGCTGCTGCACCTGACCAGTAGTGATATCTCTTATCAACATTAAAATACAAATTACAACAACAAAATGTATTTATAGATTTCTTACATAAATAGCTATATTTAAAAGATATTTGTACGCGTTATTCACTCAAGCCGCATGAAAATACATCCGTTCATGATCTTCGTTCATTACACGGATTGTTCTTGTGAGAGGTGTTTTGGCCAGTATGTTGGGCCTGGCCACCGGACACAGCAAGCAGTGGCGCGTGCCAATTAACGCCACCACAACAGCTTCCTCAGCATCACTCCCGGGCTATATGCTTAGCAGTAGCTTTACCACATATGCACCAGTTAAATTCCGTGGGCATCCTGAGCTTGTCGTCAATATCTAGCGTGATGACCAAACAGATTTCACCAGAAGCGTTCGCTCCACTCATCCTCGGTCAAGATATGATGCACGTCCTCGATTATTCCACATTTCTCACAAAGCAGAACAGCTAATTTGTAAATAATATTAGTTTTTAAATCGGCATGACAGTGTGTGTCACTGTGGCACTGTCAAGTTTCGGATTCGCTTCGGATTCGCCTCGGAAACGCCTCGCTAACGCTTCGCTTAGTTTTATGTTTGACGTCGTGCATACAAAGCCAGCCATTACTAATAGTTCGGCAACGCTTCGCATTCGCCTTCGCCACGCCTCGCTGAGTTGTAATATCGCCAACGCCTTCGGATCGCTATCGCTATCGCATCGCTTTCGCGTTTCTATGTGACTGGATTCAAACAATTCCCTATATTACAAATGAAAACGCTTCGCTTCGCTTTCGGCACGCCTCTCTGTTTGACAATAGCTTTAATTATGTGTGAATTCTAAAATAGACCAGGTACTTAACTGCTGTTTTTAAGTAAAGTTAAGTGATCTCTAACTCTATCATAAATGCTATAATATTTGCCATAGTTATGATCATGCCTATAATTCGAAATCATGGCACTTGAATATCCGAATTATCGGAAACTGAAAACATAAAACCAGCCCTTAAATAATATTCCAGTAAATATCCTGTTTTTATTTTAAATGACAAACATAAATAATCCCTCTCGAAAGCATTCGTTATCGATCATAATTTTCGTTTATTTATTTTTTAATTCACAACAATAAATATGTATACAAAACATTCTGGCATTCAATGATACGCAGTTTATTGGCAACACTGGACAATATATCACAGGATGACCCATTCCATTCGTGTTTCAGATATTGACAGTCATGAATTAAGCGTTGATTTTTATTCGCGTGTTTTAAGGCAATTTTACAACAGTTCTGAAAAACTTTTATGTCTGCGCAAAATGTACACGTGTCGCTACGTGTACATTTTGACGAGACGGGTATTATAGATTTTTTTATGATTTCTTAAGTTCTTAATTAGGTAAAGTATCCTGGCAAAATAATTATGTTGAAGATTAAAATTATCTTCATTAATAATTTCGCATAGATATCAAACCCAGCCAGTGGAGTAGATCATTTTTTTTTGTCAATTTCTACTGACTACGAAAGAATCGCGCACTGAAAAGTATAAAACAAGAACAATTCCTTTGACCGATATTTAATAACCGTGGTCGTATGACTACGATACCTAGCCAATAAACACATACATCCACTTATTCGTTTTCAAGAACGCGTATTTAAGCCTACGTTAAATGCTTGAAAGTATTTGGTAGGAACTAAATATTTCAGCGAACTTCAATAATCTCAATTTCAGATTATCAAGGCCATCCTCGCCCCTGCCTTCATTTGCATCCGAATGTGTAATATATCAATTCAACCATGTCGCACACACCATAGGCAAAGCAAATTGAATTTGCACCTAGCGTGTAACGCATAACTTGCAAATTCATTGAATAACACCGGATTTGATTTGATTTTATATGCAAAGCTCTGTAGGCCACTGTTTATGATACAAAACTGGTCTCTAAACAGTGTGTGAAGCGGTTTAATGGTAGAATTATTGAATTTCATAGAAGTTGTCCGTGTTTATTTGTGACACATGTTTTTGACAAGTCGTTACGATTAAAACTTTTTTAAACAGGACACGTTAAACGACAACACAGAAAAATAATAATCTGATAAACTCAGACTCTTTATTGTTTATGGCATTTTTTCATGATATCTGTATAGAAATTAATCTTCGCCTAATATGTGAAAATCGATAACAGTAGAATTCAATCAAGTTTAAATCTGTATAAAATCATAGTCACCTAACCTACAATCAGTCAAAATTCTAAACATAGTCAGTCTGAATTCTTCATTTATTAATTTGGAATTTTATTTTTTCAAAGAATTATTTTTTTTTTGAATTACAATATTTTAGAACTTTGTCTTCATAATAGCCTTCAATTTCTTTATAATTATTTATTATTGATCTAAATAATTCCTGGAACAAATTAAGGCGACATGACCTTTCAACTTTCTCTTGAAGAAGAAAGCTATTTATGAGGCGTGTAAAGTCAGTTCACAATTTTTTCACGAACATCAATTGATAATTTTTGGAACATAATTATTTGTATACGTTGCCCTTCTTTTTTGTAAAATTTGATGGTAGGAATTGAGGAAATCCTTCGCCCAGCAGCCTTTGCCAAGGAATAGAAGGAGGAATACGTAATGAAACGGATACGATATTTTTTTTTTTTTTTTTGGTGAGGGGCTTTTATCCTTATTTGGATATGACAACCCCATTGTGTCCATCATTACGTATTACAAATTCATAAGAAAGGTATCAAGAAGACAGCTACTGTGGAAGCACTATAAATAAACTACATAGCATCCTCGCTGTATCAGATGTTGGGGATGATAAAATAGTTTGCGCGATTCCTACATCATACTTGTTTATCTGAAGTGCCTCCATCAGCAACTCTCGCTCCTGGCTATTCTTGACACATTCCATCAAAAAATGTTGCAGGTCTTCCTCTACTCCGCACAAATCGCAATTAGGAGAGTCCACTTTTTTCATCATGTATGCAAATTTTTTTGATGGAATGTGTCCAGATCTAAGTCTTAGCAATAGTCTCGTGAGATTTCTATTAACTTTCTTTGTTATAAACCATGGTATTCGAAGAGGTTCGGATTGCAAAGTTCTGTACCAGATACCTTTGTCTCTAGATACTAATTTGAAGTGTTGTTTCCATTTATTATAGTTTAGTATTTTAAATTTTGGTAATATTTCCGAATAGTCAGGTAATGTGTTAATTTCGATTCCTTCAGTGCATCCTAATTTTGCTAATCTGTCCGCCTCTTCATTACCATGTATTCCAATATGAGCTGGAATCCATTGCAGTCTCAGCACTATGCTTTGGTCCTGCAACTGCAATATCTTCTCGAGTATTTCGTAGGCTATCGATACACCTCTGACACCAGAGGCGCATCGAGCCAAATGCTGCAGTGCACTCTTACTGTCCGAAAAGATTACAGTATTGTTCCATTTATTTTGGATGACAAATGATAGGGCTTCTGAAACTGCAATGAGTTCTGCTGACATAATAGTCAAATTATTCTTTATATTAAAATGCACACGATGTTCCACCGAAGTTATATAAAAAGCAGCACCCAAAGTATTATCCTTTTTAGATCCATCTGTATAGATTTTATGCCAACTTAAATATTTTTCGTTTAGTTCATCCAAAACATTACATTTAAGTAAATTACATTCATATTCCGATTTACCTTTCTTAATACTATCTAAGTTTATTTTAATAACATCTATGATACGTGTACTTGTTACCCACATATTTTGTTTGAACATAAGTAGCGGATATGAGCAGTGGACCTTACAGTGTTTGGTCTCATTATATGTAGTCGCAATTAAAGGCTTTTTTTTCCTTTGCCAATATATGTTGTTACATAATATGTTCAGCTTATTAACAAGTTGAGTAGTGACATTATATTTAGACCAGGATTGGCTTTTTAAACAAAATTTAGCTGCTAGGTATTGCCTCCTTAAATATAACGGTGGTATACCAAGTTCGCTTTCCATTACATGGATTGGGGAGCTTTTGATAAATCCACCGATTATTCGTAAAGCCTGGTTTTGGACTCGATCAAGTTTGGACCCTTGAGTTATAGCACTGTTGTCATAAAGAAAGCTTGCATAGTCTATACGACTTCTAATTAAAGAAATATATAGTCTCCTAATATGTCTCTGGTGAACTCCCCACGTAGGCCCTGATAAAACTTTTAATAGATTTAGGAATTTGGAAGCTTTTCCAGATATTTCGTTTATATGCTTACTCCAACTTAGGCTACGATCCAACCACATACCCAGATATTTTATGCATGGTGACATTGGTAAATTATTATTTCTTATAGTTATATTCGGTATAATTCGCCTATGTCCTCTGCTAAACACACAGTATTTTGATTTTGTTGCAGACAGTTGTAACCCTAATATATACAGGGTGGAATTTTGTAATGCCACCTGGAGGGAAAGTACTCTTAATACTGCAAATAGAAAATTTTACTCAAAGAAAACATTCCTTTATTTTTGAATAGAAAGAAAACTGCATTCAAAGATTTTCGAAAATTTTCTTCTCCCACCCGGGAATCGAACCGGCTAAAATCTGAAAAAATTATACCCTGTACTTTTATTGCACCGATCGTTAGGGTCAATTATAACGATGAAATCTCTCTAATAAACATGATAAATCAAATGAAAGGAAAACCAGGAAATCTTAAATTAAAGCTCTCGTAACATGTAATTTGGTTTCTTGGTCCATATCGGTGGAATTTTGTAATGCCACCTGGAGGGAAAGTACCCTTAATACTGCAGATAGAAAATTTTACTCAAAGGAAACATTCCTTTATTTTTGAATAGAAAGCAAACTGCATTCAAAGATTTTCGAAAATTCTCTTCTCCCACACCCGGGAATTGAACCAAGAAACCATATTACATGTTACGAGAGCTTTAATTTAAGATTTCCTGGTTTTCCTTTCATTTAATTTATGATATTTGTTAGAGAGATTTCATCGTTATAATTGACCCTGACGATCGGTGCAATAAAAGTACGGGTATATTTTTTTCAGATTTTAGCCGGTTCGATTCCTGGGTGGGAGAAGAGAATTTTCGAAAATCTTTGAATGCAGTTTGCTTTCTATTCAAAAATAAAGGAATGTTTCCTTTGAGTAAAATTTTCTATCTGCAGTATTAAGGGTACTTTCCCTCCAGGTGGCATTACAAAATTCCACCCTGTATATATGTTCGATATGAAATGAACACTTTTCATAGCTTAATTTTTTGTATGAAAATATTCATTTCATTCGACGGAAGTGATTCTAATAAAATAAAAAAATATAAAATAATTTTCATGATTTTTAAGATAATTAATGGTTGTTTCATGCAAAATGCAGTCTAAAATATTATACATATATAAAGAATTACTATTAAAGTTATAGCATATTACAATTAATAGAAAAATACATTTCGTATGCTAATTAGATATCCAAATCAAAACAGAGTTAAGCTAAACTACTATCAAAAAACAAATTAAAAACTTTGTTGAAACCAAAAATAATAAAAAAAGGTTAATTTCATAACGACTTTATTTAAAACAAAAATAAAAACGTTACCAGCTTTGGTATGTAGTTTGAAACTCAAACTCGGACTAGCCCGTTTGGGCTTGGAAATAAATACGAAACATCTTTTTTGTTTGTGTTTCGCAGGAGTAACAGGATGAAATGGCTGTTTGGTAAGCTTAATTTAGGAAATATTATGAACTTCAACACTGGGTTTCTATAGGTTGAACACAATATTTATTACAAATGTTTCATTGTACACGTACATGAATATAAATGTTGATTTAGTTGGTTACGCAGAAAAATTGTTCCATAACTATTAACAAAATTCAAACAAGTACCTACTGGTATTAATTAAGCTGAAATCAATTTTACTGGAAGCGACAACAACATAGTTGATAAAAGGTTAGAAGATGAGGTTCTATGACTTTCCCTATGTAGACTGTTTTAAAATTCTGAAATGGTGGATGGTGTTATATTGTTATACTAACGGCCCATAGCGTACTTCATACGGGTGGACAACCGAACATGAATTATATTATAGCCTATTTAACTCAGGGTGAATGTAGCATTGTAATGGTAAAAACATTTATGAAATCGGCACAGCAAGTTATAACACAGACACAAACATACAGATCGTTCCTCTTTATTACATAATGTTAGTGTAGATGAATGACTGAATAGTGGAATTCGCTTCAGCCGTTCTATTAACATAATAAATAAATACATAGACAAAATTTCCAAACAGCCACTCAAAAATATGCGCTCTATTTTCAACTCAATTAAACTTTCCACATTTTAGACCATCAATCAAACCGGGGTGCGATGTTAGATGACCAAAAATCAACTGGCTGCTCTAAAATTGAGTAATGACTCCAATGAATGATATGCAGGCGACGACAGGTCGTGATCGGCTGTATTAGCCCGACTTCTAAATGTGATGGAGTGCATAATATTAGTCAGCCATGCAACTGGTATCCAAATCGAATGATTGAGCATGTATTGTGGGCGTTGTATTGATGGATAATGGTTGGTGGTTCATTTTAATTGAGTTTTGGTTATTAGTTCTGATGGTCTCTGCACGCACGAGGTTGTGGACTTTCAGAACTTTAGTGTATGTTTCAATGCATAATGTACTTTCTAATCGCGGATTTTACTGACATCAATGAATTGAAACTGTTATGATGACTCACCCTAGACTTTATACAATCTCAATATAAGTCTAAAACCATATCAGAGGCCTGTGGAATTCCTAGGCCAGGTATAGGTACTAAGACTTTTAAAGTTTAATGCCCTAGTAAGACATGCAAGAATTTGCATCAAAGTTTGACTACATTGCGGACTATTAATGGACAATGAATTCTGTTGATCAAATAAATACCGCAATGTAGCCAAACTCCATGTAATATCCTGGATATCTAGATGGGGCTTTAGACCTTGGAGTCCTAAAACTTTATGAATATACATAATTATCATCATCAGCCTATAATGTTCCCACTGCTGGGACACAGGCTTCCTCTGTGTGAGGGGGTGTGGGCCATAATTCACCACGCGGGTCCAGTGCGGGTTGGTAGATGACACATGTCTTCGAATTTTTGGTTTTAGGACATTCCAGTTTCCTGACTATGTTTTCCTTCACCGTTTTGATAAGATACCTCTGGGCCACCACTGCTTGAATACACATTTATGCTGCTGATGAATATACATAATAGGAGATGTCGTAGCTCGCTGGAATTAACAAACATTATACTATAATTCATTGTTCAGTATAGAGCGCTTCCATTTTTAACACGTGTTCAGCCTTCGGATCTGACTGTCTACCCATTTCGGTTCTATTTAATGTCAGCATTATTATCCCATAGCTGACCACTTCTAATACATACTTACTTAATAATTATAAAGTACGGATCTATCTCGTCATCAAATTACATAGATAACAAGCTCTTGGAAGGATAATGTACAACAAAACATTTATAAAAGTTGTTTGGTAACAGACAAAACCTCTACAGTAGCCGAGGACTACCCATGTCCGGAAAAACTTACGTGAATTTTATCTAGGTTGGCTGATTAGTTCCGACCGAAGTGGTTACTTCGGTTCGCAACTTAGCCGCGCCGGGACCAACTCATGATTATGGCCTTCGATTGAGTAAAAATCTAGTTAAGAAACCCCGATAAATCCTCATGAGTAAAGCTGTCTATACTGTTAAATTAAATGTCACTCACGAAGGCAGATTTATTGTGTGAAAGAAGGGTCGTAGGAAATTCGGATAAAAAACGACTCTATTGAAAATTCTTACTCCAGTCAAGTAGTTGTTTCGACGATCTAGTATTGAAGATAGAGCTGGTGTATAATCTTTTCAATCATAACCTTTGAATCGATCTGTATGACTGTGTGATGAAATTCGACAGATAGGTAGCGTAAGGAAAAATGATATTGTGCAGTTCAAGCTTGATATGGAGGGAAATGGACATTATGTTTATTTGCCTAGTCCTCCTTTTTTATTTTTTTAATTAATTTCGTTGCGGGATCAAAGCCAGTTGTATTCATTTTCCGAGAGTGCATCAACCTTTTGCCTTGGCGTTTTTCTGCTCGTCGCCGCTGATGTTCTGGCTTTCTTAGTAACAGTGGTTTGATAATAGTGCGGTGGATTAGATTGTTCAAAAACAATGTGTCGATCAACATATTCTCATTAGTCCATATTTTTAAATTAGTGTTGCAATATTTTAACTAACCCCTTTTTTTCAGATAAGCCGGTTTGTCTGGTAAATGCAGTAGCAATAGTAGGAGCTGCAATCAATGAACCAACTAAAGTAACATGCGAAGTTGACGGCTTCCCACCGCCCAAGAACTTCCAGTGGACGCTCAATAATTCCATGGGAACTTCTGAAATTGAGCCGGTGAGTACCAGAAAGTTTATTATGGAAGTAAATGTGCATTGTACGCTAAACAGAATAATTGATCTTTCGGAGCTCGAATTTGTGTAAACGTTTTATAGTATGAGAAGTTAAGATCTCAAACGGAATGGTAATGTGAACGACTGAAGTTGTGAGCTAAGTTATGTAGGAGAAGTATTGCAAGTCAAAAATTAAATAATGTATGCAGCAGTAGCTAGCTAGCTTTTCCAGTTATTTTATTTGCATTTATAACGTATAGAAGAATAGGAGAGTTTTCTATTTTATTCCCGAAGAAACTAAACGCGATTGAGACATAATTAAAGCCGTGTACAAAAACTGTCAGTAATGACATTCTAACAGTTCAAAATCGTGTTAAAATGGTCACAGAAACGAATTTTATCCTAAAATCTATTAAAATACCTCCTTTATAAAGGCAAGATAAGAAATTAATCATGATTGACTGAGAAGTGAGAATCCTTTTATAATCTATTGGATCTTAGAGATTTAATTAATGGAATTACGAAATTAATTACCTAAGTCCTCTAGTCTATATATACCGATGAATCTCAAAGACTATCAAAGGTACCTACCTACTATGCGAGCACGATAAGAATGAAAACGAAAAAATGTGTTTAAAATATATTTTCAATTTTTTTTAGTTTTGTTATCATTATTTTCTAGTTAATAATAATATTATTTCATGTTTGTGATTATTTATATAATCTGAGATAAGAGAGTGCAAGTTTTATATTTAAGAGTTTCGTTCTCATCGTGGTCTTAGTTATTCCTGGATCATAGTTCCTTCAACTAAGATTTTAAAGTATCAAAACCATTCCATTTTGGTCCTCCCCCTGTTTTGTCCTACAAACATGGCCTTTTATAAATACACGTTCGGTCCTTGTCATTCTCTTTTATGGACATGCGAACAACGCTCGTCATGAATAATCCTTTGTTTTATGAATATATTTTTTTCAAACATTTTCCACGGGTCTCGCTTTTTTTGTGGGATTACAGAACGAGCCGTAAGTGTTCTCATGGGAGTCAGACAAATTCATGTGTTGCCAACTTATAATTTCGATTTTAATGGCAGTTTTATTACATTAGCATTTTTATTCATACGAGTGTTATACTTTGGGAATTATAGCTATCTATACAAGCTTTACGCAGCCTGCTTGATGAGATTTTCTCACCGGCAGGCTTAATTTCAATTTAACTACTTTAGGAGATGAGTTTTCAAAAACCTTTTGACCTTAATTAAATGAGAAACTCTTATGATAAATTCATGCGTCAGACACCCAGTGTTTTAGTCTGCGAACTATCCATCAGTGAATTTAGGACTTGTATCCATTAAGCTAGAAGTGTTTTTATCTGTATAATGTATGGAATTATTTTAATAAAGTCAAATAAAAAAGCGAAAGCGATCTGATAGTCTATGTGACTGGCTTCAAACAATTTCATATTATAATTACAGACAAAAACGCTTCGCTTCGCGTACGCCACGCCTGTCTGTTTGACAATAGCTTTAGGACAGTAATTTACAAGCGACTGATTTGAAGTTCGGACTCCTTTGTAAAGTTCATTACATCGCCTTTGGCTCTTAAAACAGTGAAAATTAAATTAGAATAAATAAAAAATGTCCTAAAAATAAAACCGGGCCCTGCACATAGATATACTCATACCTAAGGCTTTTGTCTCAACTGTGATAATGTTAAGACTTGCATTGTATTGTTGTTGGTCTAGTGGTCAAGCGTGACTTCTCAGCGTGAGGTTTTGGATTTTTAAATTAGGTTAATTTTATTTCCCATATTATTCTAGCTTAGTACCTGGTTGATGGCTAACTCGCATCTATTACAAGAGAGTTAAGCATATCTGGCGAAATATGGGTATAATATTACGTAAGGGTGAAGTGAGGTTGTTTGGTGAGGAAGGAAATTTGGTCCTAGACTGTTGAAAGTCTTTCAAAATGTTACCTATGCACGTAGTATTGAGTAATGATGTGTCACTACATCTTGTCCACTTTAGTCGTGAACTAGTTGCATCATTCGCATTACCGCATGTATAAGTAATGTCTTCAGAGACTTTTAAGACTCCATCTTGTAGTTGCCTATCTCACAAAAAGTCTCCCTTCACCCTACACCTCTGCGTAACCTTTCGAGGGTTGTAGGAATGGTTCTAACTAACGCTTTTATCCAACAGGAAAAATACACCCTGAATGGAGTTGGAAGATCTATCTTATTCTACACTCCATCGTCAGAGAAGGACTATGGGTCCTTAGCCTGCAGGGCTACCAACCTTGCTGGGCAGCAGGTGGAACCGTGTCGGTACTCCTTGCTACCAGCAGTAAAACCAGATCCATTGGCCAACTGTTCTGCTGTCAATCTTACAGATGATTCGGCGGAAATAAGATGCGTTTCTGGTACGTTTATTTGAAGTTTATTTTTTCTAGTTATCTTTTATTTTTACACGTATCATAAATTATTTTAATTAATAGATAGATGTTGTTTCTTTATGAATGCCAGTGTACATAATATTTTCGTTTGGTTTCTTTCTTGTCTTATTTTCTTAAATCATGACTAATATTGTAAATGCAAAAGTTTGGACGTTTTGATGGATGGATTGATGCTTGTTACTCAATCACTTTAGAACGACTGAGCAGATTTTAATAGAATTGGACACAGTGGTAGACTATTGTCTGGTTATATACTTTTAATTATTTTTTTATCCCAATGCTATAATCCCTGTGATACTTACGATCTCCACTCTACACCTAGTCCTATAAAAAAAGCCGTATAATCTGTTCAATCATGAAAATCGTTGTTATCGTGAAATAAAGATCGTGCGAACTTCAAAATTCCAATCACGAGATTATTAAACCAGGCCCGTTTCTTTCAAGTAAACTAAGTTTGACGCTTTTTTTTTATGAAGCGTTGTAAGATTTAATGGGAGAGGAAATCAAGTTATTCGAATCACCTGAGCTACAAACTGGGGAGAAAATAAAAACTCTGTGTTGTCTACTTCATTTCCAGTTTTGTTGTGACTTTGTTACGATGTTCTTTACAATGTACACAGTACTAGAATAGTCACCGTCTTGTTTTGTTCTTTTAAATTCAAAGACAAAGTGAAACATAGTCTACAATGACAATAAAAAGCACAAACTAAAAGGCAAAACTAAAGCCGAAAAGTAAAATGTATTCATGCAAAAAGAAAAATTCCAAAAAACGAACCACGGTACCTTCGGCTTAAGCTGACCTTATGCTGTCAGTTAGCTTACAACAGGTGTGCGGGGAAATTTTAGCAGTGCGCACTGCACAATTCGGTTGTTCCCAGTTTTTGACTATCTGGTAGTGCAGGCAGTCTATATGGTAATATAGTCCCAAAAATAGTACTATGTGTGTATACTCAGCTATCGTAAATGCGTCATCTTTCAAAACTAATTCAATGTTATATGATATTGATTTTGCAAGTTGGTTGTTAAAACACACTTTTACTCGTCAAATCATATTTTTAAAGCTAGATGTGGCCGGTATTTCGTACCTAACTACTCTGAAAAGAAACATCCGCAACAAACTCAGAGTACACAGTTTCTTTTAAAGTCTCGACATCATAATTTTAAAGCCATACGAAGACCATGCAGGTGTTTGAAATGGTCTTTTAAGGAAAGAACCACATAGATTTGAGTGGATCTGTCCAGTCAGTATAAACATTTGTCAGTTATCGTGTAAATCGACTCATAATACAATAATAGTGGAATCTACGTTCGCCGTAATTGTTTTCATTACGTTATTGCAATTTTTTTTATTCATATAACATCATCATCTTCACTGGAGCTGTAGTTATTTGTTCTCTAAAACGTCAATCTTCAATATAATACAATGAAGTCTTATCAAAATAACAAGTTGATTACAAGATCTCATTTTTTCCAGGTTACGACGGTGGTCTCCAAACTTCATACTTTGTAGAAGTATGGGAATCTAAGAATTTAGTAGCAAACGTATCCACTGCTCTACCAGCATGGATACTGCGAGGTCTTGGCTCGGGAAAGAGTCTGAAGCTTGCGTTCTACGCGGCCAATGCTAGAGGAAGGTCAGAGACCGTGGTCATGAGGATCAATACTCTGACCAGACTTGCTTTGCATACAGGTGAGTCCTGAGGTTGTACATAGAGTTTGATCTGTCTGTGTTAGCAGGTTGTAATGAATAGGGTATTAATAACAAATTATCCAATTATGTAGTACCCTGTATTATGCATAGGTACATGGTATATCCCAGCATGGTTTGAGGCTTATGAATATAGCATATAGGTGCAACTAGGGCCCATTACTCAGACGATACCAGTCTAATTCGAAAGATTTGTCGTAGGGTAAGTGACGGACCAGTGTCACGTTGCCTCACCAAAGACTGTCGCAGTAAAGATTAGGTCTGAAATAATATTTACTCGAATAAGTTATCATACTCAAAATACTGGAATTGCCTACTCAAACACACTTCCAACCTCAGAGTAAAATTCATCATTGTACACTCTATCGTGCAATGTTTTGAACTTTCGTCGAAACAAACGAAAAGCGTTAATTAAGTTGTTAAGAGTTACATCCTTAATTATTCATTTCTGAAAACAAAATACTGTTTTCGTTCTGTTTCCTTTTGAGTTTTCAGTTATAATTAGAAATCAGAATAATCACGATTGTGAAAAGAATCGTGTAGCATTCGTGTCGAATAGTGAATTAGAGCTACGAGTTAGTTTTTTACTAAATTCTATCTACCTTCAAATTGGATTGACAACTAGGCGTAATTGGTAGATGTAATTTTAAACTTTGATGTTTTGAAACTTTAACGCAGTTTTTTTCATGTTAATTAAATTTGTTAATCCTGTAATCCTTCCCTTGTATTTTGGCAAAAAATCTGACCTGGTTTTTTAACTAACGGAATCTGATGAAACGCTTGAAAATAGTTGAAACGTTTGATTTATTAACGTAGGTAGTGAACATTGTAGCGTGTAGAACATAAATATTAAAACAATTTTTTTTTCAATAATTTAGTTGGGAAATGTACCATACGTCAGGCCAATCAATATAGTGCCCGCAAATTACTCAAAAAACACAGCGTCTAACTCTACTATGTCGCCACGTTTTGAATTGAGCATCTTTATACGAATTCGCTCGCAAGTCAAATCAATTATTTCAATTAGACCAAGAGGCACTTCGAACACTTTTGAACCTCAAATATCACAATTATAGTAAATGGGATGGAATGGGATTGATTACACTGGGTTTTTGACACTGCGCTGTACGTGACCGAAACCTTAGATTTATAAGTGAAAACGAAGTCATGACCTATTGATGATTTTTGTCAACAGAAGCCAAATCCGGTAAGACAGTGGGTGTAGACGCTAGTTGGGCGTTAGGAGTGATAGCTGGTATCGCCGGGACGCTGGTAGCAATTGTGGTGATTGCTCTCATAGCCAGAAGAAGACAGCATCCTCCCATGCAATATGAAGGTAAGAGAATCTTGAATATTCTGCTTTTGCTCATGAATAAAAAACACATTTATGCATATATTTTAGAACTTTTAAAATAGATGCGGTCCGTCTTTACTCAGATCATAAGAATTTTAACGTGAACTTAGATTTCTTCAGTTAGTGCTCAAATGCAAGAAAATAGGTAGGTACTTCGCTATTGTATGGTCATTTCAGAGATAAGCCCTTCATTAAAACAAACGAATTGGGCATCAGATTTTTTTCATATTTCTGTTACTTATATTTTACCAGAAAGCACAAAACGTATCCAACGAAATAATCGCGGAAAGAGATATTTAAAGCGTATGCGCCTGTAACTCAAACAGTGAAAATTGGAATGCAGCGAAGCATAAAAAATATTTCACATAAAGTATGATTACTCAAATTGACAAAGGCCGATGAATCATTCCTGTGTACATGATCGTAGCGTGTCCAATTTTGATAGATGTTATGGATATACCCAAATAACAGTATTTAGTCGACCCATAGCGTGTGCAACGCCTATAACTTAGAATAATAACGACACAAGTTTGAATTTTACGGTAAAATTGTCGCCGGATAGTGCCAAAGTAATTTTCTTTAGCTATTCTCACGTAATATGACTATAATTTAATAGGTTACACCTTAAATAATACGTTGTGAAACCTAACAATTATAACTTGAAAGCATGGAACTATTAAGTACGAAGTTGTTTTCATTATTTTTATATTTAAGTTGGAAGCACTGGTTTATGTTATAGTGACGTAGCTTATGCGTTTTTATTATCGATGTCTTGGATAGGTAATTATTTTGAGGGTAATATAAAAGCAATATAGAGGTTCGTACCTTCGACCACAAATAAATCGAAATTGCTTCGCTGGGCAGGTTTACTGGCGAATAGCGGTGGATTCTGTCGCGTGACTGGAATTTTTGAACGCCTCGACCGGCCCGGCTGTGGGCTTCACTGCATTTGAAATGTGATTTATGTCCTTTTGCATTTGGAATGAAATTGCAGATGTTCCGTCTGTCGATGGACGCCGACGGCGACGTCTTTATTAAGTTTCCATATTATTAAATAAATTGTGTTTTAGACGTTTGGCTGTTTGCACCACGTAATGATACTTTTACGTGATTTTTATGAAGTCTCGCCGGTATTGATGTGGTTTTTATTTCGGGAAATTGAAGAGGCATTTTTGGCAGTATGTCACATAATGGCTCGGTGCTTTGCTTTGTAAACCAAATATAGATTTAATCCGTTAGATTAGTATCTGTCAAAATAACCGTTCCAGTCATTTAGATCTCTCAGAAAATTCCTGAAACCCAGCCCGAACAGATTAAAGTTGAAGATAGTAAGTCTAACCAACTTGAAGAAAAGGCTAATCCTCTTAATAAATCCGATTAACTTTCGAACTTTGTTCGAGATCGTAGAAAAAACTTCCTCTGACGATAAGCTGATCCTAAGAATAGCTATAACATGAGAGACAATAATCCGTGTGTTTTCTTAAGTAAAACAAAACATACTATCCGGTACTCCAACAGAATATCCTATCATCCGAAAATTGAACCGTCGACAGCTACTTCGTAGCATAAACTCAGCATATACCCTTTACAAACACGCGTAGAATGGCAACCTTGACTAAGGCAACATCAGAGCGGCAGCGTGTTATGTGAACAAATATTCTAACCGCTCCGTCAACAGCCGAGCTGTGACGAACGGTGACGAACCGACGGCGGATCCAAGATGGCTAGAATGTCATGCAACCACTTCGCTAGTCCCGTTGGTAATAATATTAATGGAGACAAACACGAAACAAGGAAGGTTTGACGGTAAATAACAGTGACGTGACGCGTAATGTAATTTTCATAACGTGAATCTTACTGACGTATTTGGTTTTGAATGTTTCTATTCGAATAACGTGAATAAGGTTGGAGGAGCGATTTTCACGGAATTATTTTAAAATTCGCTTTGATCGTATTCAGACTCACTTAATCTTTTTTACAATGTGTGCGAATGATTTTAAAGAAAGAAAATAAATAAAATTCAGTAACAGTCGCGTACAATATATAAAACTACAATTCAGAACTTTTTGCGATACCTTTATTTTTCATGTTATGATAAATGACTTTCGAATAAAGGATTTATTCCCGTTGGATACCACTTATGAATCCCACTTTTACTATTGCTGTACTGTGCTGTGTGTGCTTGCAATAGTAAAAGTGGGATCCAATGGGAATAAATCGAATAAAGTATTACGTCTAATTTTCAGAAGACTGACAATACAGCTCTAATATTTATTTAAAAACATATTTGAAATGAACAATCATGGGCTTTACATGGATAACGTCAAAACGGCTTCAGTGGTGGGTAGATTACACGTACAGAGAAATTATCAGCATAAAAATGAGAGCAGTTAACTTTTTCCATAACTAACCAAACATTCCGAGAATGTTGTTAGTTGTGCTAATTCTCAACACACTGTTTTTATTTTAGAAATTTCGCTCCCATTTCGGTAATACTAAACAGGTACAGGATACGAGTTTAGGAGGAAATAGATTTTGATATATTTTCATTATTATGTACCTATGCTAGTGACAGTATTCGCTTATTATCCTCGGTTCTTTTCCTTACCTTTGCCCATTGTAAGATTTAGTACAAAAACTGCCATTGTTGGAATTCGCAAGCATGAAAAGTTATGATCCAAAACTTTGCAAGCAACAAACGTTTTCACAGAAATAATAGCCTTTTAGAAATATAGTGCAATAAAAACATTTACCTATCGAGAAAAACATTCGTTGTGCCAGCCCAGTGCCAGGCGAATTTAGGACCTGAGTTGTGAATGTCGTGTCAGACAATCGTATCGTTATTTCGACACTGAAATCATCGATATCGATTAAACTTTTTGTTCACTACACTATATTATAAATGAGAACTAATCTAGGTAACGGTCTAAGTTACTAGCATCGAGGTCGTTTTACGAGTTAAAAGATTAGGTTTCTTAGAGAACTGCCACATGCTAACCCAAAGCAATGTTCCTTATTTTATTCGAAATGGGTAGAATCCTCGGATGCTTTCAATTCAAGTATATCAACTCAAAGCCGTACTGAATCTTCAAATGATTCAGTACGGCTTTGAGTTGATGGACTTGTGTAATCTATCCTGGATGCACTCCGAAACGTAGTACTCGCTTGACCCTAACTTCAACACACACAAAAGACGGTACAAAATAAAACCCTAACACTGCAAAGTCTTCACATCATAAAGAATGATGGAATACACGTCAAATTCAATATTTTAAACCCAATTTCACGTTCATACCTTACCTTTGGACGTGCGATGTATACTGTATAATTTATTTCACTTCATTTTTAGCTCCTATGCAGACGGTGAAGGCGTACAAAGGCGCTATACAAAGCACCAACCATTCGCCGGTTCAGCCTGACGATAAAAATCCTGATGTGGTGCCTCTGGGTAAAGGTAATATAGGTAGATCGATTTTTATTTATCACAAAATGTTTTGTACCCTTTATTTGCTCGATGCAAGTCTTTGCTCTTTGCTCGGCATGTTACTGAACAAATACACACAGTCACTGTTCAGAAACATTGTTTATTTAACAAGTCTTTTAAATTTCATCGCTATTTATTTTCGAGTGTTGTACACATTCATGTCAAAAATAAAAGTTTTAATGAAATTTTTAAGTTAAGATTGATCGCTGACCATTTTATAAATTATTTCATTATAATTTTACTTACATTATAAAACTTTGTTAATTTGGATTGATCAATCATTTTTTTCCATAAATCAGACTTAAATCTGCCTGGTAGATTATCACCCACATTCTTCCAAAGACGAAGCTAGTGATCCTAATTAGACTAAGGGCGACTTTTACAAAAAGGTTAATCATGTTTAAATTTTTATTTAAGCACGTCGCCCTAAGCTAATCATTACGTTTGTTCTCTAGATTTCAATAGCGCCCGAGATTTGGAGCGGCCCCCAGAACCGCCACCTTATGGGGCTGTCATGTCTCCTCCCGTGGGATCTTCAAGGAGTTCCAACAGTCTCCATCATCATGACGTGAGGCCTGTCACACCGCACACACCAATCACTCCTGCGTCTGATGCTCATGTAAGTTATAATATCTGGTTGACCGAGCTTCGCTCGGAATGTCTATAATGTCTATATCTTGGGAACCGAGCTTTTCTCGAACCTGGGACCTTGATAAATCGATTCCTTGAGCCGAAAAACCACTAATCTGTAACTTTCATGAAAATCCTTGGAGCCGTTTCCGAGATCCTGATTATATATAAATATACAAGAATTGCTCGTTTAAAGATATAAGATATTACATTGAAAGTGTAGTATCTCGTGCGGTATGGTTTAGTCAAACCTGTACGGACCAATCGAAAACGAGACCTGGGACACCAGAATGTGACAGAAATATTCAAAAAATAATTTGTTTACCGAAGTGTGTCTCAGTCCAACGTCCACCGCGGTTGGTCAGTACCAAAATCACCAATCTTAGAAAGTAAAATAAAATTTTAAAAAATCATTCGGTGATTATGTAATGAGTTGTAGAACATTGTGACATTTTTCAAGTCAGTCAACATATTTTATTAAAGCGAGTTCAAATTCTAGTCAAATGTTACTCAGGGCTGATTTTTCAATAGTCCGATAACTTTTATTTGAAGAATAAAAATGGCGGTTTGACAGCTTATCTATGTTAAATAATTAGTCAAACCGTTGTTGCTAGTTTAAATCCTCAGATAAAAGTTATCTGACTATTAAAAAATCAGCCCGAAATGTAATGAAATTATCAAAACAGACTGTTGTTAGATGATATTCCCGAAACAGATTTGAATATAGATTTCGCTCATGTGATTAACTGATTAAACTAGCATAATCGGATCATATGAGTACCAGCGTGTCTATGCATTTGAGCGTTGAATTTAATGATTTATTTATTTGTTTGGCTACATCTGTAAATCTAAATAGTAATTATTTACTTTCATTATTGGACTATCTTTGAGAGTTCATAATCCTAATAAGCAATAAGGAGGAAAGTTATTTTTAACTCGGATTTACTTATCAAGTAGGAAAGTTTAATTTTGAGTTAAGATTCAGATTAATGATTCGAAATTTCTGTATTAGCAAAATTACGGTTCAACCTTTAAAACGTGACTGAGTCTTTATATTATTTCGGAACGGTACCATTACAAACTGTTTGGGATGAATTCTACCAAGTTACCTTAGTTTTATACTCCATTTTATCAAATTCCTATTATTTATGATTCTATAATGTACCATCACAGACCCCTGTTTTCTTTTTCCATCTGCAAAGTTAATATTTTTGTTATTTTATACCAGAGCATTGGAACACTAGCAGAAGATCGACGAAGCGTGACCAGTGGGACCTTTTCTAGGCGGAGAGAAGTAGTCACAACCAGAACACCATTACTAGCGAATGCTAGAGAAAGTTGTGTCTAGTCTGAAACTACTATTAGTAAGAATTTGGGCCAAAGGGATCATGTTACAAGTTTGTTTTCTAGAATATTTTTTACTATTTAGGATTAGGTCTGTGATACGGCTTAATGTTTTTTGAGGATTGGCTTAATTTTTACTCATTATTATATTTATTGTAAAAATGTTTAGCGTATTTAACTCGTAATTTTTCACACGAAGTATTTGCTTTTTTGTATAGTTTGAAAGCTTTTTCAAAGAAATAACGATCAATATTTTTGTAAATATACATCGAAGTAAATTGTGAAAGACTGTTAAAACATAATCCCTTTGACGCAAACAATAATGTAAATTAGATAAAAATGTTTGTTTTATAGTCAAATATTCACTTTCAAAAAGAGATATTATATCAATCTAAGTAAATATACCTAAGTGTAATGTTCTGAAAACTGGCACTATTCTGTAATAGGCTATACATACTAATGATCTGATGGTAAACATTATAAATTATGTACATATACGTAACTTGAGGTATGTTTTATTCCTTCGTGATAATAAAACGATGTGTCAGAGTACCTAGTTCAATATAGTTTTAATAAATGAATATTGTATTATTATTTATTTGAACGGTTTACATATACTATGTTTTGTACTTTAAACTCGGACTAAATGCCTTGGGCATTTTCTAGTGTACCTTAGGAGGAAAAAAGTATGATGTAGGTACCTATCGCAGAGGTCTTTCAGATTCTCAGAAAACAGTTTTGTCGGCCTTTCACGATATTTTTATTGCCCTTTTTAGCAATTTTATGACATAGAGTAATATATTAAAAAAATATATATAAACTGTTAAGTCAATAGAAATTTATTTCAACATTCTTCTTATTGTCAAACGCCCACATAATAAAAACGAGATTAT
This sequence comes from Agrotis segetum, assembly GCA_036375495.1. Classification (NCBI taxonomy): domain Eukaryota; kingdom Metazoa; phylum Arthropoda; class Insecta; order Lepidoptera; family Noctuidae; genus Agrotis; species Agrotis segetum. Next base: position 1,736,088 of record JAQSVV010000192.1, read on the forward strand.
CCGTCGGGAATTCACCATGTGGTACATATTATCTAGGTACATAGTGGGTGGTGTGTAGGATGAAAAGCCTTTCAATTTGAAAGGCCTTTTGCCTTTAGAAAACAAAGTTGAGAATCATTTCAGGTTTGAGTTTCACAACCCATTTTTGTTTTTGTTTACAAACAATACCTTGTAAAAATACCTTGTTATATTCAGTTATTTCGAACTTGAATTATTATTTATGTAACGCCAAGCTGTTTGTTATAACCATAATTATTGATAAAAAATCATTTTATAATTTTGGTTATTTGTTTTTTCGTAATTTATAGTACACGCTGGCGAAATAAAATAAAAATATCGAAGGAATAAAACATCTCAGGCGACTAGTCAAGTAAGAAAACTCTACAGACCTACATAGTACACGTGTTCATTATTTCTGTTTTCCCTAAAACTAAGTGTCCTTCTTAAAATATGAGTAGAGTCAATTTTATTTTATTTATGAACCTTAATGTTCCTTATAGGCCATTTTTTGTTTTTAGATAAAATTTTAGAAAATGTTTTTTATTGTAATTTTAAAGGTTAGTTTTTGATTAGCAAGTTTTAGTTTATTTTATATAAATTCTTACAAAACATTTTTTTTTTTATTTGTAAACGATTGTTCACTTGCTTTATTTTTAATTTATTAAAATATTTATTAGTCTTTTTATAAATCGAAATTTTTGTACATTAAAGGTTTCAAATTGTAAATATATGTATACTTTCTGAAACTGGCTCAATAATGTTAAATGTTATAAAATATCATTACAAATTTTAAAATGTTGGTGATTGGCAATTGTTTACGAATATGAGGTTTGTATTTATTTTTATCAAATACCCCTGTTAATGGATTTAAAATACTTTGAAAGGAAAGTAGACAATAAATTTACGACACGTTATTGTTATGTTTTTATTGTTTTTTTAAAGCTTTTATGTGTACTGGACTATTGTCGATAGATTTCAAGGAAATTCACCTGGTAGATAGGATTTGTATTTCTACAAATTTTAGTATGAAGTCTAAATGAAAACAAAGCTTACCTATTGTCGAATTGCCTAACGAAAACAGAACGGGGAAAAAAAAATAATACACTCAGTCTGGTTCTTAATGACTACTGGACTACTTCACTTATGGAGCTTACACATGAATCTGTCGAATCGCGTTATAAAAATGTAAAAGTCTCTTAGTCTCTTTCCTGTAGTCTCTAATTTATAGAAACTGATTGAGGCTACTGAGGGTTCCAAACCGATTACCAAATTCTGGGTCAATTGAAGATAGAATTACCATCAATACGCTAGAAATATATGAAAATGTTTTTTACGCAAGGAAAAAATAGAAAAAGACACTCATAATAATATGTTAAAACATGTAGAATTTATGGATTTCTTGGCCTTTCTAAGGATCTTAACCATTTATTCTTGGGAAAGTTATTCCGTCTCTGTAAATGTCACCAACACGATACAGAATATAAATATGTAAGAAGAGACATAACTATCTATAAAGAAAAATACTTCCTCGTGTCTACGTGACCAGTCACAGTTTAATATGTTTATTTTTATTATTATTAGATTCCCATATTGTATGATATCAATTAAATAGAATTGGTTGTTTTTCTTGTTCAATGAATCAAATAATATTATTTTACAATTGTTTTGTTTAATTGGTAGGATATTTTTGCTATTATTTATTTAAAATCGGTACCTATTTCTATTAAATTATAACAATTTAAAAATAACAAATACGCAAGACATTTCCAAAGCATTTATTTTTTATCCATGATTGAAATAAATATTAAATTTCGCAGATCATAAAATAGCTACATATCTATTCCTTCAACTATAGATACCTACATCGCAACGTGAAAGTAGTTAATAAGTAAGTAATAAATTATAATTGACTTTGAATTTCTATAAATTAAATAAAAATGAATACACTGTGATGCTATAAAATTTATAACTCTTTAAATTATGAATTACATTCATAATAATTATTGTAAGTGTAAATAATAATATGAAAGTATTGTCGGTTCTAGGGTATTGAGAAAATGGCCCTAGGGAAATACTTTAGAAATTTTGTGTATTGTAAATAGTACTAACTTATATGTGAAGGAATATAATTATAAATAAAAACAATTTAATGTTTAACAAATCCGCTAGTTTATTTGCGATATTATTATTTTGTAAAGTCGAAAGATAGTTTCAACTTTGAAATTACTATTAATTAATGTTGTTTTTTTTTTGTATAAAATACAATGATTACTATGTATTTTCAGTGCAGTCAGAGACAAAGTCATCAGTCAAAAAAGATGTTTAATTCAATAACTTTGTGACATCTAAAGTTTTCATAACGTAAATACAACAGAATTTATATAAAACGAATTACTAATCTAGCAAGTACGATTTTGTCTGCAGTAAAAATAATATATATTAATTAGGTCTACAGAAGTTTTGTTTCTGATTGTAAGAATATATCAAATGCGTTGAATTAACAAAAAATATGGTTTATTAATATTTAAAAATAGTCCGCAATATTTAATCATACAACAGTGATTTAAAAAAATAGACAATCCAAAAGAATATTAAATAAATGCTAATTCTTTGTAACCATGGATGTCTTTCTGCCCTACAAAGTACTCCGTATATTACATTATAAGAGCTGTAATTTAAACAAAAACTTGAAAATTTTACTAGCACGAAACAATTTTAAAGTTGAAGGTAAAATGTGTCCACATTTCAAATAGAAGTTTCATATTAAAACGTAATGTGGCTACGAGGACATCACTTACAGGTCGGCGGTATAAAGTGCATTTCTACGTACACTATATGTGGGTAGGTGGGAGTTTCTCATGAATTTTTTTTTCATGTTATAAAATTCACGGATATTGCTCCACATTTACACAAAACATTGGGGACTATCAAAAACGACATGTTGTTTCAAAATTGTACATTTTAAAGTATATATTTGTTTATAAATGTCTCTACAAAATAGTTACGTTTGTATAAATGCGTATAATTTCGGTGATTTTTCAAAGACTTCTTGACATATCGTAATTATTAAGATATGTGTAATAATACTTCTTGGAATAAATTTGCTTATCGGCAAATCATTTTGGTGTTTTATTTACTGCAATAACGTTTTCCAGGAATATTTTTTGATAAGTTCCCAGATCCAGTAAATCAATTGTTTAAAATGTGTTTTTTTTTATTTCATTTTGACACTCATGTTCTGGTTAATTCTATTTTTCCCTACCAAGCAGTAAACAAAGTAATACTTTAAAGTTTATCACCCCCGCTTATAAACATCTACAATAGTTACCAAAACCAAGACATGTTATTTATTTCCCAACAGAAAGGTCTCATTTCTGCCAAGGCAGAATTGAATGGAGCTAAGAAGATACATCTTTATACGGGAAGTATAGCGGAAGCAATTCTTACAATGTGTCTGGAAGATTCCCGCACTTTTCTTGTCCGCTCTATGTGTTATAGCTTTAGCAGAAATTTGGCCGGCAGGTCAAAGCATTAATTAACACTACAAAACAGGTACCTACTTAAAATACCTATAATCGCCTTACGACCAACCTCCAAACAATATCTGAGGAACATAAATGGCTCAGTTGCTCCATCCAAGCCGGTCAACGGAGGTCGTTTAGCGGATCGTTTGATTTGTTCGAAGCTGTCAAGTGCGGTTAGGACGGACTGCAAGCCGGCACTATAGCATTCTGGCACTACAGCTCTCTAGAACTACAGCATTCTGGCACTACAGGGCTCTGGCACTACGGTACTCTGGCAGTTATGCACTCGACGACAACGCTTGAAGCCGTCCAATTAATCTTGCTTTAAATGACTCATTGGCCACGAATGTACTAAAGTGTACCACTGTTTCTGGTTGAGTGTCGGTTGTGTACTAAGTAAGATGTATTTGTATACTGAAGAGTGATTGATCTGTTGTAGGGTCGTTGATGCTGTATCACAATAGAGTTGGATTTGAGGTTTAAAAGATGGCGTTACGTCAAAGCGTGTTCAGTGTTTCTAAATAATTCCTTATTCACTCAAATAACGGAAGGTTACGTCTTTTATATATTTCGACAAATTCATACATACTTAGATTTGTGATTTTGCGACTGATTTTGCATCAGAAGTAAAATAACAGAGGAAACAATCATTAATGGCCTGAGTTGCTTACACCCGCTATCATTATTCGTAACTTTTCATTTTTAACAACAAAAGTTTTGATAAAGCTTTTTATGAACTCGTGATAAAAACACAAAATAGAAGAAAAAAGACGTAATAATTCAACCAAATGTCTAAATACGGCACATACATAGACAGGAGACGCGCCCCCAGGCACTCATAAACACGCAACTTTGCACAAGTTCTTTGAGTGGTAATAAAATAAATTCCGCCCAACAAGGTCATCGTTAAATGGCAGATATATTAAATATATCATGGTGTAATTGTATGCTATTGAGGAGTTCCAGGAAAAAATAAGTGGAAAATGAGGAATTATGAGTGGCGTAATAAATCAATGTCATTAACTTCGGAATAGATTGGCATGAATACTGAATTACGGAATATTTGGGACTGGCCAAGTTAGGAAATCAGTGTGACGAGCACTCAAAATTTCAGAATTTCGAGCACAGGCCGATCTTCCGGGTTAAGCCGAGCTTGCCGAGGTTGGTCTGTGGATGAGTGACCATCTGTCATAGCGAGTTTCCTCCGTGCCTCGGAAAGCACGTAAAGCCATTGGTCCCGACTGTCATTTATAGATCTTTGACAGTCGTTACAGTTAGTCAGAAGCTGTAAAGTCTGACAACCACTCTAACCATGGGGTATCGTATTGCCCAGTTACTGGGTTGTGGAGGTCCGACAGGCAATCCCACCATGTTAAATACTGATATTCAGCTGCATCTGGTTCGATTGGAAGCCGACCCCAATATAGTTGGAAAAGGGCTAGGCAGATGATGATGATGATGAGCACTCAAAATTTCGTAGAAGTTTGGCACCTTCATTGACCACTGGCTCAGACAGTGCCTCTTGGTTTTCATAGTTGCAGTCCTATGGAGATACCGCAACAAACCCCTGAGCAATTTACTTTTTTCTCTTTTGATTTAGACGAACGTTATTCAGGGGTTAGCCATAAAATTATTATATTATCCAGTTGATAACAATCATATCAACTGGATAATATAATAATTTTATGGCTAACCCCTGAATAACTCACGCATCAAAATCTGTATGAATTATTTTTTGTGCATTCGCTTTTACGAAAAAAGTTTCAGGATTCCCAAACCCGAAACTGTGCGTGGTTGCACCCGCGGGTATAAGCTACTCTCATTTAATCCATAATCTACTCGATTCGATCCGTTATGTTAAAAGTTTTGAATTGAGAGTTCTGACAAAAAATTCAAATCTAGACTCAACCATAGCTAAGTTGCAACCAATTTAACCAAAACACCAATGAAAAGACTCAATTACAACTCGACACAATTTCAAACATTCGAACACCAAAAATCCTTTCCCATTTGGGTGCTTCAATTTAAAATTTTTGATCGAAGTTGAACTTCTTCCAACATTGGAGCTATTTGAAGAGATTGCGTTCGCCACCTGATTGTCCCTGTGATAAGAATTTTTATACGAAGTTTGTTTTTGTCTATGCTAATATTATAAAGGAATTGAGTTTGTAAGGATATAGAGGGAAAAACTTCAAAAGACATCTTTCCCCAAAAAATATAAATTTTCAGGAAACTACAAATATCCGAGTCTCATAAACTATATTTGGAACTGTCATCCTCATCATCATCAACCTAATAGGTGGCAGTCCTGGACATAGGCCTCTCCAATTACACACCATTTCACTGAATCACCGGCTAGTTTAGAATAAAGGTAGCGTGTCAAATGCAGCATATTTCATGGAACAATTTTTCTGTTTATGTCTAGTAAGGGCGATCCCACTAGAGATTGTCGCGTGTGGATCAGTTTTACTGCTTTAGTTTTTTATGATGTGGAAACTACAATGAATTCTCTATATTGCTTTTAAGGTCGTGAAAGTAGAAAGCGTATGGAAAATGAATAATTTATCAAGGACTTCGTAGGTACTCATATTTGATTCACTTTGTTTTTTAGACTCGTAAAAGAAATGTTCAAGTTGAACCATCGACTGCATGTCACGCAGCGTGCTATGAAAATATAGCTGGGATCTCACTAGGGGATAAAATCCGGAACAAGGTTATCCGGAATAAGGGAAAAGTCACAACAATTGTGTAAAACTATAGCTAGATTATGTGGCAGTGGGCTTGTCAGGTCATCTCTGTCGCAGAAGCGACTACCTGGTGAAGTATAAAAGTGCTCGAATAGAAATTGCGCATAAGTGGACATAGTGTGGAAAGCCGATCTAGAAATAATGATGACCTGAAGAAGGTAGGTAGCAGTGGCTGGATGATAAAGACTGCTGATCCCACCTGTGGATTGCAATAAGCTAACATGACAATGAAAAGAAACGAAGCTGAAAAGGACTTGTTTTTCCCATCACTGAACTACTAACAGTGATGCCAATGTTCAGCAGTGGACGTCCTATGGCTGAGATGATGATGATGATGATGATGATGAACTACAGTATGTAGTATGTTTTTAGGCCACACCATGGCCATGCCTGGGAATCTTTTAGTTACGAAAATAATAAAAAACAAAGTGTTACTTTCATTTCATTCACCTCATTCCACATTTACAAAGTGTTACTTTGTATCATTATCAAACAAACTCTTAATCAGAATGATTACGATTCAACAGCCTTCAAAAAATGCTTGAGTTAGGTAAAAAGTAATTTAGCTAAGTTGGAGGCTTCTTTACATAAAACCAGCCCCTAACCGAGGTGAGTGAAACGCGTAATCTTTGTAACAATGACTACAGCTTAGAGGCAGGATCTTTTTGTTTTTATTTGTTTGTAAAAACAATGGGAGGCCGTTAATAACGGTGTTTAGATATGATTACAGGCAGCTTTGTGTTTTTTTTTCAAGGGTTTTAATTTTCAAGAGTTTTGTTATCATGTGGTGGTGAATGAAGAGATTAAGTTAGAAACTTAACTTATTTCATGAGCAAAAAACCGATGTTGAATTAATCCTCGCCGATCTAGATTATTTTTTTATGGCATATGCTATTGGAGAATCTATTGGCAGAAATAGGCAGGTCGTAACGGTACAGATATTTGGTTAATCTAAAGGTGAAAAATAATTTATCTCATACCCAGCTCGTTAAACTTATGAAAAAACTCTCAATCAACTCAATTTTATTTATTGACTTTTGGAGGCCGAGAAGAAGGTAGCCTGCCGCTTTCGATATCTTGGCACGATCTAGGTAAGTGGGACAAACTAGGTGTTAATCAATTTTTTTCACCTAGGAAAACGCAGGTGAAATAATTCACGAACACCACATAAACGGAGACCTGAGCTCATTGAAATTGATTCTCCCTGGTGAACTATGGCACTTTTGATCAAAATAAGCTAACATAAACAATTCTACATCTCGTAAATAAGTGGGTATGGAACAAGCCCCTTATGCTATAAATATCAAGCGAGAGCACACTGTTGTTCTTTAGTTGGCTTGGCAGTTGGCGCCACTCAACTGGCTTCCGATCTCGACTTATATCACTATCGATTACCGTAAGTTCGTATCGGGTGAAAGCCTGTAGCAGTTGATTTTCAAGGGCAGTGATATCTTGTTGACTAAGTTGGTAGAAACGGGTTTTGAGATTTTTTGATTGACCTGCCTTAATGCCGCTATTTTAGGTTCGATTGTTGTGAATTGGATACCGTAAGGAAAGACATTTCAGAAAAAAAATATCTTACTATTCTGGTTTGTATTAATGTCAGACATTAATTTATGTAGGTTTTATCTGTGGAAAATTAATAGTCAAAGAAAAACGTAGTGAAATCCATATCTTATCTGCGAGCCTAAAGTAAGGTCATGAGCTGCGTCTGCTACAATCTTCAGAAGAAGCTACGAGCCTACGCTCACTGGCTACGCGTGCTACGATCTACAGATAGCTACGAGTCTACGGTCACTGGCAAAGTGGCTACGCCTGCTACGATCTACAGAAAGCTACGAGCCTACGCTCACTGGCTACGCCTGCTACGATCTACAGAAAGCTACGAGCCTACACTCACTGGCTACGCGTGCTACGATCTACAGATAGCTACGAGCCTACGGTCACTGGCTAAGTGGCTACGCCTGCTACGATCTACAGAAAGCTACGAGCCTACGCTCACTGGCTACGCCTGCTACGATCTACAGGAAGCTACGAGCCTACGGGCACTGGCTACGCGTGCTACGATCTACAGAAAGTTACGAGCCTACGGGCACTGGCTACGCGTGTTACGATCTTCAGAATAGAGTGATATTTTTGAGCGTTTTGGCACCTTCACGTATACTGATGACTTCACGTCACGTGACTCTTATCATACAAAGTATTTTATTAAGTCTGTGATAGTTTTTTGAAATAGCAAGTTTATCATTTCTAAACATTCATTCAAGAAATCTGGTCGAATTATATTTTTGAAAGATTTGTGCTTTAAATCTCATTATGCGAAAAAATAGGTTTTTTTTTAATCAAGTTTTTTAGTTGATGATAAAAAAATAACCATGAAACAAGTGTTACTAGAAACTTACTGACGCGTGAAAAATATTTATGAAAGCAAAGCCATCGTCCAAACACCAATTCAGTTCAGAAATATAATTGGCCTCAACTGAATACCGATCTCGGTTCCGATTGGTCGATCGCGCGCAGTGGACCCGTGAGATTCATTTAGGTAATTGATACATACGCCCCGTCAATTTAACGATGGACTGTTACGGGTGCATTTACCTTACGTGCGAACCATCGGAACCTAATTGCGGATAGTTTTCGCTTTACGAGTTCCGATAGATGTTAGAGATTTTTCTTTTCTATTTAATTTAATAGGCTGGATATATGTGGCTGCGTGGGGAAAAGACCTGTAAGTATGTATCTGTGGAAAAAAATCTTATCCCAAGTGTATGATCTCTTGCTGGGTCATACATGAACGATAGGATGATGGTGGAAGAGAATAAAAGATGGTTTGGTACTGAACACTGATGTATTAAAATCGTACCAATTGATAACTGTGAGTACACGCGGCGGCGACCGAACGCGAACTAAGGTTTATTGCGCACGCGGTACAAAACTGCTTGATTAACGTAAAAAGATACAATATGAATTATTGTACGGTTGGACCGTACATGCTCCCAGGCACGAGAGATTAAGGTACACATAAAAATACAAAAATATTAAGGGCAAAATGAAAACATAACAAAATGTAAGTTCTTAGAGAAAGCAATGACATAAAATCGAAAGCACAATCTAGGTAGATACGTGATAAACTTAAAGTCTCTAAAAGTGTTATTCGTTTTCACTGAAAATAGATTCACGGAACACAGGCGACGTAGCCTTGTTTTGTTTACGCGCACTGATTTGACTCGAAATTGTATTGAGCTCTATTTCACTGGGTCCCGGTTGCTCATTGACACTGATAACACAAGCACTCTGAAGCTGCTGATGAGGAGAGCGAGCGGGCAGAGCCACGCTGCGCACTCGTCGAAGGCGCCGCCACACGTGCACGGCTCCCGCCGCGCACAGGGCGAACGCCATAAGGTATATCACTGTGTAGTGGTGCACGTCGTGATACGAGAAGCCTTCGTCATAATCTTCATCAATGCTCGTTATATCCTTCATCGTACTCAACTTATCATGGAGTTCTTTTATTAGACCTTGGGTCTCTATGTGAGTATGGTCAGATTGTTCATCGATCGCACCAATAGGTATCGATAAGTTGATTATGTTGTTTATGGGTGGGATGTCAATCCTCAGAACATCTGCTGTAGTATTCAGAGTATTAGACAGCTTTTTATGTGAATAAACTGTGTAAGTATCGCCTTTGATGACGCAGCCATCGCCGAGCATGATAACGCCGGCTTTAGTTAATTGTTCGGCCGTAACTTGATACTCGCATATGATTCGCACAGAGCACGGTCCGCAGCAAAAATATAAATATGTGTTTAATTTGTTGAGTTCTATCCAACGGTTTGTGCAAATAGTGGATGCTGTTTTGTAATCACAACTAGATGGTGTTATGATTAACATAAAAAACATGAGAGCGATGTAAATAAAATTGCCAATTTTTCCCCTCCGACGGGTTGATTTATTTTTCGTTGGTTCTGTTTCATTGGATCCAGAAGGTTGATTGGTCTGGTCCTTTTTTCTTGTAATATTATTTTGCTCTGCATTGTTTTCAGGCTGTTGGTCGTCGTGGACTGGCAACAAGGAAAGTCTTGTGATAGGCCTCCTGATTACCCCATTTTTTGTTTTCACTGATACCACACGAAAATAGCCGTCCATGCCGGGGTGTAACTCTACGATTCTACCTAAGGCCCACTTCCCAGGTGGTAAGTTAGCGTCTTGGATGATAACTATGTCGTCAATCTTTAGGTTCGATCGTTGTTGCCATGACGTAATTGCATTAGGATTGCATCACACTGCGATATCTTTGTTGTATTTGAACATATGTTGCTCAGATGATCGACGTATTTCTTAAGTAGATCAAATCCATGCCAATAGGGCTTCATATCATAATATACAATCAACTTCCACTCGTCTCGTTCCAGACGCATGTTGGAAATTTTGTCGAAATAAATGCTTTGATTGCTATTCAATGGTGCTGTACATACTTGATTAAAGTGTGCTTCGCTTTTCTTAGCTCAGTGATTGTAAGAAAAGACGGCTTTGATTGTAATTTTGACGCTGTAGCACGTAGTATCCACGCAAGTATACGAGTTGATTTCGCAAAACTGCTATACTTGCTCAGTATTTCTGCGATGACGTCATCTGAATGTTTTTGCGAGGCGGTGACTTGTTGTGCTATTTCTCTCATTTCTTCGCAGGTTTTATAGATAGGGTTTTCCTTTGGTTGGTTTTCATCGAATGAAGGTAACCATGAGGGTCCTTGCCACCATAGAGCATGTTGTTTAAGTTTATCTACAGACATGCCTCTACTGGCGCAATCAGCTGGGTTATCTGAGGACTTTACATAACCCCAGCAGTTTGATGGTATGATATCGGTCACTTGCTTGACTCTATTGGCAACGAAACGCTTCCAGCGACTTGGGTCACCTTGAAGCCATCCCAGTACTGCTGTTGAGTCCGACCATGCGAAGATTTTGATATTGTGCCCAACCAAACATTGTGTAACTGTGTGCATTAACTTTGATAGTAGTACGGCTGCGCTCAGTTCCAATCTAGGTAATGTGATACTTTTGTTTGTAGGAACAAGCCGCGCCTTTCCAGTTACTAATGATACTGATGAGAATTGGTTGGCATCTTCATGTTCGTATATGCAATAAATCACACAAGCGAATGCTTTTGTTGAAGCGTCACAGAATCCGTGCAGCTCGATAGTTCCATTCTTGTGACACTGTAGCCACCTTGGTAGCTTAAGTTCATTGATGTTTTGTAGATCATGTGTCATTAGTGACCATTGCTTAACAATCCCTTCCGGAACTGGATCATCCCATTTAAGTTGTAACTGCCACACCGCTTGGAATAATAGCTTAAGTTTGGTGGTGATTGGAGACAGCCATCCCAAGGGATCAAAAATTTTGGAAATATCTGATAGAAGAGATCTTTTTGTCACAGTTTTTGATGATGACACATTAATCTTGCTTTGGAATGTGAATTGGTCTTCAGTAGGGTGCCAGCGCAACCCCAGAGTCTTGGTCGACTCTTGGTGACGAAAATCAAATATCTCATCTGTTTTGCTGACGTCATCGAGTAACTCTACCTTGTTCGATGACCATTTGCGGAGATTGAAACCTCCTGATTTCAGAAGATCTATTAAATCCTTCTGCAACTGCTTTGCTTCTTGCAGGGTATGATGCCCACTTAGAAGGTCATCCATATAGAAGTCTTCTTCTAAGACCCTTGCTGCTGCTGGGTACTTGTGGCGTTCATCATTTGCTAACTGTTTAAGCGTCATTATTGCTAAGAATGGCGCCGCTTTTGTACCGTATGTGACGGTCATGAGTTCGTATTCACGTAGAACTTGATCTGGAGAATCACGCCATACAATTTTTTGATACTTCAAGTCATCCTTGTGGCAAAGAATCTGCCGAAACATTTTTTCTAGGTCGGCAGTGTATGCAAATTCGTATTGCCTCCATTTTAAAATCAATGAAAACAAATCCCTTTGTAAGTTAGGTCCACTATACATTAAGTCATTTAAACTTAGTCCCGATGATGTTTTCGCTGAGGCGTTGAAAACGACCCGCAGCGCAGTTGTCGTGGAATCTGATTTCATTACACAATGGTGTGGTAAATAGCAACTGACTTGATTTTTGCTGTGTATGCTTTCTTGCATGTGGCCTAATTCGATGTATTCATGTATGAATGATCTATAGGATGTTTGAATATTAATGTTATTAGAAAATTTCTTTTCGAGTTGATAAAATTGTCCAATGGCCTTGTGTTTGGACTCTCCTAATTTTTCCTCAGTGTTTGCTTTCAGAGGTAATCTGACGATGTAGCGACCATCTTCTGTTCTTGACGTACTTGCTTTGTAACGCTGTACGCATTCATGATCTTCTTCTGATAACTTATTATGATTGTCGTCAGCAATATCTTCGATAGTCCAGAACCTCTGAATATCATCTATATTGTTTAGGACAACGCTACATTGATATGATATTACGTTCCCACTTATAATCCAGCCAAGGCGTATTTGTTGCGCCACTACCTGTGAATTGTTCTCCTTGATGAGGCCATTCATGATAATTGATGAGTAAATATCAGCTCCAAGTAATATGTCGACTGGACGACTTAGGTTATATTCAGGATCCGCTAAATTCACATGTTCAAGACAAGCCCATGATGGCCTTTGGAATGAACGATTGGGCAGATTGTAAAGTAGAGTTTTCATGATAAGTACCTCAGTGGAAAAAGAGAAGTCTGTGTGCTGTGCGGATGCTTCAATTTGTATAACACCCTTGCAGTTACTTTCCTTAGTACCAACTCCCATTACAACTCCCTTGCATGCTCGTCGAGGAAGTCCCAATCGTTGTGCAGCGTCTTCAGTGATGAGTGATACTTGGGATCCCTGATCTATTAAAGCACGCATAGGGTAATATACCCCATTAACCCCCATAACCTTGATTTGAGCTGTTGCCAACAGGGTTTCAGATATTTCTGGATTCGACACGTGTGTGACGTTTTTGTGTTCACATAAAGCTGATGTGCTAGCGTTAGCTTTCAAGTTACTGGAACGTGAGAAAGTATCATGTAGCAAAGTGTTGTGAGCACCTTGACATTCACGACATCTTTTATCGGAAGTACATGCTTTACCTTTATGATCATAAAGACAGTTTTTGCATAAATTCAGTTTATTGACTGTCTTGCATTTAGAATCCGATGTCGATTCTAAGAAAGTTTTGCAACTGAATAAACGATGATTTTCGCCGCAAACTGGACATTTCCATTGCTTTTTAGTCGCAGAATTGTTAGAAAATGATCTATTGGATTTATGGAAATGCTTCTTGCTGTTGGGCTCTTGCTGAGATTTGTTATCTGATTTTTGCCCATCCTGCTTGCGCCGTGATGCTTCTAATGACGTAAACTTGTTCTCTAGAAATCCCAAGAATTCACTCAATATTGGCAATTCTCTTGGGTTTTTCAGGGAATCCGTGTAGTCAGAGTGGGTCTGCTGATCCAGTTTCAATGCTAGTATATGAACTATAAATGGATCCCACGTTACTATGTCAACACCAAGGTTCTTGACCGCATTCAAACACTCGTTAGTAGTGTCATACAGTTTTTTGATTTGTGAAGCTGATTGCTGTTGCATAGTTGGTAATGATAAAAGAATGTTGAGATGAGAACTGAATATTAACTTCGTGTTATTATATCTGTGGTTTAATATGTCCCAACAGACCTTATAGTTCTCTGTGCTAATATGTAAGTGCTGGATAAGTCTCTCCGGTTCTCCCCTAAGCTTAGCTTTCAAGAACTGCATTTTCTGTGCGCAGGAGATAGAACGATTGCTATGAATTGATTCCGTGAATAAGTCCTTAAATGCTACCCATTGATGATAGTTCCCGTTAAATGTTGGGATGTCCATCGTTGGGGTACTCTTCTCACGGTGAGAGACAGACCACATCTTACGGTTGATAGATTTCTTGATATCACGATAAAGTTGTTCGTAATTGCTAAACGACTCTTCGTATTCTTCATTTTCTTCAAACAGCTCGCTATCAATCTCCCAATGTAAGGAGTCGATTGTTGACCATCTTGATTGAACTGTTTGCAAAATATCTTCGAACTCCCATTTCTCCGATATTTTCTCTAAATCTATGATAGCAACGGTACGCGAGAATGCTTTAAAATCCGGCTCGAAGGACCAAAAATGTATGATCTCTTGCTGGGTCATACATGAACGATAGGATGATGGTGGAAGAGAATAAAAGATGGTTTGGTACTGAACACTGATGTATTAAAATCGTACCAATTGATAACTGTGAGTACACGCGGCGGCGACCGAACGCGAACTAAGGTTTATTGCGCACGCGGTACAAAACTGCTTGATTAACGTAAAAAGATACAATATGAATTATTGTACGGTTGGACCGTACACCAAGAATAATATTAACTTTAAGTGTGTTATTGTAGCAAAATGTAAGTTCACGTAGCCCTAAGATTTTAATTTTAAAAATAAGTGCCAATACCCAAAAATAAATAGAAACTATTGGCCCAACCCTTCTTTGCCAGACCTTAGATAAAGTTTGAATGGCTCCTATCTGTTAAGCCGGGACCTACCATACCTATATAGTTCTAGTTTCATAGCAATTCACTGAAATTAGTTTGTTGATTTTGGAGATTAGCATCTACAAACATAGCTAAGGGTATAGGTCATAGGTACCATCGCAGGTCCTCACCGGACACGGAAGTTTCGGGAGGTACCTGTGCCTGATGGGGAAGGAGGAAACGCCCGGGTGCCACCACTGCGAAGATCGCCCGGAGGACACAGAAGAGCATACGGTGCAAGACTGCCCAGCTTGGGCAGTGCACCGACGTGTCCTCACGGCGGCGATAGGCGGAGACCTCTCGCGCCCGGCATTGGTTGCGGCTATGCTGCGGGGCGAGATGGAGTGGGAAGCGGTCTCCTCCTTCTGCGAGGCAGTAATGCTCGTGATGGAGGAGGCGGGCCGCTTGAGAGAGAGGACAGCGTCCTCCCTCCGCCCCAACCGCAGTGGTAGGCGCCCGCTGCGTCAGACGTCAGCAGATGATCTCCGGCCACCGTAGGCGCGGGCATGCGGGTAGCGAGTAAAGGGCAACTCGCTGCCCGACCATGGACCATGCCCGGGTCGACGGCGCGTTGTGTCCCACGCGCGCCTCTCAGAGGGCCAAAGCCTGCCGGGGTCGCGGGATTATTTCCTTACCGTGACCCCGGAACATAACGGGCTATTGAAGGACACCGTGGATTTTAGTCAGTAGAAGTCTGACAGTCCCTCCCGCCCTGCCCGGGGCCGGAGGACTCATTTGATGATTTTACCACGCTAAAATAAAAAAGGGTATAGGTACCATACGTTCCGTCAGTTCAATAATGTACGATTTGAAAACGGTTTGTTTTTACCTTTATTAGATAATTGTGTTTAGATAATTGTAAGCTAATAAAATGACGTGTCAAATATTTGCATTAGAATTTATAACGAATTTAGATTTTTTCTTTGTTATCAGAAAGGGCTCATTTACAACGGGTTAGCGTTAGCGCTCACTTTTATTTGATTGAGCGAAAAATATACTTGAAATATTAATATTGGATACCGGATATTACTGTAAAATATAGCATACCATATAATTAATTTCAATTACATTAAAGTCCCCCACAAGTGAAAAATCCCTGTTGAAATCAAACGCAATCTATCTCACTCCAAACATATAATTTTTGGCCGTAAATTTTGATGTTATTTTAAAAATATCTTTGATTAAAAATATCTCAAATTAAAATCATCATCAAAATCCTTTGGTACTTGATTGATGTTAGGATGTTTTGTTTATCCACGTTTCTAATTACTCACAAAGCTTCAAACAAAACGATTCGTTGAAAGCAATGCTTAATTATTTACGATTCAAACATTTGTACAAAAAGCACAGTAATATCCGGTATCCAATAATTAATATTTCACGTATATTTTTTCGCTCAAACAAATAAAAGTGAGCGCTAACCCGATGCGATAGTGAAATACGTTTAGTGCTGCGCTTACGTGTGGCGTTAAATTGAAGGGAAAAGCACATCAATTACATATGCACACAGGCCCAGAGGTCGGGGCACGCAACGCTGCCACCCGGACCGTTGGCTAATTCGAGCAAAACTGGTTGAAGCGAGATATTACCGGTCGGAACCGGTTTGCGTCGGTTATTACAAGATCGCGCCGGACGGAGAGACCCCGGGCGTTTTTGCGCTTGAACGACTACCGTTTGAGGAACGCGGCTGATTGCTTTCGAATTTTGAATTGGATCGTTTCAATCGTTTAGATAAAGAGGAGAATTAGCAGGTTTTGCGTTGGTTATTTTATAAGCTTATTATTTTGTTTACGCGTTCATGTTTTGGTCACCCGTTTTCTGGGTTTTGAACTGTAAACCTCACCTATCAGCGGTGTGTGCTATGAGTGAGCTATCTGTCGCCGATCAACAAGTCTATTCAGTTATAGATAACAATGTGTTTATGTAAAAATCGCTTCGGACGCGCTCTAAACTCTGGTTCTATACCAGAGTTTCGGAAGTCCTATTTTATACAATATTCGTAAATAACAGCAAAAATGTGTTAAGTTATGTTATGTCCATACCGATGCGAGGTCTGTCAATGATTGGACTATTGACAAAGAAGTGTAGAAAATGCTCAAAATGAATGTAATAATCCGGTAACGATTGAAAAGTGATTAAATTGGCAAAATTAAAATATGATTCAAAAGTAACAAAAGACTCAAACCGCACAACTTAAAACCGTCGATCCCCACAGTAGCCAACATTAAAATGACCAATTCACTATATTCATTGAACGTTTTCTATTACATGGGCATCATGTTGTCTCATACAGATCCAGTGAATTCTTCCTCCCCGTCAATTCAGGCTTTTTCACTTACCTTATTGTTGCCGTTGAACAATAGGCTTTTGCTCCTCTCTTGTTTTTGTCTCCTAGTCCATTGTGACAGTGCCTTATCGACGAGCTGTGTGAAAGACTTATTGTGGACCTTTTAATTATTATTTCGTAGGTAAATCATTGTGTTTAGTGTCAGTCTGGCTGTGACGGCACGATAGGTAATTACTATGGATCGGTAACTGTGTACTCATTAAGGTGTATGTTGGAAAATTATTTTTCTCTCTGTGTTCATTCTCTGCGTTTGTTACGTGTAATAATGGTTTATATGAAATAATTAAACTCTTTTATTTTGCATAGCGATGTACTTTAATATTATTTAATAATATAACAATTGGCATACTGGATCAAATATAATATAACAGAAAAAAAACTGGCTTAATTTAAGTGTATCTTAAAGAAAACTGACAGTAATTTAATTGATGGACTCGAACATAATTGGAACACTTTTCTGTTATTACATTAAGATATTTTAGACCGACTGTATTAAGTCCAAAATAAGTATAATATACAAGACGTTTAATACTGTAGATTTCATGTAGAAAATTTTATTTTTGTAAACATGGGAAAAATATCCAATTTCACACAAAATTAATTCGTGGCTTCTTTTTTCCACGTTTCTACTTATTCACAAACGTGTTTTGATTTATTTTTCCTTGTTTTTCTTCATGTAAGCAAGAGAAACGTGTCGAAACATGGAGTTCGGAGATTTTTCGAGTGACAAGAATTTTCCACACAATGTCAAAATAAAAATACAATATTAGAAAGACTTACTCTAAATTGTTTTATAAACTCTATGGGACCATTTCACATTCGAATTTAGTTGCTAGAATTACTGTATTTTTTAAAATACCTACTGTAGTTGTATTGTAAAATAATTACAATGAATTATAAAAAATGACAAAATGACTTCTGATTTTGACCACACGTAATGGCTGTAATCAAACTTGCGTAAGGTGTGATAAAAAAGCTTATCGAATGTCTTACCGGTTTTGATAGGGCATAATTTTATTTGACGATAACTTTTGAAATGATAGCTTCTTCAAAATTTCAAAAAACTTTTGTCAGTTACGATTGCAATAAATTGAAAACGATCCATAACTACTTAGAGGTTAAAAACGATGATAAGAAGACTGATCGACTTCACCTTTGTTTAATTTAATGTTAAAACATTAAAATTTTAATTCATTACTTGATAAGAATTTTACGAGATAATATTTTTATCACAAAGCAGTGGTAGTTCAGTGGTAACGGCCCCAATTCACGAGTTGTATAGACGCCAGCACATCAACCTACCTCAATCTATCAAATTTTTTCAATAGATTTTCAACCTTGTCACAATAGAGGAAGATGAAAATGTGACGGATTCAGCGTCTGTACAAGCGCCATAATCAAAGTTAATATTCCACAACTATCACAAAACGCCATCTAGTACCAAACTAGGCAGAGCTTGTGTTATGGGTACTAAACAACTGATAAACATACGTATATATTTCTAAATACATAAATATAATATATAAATTACACCCAGACACAGAACAAATGATTGTGCTCATCACACAAACATTTTGTCCTGGGTGGGAATCGAACCCACGACCTCCGACATAGCAGTCAGGGTCACTAACCACTAGACAAACAGGCCAGTCACAGTTAAACTTAATGAATATTCCGTTAGCGTTTGTGACGATGCCAGATTTAATTACTGCTTATTGTCATGTAAGAATCATAGCATTTATTAGCTATCATGCTTACTAATTAACGAACTTTATTCACAATCCCTTATCATCAACCGCTCAGGTATTGGATCCCGATCAAAGCACTTCCAACTTAGCTACAGGCGGGGTACAACGGGTCAAAAAGGCTGTTTGCTAGGGCAGCGTGTAAAGCGTCCGATTGCGTCCAATCACTGGGACGGTCACCCTGATTGAAACGTTTGCTACTGTATTTACAGTGTTTTGTTTTCAACTGTATTTTCTTTCTTTCATTTGTTTTTTTTTTCCCTCTATAGGTAGTTTTTACTCGCCGTTATCGCTTAAACATATTTTTTTTACCGTGATTAAATCGTCAAATGTGTCCTTCCACCCAGGGCAGGGCGGGAGGGACTATCAGACTCGTGCTGACTAAAATCCACGGTGTTCTTTATACCCCTTTACGTGCCGGGGTCACGTTAATTCGTAAGTCCCGCGACCCCGGCAGGCTTTGGCCCTCTAGAGGGGGGGCCCGTCATTATGCTAACGCTCCTTGAGGCGCGCGTGGAACTGGACCCGGGCATGGTCCATAGTCGGACAGAGAGTCGCCCGTTACTTGGCATCTACCTCTGCGGCAGTAATGAAAGGACGCTGTCTTCTCCCTCACGCGGCCTGCCTCCTCCTCGTTAGCATGACTGCCTTGAAAAAGGAGGCGACCGCTGCCCTGTCTCGCCCCACAGCTTGGCCTCAACCAATGCCGATCGCGAGAGGTCTCCGCCTATCACCGTCGCGAGGACACGGCGGTGCTCTGCCCAAGCGTGACTCGCTTAAATATCGTTCGATAAAGAGATCCCTGGAGACAAACCCCCAGGATTATTGATTTTTCTAAAACTAAATGATGCAGTTTTAGTTTTCGTCTAAATCGGCCTGGAGACTCCTTTCAACATTTTTCGATATTCCTCATAGCTTCGGACATAGCCATCCACGGCCAGCTGAAAAAGCTGAAGATGCTAATCTCAATCGCATTTTTTGTGTTAGATAGTCAATTTATCAAAGAAGACTGTAAGCTATATAACATTACGCTCCGACCAATTATAGGAGCTGAGTGGCGGGTGACACCGCGGAGAAAATCTAGTAACTTTAACATTCCTCTTAACTCGTATTTAAGCAATTTAACTAAGTTAGCCACTGAAATTGAAAAAAAAAGAAGCCTGTTATTGTATGTGCATAAAATAACGAAAAAACTGAGATACATTTCATTTGCGCCGGGGCTGTGTAAATTTTGTATGGGCTGTGACCCTTCTTCTTGAGCAATGGTGTCACGTTACATAAAAATCATTATTTTATATAAACTCGTTTTGAGTTTTGTATTTCGAATTTAAGTAAAGTTAGTAATAGTAATTTGAAATGTATTTAGTGTACGCGTATTTTATTTTATCCAGCATTATTAAATGACAAAGTCCCGTTTACTTTACTTTAAAAATACAAACTCGTAATTCGATTTTTTTATTTCCATACAATTTATTTCACAATACTTGAAGTATGCTTTAAAGCGAAATTATGTAGATTTCATGCTATGGCTTCAGGCCTCAGATTTCAAACAGTTCACCGATTCCACCAAACTCAGTAGCTAAAACCGATAATCGACCGTTTAATAAGAACGCGTTCACAAGCAAATCAGATTATTACAATCGTCCATTACACTGGCCACACTGGCTTAACTCCACCGTGGAATCATTTCGGCAAATGAATGTTGACCATCTGCACGGTGCAGCTGTGTGCGTTTTAATACGACAACGGCAAATATTTGCCGGTTACGATCCGTTCGTGATAATTGCTCAATGTTATTTGAGTAGACTTTCTAATCGATTTATTCTGAACTCGATTATAATC
This sequence comes from Agrotis segetum, assembly GCA_036375495.1. Taxonomy (NCBI): domain Eukaryota; kingdom Metazoa; phylum Arthropoda; class Insecta; order Lepidoptera; family Noctuidae; genus Agrotis; species Agrotis segetum. Next base: position 1,756,888 of record JAQSVV010000192.1, read on the forward strand.
GTTTGTGGTGATTTTGGGATGTTTAATTAAAGGAAATAAAAGTTAAGCATATTGTGAGTTTAGAATAAAAGTGAATCAAAAAATGTTAAAAGTAAAATTCAAGGTTAATCAGGAGATTTTTTTCTGAAACGTTTAACACGCAGCTGGTAATCAGAAAACTATCCTAAGTTTACTTTATGTGATTTTAAAGTAGTCTAACCAGCCATTACTACACTACGACTTGAATCATAACTGAACATTGGGTCATCGTCTGACATATTATGTACATATTATCTCCTTAGCTTTTAAACTTTCTTTATAGAAGCTTTTAAACCAACCATCATACAAACACTGAACTCCACATCCTTGCACAAAATAATTGGGTAAAATTAAGTAGCGTCACCTCTGATGTTGTACTCATGCAAAATTTCCGAACGGCATACAAATGAGGCGTACAGACGATCACAGCATCCCGTCTAATCCAGCATCTTGAATATTCAAGTGGCAATTACGTTAATGGCAGATACCCCTAAGGTGGGTTGCAGACAGCCGACATTTTTGACTGCTGATGTAAAGTCGTCTACCAAACTGACGGGTTCAACAAAGTGAATCAACCATAGATAGTAAATAATCTTAGAAAGGCATAAAAAACATAAATATTTTATTTTCGGATGCTTATTGTCGAAGAGTGACCATTCTACGGCTACCCGAGAAAACCCCCATAACAGTAACAAATTAATCGATAACATTCGTGTGGTTGCTCAACAGACCAACAGACACTAAAGTTTAAATATACCTAAGTTTTGTCTCGAACGCATACCTTACAAGGAGCGCATGGTAGGGTAGGGTATTAAGTTCTCTGTCGCTCAGTCGTTGTCCGACAATCAATCCGCAAGCAATTGGTGGTTCATAGGCGAGTCAAATAAAATTATAAAATAAATGTTAGTCAGTTCACAAACGTTTAAATAACATATGCAAACATCCTTTACTTGCTAAGTCACTTGAAAAACTGTTATCGGTTTATGTATATTTTTAAATATTTTAGTCTTCCTACTTCCTGTAAGTCACATCATACAGCATTACTTGATTTCTTCCTGAAAGATGTTATTTTTAAAGCATCGTGCAAATACTGACACTCGTTAGATGACAGTAGCGACAGAATAATGTTTCAAAGATGTCACGTGAGCCAAAAGCTTCTTATTCTGTGAAAGATTGTCGCAAATCCGAAAGTATTTCGTCTACAACCACCCTTAAGCAACGGTGCATGTTATTTCATAGGGAACACCTTTGGATAAGGATTAGTTAGAAACAACGGTTTCGTGTTGAAACGAGAGCTTATTGTAATGTGTTTTGCTTTTAATATTCAGAGGGATGGTAGGGAAATGTGTTTGTGATGTGTAGGAATTTTAAATTGGAAGTGTTTTGGGGATTTGCGTCTGAAAGATATGAATGTTATTTATAGATACGAAAAAGAAATGATTATAAACCCACGCAAAACAAGAAAGCAAATAAAAATGTAAACAAGATATAGAAGAAGCTAAAAGAGAGTTGTGGAGAGCAACACGTGTTTTGTTTATCTATCACAAAACAATTACAAGCAAATCTTTATCTTTATCTTTATCTTTACATGTAATAAAATCGTAGAGCTGTCATTCCTGTACATTGAATATTTTTTTCTTTTTGTATTTTTTTCGAGATAAGGGATCGATTCTGATGCCAAGTCAACTTTTATTTTTTTTCGAAATTTTTTATGTTTTTTTGACTTGATCTATCTCTTAAACTACTGTAAAGTTGTCGATCAAATTTTCCTCAAATATTCCTAATAATATGCTTCTGTTAATAGGCTATGTATTATTACGCTATTTTTCCTGGGAGATAAGCAATTTTGAATTTTGTTGTTTTTGTCTGTTTGTTGATAGTTGGAAGCTAAACCACTGGATATTATTTAGTCAATTTCTCCCCAAATATATCTTAAACTGCTCTTCTATTAATAGGATATGTATAATGACGCTATTCCCTTTGGGGGATTAGCAATTTTATAATATGTTGATTTTCAGTCATTGTTGACATTTGTATAAGAACCGCTATTTGAAAATCACTGTCAGCGTACTAGCCAGTCTGGTTGGTATCCTGCTTGACTTTCGTGCAAGGGGTCTCTGGATCAAATCTCGCAGTTTCTTTTTTTCACTTTTTGAGTTTTCTTATATTTGTCATGAGAGTTTCAAATAATTTAAAAAAATTGCATACTTTTATTTCAATATGATTCGCGATTTTAAATTATTACTATTTTTTTCAATAGTTCTCTAGGATATAAATCTACACTGATTTAAATTGTAGGTAGTAAGTTGGATATTTTTTTAAATTGTAATTGTTTCGAGGTGTGTGAATTTTAAAGATTAGAAAAAAATGTGTTTATTTATGTTTTGAATTGGTGTTCAAACCAGTGCATAGATTCTGTTTTAAACGACGACAAGTTGTACTCATCGAGTCAGATAATTAGTTATTTTTTAGGTATCACGCGGAATGCTAAAGGGAGAAGAGCAATGCTACCGTTCGTTCAATTTGCAGCGATACTGTAAATCAACCCAAAAATGGTAGTCTAATGTTTAAAATAAACACGGTTCTTTGAAATGAATGTCGCTCAAATAAGGACGTTTCCTATGCAAATTATGTACCTAGATATAACATTATTGATCTAAACTAATAATAAAAATGCAAGTGTGTTTGTTTTTTACCTTTTCACGCATTACTACCTACTGAATCGATCGTCCCAAAATTTAGTATATACGTTGTCAGGAGTATAGACACGGATATAAGGTATCTTACATCCCGAATAACAGAAGAGAGCTGTTGCCGAGAAAACAATTACGTTCATATTCCAGATGGCGCCACACGATCCGTATTGTTTCTCAAATTCTAAAATAACGCAAGCGAAGCCGCGGGCAAACACTAGTATTAAATAATATCCTTCAAACAATTTGTTACAAGTAAACCGTTGTGTTTCGGGACTCCTTGTGAAGAAGTAAAGAAGATGTGAAAGTAAGACTTACCGAAGAAGCAAATACCCAGAGCTGCTCAAGCAGGTCTAGGCCAAACTGCTTGTAGAACTTTAAATTGTTCTTAAAATTTTCAATATTTATCACGCCCTGTTATAACTTAGATTACATAGATTATAGAAACTAAAAGTATTAAAGAACAAATTAGTTTTCACTCAAACTCCATCTAAAATCCTGCGAGTTAAACTTCAAACTTATAACGTTTATAATAAATATCTCTAAAATTCAGACGTAAACTTTACTAAACTATAAAAGGTGAGAATTTGGAAATATGTAATCTTGTCTAAAGTGTCTTTAGAAAACTTTGAACGAATCCCTCGACGGCGACAAAGAACAAAATCTTAGTAATAATATTATGCTTAGAAGAATAATTAGCAAAATATCCAAATTCTGTGTGAATGGCTGCTAAATAAATAATTGTTGAGCGTCTGAAGAACTAAGATAACAAGTCTAAGCGGCAAACTAAGTTAGGGACTTAATTGAAGCAACGCCTCCTTAACTCGAGAATATTAATATTTGTCAAGGATGACGGCAGAACAAATACATTTTATTCTTAAGGCGAAAGCGCAAAAGTAATTCGCCAAATTCATAAATACCTACTTTAAGTTTTAACAAGGTGTTGCGTCAAGACAAACCTATTCCTCTAAGTAGCAAGTTGTAGCAAGATTATTCAAATAAAATCAACGACCAATGGCCCGGATTGGTCTTGGATCCAAAAAACTGGAACTGACAAATGGACCTCTTTGCTGAACAGTCGGAAGTCGGCAGCTTAATAATATTTTATTCACGCACTAATTGCAAATGTTTACAAGAACAGAACTGTTTGCATTTATCCACGTGATAAATTCAACAAAATATTAAAATATTGGAAATAAATGATAAATAAAATGGCTACTATCCCGTTTAAAGTTCTTATGTAAGCGCTTATATTTTATATTCATGCGAAAAGAATTCCTGCGTATTTAAATATTAATCAACAAATAAAATAAAATACCATGGCATTTTTTCAACTTGCCAAATACATTTAAGCTAAGATGATGAATGCCCCTTAACAACGTTCCTTTCCACGTTCAACGTCCAAAGTACAAAACTTAGTAAGTTCGTTACGACTTCATTAGAACTCTATCAAAATTCAAATTAAAGAAACACTCGACGTTTTATTGGCGTCGAAAGTAACCCAAATTGTTATTGCCTATTTTGCTTACTGCTCAGTTTGGAAGTTTCAGATTAGGGGTGTCACTGACCTTTGCTTACTTTGTATGACACTCCTTTTATAAGACAGCATAATTGAGTCTTTATAAAAAATACTTAAAGAAGCAGGTTGCGGTACAGGCAGACATTATATCGTCGCGGTGCAAGCGCGCCTCAAAGAGTGTAAGCATGATGACGAACTAGTCCCCCCCAACCCCTAGTGGGCCAGAGCCAGCCGGGGTCGCGGGACCAGCGAATACCGTGACCCTGGAACGTAACGGGCTATTGAAGGACACCGTGGATTTTAGTCAATACGAGTCTGACAGTCCCTCCCGCCCTGTCTTGGGTGGGAGGACTCATTTGAAGATTTTACCACGATACAACAAAACTGCTACCGTTAAGGAATGAGCATGAGGACTTGAGTTATTTTCTCCTGTCGAAATTCCAAACTACCTCGAATTATTGAGTTTTGTCAGCAGTCCACGGTTTAATTTGCGGCTTATTGAGCTCGCTCCTTATTACATAAAACTTAAAAAAATATTTGCACAGGCTTGTCTATTATAATTATGTAGGTAACCCATCAGATAAAAGTGGTGTGTTTTTTATATTAAATACGTACGATTTTTTGTGAATCAAATTCATTCTCAAACACAGTTAGTTACCTGAAGTTTGTTTTTCTTTTTCTTCTATTTAGGATTTAACGACTTATTTTCACTTTACCAGTTTCAGCCAAAAATACAACCCCAATACTGTGTCTCTATGGAATGAAGTTAAATTAGTCTATTTAATGAGTTAAGTTTCTTAAAAAACAGCGAGTTGGTCTCACTCACTCACAAAGGGTGTACCAAGTCCAATACCAATACAAACGGCACAAAACGACATGGGAGCCCCCTTAAACATTTATTATATTCTGTTTTTAAATACTACTTATTTTTTTTGTTATAATGGCCACAAAGATCCATCATCTATTAAAAAAAAACAACTGTCTGACAATCACGGTTCATAAGATACAGCCTGGTGACGGACGAACAGACAGACAGCGAATTTTTAACAATAGGGTATCGTTATAACCTTTGGATATGGAAGCCAAAGAACTGTTTTAGAGTATCCAAAAATTGTCGGAGCATATATTGTGCTCCAGGTACAATCACGAGCAATAGCATGTTTACGTCTACAAAATTCAAATGCAATTTACTCGTAAAATACTGGATTCCACTTTGAATTATGACCTATTTCGTAATAGAATGGCTTCCATAAAGCAAACCTATGTTAAGGAAAAAGTTTAATCAATAATGGTAGCCGAACATTGCTTTTGAATTCTGCTTAGAGTATACATTCTGAGCAGAACATCGCTTTTGGATTCTGCTTAGAGTATACATTCTAAGCAGAACATCGCTTTTGAATACTGCTTAGAGTATAATTCTATAATCAATTAAGTATGTATACTTACTTGATTATGACACTTACTTTATAATTTTAATCATTATGTAATTATATCGTGCGCATAACACTATGAAATCATTGTACACTACTGTTTCGTTACATAAACAACCGCTATTAAAAGCAGTATACGAGTACGTCATGTCGTTAAAATGTCAAATTACTCGCGTCAAAGCAAAAGCTTCTTCGTAGTAAATAAAACGCGCAGCCGGTGTGTATGTAACTATTCGTCATAAACGGGATAGTATTATGTCTGCACCCCAACAAAACCCTCTATTTCCATCCTTATCTCACATCCCCCTAAACACGCACACAATAAACTACTTCATTCAAAAAGTATAAAAGCAATATAAAAGGTCGGGTAACGATCGCATGCAGACGTAATGTTTCATCGTGGTAACGTTACAGTATGAATTTCTTTATATTCCCGGGTAATACTATGTATGATCTGTCACCATCAGGGGAAATCCCGGCAACTTTACAAGAGAACACCCACCTTGTTGGTAACAAGGAAAAATGATGATATTCAGCGGAGCCGTAACGTAACACAAGCTCCTTTGAACCGCGCGAGTGAGCGGACGGGGCTGTTTACACTGTACTGGATTAATGAAGAATTAAAAAAAATATCTAAACGAAATGGTTGTTGGTTTTGTTATAGTTTTACTTTTTTAAGGAAATATATCTCGCCGACTGACACTTCGCGTGACCAGAGGGCTGCGGTTCTTTAATCTTTGGACTTTCTTCAGTCTTTGACGCCTAAGTATCTATTCCCATTTCGTGTTTTTATTTTAGTAATATTTCAGTTTTGATTTTAGTTGATTATTTTTTGTAAATATTTAAATTTAGTTTTGTTATTAGTGTAAATTGTTTTTTAAATTAAAATAAAAACTTCAGTAATGTTAAAAAAAGAAAAGAAATTGAATTGTTTTTCTTTTGGAATATCTTCATTATACAGGGTGTTTGGTCCATCGTGTGCCAAATTGAAATGGTCGATAGAAGGGGTCATCTGCTATCCTTTCAGACCTCTTAACACCCCTCATGTCCTGTGGATTTTTTTTTAATCGACTTTTTATTGTTTTACTAAAAAAGGCCCAAATTGTACATTCAAATGCAATTTTTTTTTTTAAATATCGGTCGTAGACTCTGGATTTTAATTTTATTTAGATGTGTATTGTTTAAGAGTACTTTTAAATACAAAATTAGTGACATTAGTCACCTAGGTCTTTTTTAATTCACTCGCAAAGGTAAAACATAAATTAAAGCTGTACATGTTACAGCTGTTTATATGGCTACAGAAAAAAAACCAGAAGCGACCGGGATCTTCCAACTCCCTCATTAATTCTCCAGTCTATCCTCTTGCTAACGATGTGCCACATGCCATAAAAATCTTTTAAAAACTTTGTGAATTCGCTAGATTTGTGAATCGAGTGCCCTAAGGCTGATATGCAAAATTATGATTTTAAACATTTTTTTTTGCTTTAATAATACCTGACAAACCTACAAATCTTATCTTTAAAAAATCTGTCTTGTATCTCTATGTTTTAGTGGGATTCACGTGTAAAAAAATGCATTTTTTACATTTATTTCATAATTGTTACAAATCGTGCTCAAATTAGTGACCGATGATGTGCCCGTATTTAATGAACATTTGCCCATGGTATTTCAAAATGCTATTCTGCGCATTGGCGTTTGACTGTGAGGAATGGGTTCCACAATGCGTGGATTGGACGTGATGGCCCTATTCCATGGCCACCACGTTCCCCAGGTCTAACTTCGTTACACTTTATGTCTAGGGACGTTCCAAAGGGCTGGTATAGGTACGCAACGGACGTTCCAACTAGGGAGGTACTAGTCCAACGCATGGAAGCGGCATTCAATACCACTAAGGGTCCGTTCATACAGATCGGCTCGGAGAGCATCGGCGCGCATTTTTCTTTTCACACAGACCGGATCGTATGCGCTTGGAGTTGGTCGGAGCGGAGCCGCCAACTATTTCACATAGACCGGCTGGAAGCGACCAGAAAGCGGATGCGCTCGGAGCCGGATAGATACACTATTTATGCTATCAAAATAGCGGTCGGCGTGGACAAGCGCGGACGCAATCGGAACCGATCGGCTGCGCGAGCGAGAAAGAGCACGCAACCGGAGCCAAACGGCTGCAGGATCAGCTCCTCTTATTATTTCAAGTTCAAGCATTCTTATTGACAAAAGCAGTGCACATTTTTTTTTTAGCGTGGTAAAATCATCAAATGAGTCCTCCAACCCCGGGCAGGGCGGGAGGGACTGTCAGACTTCTACTGACTAAAATCCACGGTGTCCTTCATAGCCTGTTACGTTCCGGGGTTACGGTCACAGGTGGCGCCACTGCTACTGTAAACAACTAGCTCCGTACTTAAATTATTTAATAATAGTAAACTATCCAAAAAGTGCCCAAAATTGTGATTATCTTATGTGCAAATGGACAATAGTTGATAGAAAACGTTCGCAACAACTTTGACTGTGAATAAAGTGTGAAAACTAGAACATAAACAAACAGTGAGAAGTTAAGTGTCAAACCTGCTTTAAACAACAACACCTGGGTGATAATAACATTGCAGTGTATAGTGAGCTATAATTTCGCCACAGTTTTTGACCCTATTTAAATCTCATGAACTCCAACCCAATTTTTTGCAAAAAAGTGAAAATTTCCTAACGGTCATTTTTAAAAATTTATATCACTCGTCACACGATTGCATAGATAGAAATAGTGAAAACAGCGCCATCTATTGTTGAGTAGCGGTATCACATCAAACTGCTGTCACTTGCATCCTATGATTTCCTTCGGCAATCGATAGTAACGCCATCTACCTATACATCTTAGAACCAGGTGTTACAATAATAACTGCAGGCAAAGGCCTCAAGATGCCACTGGTAGTATGTTATAAGTGTAAAAAGTCTGTTGACATAAAAAAAACTGCGTTGTGCTCAGTCTGCAACAACAGATTTGAACCAGATTGCGATGGTTATCCGGAACAAACGTACCGATTAATGAATAAGGAATCCAAAAACAAATGGCGCTGTAAGGCGTGCAGTAGGAAAAAGACTATCAATTCTGCAGAGCCATCCAATATAACAATGAGGAAAACACCGACGTATCCAACATCTTCAGGAAAAACTCGTATGCAAACGAACACAAACACAAAACAGTCCTCCCCTGACCAGGATTCTCATATATTGACCGACTACGACACATCTTATGAAATTGAAACCACACCGAGCAAACTCTCAAGAAGTGTTGACGGTACTACGACCAATATATCTTCTGTATCTGACATGCAAGATACGATTGCACAGCTGACTATGAAACTGGAATGCTCGGAAAATGAGCTGGAGAACACAATAATAGAAAACAATGACTTAAGAAAACAAATTAATAAGCTATCTCAAGAAATTAATGTTTTGAAGTCATTATGCCAGTCTTCCACAAGCAAAGAAAGCAGCCCTTCATGCAACGAAAAAAAAAAAAGGCACTCTCGTTTAAGTCAGATCGTATCTTCCACCCCGTCTTCGCCGAGAATGACTACGAATGCTGAATGTAATACCAACGTTGTTTATTTACATCTGCTAAAAAATATCTCAGCCTTGCAAAAGGAACTTCAGGTCGCTGAAAATGAGATAAAAACGCTGAACACACAAATACAGACTCTGAAGGAATCCTTAAGGATCACACCGAAACCACAACAAACTCCAGCTAAAATCGGTACAACAATCCGAGCTAGTGGTAACAAAAAATTATTCGGAAAAACAATAAAAATTTTTGGTGCGCAACAATGCGTTGGCCTGGCTACAGCCCTTGCAATTTCAAGAAAGAAGACCCAGTTTGAAAAATATGGAGTATTCGCCCATACGATGCCAAATGCGCAGAGCGACACCATAACAAAAAGTTGTATCAACACAAACCTACAACCAGGGGACAAAATTGTAATTTCTTTAGGGGAAAATGACGACAACGTGGGGCATGTGTTATCTCAGCTTAAAATTATATTGAAGACATTTTGTAACCATACCATAATTATATTGAACGTTTTAAACAATAGCTATTTAGATGTTAACAAATTAAATAATCGTATGGAAAACATTTGTAAACATTATAAGAATTGTCATTTCATGAATAATGTACACCGCAGCGTGTCTGACACTTGTAAAACAATAACTTACATAATAGATTGTGAATATTATGATCAAACATATTTAAATCCAGCCGAGCTCAGAAAACGCCTCGCGAATAGCAAATCAATCTCTTTACATAAAACGGAGACAAGTGTACCTAAGATAGGAACCATTCCCTTTTATTTCAAAAGCATCAAAAGAGGAACAGAAAAGGCAAGCTCTCATCTTCCCTCCGAAGAGCACAGAAAAGGTACCATTCCATACTATTTTCCCACAATTTCAAAAAGCGATACATTTTTTCGTACCTAACAACACAACAGATGCGTCATCACATAACTTTCGAATACTTCACCAGAACATAGCAAGTGTTTTATCTAAGCAGGAACTATTAGACTTAACAATACAGGAAATGCGTGACTCTCATAACGACCCACATGTTATTTGTCTTTCTGAGACATTTATTAAAAAAGGTTATGAGAATTATCTTAAGTTATCAAATTATAAAATGGCTACAAATTTTTGCAGAGAAAAAAACCGAGGTGGTACTTGCATTCTTGTAAAAAAGGGTCTACGCTATAAAGAATTACCTTTCATAAAAACATATGCATCAGTAAATACATTCGAGGCTTGTGGCATAGAGCTAGAAAATCAGAAAGTAATCATTATTTGCTTATACCGAACACCTCAATCCGACCCTAACCATTTTTTAAGTAAGTTAGATACTGTAATACATGATATTTATAAGAAATATAAATCCAGAACTCGCATCGTTATAACAGGTGACTTTAATATTAATACCCTCAAACGAAGTAATATCACTCAGGAATTTCAAGCCATAGCCCATAATCATAATTTAAAAATTCATATTGACGTTGCTACTCGAAAAAAGTCTTGTATAGACCACATATTGAGTAACGTCCCTGACGCAAACGCGACAGTGCTGCCGCTTCATCTCTCTGATCACGACACAGCACAAATGATAAGCTTTCCTTTAAAGCTTCAAACAACACTACCTTCAGTATATCACATTTACAAAAGAGATTACAGTTTAGATAATACGCGTAAATTCAGGGAATGCTTACAAAATCTCTCCTGGACGGATGTTTACATGGAAAATGATGCAAACAAAGCTTTCACCTGTTTCCATGAATTAATATGTCTACTGTACAATCTCTGCTTTCCAAAAGTAAGGGTAAAGGTAACTTTGAACAATAGGGTAAAACGCATGTGGATCACTAATGGTCTTAAACAAAGTTCTAAAACAAAACGTTTCCTGCGATACCAATACTACAAACATAAAAATATAACGAACAAGAATAAATATACCACATATTCGAAACTACTTCAAAAATGTATCTACAATGCTAAGCGAAATTCTAATATAAAATTTATAAATAATAACGACAATAAGTGTAAAGCCACATGGACAGTTATTAAAAATGAAATGCAAAATTCCGGCCCAAGAAATCATATTGAACATATTAAAATTGACAACATCGTACTTACCGAACCAGCAGAAATAGCCTCTGCCTTCAACAAACATTATACAAATTGTATCCCAACACATACTAATTGTACAAATACATGCCGCAGCGATACTCTAACTGCTAACTCGATGTTCCTCACACCTATGTCGGAAAATGAAGTTAGAAATCAGATTCTATCGTTGAATAACACTAACTCTGCAGGTTATGATGAACTTAACACCAAAATTATTAAGGCATGTGCCAATGATATAAGCGGAGTATTGACCCATCTTATTAACCTGTCTTTCTCTCAAGGAGTCTTTCCAACCGCTTTGAAAATATCTGTGGTCAAACCAATATTTAAGAAGGGCGAAAAATGTGACATGAATAATTACCGCCCCATAACTCTGATACCCATCATGTCAAAAATATATGAGAAATGCATGAATGAAAGAATAATTGGCTACTGTGAGAAATATGGTATTATAAAAAGTGAACAGTTTGGCTTTCAGAAACATAAGTCCACGTCTTTGGCAATATTCTCTCTTTTGAGAACAATACTCAACAGCCTTAATAACAAACACCTAACAACGGGTCTGTTCTTTGATCTATCAAAGGCCTTTGATCTTGTGTCACATAGAATATTATTGCAAAAATTAGAGATCATCGGTATTAGAGGATTGCCACTTCAGTGGATAACGTCGTACCTGACTAACAGACAACAAAGTGTCATTATCACGAAATTAAATAAAATGAGGAATATGACAGACTACTCGTCTGAATATGTAAGTATAACACGCGGTGTCCCACAGGGTAGTATATTGGGTCCCATCTTGTTTCTACTCTACATAAATGACATCGTTAATGTAACCAACCATAAATGCTTTCTTTTTGCTGATGACATTTCTATAATTGTTACTACCGATAAAAAATATAAATCTGTTATTGATCATGAAGCGGACATAAATAATACTATTAAAAATTTAATTATGTGGTTAAATAATAATAATTTATCAATTAATCTAAATAAATCAGTTTATATACAATTTAATCAATCTTATAATAATCAATTTAATTTTAAAATGGACATACCTAAAATCAAACAAGTGGCCGCAACTAAGTTTCTAGGAGTCATCATTGACGAGCAACTTAACTGGAAAGCTCAAGTTGAAAGCGTATGTAGCAAAATAAATAAGTTTGTTTATGCTCTGAGACAAATTAGAAAAGTGACTAACATAAAAACGGCTGTGATGTCATACCGCGCATATGTTGAGTCTTCTCTGCGGTATGGACTAATAATGTGGGGAAATAGTACTGACCACAATAGAGCATTTGTCGCCCAAAAGAAATGTTTACGAGCTATATACGGGATTCCGTCTGATGAATCTTGTCAACCGGTGTTTAAGGAGCTTGGTTTGTTATCATTACCTGCATTATACATTTACGAAGCATGCATGTTTGTTCGGAAATATAAAGAAATTTTCAAAACAGCAGGAGAAATAAATTCGAGAAGTCGGCGTGACCAATACAGGCTAGTGCTGGATGAGCTCCCCAGATCAGCTAAATATAATAAAAATACTTCTGCTATGTGTGTAAAAATTTATAATAAATTACCAAATATATTAAAAGCACTAAATTTCAAGCAATTTAAAACAAAACTATATGAATGGCTCAATAATAATAATTTTTATAATATTAATGACTTTTTGTAATTTAAATAATTTTATTGTATTGTACGAGTATGTCAAATTGTATAATAGTTGTAAGTAAGTTTGCATGCTTAAGAATTAAGCAAAACATGTTGATCTAAAATGTTTAATAACACCCTGTATACCGTGTTTTATGCAAATAAAATATATCTTATCTTATCTTATCTTAAGGGAATAATCCCGCTACCCCGGCAGGCTTTGGCCCTCTGAGAGGGGGGCCCCGTCATTATGCTGACGCTCTTTGTGGCGCGCGTGGGACACAACGCGCCGTCGACCCGGGGAAAAGCAGTGCACATGCAAAAATAAACCTTACTACAAATATTAAAAACTCAGTTTTCAACGTGATAAGAATCTGCTCTCCTCTCCGAGCCGGTCTGTGTGAACGGACCCTAAGAAGGAAATACGACTTCGTACAACAACTGTCGAAATAGATGTCGGGCCTGCATTCGCAACAAAGGCCAACAATTCGAGCAGGATTTGTAACAATTATGAAATAAACGTTAAAAATGCAATATTTTTTTCAAGTAAAATCCACAAAAACATAGAGATACGAGACAAGAGTTACCATAAACGAATGGGATAAGATTTAAAGGTTTGTCAGGTATCAAAAAAGCAAAAAAAAATAATTTGAATATCAGCCTTGAGTGACTCGATTCACAATTCTAGTGTATTCACAAAGTTGTTAAAAGATTTTTATGGCATGTGGTACATAATTAGCAAGGGGATAGACTGGAGAATTAATGAGGGAGTTGGAAGATCCCGGTCGCTTCTAGTTTTTTTTCTGTAGACATATAAACAGCTGTAACATGTACAGCTTTAATTTATGTTTTACCTTTGCGAGTGAATTAAAAAAAACCTAGGTGACTAATGTCACTAATTTTGTATTTAAAAGTACTCTTAAACAATACACATCTAAATAAAATTAAAATCCAGAGTCTACGACCGATATTTAAAAAGAAAATTGCATTTGAATGTACAATTTGGGTCTTTTTTAGTAAAACAATAAAAAGTCGATTAAAAAAAAATCCACAGGACATTAGGGGTGTTAAGAGGTCTGAAAGGATAGCAGATGACCCCTTCTATCGACGATTTCAATTTGGCACACGATGGACCAAACACCCTGTATATTTATTACATTTGCTCATGGCATCATATTTTTTTCACATGGTGGCAATTGTCACTTTAACTTACCTACTACTTTTACTTTCATGTCATTCACACAATCTACTTTTATATTCTTTTCATCCATCAACTTTGTAAATATTTATAGAAAGAGTGCCAATTACATTATTATTTTGCTGTTTATGAAAGTTGTTTATTATGATACATTTTTTTAAATATTTATGTATTACTTTAAAATTTTACGATTGTCTATTTTTTATTAAATAAAAAATAATTAAATTAGCTGAGAACAAATTTCCCGTAACGCAGTCGTCTCCCGCTATGTAAATGTCTTGCTGTGTGGGAACAAATGGCCATGTCAACCGCAATGCGTGCCACGGCACGGTCTTCAGTCCATCATGTTCACTACAGGTTTTGATTTTCCACTCGAATTGGCCTGTAATCGATAACTTCTGGCAATCCGTATCGATGCAGTTGAGATGTGACTTCTATCCGCTAGTAGAAATTGGATGTTTTGAAATTGCAAACATAATTATCTTATTTTTACAAATGGGTATTGTTTAAAAAGTTTCATAGCATTTAAGAACTTCTAGAATTAAAAAGTTCTAAGTAAGTACCTACACACTTACCTACTTATCTTAAGGTATACTCTTATAATCTACATTTTAAATCAAGAACACCATTATCCAAATCGTTTAATTATTATTTCACAACTTCCCTTACCAGGCTAACAACAGGCAAAAAAACGTGGTAGGATTCACTGAGATAATTGGGATGATATTTCAGCTTGATTAATTGCATTTATAAATCACAGAGAGAATCAGGGATTTTAAAAAAGGTAAAACAAAAAAGACGCTACTTGCTTGTTGTTATGTAGTTTCAAATATTATGAAGTATTTAAATATTATGGCTTTGCCCAGCACTTGACGGCAGTAATCTGGTATTATAAATACTGGAAAAATTTGAAAGTAAATAGCGTATGATACTCACTAATTTTCAAAATTGTTTTACCTATAGTAAAGCTAAATAATACCTTAGGTTTCTACAGCTTTTACCTGTGGAAACCTAAGGTGTAACGTAGCTTTAAATCTCATTTCATTAATCTTATTTTGAAAATCGGAAAGTAATTATTTGTTGTTAAAAAACTTTTTTATTTTATTTTAAGTACTATAATTTACTACAGGAGTTTAGTATTACTACAGTTGCTTTTGGTTGCAATTAAAGTAAATCACATTTTCTTTTGTTTTCTTTGTTTTTGAAGCTATGTTCTGAGGATGTGTCTATGATTTAGAATAACTTTCAATCAATCTTAACTTTTTTTTTAGTGTTGTAAAATCATCAAATGAGTCCTCCCACCCCGGGCAGGGCGGGAGGGACTGTCAGACTTCTACTGACTAAAATCCACGGTGTCCTTCAATAGCCCTTTCTGTTCCGGGGTCATGGTAAGGAAATAATCCCGCGACGCCGGCAGGCTTTGGCCCTCTGAGAGGGGGGCCCCGTCATTATGCTGACGCTCTTTGAGGCGCGCGTGGGACACAGCGCGCCGTCGACCCGGGAATCAATCTTAACCACTTCCCTGTCCGATGAATCACATGTGACTCACGACCATTGTTTATCTATTGTGTTTGCTGCGCGGACAGTGAAAGTGTTAACTTAGAAACAATACTTAAAGTTTTTTAAAGTTTTGTTATTAGACCTAGCAAAAAAAGCCTACACACTACGCACCGGTCATGAAATGTTTCCTTTGGCATGGGCAAAGAAAAGATGAATGACCAATATTCTATACCCCACCGATTTAATAGAATTTTAACTGGCGTTCGTAGTTTTTTGCCCAAATAATAAAAGACAGAGTGATCAAATCGTGACACTGTAACATCATTTTTTGAAATTTGCATTCCCGCGAATCAGCTTACTCCACAAACCGTCAAACATAAATGTAATTTGTAAATTAAATTTGGCTGCCGCGATATTCAAAGCGCAAGCGGAAATGTACGCGAAACAATTCCAATTTGTCATGGTTCGATAGTGAATCAGTGGCGCGCTCCCAATACGACGTGGAAATTAATTTAACATTCAAGTTTAATGTCTATAAATTACTATTTATTACTCGTAATTTTATAGCGGTTTTGTGGAATTGCACTAAATTAATAATTAGCTGTGGTACACTATTTATTATATTGTATTAAACCCTTGTTGGTCTGTTGAAAGACGAACTGACGACAGTTAATGATGCTTGTTCGCGCATCGTCACACCATAAAAGAAGTGGTTTTTAGAAGGGTTACCTATCAGTCATTCATCTGTCAAGTAGTCTGTTAAGAAATCTTAGAGAATGTGATATTCTTTAATGAAAACGATTGTGGAAAAGTTCACACTGAATAAAGTCTAAAAAACTTTATTAATTAACGTTAATTAACTTTGTACATACACAACTTACGATAGAGGAAAAATGAACAATTTGAAAGCAATTTCTGTTTTACCTAAAAAACTGATTAATTACCTCTTTACTCACCTTTATTATAACACTGCAAAGGTCTGACTTTTTATTAATTCCTGTTTGACTTTTCCTCTTCAAAAACAAAAACGTTTTAGAACAATATTCATTAAAAAAAAGTAAACTTTGTAATTGACCTTATTGATTTATCACAAAACCATTACATGCCTAAGAAATAATACATTCACTACTTCCACTACAGTTTATAGCAAAACATTTTAACTTTATAAATAAAAACATTATAAAACAATAACTTACAGTGTAATATATCAAAAGTTTCTGCTACTCTTTGGCCGACCTCCATACATTACAGTGTAGGACATAAATAAATGAAACAACATCACCTATTTCAGTTTCCAAAGTATTTACATAAAATACGGGTAGTCTAGTCTAACAGCCGTATATTAAAACAACATAAAACATTTCACCACTAATTCTATTGTTGTTTTAACGAGGTACCTACACCTGAAAAAGGAATGTTAATACCTCTGTGGTACTTTTAATTTATTGCTTTTTTATTCCCGTGTCTTTTTCTAAAGTAATTTGATATTTGAATGAGGGTAAATGTTTTGTAGCTAGTGACCGAAATTTCGGTTTCGGTTTCGGTTTCGGCCGGTTTCGGCCAAAAAATCCAGTTTCGGCCTTAGTTTCGGTTTCGGCCAAAATATAGCCGAAACTTTCGGCCCTGCCGAAACTGAAGTGTTCGTGCATTTTCGTGCGACGTCAAGGCAGTGACTGTATTTGAAACATAAATTAACGGTTTCTTCTTTGAAATAATGCTATTTTTTTAACTCCGTAATTTCGTATTTCTGAATAAAGGACGATTGTTGAGACTACAAATCCAGTGAAAAATTGAAAATGATGTTTATAATTTAGAATACGGCTCAGTAGAAGTTAAAGAACATAGCAAAAAAGCAATTTCTTAAAAATCAGTTATGAACATAATTTTTTTTTTACGGATCGTTGTGTTCCACGGGAGCCTCAAAGAGTGTCAGCATTATAACGGGGCCCCTTCTTGGGGCCAAAGCCTGCCGGGGTCGCGGGACTAACGAGTTACCCCGGAACGTAAAGGGCTATTGAAGGACATCGTGGATTTTAGTCAGTACGAGTCGTGACAGTCTCGCCCTTCCCAGTGTCTCTGCCCAGTGTGGGAGGACTCATTTGATGATTTTACCACGAAAAAAAAAATATGCCCATAAGTTTTCCGTATTATCATTACTTTCCAGAATTTGATCTTTATTAGCAACACTATCGAATGGTGCAATACTCGTAATACAGGCTGTGGTTTTTTTTCCAAAATCTCTGGGATCGAATACTTCCCAGGATTTTAGATTTTTTTTTTAAATCCAATTATGCAGTTTTAGTTTTCATCAAAATCGGTGTTCAGTTATCCTGTATATACACTTTTTCTTATGTGTTAAATAATGTTTACCCCTCTTTGAGGAGTGGTTGGAGAGAAGTCATGGCGTCCTTACCTTCCG
The DNA here is from genome assembly GCA_036375495.1 of Agrotis segetum. Lineage (NCBI taxonomy): Eukaryota > Metazoa > Arthropoda > Insecta > Lepidoptera > Noctuidae > Agrotis > Agrotis segetum. Next base: position 1,774,973 of record JAQSVV010000192.1, read on the forward strand.
CCTGACGCAGGTCCTCACCGGGCATGGGTGCTTCGGGAGGTACCTGTGTCTAATGCGGAAGGAGGAAACGTCTAGGTGTCACCACTGCGAAGATCGCCCGGAGGACACGGTGGAGCATACGGTGCAGGACTGCCCAGCTTGGGCAGCGCACCGACGTGTCCTCACGGCTGCGATAGGCGGAGACCTCTCGCGCCCGGCATTGGTTTCGGCCATGCTGCGGGGCGAGACGGAGTGGAAAGCGGTCGCCTCCTTCTGCGAAGCAGTAATGCTCGCGAAGGAGGAGGCGCGCCGCGAGCGAGAGAGTACAGAGTCCTCCCTCCGCCCCAACCGCGGTGTAGGACGCCCACGGCGACAGACGTCGCGAGACGATCTCCGGCCACCGTAGGCGCGGGCATGCGGGCAGCGAGTAAAGGGCAACTCGCTGCCCGACCAAGGACCATGCCCGGGTCGACGGCGCGTTGTGTCCCACGCGCGCCTCAAAGAGCGTCAGTATAATGACGGGGCTCCCCTCTCAGAGGGCCAAAGCCTGCCGGGGTCGCGGGATTATTCCCTTACCGTAACCCCGGAACATAACAGGCTATGAAGGACACCGTGGATTTTAGTCAGTAGAAGTCTGACAGTCCCTCCCGCCCTGCCCGGGGTTGGAGGACTCATTTGATGATTTTACCACGCTAAAAAAAAAATGTGTTAAAAAATGTTTAAAAAAAATTAGAAAATAATCGAAATTTTAAATATGTTAAATAGTTTCGGTTTCGGTTTCGGTTTCGGCCGAAACTGAGAGCAAGGCCGAAAGTTCGGTTTCGGTTTCGGTTTCGGCTGAAAAATCAGTTTCGGTCGGACACTAATGTTTTGCGCCTTTTAATGATCTTATTCTCAATTTTTATTTATCTTTTAATACAAAATGTACTGTTGATATGTTTGTTATTTCAACTACTAAGGCAAACGAACAAAATCATACTTAATGACAATAAAGGTGAGATTTGTATAACGTTTAATTCCAATCAACCAAAGCTGATCTATAAATGTGTAAGGAAAATATCGCGTGGTATATTTATAGAACAAACAAAATAAATCGAATATATGTGTTATCTACCAATCCACTCCCGAATCTTAGTAGTGAGTTACGCTACAGACAATTTTCTTTAATACAATCATGGCTTTAAAAATCAACAAAATAATGTTGGAACAATAACATATAAAAAAGCAATACTGAAAGAAGTAACTCACTCCCAAAGTAACTGAACTCGCATAATATTTGTAGTTTCAAGTATCGACTAAAACTCGGCACCGCTAAGTTCGGCAATTAAAATTAATCACCGAACGGGTCTGTGTTTTTGCCTTTACACTGCAGTTTCGAGGTTTAGGACGAAGATTTAAATCATTAGATTCATCCTACTACGTCATATTATTAAAGTGATATTATTTTATTCATACTTTATGAATCTATCGATCGCTTTCTCCATTGAACACCAAATCTGTCATTAGGATAGGAACGTAGAAAGATGGAGTTTGCTTTGTTATGCATCAACATTTAGGTAAACAAAACGCATTTAAAATAACATAGTTAAGATTCAGAGTACTGTGGCAGTAGTGATTTATACCAGCAAACCTTTGGATGGGCAGAGACAACCATTTAACACTAAGATTAAGACATACTGCGCTCGTAGTGTGTAAAGTGCATATTTAACAATCTAAATCTTTCCATTCCGAAGTTGTTCAGGAACGCTGATTGCTATCTGACTGTAGACTGCAGAGTGCAGGAGTGTGGTGATTTACCTACAGAATGCTACGCGTCCGCCATTATTTGTTTAGAACTCGCTGCTAGGAAATTTGCCTGAAAAACTAATACGTATTCTATCGGGATATGTTCGTTTAGTTGGGTTTAGGAGGAAGTGTGTGTTTGGTGTGCGAACTAATTTCATTTGCGTAATATCTGTGGTTAGGAATAGGTACTTGAAGAATTATTGCACAAGTTTTCAGCTTGCATCACTTTTCCAGAATTGCACGTAAGTTTTCATCTACGAGTAGGTCTTTTTCAGGGCATACATCTTAATATTATACTAATACGAGTAGGTATACTGGCAGATTTTGCGAATTCTATAAACTTAAAGTCAAACTAACATGAAATAATCACGCTTGACCTAAATTGAAAAAAAAGAAAATGACATACTTACAGAAAATAGACCTACTTCCAGACCTAGCCTATTAGCCATCAGTAAGTTATGTCCACATCCTTATCCCGGGTCCCTCGCGTGTGTCGTAACCCTTACATTAGAGCTAAAACTTATCTTTTTGCTGTGAGGTCGTGACGTCAATGTAATCGAAACGGGTACCGGGAGCAGCGAATGGCTGTCAGGGGACGCGGGTAAGGAGTTAGAGAGGATAGATATGGCCCTGGATAAAGTGATCAGATGTCGGCGACTCGGCTAATAAGAAAGTCTTCCTTTAATTATGTTCTGGATTCACAAAAATAACACAATACTTTTATCTGCAAGAATGTTTAACACATTATTTTATAGTCTTCTGAAACGGTATCTTGTTGAAAACCCATTTAAAATTACGAAAAACTTAAAAATGATACCCCTTTGTCAAAACATTTTGGTCACTTAAACTTGTTAAAATTACTTTAAAAACCTGTATTAGACAATATTAAGTGTTTTTAGAGAGTGAAGGTGTTTTTCGCCTGAGTCGAGTCATTATACATACAAACACCTAGCAATTTCATGACTTATAATAGAGTTGAAAGTGCCTTTCAATATTGTATTCATAAGGCATAAAAAGTTTGGAAGACGTAGACAATGAATCATCATCATCATCATCATCTCACCCGTAGGACGTCCACTGCTGGACATAGGCCTCCCCTTTCGATCTCCACATATACTTGTTGGATACGACCTGCATCCAGCGTCTTCCGGCGACCTTTATAAGGTCGTCTGTCCACCTTGCTGGTGGACGTCCTACGCTGCGCTTGCTAGTCCGTGGTCTCCACTCTAGTACTTTTCGACCCCATCGGCCATCTGCTCTGCGAGCAATATGGCCTGCCCATTGCCACTTCAGCTTGATAATCCGGTGGACTATATCGAAGAAGGACTCGACTATATAGAAGACAATGAATAAGTTATGAAAATTACAAAATGATGTCCAGAAACCGTGTCTTTTTTAATCAGCTTTCGACTTTGACTTTGACCTACAATTAGCGACCTATTCCAGCGACTCAACATCTTCAACCGTACAAGGATACAGAGAGGCATCGGGCTTCAGCAAATAAATTCAACAAATCCCGTGCACGGCCACCGTTGATCTACATCGGCCTAACTGCACCAATACGTCGTTGAGGCTTACTTGTCACTGTTATGGGCTCGGTGCGATTAACGCGTGCAAACGCGCCTGTTAAGTTACGTTATTTAGAGCTGGTAATTTCGGAACAGGACATTTGTTGAACACGAAGTAATGGAATGGAAATGTGTTATGTTTCTAATGGGGTTAGTGCTGTCATCGAGCGGCTGGAGTTTTCTAAACTAGACTTGGTTTGGCTTTTAAAGTTGGAGTTAAAAATATTCTTCCAAATGATCCGTATGCGTTGTTCAAAAAATCACAGTACGTTTTTCTACTAGTTAACAAATCGTAAAACTGTTTTATTTGTTTAGTTTTAGTCCGAGTGTATCAGGTCACAAAACTAAAAAGCTTTTACAAACCTATAAACTTCAAAGGAGGAACCAAATACGGGACAATACCCAAGTCTACAGACAAAAAAGTAACTATCTACAAAAACAAAGAGAAAATTATAAATGATGACGCGTGAAAAACATCATTATTTTTTATTTTCACGATGGATAGGTATGTGTGTCAATTTGTTGAAATAAAAACGATGTCTTTTGAATGAACTGTGTTTCATTTCTAAAGCTTTTTGATCTCACGACGTCGAATTTTAATGAAGGCAAAGAATTCTAATTGGTTTTTTTAAAGATAAAAGAAAATGTTACTAAGTTTTTGTTTGTCTCTTTATTACACTGTCAAACAGATGGAACAATAGCAGTTGTGATTACTGTTGTTTCTTTCGTCAGAACCCGAATTGTTTTTGTGAAATCTCTCTTTTGTTTTAATGATATTTTATTTCTAGTTCATTCTGAAATATAACTTTGTCTATTATGTTTTCGGCGATAACATACCTACATGATCTATCGAGTATGATAGACTTAATACCATAAAGATAAAATAAATAAGGATTTTCTTTTCTCGGATATAACAGCATTTGAAATTCAAACGCTACCGACAGCTAGTCAAAGAAATAAAACCAATTAATTGGAGATAGTAATTAAAATGTCGTCTCAAAGAGACGATAGACGTATTGATTTAGTAAAATTAAATGGTTTTTTTTCGTAATAAGGCCTGTACATTATCATCATAGCCGGGATAATAACATAAAAATGTAATAATAACGCGTATTTGTTTCAAAATACATATGCTTTTATTTTAACATACAATAAAGAGGAAGAGATTGCGTTATTCGATCAAGAATTTTTGTTTATTGCCCTTGGTACTACCCTAAAACAAACACGGATAAAAAAGCTACCCGCGATCCTACTAAGCAATCAGTTATTAGTAATACGGGAAACTCACCCATGGGACTGCTAGCGATAGTGCAACGGGTAGTGCTACGGGCAATAAACGATTTTTTTCTGTAACAGTCACGGATTTGAGTCCGGTTCATGGTAATAGACTTGCCTTCCATAATAATAATAATGCAATTTAAACATAACTTATAAACAATTTAAATCTAAAAGCCTAAATCATTTCCTGCAATTTGTAGTATAGAGCTAACAGTTGCTTTTCCAAAACCAGCATTTTTCAAATTACCGAGAAAGCTAGAAAGAATAAAATGTCGCTTTTCCAGTATTCTTAAAAAAAAATACATTGTTCATTGATCATATTACATTTTTACTTAGTACAAGATAAAACTGGGACATTATAAAATGATTTTTATTCATTTAACATTTTTGTTCATCGATTTCATGGAAAATAAAAAAAATCAACTTCGACGTTTCAGAAAGAAAGGTCATCGCGTAGGTTGGAAATAATTAAGCTTGTCAAATGAAAGGTCTATGTAAAACATACTTACTTATAAACAGGTGTTCCTAAAAAAAGAACTTTACTTTGTACTCTTCAGTATTTCCAAATAGTTGGCTACAGAATTTGTGGAGAAAAAATGTAACATGTTTTTGAAAAAAAATTCAACCATGATGGACAGATTTTGAAAGATGACTTGTTCTGTATGTTGCGTCCCAGATGACCGCTTCTAGATTGAAAAGCCAGGGTGCAATTAATACACTACAAATATTTGAGACGAATAACGAATTTATCTATTCATACAAATAATAGGTGATAATACAATACATACATAGGGAGAAATGGAGAAAACTCGCAAAAAACGCATCCAACCAAGTAGAATATCCATGATCACGACCACTCCACCAGGAGTGTACGACTCAGAAGAAGAGAATACAATACAACAATAAAATCATTCAGGGATGACTTGGGAAGAAGACTCGCACTGATCTGAAAAAGATGTCACAATTAAATTGAAGAGAGTAAGCTTAAACCCAGCAGTGGGTCGAGCAAAGTTATGAATAATGATGGTAATGAAAAATACAGAATGTCACCTGATACGATAGATAATTATGTGAGAGATACGTACTAACATAATAATCCGATCATGATGGGAATATTTAACGCTACGAATTAACTCTAAAATCTAAAAAACAGATATGAATAAATCAACTGGCATTTTTTATTATTATTAAATAACGTTGCCCTCACTACGTATTTCTCGTTATGTCGTGGCTGCGTTTACAAACATTATAAACTCACATAATCAAACGCCCAGAGCCCAAACAACTACTTGCTAGATCATTACAAACATTTGCTCCGTGCGGAAATCGAAACCGCGACACGCAGAGCAGCAGTCCAATTGCTCAGCCACTTTTATTTATGACCCGCCTGATTGAAAGTAATAACTACCAGCATATGGATGCAAAACCACCGAACTTGAATCAACTTTTTCAGTGATCTCAAAACACTTAACCCACAATTAAACAGATAACCTCAATTAAACAAAACACTGTGGGAATGTCGGTATGATCAAAATTACGAGGCTTGAAATGCTATTCCTGTGTTACATTTAAACAAAGTTTGAAGCAGCCATAAAGCATGAACTAATTTGTCAAAGTTCTCAGTGCCAGTGACGAGAGCAGATGATTATGTAGAGTTATGGTAGCCGCGTTTGATACTCGGTGTTGTAAGTTGAAGATTTAAAGTATTTTGGGAAAATAAAGAGACTTTTTTTTTATTTTCATTGCCAGGTATAGCTGCTTCTCAAGTTACGAGTTGTAAGGTCGTGGGTTCGAACACAGTGGGACGCATTACTTTGCACGATTAAATGTTTCATCAGCACTAACTACTCTTTATTAGTTAGCACGCATCGTCCGTCCGGCCTCGTGTATAATGTACCTACTGTACAAGTTCAGCTATATGAATAACTTCATGTTCTGTGAATTAATTTTTTATTTGATAGCCATTAATACTTACTCGTATTGGTTTATACGAGTATCTGACGCTCAATATTGAAAAAAAGTCAAGCCGTTAACCATAACATCAATTTTAACGAAAAAACAATCTTTATCTTTATCTTTATCTTTATCTTTACATATAATAAAATCGTAGAGCTGTCATTCCTGTACATTGAATATTTTTTTCTTTTTGTATTTTTTTCGAGATAAGGGATCGATTCTGATGCCAAATCAACTTTTTTTTTCTTTCGAAATTTTTTATGTTTTTTTTATTTGATCTATCTCTTAAACTACTGTAAAGTTGTCGATCAAATTTTCCTCAAATATTTCTAATAATATGCTTCTGTTGATAGGCTATGTATCATTACGCTATTTTTCCTGGGAGAAGAGCAATTTTAAATTTTGTTGTTTTTATCTGTTTGTTTTTAGTTGGAAGCTAAACCACTGGATATTATTTAGTCAATTTTTCCCCAAATATTCCTTAAACTGCTCTTCTATTAATAGGATATGTATAATTACGCTATTCCCTTTGGGGGATTAGCAATTTTATAATATGTTGATTTTCAGTCATTGTTGACATTTGTATAACAACCGCTATTTGAAAACACTGTCAGCGTACTAGCCAGTCTGGTTGGTATCCTGCTTGACTTTCGTGCAAGGGGTCTCTGGATCAAATCTCGCTGTTTCTTTTTTTCACTTTTTGAGTTTTCTTATATTTGTCCTGAGAGTTTCAAATAATAAAAAAAAATGTGTATACTTTTATTTCAATATTATTCGCGATTTTAAATTATTACTATTTTTTTTTCAATAGTTTTCTAGGATATAAATCTACACTGATTTAAATTAAATAAATAAATAATAAATAAATAAATAAATATTCCACAACTATCACACAACGCCATCTAGTCCCAAGCTAAGCAGAGCTTGTGTTATGGGTACTAGACAACTGATAAACATACTTATATATTTCTAAATACATACATATTATAGATAAATTACACCCAGAGAGATTAATTGTAGGTAGTAAGTTGGATATTTTTTTAAATTGTAATAATTGTTTCGAGGTGTGGAATTTTAAAGATTAGAAAAAATTGAGTTTATTTATGTTTTGAATTGGCTTTCAAACCAGTGCATAGATTCTGTTTTAAACGACGACAAGTTGTACTCATGACGGAATGCAAGGGAGAAGAGCAATGCTATCGTACGTTCAATTTGCAGCGATACTGTAAATCAACCCAAAAATGATAGTCTAATGTTTAAAATAAACACGGTTCTTTGAAATTAATGTCGCTCAAATAAGGACGTTTCCTATGCAAACTATATGTACCTAGATATAACATTATTCATCTAAACTAATAATAAAAATGCAAGTATGTTTGTTTTTTACCTTTTCACGCATTACTACCTACTGAATCGATCGTCCCAAAATTATCATATACGTTGTCAGGAGTATAGACACGGATATAAGGTATCTTACATCCCGAATAACAGAAGAGAGCTGTTGCCGAGAAAACAATTACGTTCATATTCCAGATGGCGCCACACGATCCGTATTGTTTGTCAAATTCTAAAATAACGCAAGCGAAGCCGCGGGCAAACACTAGTCCTTTAATAAATTACTGATATTAATCGAAGTATCTTTACTAAGAAGCCTCACAATGAAACAATTAATATTCTACTTCATAATTAACCATTCTTTCTTGGTTTAATACTTCATTTTGGTTTAATACTGAACCTGTGAGGAGCATACAATATGGAAAATTAAAACGAAGGAAAAAGACGAGATTCTTTGCAGTTTTAATTAGTTCTGGATTAAAGCCACGCTCACGGGGGATTTTCCAGATGGTCATTTAATATTAAACTGTTTTGTGGAATTAAAAGTATAATTTAAAGGAAACTTATTTTTGGGATTCAATAAACTTATTTACATAAAATAGAAACGTTCGGATCGCAGTTTCGTCGAAAATCCAGAAATATTTAATAAAGTTCAAACTGACAAGGGTAGAAAGAAGGCTTGATGTTTTATTCAAATAAAACTAGCTTGAAATAAAAAATACTCCATATTTATAATGAATCGAAAAAAAACATAATTACTTTATTATTGTCTTTTTATCCCCTAATGTTTGTCTCAGTCCTATCAAAAATCATTACACACCTTGTCTTCAAACGGAATTGTATAGGTAATCCAAAAGTGAACCAATCCGCACAGTACCAAACACCCGTTTCATTACAGCGAGCCCGGGCACCCACGTCCACGATAGTGCGAAGTAGCAAATAGCACAAACTTATGCAATTGGAACTCCAATATTATAATTTGGGTTGCAACAGCGTTGTTTTTGCCACGGCGGTCCATTAATCGGCTGTATCTCGGTCGAACACTCACTGGTTGGACGTTTATTAACGTTCTACTTGCTTTTGGCATTGATTAAGAAGGTGCTACAGGACTTGGCCCTTTTTGTGTTTGAAATTCTAATTGTTATTGTTTGGTAATCAAATCTAAGTTGCTGAGATACAAATCAGTTTGTGACATCATCTAGTTCTTTCAATATCTAGTTTATAACGGCACAACGCTAGTGTATCTGCAAATTATAAGTTTTTTTTTAAATACCTATCGTTTTCGATCATGGAACTGAAGAAAAATAATAAAAATGTACAAAAGCAAATAGAAAACTCTAACAACTATTCTGTTACAAAAATATGGGAAAATATAAGTCCCTGCCTATCTTGTATCGTACCCACAACACAAAACCTCAATTTAAATCACACAACAGTGAAACTAAAACAAATCATATTCATAAACTACAACTCTTCAGTGAAATTGCAATAGTACAAAATGCAAAATTTTCTCATATACCGACGTGGTACGGAATATCTTGGTCGGTCACAGTTGAAATAAAGCTCCGTGAAATGGATTGAAGTAGATTGGCAATGGAAAACTGTAGGATTGGTAGGGAACGGTATTGGGTAGTTCTTCGAAATTTGATTCTTTGACTGATTCATATGGTCAAATTTTAATTTCACTTTCAGCTCAGTAACACATGTTCATATGAAAATAGATATTCCAAATAACATTTATTTGTTTGAGGGACTTCTTTTTACAAAGTAGTTTTTAAGATATCGACGTTTAAAAATTTTGTGCCCAGATGAATCAGAATTTTTTACAGATGTAAATCAAAATGGGCTTTGTAATAAGAAAATAATCATAATATTATAACAACAATATTATTTTTTTATAAAACAATTAATTTATTAACAGTGATCATATTATCAAGGAAAAAAACTGGTCAATTCAACAATAAAATTCTTGTTTTTAAACTAACAATTACAGAAATAAATACTTACAGAAAAGCGAGAATTTTGTTATAAATAGATACTAGATAGTTATTTTAATGATACGTTATAATATTCTCTCTGTTTACTTTTGTTTTTCTCTCTATTTTTTCAAATATAATTCTTTCATTTCTAATTTCCACGCAGCATACTTTCCTGGAACTTTTCTTATTTTCCATCTTAGAAAGATGAAAAATTCGTACGTTCTGTGAGTATCTTTTTCTAATAGTATATTTTGTTCCATCTTTTCTACTATTGATAGAGGCATTGTTGTAAACAGCAATATAAAATAAAATAGATAGAGTTTGACTTATTAATGAATAAAAACCGAAGAATAATGTCAAAATTATGTCACACACACTCTACTGACATGAAAAAGTAAAATAACGTAACAAAAGTGCTCCTTTCTGGCTGGAAAAGAGGAAAACTAATTTATTTTCAGATTCGTATGGGTTTTTGAACATATAAATCAGGCACAGATGAATCATGATTTTGCCTTAAATCATGCTTAACTCATCATTCATACAGACTTCAGTATTATCATTTTTCTACACGAATCTGTAACCCAAAAGCATCACACGAAACTCAGATTAAAGTCTTAAAACAGCAAAATAAAATTAATAAATTAGCCATTGTAATCAGCAAGGTACCTAAACCAAGCACAGATGAATCAGACATTTACCAGTGTTTCACCAGGTTCTAAGCCAACCAGCCTCATGTCCGCCTTCTAGCACGTCCGTTGTACGACAGGTTTCCCCCCACGTGGGATCCCAGACTCTCATCATTATTCCTCGACCAAGTACAGTCAAGCAAAGCTTACTCCACATGAATCAGTATTATGCGCCGGACACTTCTTATTTACTTAATTAAAATTACACTAACGTAGTTATATCTAATATGTATATTTTTTCTAAGAGGTCAATTAATTACCTTTCGTTAAAAGTATAATTTATATTGAAGAATCAAAAGGAAAATGCGACATCGACCGTTTTGTCCCGGAAAATGGGAAACGGACGCCCTATATGAATCAGGAGAACAGACTTCAATTTTTTTTATTTTGTATCTAGATAGCTACTATTAAAAAAATAGAATTTGTCCCAGGTAGAGCTAAAGCTAAACTGTATAGAAAAAAATATAACATGCCGTTTTGTTAGTTGGTTACAGAAATATACCCACAGACATCGAAAATTTTGTCTCTGAAGAACTACCCTATTGGACTTTAGATAATAAATAAAAGCTAGTGATTTAAAGAAGTATGCTACGAAACTTATCCTATTAGGATAACCAGCTTATACCAGCGACCTCGCCCGTGATAAAAGCCTTCCCATGAAATATTGCCCATAGAATTAATAATAATATTAATAATGTCATCCTCCATCCATCCTCACAAATTTTCGCTTTTATTTTAGTTAGAATTTTAGAATAGAATTAATTAGAAAATTAGAATACCTAGATTTGATTTAAGGTTATGTAGCGTGTATCACAAGAACACACAGAAAACTGTTGATCTCGGACAACCAACATACTAGTATTATTACCTCTCCTCTGTAATTTAATATATTTATGTATTAGGTTTATTTTAAAATATGTATTGTATAAATACATTTTATATGTTTATTTTATAGTCTATGTATGTTTATATTTTGTTTGTCTTATTATTATTTTTTTTTTTGTGTACACTGTGTCTACGATTTGTTGTCTATTTCTCTTCTGTCGCTGGTCTGCTGGAAGAGATTTCGTAATGAAATAAGCAGTGCCTTTGTGCTCTTTTATCTTAATGTTATTTCTTGTTTTATATGTTCTGTGTACATAAATAAATAAATAAATAAATAAATAAATAAATAAAATACTAATGACTGCAAAAGAATAACAATTGACAACATCTGTTGATCTTTTGCAGTCTTTAGAAGTGGTGAAATACGTGTGATACTTCCTGGCCGCGCCACAGTCGCATTTTGAATCGGAGTTAATAAGAATAAATGTACATAAAGTGTACATTATTGTTCAAAATATAAAAAAAAATGTACGTGAAGAAGTGAAGAGAGTAAGCTTAAACCCAGCAGTGGGTCGAGCAAAGTTATGAATAATGATGGTAATGAAAAATACAGAATGTCACCTGATACGATAGATAATTATGTGAGAGATACGTACTAACATAATAATCCGATCATGATGGGAATATTTAACGCTACGAATTAACTCTAAAATCTAAAAAACAGATATGAATAAATCAACTGGCATTTTTTATTATTATTAAATAACGTTGCCCTCACTACGTATTTCTCGTTATGTCGTGGCTGCGTTTACAAACATTATAAACTCACATAATCAAACGCCCAGAGCCCAAACAACTACTTGCTAGATCATTACAAACATTTGCTCCGTGCGGAAATCGAAACCGCGACACGCAGAGCAGCAGTCCAATTGCTCAGCCACTTTTATTTATGACCCGCCTGATTGAAAGTAATAACTACCAGCATATGGATGCAAAACCACCGAACTTGAATCAACTTTTTCAGTGATCTCAAAACACTTAACCCACAATTAAACAGATAACCTCAATTAAACAAAACACTGTGGGAATGTCGGTATGATCAAAATTACGAGGCTTGAAATGCTATTCCTGTGTTACATTTAAACAAAGTTTGAAGCAGCCATAAAGCATGAACTAATTTGTCAAAGTTCTCAGTGCCAGTGCCGAGAGCAGATGATTATGTAGAGTTATGGTAGCCGCGTTTGATACTCGGTGTTGTAAGTTGAAGATTTAAAGTATTTTGGGAAAATAAAGAGACTTTTTTTTTTTCATTGCCAAGTATAGCTGCTCCTCGGAGCGTTGTGTCCCACGCGCGCCTCAAAGAGCGTCAGCATAATGACGGGGCCCCCCTCTCAGAGGGCCAAAGCCTGCCGGGGTCGCGGGATTATTCCCTTACCGTAACCCCGGAACATAACAGACTATGAAGGACACCGTGGATTTTAGTCAGTAGAAGTCTGACAGTAGGGGGTTGGAGGACTCATTTGATGATTTTACCACGCTAAAAAAGAAAAAAAAAAGTATAGCTGCTCCTCGAGTTAAGAGCTGTAAGGTGGTGGGTTCGAACACAGTCGGACGCATTACTTTGCATAATTAAATGTTTCATCAGCACTAACTACTCTTTATTAGTTAGCACGCATCGTCCGTCCGGCCTCGTGTATAATGTACCTACTGTACAAGTTCAGCTATATGAATAACTTCATGTTCTGTGAATTTATTTTTTATTTGATAGTCATTAATACTTACTCGTATTGGTTTATATCTGACGCTCAATATTGAACAAAAATCAAGCCGTCAACCATAACATCAATTTTAACAAAAAAACAATCCTTTAATAAATTACTGATATTAATCGAAGTATCTTTACTGAGAAGTCTCACAATGAAACCATTAATATTCTACTTCATAATTAACCATTCTTTCTTGGTTAATAATACTTCATTTTGGTTTAATACTGAACCTGTGAGGAGCATACAATATGGAAAATTAAAACGAAGGAAAAAGACGAGATTCTTTGCAGTTTTAATTAGTTCTGGATTAGAGCCACGCTCACGGGGGATTTTCCAGATAGTCATTTAATATTAAACTGTTTTGTGGAATTGAAGTATAATTTGAACTAAACTTATTTTTTGAAATTCAATAAACTTATTTACATAAAATAGAAACGTTCAGATCGCAGGTTCGTCGAAAACCCAGAAATATTTAATAAAGTTCAAACTGACAAGGGTAGAAAGAAGGCTGATGTTTTTATCAAATAAAACTAGTTTGAAATAAAAAATACTCCATATTTATAATGAATCGAAAAAAACATAATTACTTTAATATTGTCTTTTTTCTGCCTTAATGTTTGTCTCAGTCTTATCAAAAATCATTACACACCTTGTCTTCAAACGGAATTGTATAGGTAATCCAAAAATGAACCAATCCGCACAGAGTACCAAACACCCGTTTCATTACAGAGAGCCCGGGCACCCACGTCCACGATAGTGCGAAGTAGCAAATAGCACAAACTTATGCAATTGGAACTCCAATATTATAATTTGGGTTGCAACAGCGTTGTTTTTGCCACAGCGGTCCATTAAACGGCTGTATCTCGGTCGAACACTCACTGGTTGGACATTTATTAACGTTCTACTTGCTTTTGGCATTGATTAAGAAGGTGCTACAGGACTTGGCCCTTTTTGTGTTTGAAATTCTAATTGTTATTGTTTGGTAATCAAAATCTATGTTGCTGAGATACAAAATCAGTTTGTGACATCGTCTAGTTCTTTCAATATTTAGTGTATAACGGCACAACGCTAGTGTATCTGCAAATTATAAGCTTTTTTCATGTATTCGATCATGGAACTGAAAAATAATAATATAAATGTACAAAAATAGAGCAAAATATAAGTCCCTGCCTATTTTACATCATACCCACAACACAAAACCTCAATTTAAATCACACAACAGTGAAACTAAAACAAATCATATTCATAAACTACAACTCTTCAGTGAAATTGCAATAGTACAAAATGCAAAATTTTCTCATATACCGACGTGGTACGGAATATCTTGGTCGGTCACAATTGAAATAAAGCTCCGTGAAATGGATTGAAGTAGATTGGCAATGGAAAACTGTAGGATTGGTAGGGAACGGTATTGGACTTTAGATAATAAATAAAAGCTAGTGATTTAAAGAAGTATGCTTCGAAACTTATCCTATTAGGATAACCAGCTTATACCAGCGACTTCGCCCGTGATAAAAGCCTTCCCATGAAATATCCCCCATAGAATTAATAATAATATTAATAATAGCGTCTGTAGCCTGGCTACGTTTCGGTGACCTCTTCGGAGAAACCGAAGGTTTTGTCTGTGCGATTATGGATGAGGTTATCATGACGAACAATTACCGGAAATATATTGTCAAGGACGGTACGGTTGACATCTGTCGGGCATGCCACCGTCCCGGTGAGTCCATCAGACACATTATTTCCGGTTGTTCTCGTCTTGCTAACAGCGAGTACTTGCACAGACACAATCTAGTAGCTAGGATTATCCACCAGCAACTTGCCCTGCAGTACAACCTTGTGAATTCTGAAGTACCATACTATAGGTATGTGCCCGACCCAGTTCTTGAAAACGGTCATGCCATATTGTACTGGGATCAATCTATCATCACTGACAGGACTATTGTAGCCAATAAGCCTGATATAGTGGTGGTAGATCGCCGAGAGCGTCGTGCAATGATTGTTGACATCACCGTCCCTCATGACGAGAATCTCGTGAAAGCTGAAAATGATAAAAAAATCAAGTATCTTGATTTAGCTCACGAGATTGTTGACATGTGGGACGTGGACTCAGCAGTCATTGTACCGATAGTCGTTACGGTCAATGGACTAATCGCGAAGAGCCTCGACCAACATCTTAAGAGGTAAATTTTCGACACAAACGCACTGAAAATCTGTCTAAAGGCCACGCAAATATTTGTTCTATCTATAACCAATCACCAATGTCTGCCGCATGCTGAGCGAGACGGGGGCACGCAAAGCTCATGATTGAAACAGCTACGCGAGACCGCGGTAAACCGCCAAGGATATGGCGGGACGAGCTGGATGTCTTCCTTGAGAATTGGAAAGAGGTGGCGCAAAGTCGCGAACGTTGGAAGGAATGGAGGGAGGCCTTTGTCCAGCAGTGGGACAGTTCAGGCTAATATAATAAAAATAAAAAAACCAATCACATACAGTTAAGGAAAAATCCGTTAACCACGACGAAATGACGAAACCCATCCAAGTCTACTAAGTAAGTTAAGTATCAAGAACCGCCGAAATTTTGCGAAGATTAAAAACTTTGAACTTTCGAGTTTGTCATTATTAATTTAAATGTAATTAACTCAAGTTTATAGGATCATTTTGATGTTTAAGAGCTGTTAAACATGTTTAAAGACGTTAGAAGTAGATACTTTGTTTAATGTTAACATCAAAATAATCCAGATTTATTTCAACAATTTCTTTTTCTGTGCCGATAAAGACAATAAGAAAATAATAATAATAATAATAACGTTGTGTTCCACGCGCGCCTCAAAGAGTGTCAGCACAATGACGGGGCCCCTTTAGAGGGCCAATGTCAGCCGGGGTCGCGGAACACACGTATGCCGCGACTCCGATACACAAAGGGCTACTGAAGGACACTGTAGATTTTAGTCAGTACAAGTCTGACAGGCCCTCCTGTCCAGCCTTGTGTAGGAGGACTCATTTGATGATTTTACCACGATAAAAAAAATATGGGTTATCAATAGGCTTTCTTAACATAATTGGGAAATGGCGAGTGTTATCGCCATTTCCCAATTATGTTAAGAAAGTCTCCCAGTTTATCAGGATGCAGCTTAACACCAATATTTTACATAGGACGACTGCGTACCTATATCTGATCTTCACAACCCAGTAACCAGGAATACAATAATACGAAACTCGCTATAACCACATCTACTGACCAACGTCGGTAAGCCCGGCTTAACCTTGAAAACGACCTGCGGTGCTGTTATTTTTAAGCCACAAGCTTTTTAGTATCTTACACATAACTTCAATACTTATTTAACGAATATTTTTCCTTATATCTATGTATAAAGATGTCTAAAAGCTCTTCACTCGTTTTAATAATTCTCAGTGACATCCAGATTACTGTGATTTCGTCATTTTATCGGTT
The DNA here is from genome assembly GCA_036375495.1 of Agrotis segetum. Classification (NCBI taxonomy): domain Eukaryota; kingdom Metazoa; phylum Arthropoda; class Insecta; order Lepidoptera; family Noctuidae; genus Agrotis; species Agrotis segetum. Next base: position 1,791,584 of record JAQSVV010000192.1, read on the forward strand.
ACATTTCGGAGAGTGTGCGATGAAACTGCATAAATTGATTCCACCTGGCCCTTTCCATCATCGGACTACAAGACGTACAGCAATGCGCCATCGATATATGGTGGACATCCCTCCGGTACGTTCAAAGCGTGTTGCCAATACCTTTATTGTACGCACAGCTAAGGAGAGGAATTCCCTGCATCTGTATTTCCCGACAGCTATAAACCTTGGGGTCTTCCAGTCAAGAGTGAACAGGTTACCTCTAGGCAAGCCTGCTTCTTCGTCGACCACATCATCAGGCGAGATAATGGTCAATGCGAACCTATCTTTAAATAAAAAACTATAAAAAAACAGCATTAGCATATTTTCATAGACTTTCAAATACAATTATGTCCACATTCATGTAAATATACGTATCCATAGTATAGTAACGACTTTGATCTAAGTATGTCAATTTCAAGGATTCAAACGATTTATTGTCAAAATGGGCCATGATTCAACTTTGTCGATTGTACAAATAGGAGTAAACCAGTGTTGGTAAAATTGGAAATAACTGAATTATACCTACGTTTTATAACACGCCTTACCAATAACATCAGGTATCCTACAACCCAAAGTTCGATCTTCAAGCATTACCAAAAACGGAGGCCCCATCTTACCATAAACACACAAATAGAAGCTGTAACGGGCTGTGAGTCAGATTTATATCGGCGTTACATAGAGCCTTAAGGAAAATTGGCCAGAAAAAGGGTCGCGAGAAATATTTCAATATGCCATTCACATTTTTTACGATCGTCATGTGTGCCTCCTTACGATTGTGCAGAACCGCAATATCGGCCTATACTTTCGTTTCTATTCCTTTTTTGTTAGTTTATGGAGCGTTTCAACTGTTAAAAAAATTATGAGGGTTTTGGAGTTAGAGTTTACCGTGATTTGGTAGGTCTGCCGAGTGTTAAATATGATTGGATTTTTAGAAGGTGTATTTAACGGAAACATATTATTTTGTAATTTTTAGGTCCATGTTAATATAGATATTATCATGGACCTAAAAAATTTCATATTTTAGTTTTCCTCGAAAAGCTAGGCAGTCAAAATATCTTAATCCGCAAGTACTCTCACACTTTTCAAACAAAATTAAAACTCATCCATGATTATTAGTACAATATTTTAAAAACCATAAAAAGTAATTAATGTTTTCATCACCAGCGCACTTAAGTATAGGTACTACTAAAATCAATAAAATCCCACATTACACTCAAGTTAAAAAAAAAATCATTCAACCTATCCTATACCTATCCTAACCATCCATAATTAATAAATGTTTCGATTCATAAAAGGAAAGCGTTAACGATGCTCCTCATTAATTTCAACAGGTTCGACTTCTCTTTATGCTTCATAAATATAAAAAAAAAACTTTTCTAGCTTCGAAAGTGTGTACGATTCAGGCAAACGTTAGTATTCTATGTATTACGCATCAGTATCAATCAATATTTATTTTATTTTGTTGATGTTTTTTTTCATTGAAGCTTGTATAAACGCGCTCTTTTGAACGCAATGGATTTTGATGGCATCCCTATAATTTGAAATGTTTGTTTGTATTGAAGAGTTTTTTTATAAAGAAAGTCTATGTATCTAATCAATAATTGTTTTTAATGAGGAGTTCTTATCTAAGTTTGGTCGTGGCAAATATTTCTAGTTGAAATTGAAAGTTCATGCATTTTTTTTTTCTGTGACTGATCAGTATTTCCTTTAATATTTTAAAAGCATGTCGTATTTCTACATCGATTGTTTGGATTTATTGTTATTAACATAGTAAAAATATTATAGCAATAACGGAAAAACCGTTATTTATTGAAGAGTATCTCCACGTATCTCAGAAGATCAGAACACCAAAATGGAAAACAAAAAGAGAAAGATCAAAATTCACCTTCTGGAAACTGGCTAATATTTTCGATAATTCACGTCAAATTGACTTTTCATAACCGTTCTCGATACCTCTGATAGTAAGTACACTATGTGGGCACTCAAGTGGGTCGTATGTCCATTCAGAAGCTATATTCCACACCTATAATTTCTCTTGATCTGTGGGTGTGTTAACAAACACAAGTCTCACATGCACAGACATACAAACATAAGTTTGTGTGTTTTTAGTGTGTTGGCATTGATTAACCGTGCTTGTGTAGATTTAATAGAATGATTGCTAAGTACTATTAGCAATGGTATATTTACAAGCTCTACAAATATTGTTACATTTGATTGAAATCGTTATTGTGCGTTACGCAAAATAAAATGATAGAGATGTAGTTAATATGGTCATCTTGCTTGTTAAATATCGGGCGTCAGTTTTGACCTTACAGTAATAAAATTTTGGAGAAATGACTTGTTTTATTTCACTAAAATTAGTATCAAAATCTCCGTCTAAACAATCCTACTAGACACTTTGCATTTAAACAAAATCTCGTGCGAAAGTAAAATTAAAATGAGATTGTTTAAAAAAGTTAATGGGGTAATTTCGGCAACGCAATCTCATAAAATTATTTAAACGTTCCGTAATAAAAAAGGCCATACGGCGGCCTATAAAAGCCTCTTAATTGCGTATAGAAGTGCTGTGGACCAGATTTCTTTTCGTTTCGTTTTTGCTAAAATATTATACAAAATTGCGTAAGGTCATGGATTACCCCTAAAATTCTTCTGCTATATAAAGTAACATAGAAATGAATCGTCTAGACACAGGGTTCTTACAGACAGACAATAGACGTGCAAGTAATGCAGTCCGCAGCAACGAAACATAGCGAGCGTTGAACCAGACGGTTCATTGTCTATATTAATTTAACACAATGTACGGTAAGTTGTAGCAATGCGCTGACCCTTAGGCCTGGGCTTTTTATTTTGGAAAACAAATTAAAGAAATTTGTACTAAATTTCAACAAACATGTATTCAAAGAGAGGAGGGAGGGGGAGGAGGTGGTTCCCCTAAGGAGCTTATTATAACTCACTGTACTTCCATTATGATAATCGTTCATTAATTGTTATAATGGTCCCATGTGTTAGGTGGTCACATCGGCTGAAAATATGACCACTTCTTAAGATTTATTCACAAACTGGGCAAAAATATTTTAGGTTAGAATGAACTACCAGATAGTTATAACATATTGTTGAAAACAGCGCATACTGGTTTAATTGGAAAACTATTGATAATACAAAAGTAATTGACAAAGTCATTAGACAAGAACGTAACAATCCTTTCTACCCAGCTAAATAATACAAATTCCATACCTAATTAATCCCTAAAATTATAGACAGCATAATTACTAAACTATAGAAGTTGGTCATCGACCCCTTCAAAACAAACAACTTCATTTATCAAAGTAGCTCGAGCAGTATAATACCATAACTTTACAGTATTTCGGTATGTTATTTCCCTCTGCGGGCTCTTTTAATTACTGTCGGCCCCTACATGTATCATAAATTCTAATGGAGTTCAGACCTCACCCACTCTGCCCTCTGCCGGCACAAATTGCATTTTAGAATTTAAACGTATGACCTACATTATTCTCGTGATCGAAAAATTAAAATTTGATAAACATGTCTAAATATTGAGGCATGCTATCAAAATTTAAATTTTCGATTTTGGGAATGATGAAGTATGGAGTGATGTTAAATGTTTCCGCAACACCGCACTCCTTTCCAAATGTTATTTGGAATGCTGTTAACTTTTATTGTACGTTATTTTTGTACCCTTTTGTTTTTCAACCATACTGTCAGGTCACTCTATTGTGTAGCAACAGTTTGGTTAAAGGTTATAAATACAAACTTCGGCGGTTTTGCGTAAACTATTGACTAAAATAATAACAAGTTTGTTGGCTTAACAAACAGTTTAGTTGGTTTTAAGCTGTGCCCTGTTGCATATTCAATGTTTTTAATTTTAACCTTCTGTGAAATAATTTGGAACATATATTTGAATTTTCTTTCCAGAGACATGAGAAAATAATACTAAATTATAGTTCTATAGCGACACATTAGACAAGCGGAAATCACTATCAAAATTTTTCACGACATTACATAACAAACTTTACGGTTTATAACATCAATCCATAACGCTATTAACTTTCCAATCAATGCTATCGCTATATACCACTGATTTATAACGCCACTTCGTCAAAGCCTCTTTGTCGTAATAAGAAAATAGAAAGATGGCTGAAGAACTTCATCATTATCTACCTAGCCTTTCTCCAATTATGCTGGGATCGGCTCCCAGTCGAACCAGATGCCGCTGAATCCCAGTATTTTACATAAAGCGATTGCTTATCGGACCTCCACAACTCAGTTAATACTGGGTAATACGGGAACCCTTGACAAGAACGATTTTCCATATCAAAAATCTACAAATGATAGACGGGACCGACGGCTTAACGTGTTTTCCGAAGAACGGAGGAAACTCGGCATTTAATTATGTTCACCCATCATTCGAGCAACCTAGGCAAACGTGACTTTACCCTGAAGATCGAATCATACAGCTTTAATTATTTAGCCACGAGCTCCTCAAGTAAATAACTTCCATTGTATTATGTTAACAAATAAATGAGGCATGTACGAGCCGCATATAATGCAATGCTTACATGGTCGCTAATGGATTACAGGAATGCAATGGTACGTTACGATACATTGGTGGCACGGTATTGCCATGGGAATCGATGAACCGGATAAAACTGGCACTAGTTTTACCCGGTGTGCTGTAGTTTGTTTCCAGTAAGGCAGAAAACGACATTGTTTTTAAACGAAAGAAAAACATGATACCTAGGTAAAGTAATGAATGGTTTATATTTTTTTTTTTCGTTAGAGTGCTTCCATCAAAAAAACCACTTATCAGCATTTTTTTGTATTATAGTAGGCATACACCATCCTGCCTATCGATACGATAGATTTGACGCTTGCAATTGTTTCAAATCGGCAGTTCGTCCATATACACCATACACCATCCTGCCTATCGATACGATAGATTTGTCACAACTTCAAATCTGCACCAGTGATGCCAACTCAGCAACTAGATCTGGCTATTATTCGGTGACGACAGCTACAATTTCTAGCACCTTTTCATTTCATCATGAGACTATCGAATTAAATTAAAAAAAGTGGTGCAAGCGATTTTAGACCTTATCGACATTAAAAATTTAGTTTGTTTTTCTCACATTCTCATTCGTTAACATTGCTTCTTCATTAAAATCCGGTGTTTGCATCGTTGTCAATAAGGTCGAAAATCGCTTGAAGGTCGGAAAACATTTGCTTAAGGATTGCAAGTTAAAAAAAGTGGTGCAAGCGATTTTCGACCTTATCGACATTTAAAATTTAGTTTGTTTTTCTCACATTCTCATTCGTTAACATTGCTTCTTGTTTAAAATCCGGTGTTTGCATCGTTGTCAATAAGGTCGAAAATCGCTTGAAGGTCGGAAAACATTTGCTTAAGGATTGCAAGTTAAAAACAGTGGTGCAAGCGATTTTCGACCTTATCGACATTTAAAATTTAGTTTGTTTTTCTCACATTCTCATTCGTTAACATTGCTCCTTCATTAAAATCAGGTGTTTGCATAAATGTCAATAAGGTCGAAAATAGCATGAACCTTTTTTTAACTTGCTTTCGTGGTCCCTTGACACCTCTCAAGTTTTCAATCGTATTTTGGTTTAAAATAAAATGAATAACTCTTTTTTTTACGAGTGTACATGCGATCCATGTGCGAAAAGCCTCAGTTTTCCTGGTAAGGCCACGTTCACATGGCGATTATTTTCCCGTATACTGTATACAAGATTTTATTTAATAGAGCAGTAATAACAGTTCACAAATGAAAACTTAAAAATAGTTTAAACGGCGTTCATACGGGAAAATCCCGAGTACGAGTACTAATTTGAGAAATATAATATTTTACCGTGTACCGTGCAAAGTTGTCCTAAAACTGGTCAACTCTATTCGATAAAATCTCGTGTACGGTATACGGGAAAATAATCGCCGTGTGAACGTGGCCTAACCGTCTCTGTAGAAAAGTAGCTAAAAAGTTTAGCCACAAGTTACACTTTTTAGCTTTTTTTCTAGCACCTTTATAAAATTAGCTAACTATCTATGAAGTTGCTAAGATGGCATCACTGCTGCCGATTTGACGTTGTGTCAAAAACGATTTGATGACCTATCAAAATTGGCATGTCATGCCATCAAATTGACATTCCACCCCCATACACGTTCAATTCTATTTGATCAAATTGGCAGTTTTATGCCGAATTGACAAATAGGCAGTATGGTGTATGGCTACCATTAGACATAGACATTTTGTTATTATAAAGACTTTTTTTTAGCATGGTAATATCATCAAATGAGTCCTCCCAGCCAGGGCAGAGCGGAAGACTGTCAGACTCTCACTGACTAAAATCCACGCTGTCCTTCAATAGCCTTTTACTTCCCGGGGTCCGCAGTCCGCAGTCCACAGGAGCTATTTAAACGACCTATAAACTAAAGAACAGTATTTTGAAATTCTTGAAACTCAACTAGCCTTAAGTGTTAGTGAGGGGTGGAAAAGACGTAAAAAAATCCAATGATGATTACGTAATAAGCTATTCTAAAGCTAAGTGCAGGTCTCTAAGCCAGCGGGCAGCGGGATCGGCGTTCGCCACTTTCGAAAAAGCTGATTTGGTGATAGTGGGCGGATTCTACGTACGAGCTGTTGCCGCCCCTCTGCCCGCTGGTTTCCAGACCGAAGCCTTAATTTTCTCGGAAATATTAATTACGTTCACTTCAGTATAAAAAAACTTTCTTGGAAGCATAGCAATATCATTACCTTCATGAAACTAACTTAATAAGATATTTTTCTAGAAATATATCAAAAGGGAATGACAAGAATCGGCCCGATTAATGTTGCGTCTAATGTATTTCTACATTAAAGACAATTCATAAGACAAAACAGTAAAACAAAATATAATAATGCAAGAATAATAATGAGTAAATCATTACCTCATTAAACAAATTAATCATCAAAAAGTTTCTTTTATATTAACGATAAAGTACCTAAAGTTAATGAGTGGTCAACTCTAAGTATTGAGTGGTTTACTCGTTACCTACAACAATCTTTTTTTTTCGGTCTACGTGTTAATATGGAATACTAAATATACTATTAATCTTGGCAATATCCTGTCTTTTTTACAGAAAATACTTTATGCTACAGCAAATACTTTCCAAAAATAGAAACCTACCTAAAATATAAAACAAATAATTATGTACCTAAAACACAGAATAATCTTCCTATAAAGTCCTTTGTACATGACATCTTTTTATGACAAGCGTGAGACTAATAAAGGCGGAGTCGTTACATTCCTGCCAAAGTTGCATTGGAATAATTCAATGGATTTTGATGCCGTAAAAGGAACGTGTGATGATGTCATCTACCTGCCTTTTCCCAACTATATTGGAGTTGGCTTCCAGTCAAACCAGATTCAGCTGGATATCAGTATTTTACATGAAACTACTGCCTGTCGGACCTCCACGACCCAGTAACTGGGTAATACGATACACCTTGATAAGACTGGTTGTCAGACTTTAGAGCTTCTGAATGTCAAAGATCTACAAATGACAGCCGAGACCAACGGTTTTACGTGCTTTCCGAAGCACGGAGGAAACTCACTATGATAGATGCTCACCGATCCACAAACCAACCGCGGCAAGCGCGGATTAACCCGGAAGATCGGCCTATGCAGCTGTGATTATTTAGCCACGAGCTCCTCCTACCTAACCCTACGTCCGACGTAAACAGTAAATATACAATTTTATTTCGCTGAGATGACTTACGTCTGACAACTTACGTCTGACGACTAATGACTAACGACCTACGTCGAATTTATAGATATATCGTCGAATATATCGACGAATTTCGTCGGACGTCTTACATCGGACGACTTACAACGGACGACCTACGTCGGACGACCAACGTCAGACGACCTACGTCGGACGAATTACTTCGGACGACTTACATCCGACGACTAACGTCTGACGACTTACGTCTGACGACTTACGTCTGACGACTTACGTCTGACGACTTACGTCTGACGACTTACGTCTGACGACTTACGTCTGACGATTTACGTCTGGCGACTAATGATTGACGAACTACGTCAGACGAATTTCGTCGGACGTCTTACGTCGGACGTCTTACATCGGACGACTTACATCGGACGACATACGTAGGACGACTAACGTCGGATGACCTACGACGGACGAACTACGTCTGACGACTTACGACTGACGACGTACGTCGGGCGGCTTATGTCGGACGACCTACGTTGGACGATTTACTTCGGACGACTTATGTCTGACGAATTACGACTGACAATTTACGTCTGGTGACAAACGTCGGACGACTGATGCCTGACGACTCATATCTTCCAACTTAAATCTGACGAATTACGTCGTCCTACGTCGGACGACCTACGTCGGACGAATTTTGTCGGACGACTTTCGTCTGACGTCTTACATATGACGACCTACGTCGGACGACCAACGTCGGATGACCTACCTCGGATGAATTTCGTCGGACGTCCTACGTCAGACGTCTTACATCGGACGACCTACAGCCGACAAACTACGTCGGATGTCCTACGTCGGACGACCTACGTCGGACAGCCTACGTCGGACGACACTTATGTCTGACGAATTACGACTGACAACTACGTCTGACATCTTACGTCAGACGTCCTACATCGGACCGACTTATGTCTGACGATTTACGTATGACGATTTACATCCGTCGACACACGTCTGACGACTCGCTTCGGACGACTTATGTCGGACGACTTACATCTGACGACTTACGTCTGACGACTTACATCTGACAACTTACATCGGACCGACTTATGTCTGACGAATTACGTATGACGATTTACGTCTGACGTCTTACGTCGGACGTCTTACAACGGACCGACTTACATCCGAAAAGTCACGTCTGACGACTTACTCCGGACGACTTATGTCGGACGACCTACTTCGGACCGACTTATGTATGACGAATTAAGTCTAACGATTTACGTCTGACGTCTTACGCCGGACGTCTTACATCGGACCGACTTACATCCGACGACTCTCGTCTGACGACTTACTTCGGACGTCTTACATCGGACCGACTTATGTCTGACGACTCACGTCTGATGACTTACTTCGGACGACTTATGTCGGACAACTTACTTCGGACGACTCATGTCGGACGACATACTTCGGACGACTTACATTGGACCGACTTATGTCTGACGACTCACGTCTGACGACTTACTTCGGACGACTTATGTCGGACGACTTACATCGGACGACTCATGTCGGACGACATACTTCGGACGACTTACATCCGACGATCTACATCGGACGACCTACGTCGGATGACCTACGTCGGACGAATTTTGTCGGACGACTTTCGTCTGACGTCTTACATCGGACGACTTACATCCGACGAATTACGTCTGACGACTTACGTCTGACGACTTACGTCTGACGACTTACGTCTGACGACTTACGTCTGACGACTTACGTCTGTTGACTTACATCGGACGACCTACGTCGGATGACCTACGTCGGACGAATTTTGTCGGACGACCTACGTCTGACATCTTACATCGGACGACCTTCGTCTGACGTCTTACATCGGACGAATTACGTCTGACGACTTACGTCTGTTGACTTACGTCGGACGTCCTACATTGGACCGACTTATGTCTGACGAATTACGTATGACGATTTACGTCTGACGTCTTACGTCGGACGTCTTACATCGGACCGACTTACATTCGAAAAGTCATTTAGTCATTACTTCGGACGACCTTCGTCTGACGTCTTACATCGGACCGACTTACATCCGACGACTTACGTCTGACGACTTACGACTGAAGACTTAATTCTGACGTATTTAATATATAAATGTCGTTTAACGTCTGTCGACTTACGTCTCTCTGACGATTTACTGATGATAGAATCTTTACATATAATAAAATCGTAGAGCTGTCATTCCTGTACATTGAATATTTTTTTCTTTTTGTATTTTTTTCGAGATAAGGGATCGATTCTGATGCCAAATCAACTTTTTTTTTCTTTCGAAATTTTTTATGTTTTTTTGATTTGATCTATCTCTTAAACTACTGTAAAGTTGTCTTGTCGATCAAATTTTCCTCAAATATCTATCTATTATTATTTATTACATATAATAAAACTGTAGAAAAGTCATTTTTGTACATTAAAAAAAAACTCAAAAAATATAGCCAGGGTTATAAAGGACAACCAATAGAACCCATTTCTAGCATTTTTAGAATTTTTGTCTGTTTGTCTGTTTGTCTGTTTGTATGTTTATTTGTTCGGGCATCAGGTAAAATGTACGAAAGTTATGTAGATAACTTTAATACACAACGACTGACCGTAACATGAAGTAACATTTAGTTTTTGTTTCATTGAAATCGGATCAGTCTATCAAAAGATATTTGAATTCAAAGTGTACCAGAAGTAAAATTACGGTCAGTTTACACCGAACGCGCAGTTCAGTAGCGCGATCTAGCTTGGAATAGGAAAACTACATATTCAAATATAATGGTGTGGACTGGAGTGGAGTGGTTTGGAGTGGGATGTTGTGGGATAAATTGGGATGGAGTGGGATAAAGTGGGATGGAGCGGGATGGAGTGGGACTGAGTGGGATGGAGTGGTATGGAGTGGGCTGTAGTGGGGTAAAGTGGGATGGAGTCGTATGAAGTGGGATGGAGTGGGATGTAGTGGGATGGAGCGGGATGGAGTGGCATGGATTGGGATGTAGTGGGATGGAGCGGGATGGAGCGGGATGGGGCGGGATGGCGAGGGATGGAGTGGGATGGATTGGAATGGAGTGGGATGTAGTGGGATGTAGCGGGATGGAGCGGGATAGAGCGGGATGGAGCGGGATGGAGCGGGATGGAGTGGGATGGACTGGGGTCGAGTGGGATGGAGTGGTATGGAGTGGTATGGAGTGGGATGTAGTGGGATAAAGAGGGATGGAGTGAGATGGAGTGGTATGGAGTGGTATGGAGTGGGATGTAGTGGGATAAAGTGGGATGGAGTGGGATAGAGTGGGATGGAGTGGGATGGAGTGGGATGGAGTGGTATGGAGTGGTATGGATTGGGATGTAGTGGGATAAAGTGGGATGGAGTGGGATGGAGTGGGATGGAGTGGGATGGAGTGGGATGGAGTGGTATGGAGTGGGATGTAGTGGGATAAAGTGGGATGGAGTGGTATGAAGTGGGATGTAGTGGGATAAAGTGGGATGGAGTGGGGTGAAGTGGGATGGAGTGGTATGGAGTGGAATGTAGTGGGATGGAGCGGGATGGAGTGGGATGGAGGGGGATGCAATGGGTGCTTTGAACGCTGCTAGGTGGGCTTTGAACAACAGAGGGCGTTTATCACAAACAGCTCAAATATTCTTGAAAAATCTAAATAAATTCTAATAATAATAGGGTTTATATGAAAACGATTATCATTTATAAAAAACAAGGTGAAAATTAAGCGCTTCGCACTAAGAAAACATTTTTAAATTCCGACATCCACGCAGACGAAGTCGCGGGCACAGCTAGTTCCTAATAATATGCTTCTGTTGATAGGCTATGTATCATTACGCTATTTTTCCTGGGAGATAAGCAATTTTAAATTTTGTTGTTTTTATCTGTTTGTTTTTAGTTGGAAGCTAAACCACTGGATATTATTTAGTCAATTTTTCCCCAAATATTCCTGAAACTGCTCTTCTATTAATAGGATATGTATAATTACGCTATTCCCTTTGGGGGATTAGCAATTTTATAATATGTTGATTTTCAGTCATTGTTGACATTTGTATAAGAACCGCTATTTGAAAACACTGTCAGCGTACTAGCCAGTCTGGTTGGTATCCTGCTTGACTTTCGTGCAAGGGGTTTCTGGATCAATTCTCGCTGTTTCTTTTTTTCGCTTTTTGAGTTTTCTTATATTTGTCCTGAGAGTTTCAAATAATTAAAAAAAATGTGTATACTTTTATTTCAATATTATTCGCGATTTTAAATTATTACTATTTTTTTTTTCAATAGTTTTCTAGGATATAAATCTACACTGATTTAAATTGTAGGTAGTAAGTTGGATATTTTTTTAAATTGTAATTGTTTCGAGGTGTGGAATTTTAAAGATTAGAAAAAATTGTGTTTATTTATGTTTTGAATTGGTGTTCAAACCAGTGCATAGATTATGTTTTAAACGACGACAAGTTGTACTCATCGAGTCAGATAATTAGTTATTTTTTAGGTATCACGCGGAATGCAAGAGAGAAGAGCAATGCTATCGTACGTTCTATTTGCAGCGATACTGTAAATCAACCCAAAAATGATAGTCTAATGTTTAAAATAAACACGGTTCTTTGAAATTAATGTCGAAATAAGGACGTTTCCTATGCAAACTATGTACCTAGATATAACATTATTGATCTAAACTAATAATAAAAATGCAAGTATGTTTGTTTTTTACCTTTTCACGCATTACTACCTACTGAATTAATCGTCCCAAAATTTAGCATATACGTTGTCAGGAGTATAGACACGGATTTATGGTATCTTACATCCCGAATAACAGAAGAGAGCTGTTGCCGAGAAATCAATTACGTTCATATTCCAGATGGCGCCACACGATCCGTATTGTTTCTCAAATTCTAAAATAACGCAAGCGAAGCCGCGGGCAAACACTAGTGATTATTAAAAATCTAGTTTTAATTTACTAAAACCACACAACGGTAGTTTTGTTAAATTGAGACAATTTTTTACCTATATTTCTACAGAGATGTCCACATTTATTGTCACTGAGAACAATAATAATAAAATGACAACGCTTTACTAACTACCTACGGAAATTTCTGGCCTTTTGATTCACAAACTTTAGTACCCCACAAAAAGTATATATACACAGATTTCCTCTGCTGAAATCCAGTCTCCTACCGTAAACATGCTCCACATTATTTCACAACTAAATCTAACCCCTAATACCTCTAGGAACCGTAAACGCTATATTCCTCGGAAACTACTTATCTCATACCAGCGACAAGCTATTTCTTGCTATTTCGTGAGCTCACAGCTTAATTTATGCGACGTTGCACTTCCTTTGCTCCCGTCAATATAAGGAGGATTTCACATAACACTGCTCATTCGCGGGTTTTTTTTGGTGAAGCGGATCTCACGCGGAGTTTATGAAATCCGTTCTCCTCTAACTTATGGTTGAGTGAACGAGCGTAGGTCTCCACCACTTCACTTGTGATAAAATCCGCTTTGCCGTCTACGCTCGTCCGCGCGGTTTTGCGGTACCGTGTAAGAGATGTCTAAAAGCAAGAGTCTCCAAGAAACGTGTGGCGGGTTTATACCTTAATTTCATCATACACATAAATTTCCCACAGGATTCCTTTACGTAGGTCCCTGAGTTGTTAGTTCCGTACGATAAACTCAGGTAAATAAAGTATGTTCTTAACGTAATAGTGCATGGATGGCCAGTGCATACCTTGGTTGTGGTTGTCAAGGTTTTGTTGACCTACAATTACACCGTCGTATATCTCTATAAACTGTTTCCTTGCTTAAATAAATGCTTACCAGTTGTAGATTTGCAATTTAAGACTATAATGGTACCTGCTTCCTTGCTTATATAGACGTTACAATGACAATAAATAATAGATTGTAAATTATAGTAATTTTTAATTATTATGTAAGGTGAGCGGTCACGAAAAAAACTTTGAGTTAATATTTCTACTATTTATATTTTTGGATGCCAGATGTTATGTAACTAAGAAATATCGAAATATGACATGAGACTAGTAATACTGATGTTTTTTTAGGTGTTTTTTATTCATTTCATAGTATAAGTGACATCAATGAACAAAAAATTGATACGTAAACACATAATTTTACCAAAAAGTGCATTATCTATTTTCTTTAATATTCCAAAACCGCTTCATATTGCTCATGTTAGAAGTTTTTATACATAAAACATATTCAAGAAGGTTGAGAACCCGTGACTTGTACTGTGTTATTAACGATGCAACTGAGACTGAGCCACTAAGTTGCCAGCAGTTAACTATTAGTTGTTGCCCACTTGGTACCTCTACTTACTTGTGAATATTTTTATAAAACCTTTTATAGCTAGATGAAAGTAAATATTCGCTTAATAAACTAACTTTTAGAATATAAGTTAGAGTTATACTTTTTTTTTCTCCTCGTCGGTTGGCGATTATTCCTCTCCGTGTGGATTCACCCTAAGGGTTGTTTGAACAACTTGTTTTCAAAAAATGGTCAGTATTGTTTCTTTCTCCGACTATATCCGAAACGGTAACGAAACCATAGGTTTATTCTGAAAGTGCACACTTTCCTTACAACGCTGTCTGTCGAGTTAGGGGTCAGATTTTGTGGCGTTTTATTCCAAACAGATTTTTTTAAAAACCATCTAATATTATCGAGACTTCTATATTATCTATTTTGACTTAATGTATTTTTGTCGGTTTTAATAGGAAAAATAATTATAAACTTTAAAGTTTGAAGTTTTGACACATTTTTTTTTCTTTTTTTAGCGTGGTAAAATCATCAAATGAGTCCTCCAACCCCGGGCAGGGCGGGAGGGACTGTCAGACTTCTACTGACTAAAATTCACGGTGTCCTTCATAGCCTGTAAAGTTCCGGGGTTACGGTAAGGGAATAATCCCGCGACCCCGGCAGGCTTTGGCCCTCTGAGATGAGACCCCGTCATTATGCTGACGCTCTTTGAGGCGCGCGTGGGACACAACGCGCCGTCGACCCGGGCAAGGTCCTTGGTCGGGCAGCGAGTTGCCCTTTACTCGCTGCCTGCATGCCCGCGCCTACGGTGGCCGGAGATCGTCTCGCGACGTCCGTCGCCGTGGGCGTCCTACACCGCGCAGCCGTGAGGACACGTCGGTGCGCTGCCCAAGCTGGGCAGTCCTGCACCGTATGCTCCACCGTGTCCTCCGGGCGATCTTCGCAGTGGTGACACCCAGAGGTTTCCTCCTTCCGCATTAGACACAGGTACCTCCCGAAGCACCCGTGCCCGGTGAGGACCTGCGTCAGGCGGAAGGTAAGGACGCCATGACTTCTCTCCAACCACTCCTCAAAGAGGGGTCTTACCGCCGCAATTGCGGCGTGCCCGGCCGTCGGTCGCGACAGTCGTTCCTTCCATACTGCCTTGAGATCGCGCCGGAGGTCTTCGCGCCGCGCCTCGACTTCTCGAGGCAGCGGGGTCACAGAAGTTTTGACACATGGCAAAGAGAAAGAAGCAATGATATAAAAGGTTTTGAAAATCATTCAAGGATTTTTTAGCTGTAGTCTGCGTGTAGGCCCATAATTTGATAATCTTGAGATTTTATCAGAAAATAATAGTTAAGTACCTAATTAAAATTTCTGGGAATCTAAATCTCGCACAAAGTCCTAAATAAATTGGGCTTTCAAAATATGGCAGATTTACATAAAATAAATCCACTTCAAAGGACCACATTACGTAATTGTAAATAACTATTTCCAGTACCAAAATCAGAATTCAGCATAACTAGGTACGAGTATCTAAGTAGGCATTCTCAACCGTGGCCAGCATTGTACGGTATCGTCCGGCATCGTCCGGCAGGTCCGGTGACGTCCGGTGGGTGTCCGGTGGCCGCAAGCCGAACTAATTCAACTTGCTCTGTATTATGCGTCGGTCCGAGGTTTCCGAGCTTGGCTGATCAAGTTTTCGCCTTGTTCGCGATTCTAAGTCAATTAATAAACTATGGTGATATTTTGATATATTCGAGTTACAGTTTCGAATAGGAGTTTCAGCTCTACGAGGGGAAAAGGGACATTTACATTGATACATGTATAAAAATATTGATAAGTGTTACACATAGTTTTCGAGTTCCACGGAATGGAAGGGAGTGCCAGACTTGTACTGACTAAACCCTGTTCCTTCAATTATTTTTTGCGTTCCAAGGCTGCAGTAACTGTTTTGATCATTCTCGCAACCCCGGCAAGCAAAAATGCTTTCAATAATTAAGCTATCCATATGTGGTAAAACCTTAAAGGAAAATAAGCTAGTATTTGTTTTATTCCAAGCCTCAATGGTCTCCCATTAAGTACCCGTTGAGCGCCTAGTGGCAGCTATGGAGCTAATAAACGATAACGATGTTTAATAAACACCATCTTATTGGCTCTGGCTAAATGGAAGTTTCATGATCCTTTATTTTCATATAAACTATTTTATTATTTATTTACCCACGACTTTGTACGAGGATTACGGGTATATTCGACTTTGCTTTAAGAAATAACAAGATCGTTATAAGAAATTAACGGAAAGTAGACATTCTAGAGTGGTTCTTTGATTTTGATTAAGATTAAAGATTTTATATTGGGGTACACTCACCTAGGTTTTAAATTATGTTATGGAGGTTATATTGGCTTGTAGTGTCCGCTTAGGTTATAATTATGGCAGCTGACCCCAAAATAGGGCTAGTCAGATGATGACAAGACATTTCGAAATAACCTAAGCCACAATAAAGATGGACAAAAACATTAGGTATTCTTTTAATTCTTCGTCTGGCTTACAAGTATGTTGAAAAATACCAACTTACTGCTACAATATACCAAAGCCAAAATTATTGTAGTTTTTAGAATTTTTGCCTGTTTGTCTGCATGTACGAGTATTTCCGAGATAAACTCAAAAATTACTGCATGGATTTACATCAAAGGCAAGAACGTTATTAAGAAGTGAGGTCAAAATAATTATAGGTTACATATAATCACGCTACGACCTACGAGGAATGAGCAGTAAACCTTTATTTCTTCAACGCATTCACGCAGACGACTTCTCGGTCAGCAACTAGTACGAAATACGAAAACATAATATTATTGTGTCTACGCCTTAGTCAAGCAGTACAAATAAATATAATATAATTAAAAGAATTTGTATTTATCATACCGATTCTGTTGAGGTTTCTGAAAACTGTTTTCATGATTACCTATTACCGTTTTTAATTTGCTATTTCTAGTATCGTCAGGGACTTAAATGTAATAAATATCAATAAAAATAATTTCAAGAATGTTAACCAGGTTTCAAAACAATCTTGAATCCCTCAAAACAAGGTTAGGATTTGTTTCAAAATGTTTTGTCGACTGTCTGAAAAAAGGAACGAGAATCTACGCCAAAGGTGACCTAGTAAGTAAAATTAGACGCAGTTGAGTTGGGATCAAAGGCAGCCGGCCGGAGGCGGCACTGCGCCCGCATCTTAACAGAGGCCCATAATCAAAGAATAACAGGTCAAAACCTCTATGCAAGTCCGCAGTCGAAATAAACAAAGATATGTGTATTTAGAACATTATTTTGGACTTTATTACATTAGAGATGGTCAAGTTGTTTCACACTTTCAAAACCAATTTTTAAATCTAAAATTAATTAAGCTAATAGAATGTGTATGTATTAAGTTATGAGTGAATGTGTAAGTTTTAAGTCTCGGGTAAAATTTTGTCAAGTCAATGAAAACCAAATTAAATTAGATATAATGGCACAGCATCATTCAAATAAACAATTTGGAAAGTTTTGGAAAAAGACAAATAAATTGAACCTGAAATTGAGTCTCCCTGTGAGCGTTGCGGGCGTGCATGTGCCTCGTGACATAGCCAACCAGTTTCAGCGTCATTTTAGGGTGGAAACTCCGCCGGTAAGCTCGAACGACCTAGCTCGAGGTGCTGAGATCATGGTAGGGGACGTTACTGTTCGATTTTGTGCCGGGGAAGTTGCCTCAATAATTCAGAAAATGGCACGTGGTAGGTCCCCTGGTCTAGACGGTCTCAGTATTGAACATTTGAAACATGCTGGTTTCCATCTGCCTCGAGTGCTTGCTATGTTTTTCAGCTTATGTGTGAGTCATTGTTTCCTACCGGATGAACTTACAAATGCGGTGGTTGTACCTATAGTAAAAAACAAGACCGGGGATATATCTGACCTGTCAAACTACAGACCCATCTCTCTGGCTAATGTAATAGCAAAAGTGCTGGATAGTCTGCTTGACCGACACCTGGATAGGCACATAGAACTTCACGATGCTCAATTTGGATTTAAGCCACGCCTTTCGACCGAGAGTGCCATCCTGTGCCTCAAGCAGACTGTGCAGTATTACACAGCCAGGAAAACGCCGGTATACGCTTGTTACCTAGATTTGTCCAGGGCATTCGATGTGGTTTCATACGATGTACTATGGCATAAGTTGAAAAATAAAACAAATGTATCACGCGATGTTGTTGCAATATTGAGATACTGGTATGCAAATCAAAGGAATGTTGTGAGGTGGGCAGGCTCGTACTCGGAAGTGTATGGTTTGGAGTGCGGGGTGAGGCAGGGGGGATTAACCTCTCCTCGTCTCTTTAACTTATACGTCAACGAGCTGATCGTTGAGCTCAGCAGCACCAAATTAGGGTGTCATATAGATGGACAGTGCGTCAATAATATCAGCTACGCGGATGACATGGTGCTGCTGAGCCCGTCGATTAGTGCTATGCGCAGACTGCTAGACATCTGTGAAAAATATGCAAAAACCCATGGACTCAGATACAATGTAAAGAAGAGTGAAATGATGGTATTTAAGGCTGGTAAAAAAACCTACGCTAATGTTCCTCCCTTATATCTTTGCGGTGCCACCTTAAACAGAGTGTCGAATTTTAAGTATCTGGGTCACTGGGTCTCAGAAGATTTGTGTGATAACGTCGACGTGGAGAGGGAGCGCAGGGCTCTGTCTGTGCGCTGCAACATGCTGGCCCGCAGATTTGCACGGTGTACTGAGCAAGTCAAGGTGACATTATTTAAGGCCTACTGTCAATCTTTTTACACCTGCAGTCTGTGGACTAAGTACACGCAGCGTACATACAGTGCTCTGCGCGTGCAGTATAACAACGCATTCAGGGTGCTGTTCGGACTGCCGCGCCACTGCAGTGCCTCGGCAATGTTTGCGGAGAGAGGTGTGGATGGCTTTCATGCTATCATGCGGAAGCGTTCCGCATCTCTCATGAGACGTTTGAGTGCGGGCTCGAACAGCCTTCTGAATGTGTTCGTGGGCCGCTGGGACTCACCGATGTGGCAGCACTGGATGCGACTACACACTGTGGGTGGTCGCGTCCAGGGCTTGTCATAATATTGGCGTTCCTGTGTGTCGCTTTTATGTAAGGTTTTGTTTTTGTTTTGTTTTTTGTTTTTGTATGTACTAACATTATTTTAAGATTTTTGTGTTACTAACATTCTATGGACTATGTCTGAATTAAATAAATTATTATTATATATTATTATAGTTACAATGAATGTTAGGTATTAATTTCTGAGTTAATACTCTGTCACTTAATAAAATCATTAAATGGTTTTGCTAACCTGGACCTTCACCAGTCTTAATCATCGCGCTTGGTCAGGTCCAAGCTGCCTCAAGATGTTTTCTTTCAACGATGTCAGTGTGACCTAAGATAGCCTAAGTACTTTATGAATTGAAAAAGTCACATGAGTGCTTGCTGGGGCTTTACCCCACAACTCCGTGCATTAGAGGCGAGGCCTTATTTTGTTTTACTCATAACATATTGTTACACAGGACATCCACTGCTGAACATAACTATGACCTGTAGGTTTTCAATAAAACTGGTTGGAAGCGGCTTTATGGACAAAACTAATTTAATTTCCACTCCGGAGCACCTAGCTCTGTATTGTATTATGTCACATGTTGCTAAAAACGACTGCAAGTTATTTCCGAACATTCTGGAATGAACTCGATTCACGAGTAACAACGGGAACATTCGTTTTGAATTCATGGATACTATTGTAAGACCCATGCGTTTTCTGGTATTGATGTTATTATTTGAGACAGTTTTTAGGGTTCCGTAGTCAACAAGGAACCCTTATAGTTTCGCCATGTCCGTCCGTCCGTCCGTCTGTCCGCAGTTTAGCTCAGAGACGCACAGTACTAGAGAGCTGTAATTTGGTGTAAATATACGGATTTGTTGTGCCAAAAAAGTGGTAAAATAAAATCTCAAAAAATATTTTTTTTAGGGTATCTCCTGAACATGTAAAGTGGGGATGTTATTTTTTTTTCTCACGTACCCCTTAGTGTGGGGTATCACTAAATAGGTCTTTAAAAAATATTGATAGTTTCCATTGACAATTTTTTGATAAAAAAATTAGTTTTTGAAATATTAAGCTTTAAAGTGTTAAATTTTGCTCGACTCGAGTGTCCCCCCCCCTCTACCAGCTAAACGGTTATGTTTGGGGGTGTGAAAAAAATCACAATAGTAGTATATATAACGAAGTTTAAAAGAAAATTGTCATGACTAAGTAGGCTTTACAACTTTACGAGTAATAGTCGACCAACTTATAAAATGGACTTGGGTTACATATTTTCTTAAACAAAATGTATCGGATTCAACTGCAAATGTAAGTTTGTCAACTTTATTTTTACAGCTTTAATAGGTATGTTTTTACGGTATGTTTTTTGGGGATATGTAGGTTTTTATCGTCAACTATTTTTAACTAACTTCAAAAAAAGGAGGTGGTTTTAAATTCGTATTTTCCCCGATTTCTCAAAGACTCCTGGACCGATTTTGAAAATTCTTCTTTTTAAAATTAAATTCAGCGAATCAGTTTAGTTAGTTCGCATAAGTATTTTGATGGGCAACTACGGAACCCTACACTGTGCGTGGCCCGACACGCACTTGGCCGGTTTTTTTGTTTTAATTAGTTATTCTAAGGAGGAAAATTCCTTACAGCAATATATCATAGTCAACGAAAACTTATAGAGGGAAATTCTTGGAATACAATTTTTAACTTCGTAACTTGGTTTGGACTAGAGGTGAACATACTAAAAGTCAAATCTAGTCCATTTTCGTAAAAACATGCAGGAAGATTTCGCTTCATGTAGGTATTAAAATAGACACCTTACGTGCCAATGTGCCAAAAAGATTTACCAAAGCTTTGTTTCTCTGGTCTATGTATATCACAGCTGAATGTTTGTACAACAGTATATTTTTTTGGTAACTGGTCGTATTTTCCAGAAATACTACCGAATTTTTACTCCCCACAAACATCGTAAATCACGCAAGCAAAACCGCAGGAAGAGCCAGTTATATCCATAACGAAATACACAATACTGGGGCGTTTTGTAGTTGAGATTTTTATTTCATTAGGGAATGGCGCTCAAGTGGTTTTTTGTATGAAAGTGGGAGCTAACAATGAATCTACCTCGTCGTTCAACTGAGTGGAACAGTGAGTGGGCTAAAATCGAAAATAAAAGCCCCGCGAACGTGTTTTCTAATGACTTTTCTTGAGATCTTGTTAGGGATTTGAAATGTACAAAGGGCGGGGGCAGACAATTAACGTTAAGAGGACAGTCTCAGGTGATTTTCTACGGATTAAAACGACCTTTGTTTAACCTTGATAAATTGCGTAACGTTTATTTGGGAATTTTGATCATAAAAGGAAAATATTTCGCTGAATTTACTCTCTACTGAAGATTAACATCAACAGTCCGTTGTGGGACATAGATGGTTCTTTGAATTTTGCATTTCGCTCCGGATGCTTGCATACTTTCAAACCAGCATTTTAACCTCGTGCCGATTGAGACTTGAAATTTCTTAAATACGTGGTAAAAGACAGTAATGGTATGTAATGTTTACTGTATCAGACATAACAAAATCAGACGTCATTGTGTGGGGTCCTGAACAAATTGTCATTTTAATTTAATGTTATTGACATTAGCCAACCAACTTCTTTCGGGTGGCTGGATTGTGAGAATATTTAAAAGAAAGTCACCACGAATTTAGAGCGTACAGGGCAATTTATTGATAGATATTTTAGTTATAGTCAGCGAATCTGACACTCAATTCTGTTCCACCCGAAAGGGCCGTCTTTTTGATGATCTCCAAGTCTAAAAAAAACTTTTCGTTCCTAATTTTTTTATGGATAAAACCTTCACAGAAGCAATAACTTCAACACAATAATAAAATTGCCAAAGTAAATATTTACGTAAGTGTTAAAATTTCAGCGTCCACTGCGATCCAAGGAACAAACTTGTAGGTACATTTACATACTTAATCGAGTTTCTAATGAAAATCTCAAGTTTTTGCTCGCGACCCTTCGTTGGAAACTGTGACGACTGACTTCGTATTTAGAAACAAACAACTCATTCCTGAATCAGAGATCTTGCTGTGATAGGATTTTACGTAGCTTTATTTTGCTTGATAAAAGAATATTTATTTTCTTGGGAGAAACAGAGAGAAACATAATTATATAACATAATAGTGGTAACCCTGTGGCCAAAACCATGGGCTCCGTCGACATGTCAAAGAACTAGTTTAGCCTAGGCAAAACTAGTTTGTCCTCAAATCAGGTTTGGCCGGTAACAGTTATATGAAATTACCCACATCACAATTCTTGAAGTTCATTAATTTATAAGATTGAGGAAGAATTTTGCGCTCCTTCTCCAGAATTATTGTATAAGATTATTTAAATTGTTTCATTGCTTGTTTTTCATACGCTTCCCCACCGTTAATTAAATAATTTATTATTATTCGGAGAATTTACACCTACCTTCGTTTCTTTTGTTCGTATTTTTAGTCCTATCCCGGGAAAATGTTTAAAGTAACTCTTCCACCAAACCCCTTCAGTATCGCATTTCAAACAAAACTTTGATCTTTGTGTCGTTAATATAATTATTCTGATCTTTTTGGAAGGGCTGGCTTCCTGTGATTTAGGATCACTTTTCTTGTGATAAAGTTTCCATCAGTACTTTACTTTTATACGTAAATTAATCGCTTTTATACTGAGAACGAAGATTTCATGGCTAAAGAAGAAAGGCAATTTTACCTGGAGTATGGTTTTCATGGTTGGAGCTCGCGTTCATTCATGTAAAGACCCTCAAAAGATAGATCTACCGTGTTTCTCCTGGAAACACTGTTAAAAGAGCAGATTTGGCACGTTTAAAAGAACGAAGGAGCATGACTGTGTCGATCTTCAAGGTAAAGTTGCACTTATCTAGTTCGGTGCCAGGATGGGTAACCATACGCTTATCAGCTGTCGAGATGGTGGTCAAAGGCGACCTAGTGATAGACTAGGTAAATCAAAAACTGACCCGACTATGGTTGAAAAAAGCAATGTAATGTTGCGGATGGCCGTAATTCGTGTAGGAAACAAAAGCTAGTCAAGTGAATGGAATTCACTGGAACACTTTTTTATCGTTTTCGTATGGAATGTGCTACTAATAACTCGAGATCACCAAAAAGTACTTAGGCAAAGTACGTAATGGTGTTCGATACTACGAAATAAATTATTGATTTACGCAAAAAGGTATAAAATTATAAAACCTGGGATAAATTTATAAAATGCGTAGCTCGATAACTTTAGTTCTTTTGTAAACCCCTGTTTGATGTTTACAGGAACGCGAGGCTCTCAAGTATTACTGGACCTTGAGCACATGCCCAAAATACCTTCCCAAAGGGAGAGATTTCCCTGGATGCTTACATTTTTTTCATGAGAATAGACAGAAAGTAGCCACCAGCTACTTTGATCTTTGCATATTCTTATGCTCTGTCAACATTTCGTTTATTATTATTGAATGAACAATGTCCTTCTAGCTTGTTCTGGCATTTCTATCACAACTCCCATGTCAATAAATTGCATGAATTTCGTGCAGCAATACAGTACAGACTTTTGGCCCGTAATAATGAGCAACTCCCAAAACTAACACATTGCACTTTCGTTCCATTTTTCATGAACGAGAAACCACATTTTATTTCCGATCGCGACATCTGGTAGGAAACACAATTTTATTACCAAATGACTCCTATTCAAGGAAGTAACACGGCCATCATCTTTGAATACGTTATTCATAAAAGAATTTCAAATCTGCGGGTAACGTGGCACGCGTGTGAGATACAAAATGATATCAGAATGTCTGACACCGATCTAGCTATACGAATGTACGCAGTCCGATTCGTTTTCGAACAAATGTATTTCCAATTTTTTCGACGTACGGTGGGTTGTAATAGAGAGTATTTTGCGGGGTTCTTTTCTTATTTTTACGAGCAAACGCCGGTTGGTATTAGACCGACATGTGGCCTGGGTTTCGGTTATTATTTTAGGGGCTGGTTTGGTTACGTCCTGCTTTATTTGTCTCATAAGGGCCGGGTAAGGACGTGAGCAACTAGTTATAAGAATTAGCTATATCTGATGTCAAACTGAATATTGTGGTATGGAATAAAAGTTTTAATAAGGATATGCATGTGTGGCTGTTTTAGGACCATACCTTATTATTATCATACCTTTTTTTTTAAGGTGGTAAAATCATCAAATGAGTCCTCCCGCCACGGGTGGGGCGGAAGGGACTGTCAGACTCTTACTGACTAAAATCCACCCGTGTTCCTTCCTATGCCCTTTACGTTCTGGGGCCACGGTATCCTGGGTTAAGAAAAAACCCGCGACCCCAGCAGGCATTTGGCGCGAAACACGACGCGCCACCGACCCGGGCTTGATCCTTCGGACGGCGAGCTACCCATCACTCACCGTCCGCAAGCCCGCTCCGCCGCTGTGCCCTCTGCTAATCAGAGGGAAACACGTTGGAGCGTCCACACGACAGGCTATTCGCATACGGACAAAGAGACCACTTAGGCACACAGTGCTTAAGAAAGAGTTTTTGCCCGCATCCCAGGGTGCACCGGCCCGAAAAACTGGTCTTCCCCCCGGACGTATCCGAGAAGGAACTCCAGTCCACGGGCGCACGTGGAGGTTTCCTGTCATAGCACCCCATTATTATCATACCTTAGCAAAATATTATGGTTTCGTACTTAATATTTTTTTCTAACTACTTGACTATATGTGGTAAATAGTACCAACTAGGTAGCAATTTTTGGTCCCCAGCCTAATGCGATACAGACATACAGTCATCCATAGCACATCAACAAGTTCTTAACTTATGAAAGGTCTATAAATGGACCGGCATTGTAATAATAAGAGTCTTAGTCTGTAATAAAACCCCGATTATTCTTATTGATACTAAAATAGTTTTCTTTGTTCTGTGTACTATGAAAATAGAACATTTAATTTGATAGAAAGGAAATGTTGTTGTTACCTTTGTAAAATTTTATCCTTTGAGGCGCATTCAAAAGAAATTCATGGGTTTTTATTTTATTAAAGTACTACTACGTACGGATGTACAGATATAACCAATGATACAACAGTGTTTTGCTGTTCTTTGTCGTCCTGTTCAGAAACATTGCCGATAATCGGAAAGCGGAACATACATACATGGTGACTAGTGCATTATAAACGTGGTTTTAAGTAAATGTGGACGGATAGATGGATGGATTCTTGTTACCTTTATAAGTCTAAGTTTTCCATACTAGTACGAGATTTTCTAACTTTGAGATACAAAATCTTGTAAGCCAATATTGAAGACGCAATGCAGTTTCTCCAACAACATCGCTTCAAATACACAATATGGCGCTTGTACACTGTCGACTTCTCTTTTATGATCTCTGTGTTCGTTATGATCACCATGTACACGGTTGCCATGATTCAATTCACCCAATTGATTTTATTTTTCTTTATGTTTTCCTGCAATTTTCAAAATAATTGTGTGTAAAAGTTTGATGGATATACAAGTAAGTACCTACTTTTAAAGTAGTTTTATTTCAACTATAACATAAAAAAAAACATTTTACTAAAGTTACGCTAACGTAACGTTATGCAATTGTTCGCGGTCATGCGGTCATGTCAAGCGGTATGGACTATACCTGGGTCGACACGGCAAAGAAATCTGATGGGGGCCCCATTAGAGGGCCAAAGCCTGCCGGGGGCGCGGGGCTATCTTAACAGGCAATTCCTGGGTGGGAGAAGAGAATTTTCGAAAATCTTTGAATGCAGTTTGCTTTCTATTCAAAAATAAAGGAATGTTTCCTTTGAGTAAAATTTTCTATCTGCAATATTAAGAGTGGTGGCATTACAAAATTACACCCTGAATAATGATAACGCGGGTGGACTATACTACAATTTTAGCTGTAACAAAACTTGTATCACTGGCTGCCAAACTATACTGTGCCGTAATATCTAATAGAGTAACTACTGTTTTGTAGTTGATATTTTTACAAATAGCGGCTATTCGATGAATTTTACGAATGCGTTGGAGAAAATAGACTTCTTATTGGTATCAAAGCCTAAAGACGATATATTCTTTTCAAGGTGTTTGTTCTTACGAATACTCATGAACAAAATTCTTGGGACAACTATTTACAGACTGTATGGCATACTCAGAATATTTCAATTGCTCACTGCATGTTTCTGACCATTAATGCATTTCTAATGGATTTGATCGTAGATCTGTCTCATTTATCAAGGATTAGGATCTTTGAATCATTATCGTGCCGAACATAGTTGCACCGCAAACGATTTGAAAGGGAACTATCAGTAGCACCTAGATTTGAATGCGTCGTAAAATCCAAAGAGAAAAATTTGGAAAAGTATTATGATTGTTTATAACAATTTAGTAAAAACAACTCGTCAATGCGACGCTCCAGTGAAATTATTGGTAAAATAATGTTTAATTCGATTTAAATTACTTTCTCATTTCAAATCATTCGGCCTAAAGTTGCTGTTATTGCACTTGATCGTATATCAAAATATTACAATGGTTTATTCAGTAGGTATCATAATTAACAAACTTTCCCAGCCAATTGAATGTACAGTTCTATTGATTCTATGATACCGTTCCAGATGTTTGTTTCAACAATCGCCCTTTGTCCTAGAATTTTGATTCTTTTTTCTAACAACTTTGTAAATGGCGAAAACTAAAAGTACGAATATTTGAAGTGGCCGCCAAATGTTCTGTTGAATGGAAGTGATAGCTGAAATAATTGTTAGACCCATCGTTAAACAAATACATTGTTTACTATTTTTATATAACTATTTTTTTCTGTCCTAATGTTGATGACGCCTGTACTGATACTAGTAATAAAATTAGAATATTATTTTTCGATTTGATTGCATATTCCATGTTATCATTTACCTTAAAATTAATAACAGTCACTCACGATGCTCGAATTTCACAATCAAGAAAACATGTCTTCCATGTGTTTTCAATAAAAATTCAGCGTGTTACCCAGCGAGATGGATATACGGTTAACTGATAAATAACCCGACTTCGGTCCCTTTCATTGGTAATTCAAACACGGCCGGTACTACGATTTATGTACAAATGCGTCCAGTCAAGTCGGCTATATTTATTTTCCCATGTCCTAATGCCACTCTTGAAATATTCATGCGTTGACCGCCCCATCTGTCTTGCTGATGTCTCTAACAATAATATTATAATGTTACTCATCTCTTTTTGGAATAATTCGATGCGGATGGAGAGCTGTCATCCAAAAATCACCTCCTCGAATTGAGGCTTGACCTAGATTGGAATTTTCACACAGTTTTTTTGATAAATCTTTATTAATATTACACAAAATGTTCAATGTACAATAATATGCGGACGATGTGTTTATGTATTTGAATAAATTACTTTATTGACTATAAAGTTTAAATATTTTTTAGTGTTAACAAAAGAAGCTTATCCCAAAACCAGATATTGATTTTTATATGAAGAAGACTATTATTATACACTACTTAGTATACTAATACTGTAATACTAAGTAGTGTATTAGTAGCTGCTAATTCCGAATTATATTCATAAGTGCTTTATAAATCAAGTTTCGATGAAAACATTTCCATGATGCTAAAAGCATTTGAAGGAACGTATTCAAGCTGAGAGCGCTAGCTTAATTAGTAAGCCGTGGTGATGACTTGCGTATTGGCAGAAATTAGTTCACTGTTGTTTAGCGTTAATGAGATGACGTGATTTAAGTTATGTTAAAATATTTATTAAATAAATATTTGCTAGTGCTACCTTAATTTTAAAGGAATTAAGAGTGGATCCTGCTGTTTTTTTTTAACAAATTAGGTATAATATTCTTCCTGTTTATACTTGTCATTGCATTGCAAAACTGGGTTAATATTCAGCATCCGTGCGAAGCACAAATCGAATTAAAAATCAAGGGTCCGCAAAACTTACGAAGGAGCCCAATTCATTCCGAATACCAATTTCATTTCAACCACGGACCTCATTCCGCGAAATTTGGTTGCGAAACGACTGAGACAACAAAGAGAATTAGACCGCGAAGAAAAATAAATGCGGTGAAACAACAGAGCATACAAAATTAGAGAGCGGCGGAGGGAACGCGACGTGGTCCTGTGCGGTTGAAGTTAGGAGCGTGTTGCGGGGTACAGGTACGAATTCCAAGCAATTTTAAAGAAAATTGAGCTTCTTTCACAACTTGACTTTTTTGTGAAGAGATTTTAAAAATAATTTGTGTCGGCTTGAATAAAATTCATTTTAAAACATTTTCCACAAACTAAAATGGCAAACATACAAACAGTAAGGGACCAAAAATACACTCTTTAAGACACCGTGAAAGAAATTTAAATTGCACATTTCATCATTCTTACTCACATTAGTTGAGACAATCAAACTGTCGGAAATACAAACTAAATATTGAAAAGCCAGATCATCTAAAGTACAGATCTCACAGGACTAATAATAAGGTAAGCAGTCGAAGGCCTATTATTATTAGAACACTGTACTACCGGTTATATTTTTTCTTTTCTTTTTCTTTTCCCACTAGACAAAAGCATATGGCAAAGGCCTGGGAGGTTCCCAGAAGTGGCATACATAGAGTGGCCATATCTTCATACAAACAAGAAAGATTTTGTCATAGTTTATTTTTTAAAACGCTCCAATCGCTTCACGTTTCTAAATTACGCTCCAGAAGATTTGCTGTGTTGATGGAGCGATGTTTAGGTTATAGTAGTTATACCATTTATAACGCAGATTACCAGAATAAGGAGGCAACTGAACTCCGAGTGAATGTTCTTAAATTTTTAATGTTTATGTTTATTAATTTACGAGTATGTGAGAACGCACACGTACATCTCAGGCCCGGTCGGCCCATAAATCCAATTTAGAAGAACTTTATATCATTAAAATCGTATAATAATTTAATTTTATAATTACTTTTCCATAAGAATTACACTGAAAAAAAAGAATTAAACTTCAGTAAGAAAATTTTAAATGATTAATTAATTAAATTAATGTTTTTATATTACTCTCACATTATTATTTATGTTCTATGTTATTAATTTTCTTTAATTAAGAAATTCTGTTGGACACAATATGGACGGTCCGACTCTTGTCATACCCCTTTATCTAACTGTGAAACATTTAATTCCTGAAAAAAATAAATGATACTCAAAAAATGTTTATCTTGATTTTCAATTTATAAAATTATGCTAAAAACGAACTAAAATTTCTTTTATTATTTCATAATTTCTTTACAAGTAAAATATTAACACGCGAAGCATATATTATATTTTCAGACTCATTACAAGGTTCACATAACGGGGCTAGCAGACAGCAACATAAACGATAAATAATTGCATACATATCTCTTTTCCTTGTTTTTCTTAACGCGTTTTTTATGAAGCCCTAATGAAAAGGATCCCCTTTCAGAGGTAATTCGATTCCGGTCTTAACGAATATATTATGTATATTAATTCATTGCTGAATTCAAATGGAAAGGAAAAATTATATTCTGTTTTGTTGTTGCTAAGTAACTTAGATAAAACGAGCAGTAGGTATTGTGGGCGTAGATTTAGTTAATCATGTTTTGATGAATAATTCAAACACTGGTATATTTGGCTGACCTAGAAATTACTAATTTATACAGGGACCTAACAAAGCTACAATGGGCTTACCTTTTTAAAATAATTACCACAAAACAGCCTGATAGCACGATTGGCGCAGTGGCTGGCGTCTTGCGGGTCCGATTTTCCTATCCCTAATGAACAAATATCACATCTTCCTTTACCATCAAGTGGGATAGTGGTCAAATACGAGTCTATAACTAAATAAACAAAAAATATTTGTTTGATCTAAAAGTACTCTCTGTACGATCTGTCACTAAAATTGTGCCATGGAAACCAGATTTGGACAATTGTGATCGGAAACCAGATCAACAACAAAAATGACTACCATTCAGTAGGGGTTGGGTTACGACCTCACATGTGCTATAATATTATTGACAGAATTGAGTAAGCTACCTTCCTTCTAAGTTTGTACAGACCGACACCGGACACTTATAGAAGTTTAAATATTAATTGTAAACGCACCCACGATACGAGAAAGGCTAGGAGCTTTTCTTGTAGATTGATAGAGTAAAGCTTTTTTTTTAAAAAAACATCCTCCATCTCAGACACTAGAACAACTACCGAATATATGTCAAATGTACTTCGAATACGTAGTTCCGAAATATCTTGGCGTAAATAAAGTAGAGCACAACAAAAATTGGCTCAACAATCCGCCTTTAATGTTTCAGAAACTATTCTTGGTGGACAGCTAAGGCTCTCACGTACCTTAGGCCGCAAATACGTAACGGCGCGCGGCGGGACGTGCAGCGGAGCGTTCTTTGTTCAATTTTATTTAGGAACACACCATTTAGGCCAGTCCTCCAAAGCGGAGAGGAGATGTAGACATCTGATTGGTTATTCAAACACATCCTCTCCTCTCCGCTTTGGTGGATACCGCGCCTTATTCTTTAACTGGCAAATCTTGACTGACTGAACAAAATATCACTTGTAAATTTTTAAATGCTCGTTAAACTGCCATAACACTGATTATGCCGCTAAACTACATGCTAAAAACGCTAATTCGACACACCTAGAGAAAAATCTATACGTTCAGTGGTCGAGCGTGCAAGCTCAAAACAACGCGCCGCTGCACGCGCCCGCCGCCCGCCGCCGCCGCCGCCGTTCCGGATTTGCGGCCTTAGTTCGTAACGGGGAATATGACCCAAGTTCGTCTACTATTCGCAAAGAATGTTTATGGCAAACAATCTAGACATTGTTGATTCCAAGAACGGATCATGGGAATATTTGTGACAAGCTAAATAAATTTTCACTATTTAAAGCTTGCATGGCTGCAAAATTACGGGATGAAATTTTTAAGGACCATTGAACGATTTTTAAATGTTTCTGCAGATTGTTGACCTGTGGAGTTGGGCTGCATTTATTTTGGTTCCAAATGGAACTAGAATATTTAAAAGAGACAACTAATAATTAGTATTTTGATAATGACAGGATTGAAGTGTGTTGAATTAGTCATCATTGTGACCCGACGGGACGAATGCACGAATGGGATGGCTGTGGTAGTCTAGTGGTAACGTTGTATTTGGTAACACTGCGTTGAGCAGTGGACGTGGGTTCATCAGCACTATTCTCAAACTGGTGGAGGAAACCATTGTGAAACTGGCATATTATCTTTTGAAGACATAAGAAGACTACTAGCCTGACTTGTGACCGCGTGTTGGATTACCTCCCTCCCTCTTAAAGAAAAGTCGCCTGTGTCCAATTACAGGCTCGCTAAGCATGCATGCATATGAATGACACAGCGAATATCTACAATTCTGAAAACTTACTACTCTTCAGAAAGAAAATCTTAAAGGTATCAAATAAAATGCTGTAACCACGTAAGACCTTTAACATTGTGAGCCCCAAGATACAGTAAAGCAATAACAAAGTTCACTTCACATCATAAACATCGAAACGATTCAAAAAGCCATTACGAAAACCAATACGCGGATACGTCTCTCACAAAAAGAGAACGTTAAAGGGACCAACTTTTTCCACTCGAAGCAAATTGATACAAATAACTTGTGAAATATTCTCCTCTGACAAAACGCTTGGACGTAAAAGAATACGGTTCGCAGTCTTCGATGATAGACGACAATAATACTCCGGAAACCTGGGCCCTCATTATTTATGTTCGCACTTCGCCGCCCTGAGCAATGAGTATTTTTCATGCAAATATTAGAGAGGGCGTTATGCAACCGATTGGCGAGCGATTGAGCGAACAATCGCATTATTAAAGTCATTCGTTTTTCTATTTTGAAGGGGAGATTGGCACAATTGAGTTAATTGAGCTTGTCGATTAATCAGTGAATGAAATTTTTTAAAGTGAATGGCTTACCAATGTTTTCTGAAGAATTCCGGGCATTCGATTCCGTGTTTCTGTAAAGTAAAACTAGAGATAAATTAAAGTTGCAACAAATTCACACTGTAATCATGTTGCATCAAAGTAGATTTAATCTAACACATACATCATCATCTGTCGAGCCTTTACCCAATTTAATTTGGGTTAACTTCCAGTGTAATCTGATAATCTAACAGCTGAACCTTCTACATCGAGCAACTTATTTGATCTCGAATCCAGTTAAAATTGGTTAATACCTCATGCACCATGGTGAAACGTTCGTTCGGTTACTAAATATAATGTAGTCGATGGGTGATCTCCATGGACTGACCATAGCAAGTTCTGTTATAACTTGAAGTTTGGTGTTTCAAATTGGATTATTATTATGAGACTAATTTGAGAACCTACCTTTATAGAACCTAATTTTGTCTAAGGACATTAAAAAAGTTCTGTGAAAAAATACAAAAGTTCCCTATGGGTTATACCATGAAGATAAAACCGGCTTTTATTTCTTTCGCTAAAATTTATTTAAAATAAGAACCTGCTTAGTAAAATACGACCGGTACCTTAAAACCCGGTCAGTTGGGTTTCCGTGTGGTTTTTATTATTAAGCAATACGTAATCTTGTACACACTTATACGAAATTCAACTAAAAATTACAATTAACAAGCTATACGTTTCTGAATGTACTCGGTAAAGGTTTTATGGTGTGGACCTAACAATGAACATAACGGATGCAGTGTAGGTACACAATACTGAAACCTTCCTACATTGTGTTAACCATACAGTAAACTTCTAAAATATTAACAATCCGCTTGGAGCAACGAACAACTTTGCTTTATACAAGAGTTTCTTGCTGATACGTAGAATCTAAGTTGATTCTACGCGTGTATCGATTAGAAACTTGTGAGAATACTGTCTGGAACTGGCTTGTTGATACTGGGGTAGCAAAAGCTTACTGTTAAGTATGGCTATGGTTTATATTATTAAAAAAAAATAGAAAAACTCATCGCCATTAAAATAATTCAAACTTACCTAATATTATAAATTCAAAAGTTTGTAAGGATGCGTGAATGTTTTTACTCTTTCACATAAAACGAATACTCGGATTTGGATTTTTAGTGTATAACCTGGAAACATAGAATAGATTTTATCCCGATTTTGCCTTCCGGTGGGGCAAATTTCAAGTTGTAGCGGGTGGAACCGCTGGCAACACTGAGTGATGGGATATAAGTTTATGTATTTCAAAATTCCTGACTAAAAATTCTATCAGGTTTCAATATAAAACTTCTCTACTTTTTGTTTTTCTTTTCTCCTTGTCAATTTTAAAACATTGCAGAATTCCAAATGATTAATTGAGAGCAGAACTAAGGAATAGTCTGCAACTAAAATATTAAAGTGTCCTCGGGTCAAATGAAAGGAGGCTGCTCCAACTGGGTCGCAGAAAGTTAATAACGTGTAATATGCTGCTAAGTAGCTTTTAATAAATACTGTTACTGAAATTTGCAGTCGCTTGGGGCTATTAATTTACTGAATATTCAAGGACCTAGCTTTCTTGTTCTATTTTAAAATCAAAATATAAAATGAGTATAGTTTATTGCGAGCTAGTGACATAATAAGTTAGTGAGGCTAAACGCAGTAGATAATCTTAGTTAATGTCAACGAACAAAACAATTTATTCGCAGGATTACTTTATATAATGCTAACTAACAGGGTCCCTTTAAAGCCAAATTGCTTGCTGGGGTCGGGAAAATATTTTAAAAAGTGCACGACGACCCTGAAAAGCAAAGGGCAACTGAAAAGACAGGTCCGTTTTTAGTAAGATAAGCACGACATTCCCTTCCGCTCCACCCCGTGTATGTGAAAACACTTAATGATGATTTTGAATCTTACTAAATCCGCTAATATCAGGTTCATCATTTAATTTGAGTGACCGATGAAAGACAGGGACTACATGAGAAAAACTTATTACAGTCAAGCACTGGATGAATACAAGCTGCAGATGATCATTCAATGTAAGAAATACTCGACAGTAATTTAGCAACGATATGACAATATTTATACCGGTATCTGTGGAAATCAAAAGGGGAGGCCTATGTTCAGCAGTGGACGTCCTATGGCTGAGATGATGATGATGATGATGATGATGACAATATTTTCCGAGTTGTTGTAAGTTCGCCACAAAAATAATGCCCCACAAAAAAAAGTATTGATCCTTTTCTCTTAGTATTTTCTGTTCAGATTCCACATTGTTTTCGGTACCTAGTTTCGTGCTGAATTGTATTATTTAATTTGTTATGCTATCCGTGCCGAAAAAAGAAATGGGGCGAATTTACAATAATCAAAAAAAAAAAAATTTAGCTAGCAATTAAATACTTATAGTAGGCATACACCATCCTGCCTATCGATATTTGCAATTGTTTTTCATTTGACGCTTGCAATTGTTTCAAATCGGCAGTTCGTCCATATACACCATACACCATCCTGCCTATCGATACGATAGATTTGTCACAACTTCAAATCTGCACCAGTGATGCCAACTCAGCAACTAGATCTGGCTATTATTCGGTGACGACAGCTACAATTTCTAGCACCTTTTCATTTCATCATGAGACTATCGAATTAAATTAAAAAAAGTGGTGCAAGCGATTTTCGACCTTATCGACATTAAAAATTTAGTTTGTTTTTCTCACATTCTCATTCGTTAACATTGCTTCTTCATTAAAATCCGGTGTTTGCATCGTTGTCAATAAGGTCGAAAATCGCTTGAAGGTCGGAAAACATTTGCTTAAGGATTGCAAGTTAAAAAAAGTGGTGCAAGCGATTTTCGACCTTATCGACATTTAAAATTTAGTTTGTTTTTCTCACATTCTCATTCGTTAACATTGCTTCTTCATTAAAATCCGGTGTTTGCATCGTTGTCAATAAGGTCGAAAATCGCTTGAAGGTCGGAAAACATTTGCTTAAGGATTGCAAGTTAAAAAAAGTGGTGCAAGCGATTTTCGACCTTATCGACATTTAAAATTTAGTTTGTTTTTCTCACATTCTCATTCGTTAACATTGCTCCTTCATTAAAATCAGGTGTTTGCATAAATGTCAATAAGGTCGAAAATAGCATGAACCTTTTTTTAACTTGCTTTCGTGGTCCCTTGACACCTCTCAAGTTTTCAATCGTATTTTGGTTTAAAATAAAATGAATAACTCTTTTTTTTACGAGTGTACATGCGATCCATGTGTGTGCGAAAAGCCTCAGTTTTCCTGGTATGGCCACGTTCACATGGCGATTATTTTCCCGTATACTGTATACAAGATTTTATCGAATAGAGCAGTAATAACAGTTCACAAATGAAAACTTAAAAATAGTTTAAACGGCGTTCATACGGGAAAATCCCGTGTTTGAGAAATATAATATTTTACCGTGTACCGTGCAAAGTTGTCCTAAAACTGGTCAACTCTATTCGATAAAATCTCGGGTACGGTATACGGGAAAATAATCGCCGTGTGAACGTGGCCTAACCGTCCCTGTAGAAAAGTAGCTAAAAAGTTTAGCCACAAGTTACACTTTTTAGCTTTTTTTCTAGCACCTTTATAAAATTGGCTAACTATCTATGAAGTTGCTAAGATGGCATCACTGCTGCCGCTTTGGCGTTGTGTCAAAAACGATTTGATGACCTATCAAAATTGGCATGTCATGCCATCAAATTGGCATTCCACCCCCATACACGTTCAATTCTATTTGAGCAAATTGGCAGTTTTATGCCGAATTGACAAATAGGCAGTATGGTGTATGGCTACCATAACATACTTTTTTTTTGTGGGGAATTAATTTTGTGGTGAACTTAAAACAACCCATATTTTGCGATTTCAAGAAAAAAATTAAGTACATTCTCAAAAGGACTCATTAAAACTTTAAAGGCGTTTCGATCACTTCTTTATAAGGAGCTTATCTAAACGGCCCTATCACCGGCCACCGCACTACATCTCCATTAAATACACTTACTGAACTCAATAAGGTACGTAACCAATACTCGGCCATTTCTTTGCAAGTCGCGTACCCACTTAAGGTAAGCGGGCCAATAGTCAGCCATTCCATTATTTCCATTAGACCAGGCCAACGTTGGCCGCGATTTGTTTCAGCTGTTGCACACTCTTAGAAACGTTCTAAAGTACATTTCACTTTATTTCATAATTTTGAGTTATATCCGAGCTGAGTGCAATGCGAGGTGCAGGAATAGAACGTAAAAATGGTAAATGTAATTTTCGCTCCGGCTATAAAACTTTTAGACGTTTGGAGGTAAGGTTGAATGCTAGTTTTCTATTCTATTTATGATAAAGTATTTTGTTTTGAGTAACGTTGTTTTGCTTCAGTCGTTTTTTTATCATTGGGTAGGTAAAGTGGTGGGAAGAGCGAAGTATTCCCATTTGAGCAACTATTTTCCCAGCACCTATGTGAGAGCCACTATTATATTCCCGATTCAACTCCTATCAACATTTTGACTAGTAGCTTTACAAACATAGAAAACCACACACAAACACCCGGAACAAATACTTGCAGATCATACAAAT
Source organism: Agrotis segetum (assembly GCA_036375495.1). Classification (NCBI taxonomy): domain Eukaryota; kingdom Metazoa; phylum Arthropoda; class Insecta; order Lepidoptera; family Noctuidae; genus Agrotis; species Agrotis segetum. The sequence goes on from JAQSVV010000192.1 coordinate 1,828,278, forward strand.
ATGGTGTTCCGTACGGGGATCGAACCCGCGACACGTTGCACAGCAGTTGATCGCTCAGTCATTGCGCCAATCGTGTCGTTGCGTCATAATTCCCATGAAACGCGTAATACAAGGAGAGCCTTTTCAATGCTGTTCTGAGTCTTCTTCCAGATATCATTGAGGAACTGCAACAATCCAGTATCCTGATTAGACTTGTTTATATGCTTTCGGGTATTCTGAAAATTGCGACTGTCAAAGATGACTTTGACTGTCTTAGTTTTCAAAAGTGCGGCAGAACACCGACGGTTTTACGTGCCTTTCGATGCATTGAGGGAATTCGGTATAAATAAGCGACAGACTAACCTTAGCAAGCACTGCATAGCTGAAGACTGACCGATTTGATATTAGATAAAGTTCCTACAATATAAAAAATAAACTTATTTAACATTTTAATCTTCCCGATTACATCATAGCTAATAAAAGGCAGGGAACAAGTGACGGCTCCCACTAACAACTAAATTACTCGTGGCTTGGTGTTTAACAATCTATTCCATTATGGAAGCGTAAAGCTGCCCCTGGGCTCGATTTGCATTATAAATTATTCGTATTGGGATAATGTGATCTACTTCTGTGAATTTCGATTAAAAAATAATGTTGTTTTGGTTTTTTGGACTGTTCATTTTTGTTTATACACAATGCCACTGAAACTTCCAAACTCATAGGTAAATATTGTTATCAGTTATGTTCAATTTTAAAGGAGAAGCAAGCTGTGCCAAAACCATATATTATTATGTCAATGACATAATGTAACTTAATACGACGGCTCTGGTGGGGCCTATAACACCCAGTGGAATGGCGTGGTCTTCACCGCAGGCCCCAGTTTTTTCTTCTTTTTTTTCTATATCCCGGGACCGCCAGGAGCCGGATTCCACCCAAACATTACACCTAATTTGGTGTACAATTAAGTATATTATATTCTACTTTTTTACGGATTTAAATATATAGCGATGATACAACAGTATTTTAACAGCGACAATACAGTCCCTTCCTTTCTTCAAATAAATTAACGTGACAGTATTTAAAAAATATAAAAGTTAATTCTCGTCGCTCTATAATGGCCTCATTTTGCGCGACATAAAATTGCACTCTCTTTTGTGCAAGGTAAGCAAATAAGATAGAATGCCTACGGCTATGATCGCTGAGCGATTATCTTCATTACTTTCTTTGCTTTTTGTTCTCCCTTCGTGCTAAGCTTTGCAATTAGGGCGATGAGATAACAGATCCAATGAAATTATTGTAAATTAAAATCGTAGTGGATTTAGGGTACTGCCTATAAATATAACTTTCACTAACTGCCTTGTTGACCTAATTGTCGCAAGGGGTGAATATTATTTTATTGTTATTTACCATGGTTGTGCTCTGGGTTTCAATCTAGCCTAGAACGAGCTGAAACTTCTGTGCACTGACGAAATACAGTAAAACCTGATGGCCCTGATGAAGCCTATTACCATCAGATGGTTTGCTCAGCTGTCAACGCAGGTTACTGGCAGCCTTGTCTGGGGAGCTGTTGCCTGGGGAGGACCGAAAGCAGGTGGGTTCCACCTAACTCTGAACTCTGAGTTTTTCTGGAAATTATTTCTACATAACATCGACCCTGGATTTGTGAGTCAATAATAAAAGACTCGTCTCCTATAACACAGGACTCTACCAAAACTGATGAAAATGTGAATCTCTCAATAATTCTAGTTACCATTTGGAGTTTTGCAGGCGGGATATTATTTTATTTTATAGCACAAACAATAATATTTTTTTAGAAATTTAAGAATAAGGATAACGAAGTATCTTTATCTGAATAATCACAAAAATTCACAACAATTTTCTCAGCCCTTTGACGCAAAAGAAAATCCGGGTTTTTCTTCATAATTCGGCCTTCTTGTACTCTTGTAGACATCTGTAAAGAGATTTATTACAAACGGTTTCAACGATAAGACACAAACAAAGCTCACGAAAATCGTTCAACGTCTTAAATAGCAATACAAGGGGCTCTTTCAAATGGTAATTTGATTGTACCCAGTTTGCAGCTTCAAAAGAGTGAAATATTCTTTTCAGGGGTCCCGGATGCCGCGGGAGAATTATTAATGGCCAAAGAAACTTTCACAAAGTTTACATCAGTGCGCAAGTCAGGGAAGGCGGCGGTGAGCTAGTAATAAAATTTTAATTTTGCATCACACTATAGGGAAATGCATCCAGCTCTGATATGAATCGTGGCTCATGCCGCTTGAATATATAAGGGTGAGATTTTGTGTTTAATATAATGCTGAGTCTGAATTACAAATGGTAAATGTTTCTGAAAAAGCATATTCTCTCACTAAAAGCTTGTGGGCGCGTCTTCAAACATTTTAATATCTCGCTGTTTGTGGATGTGAGTAACATGCATAAACAGGCTGACGCAGAACAAGGGGCAGCTACTGCTAAATCTCGGCGGGCCAAACGTCTCCTACCAGAGGCTGTTCGCCAGTGTCGTCCGCCCTGTGCATGTATAGAGGCGACCGGCAAAGCTAGTCGTATGAAAGATGGTCATGCCCGGATGATCCATGGATTCAGCACGATTGCTGACAAATCGGCCAACCTTCTTGACAGGTTGCCACCTTGAGATCTGGATGCGAAAGCCCTCCACCGCGTCTATGAGTGGAGCGTGGAGGCGCAACGCCGGCGCCGATAAGTCTCCGATCTCAGAGCAGTATGGAGGGAGCGACTGTCGTCTGCGCGCCTAAATGAGCTGTCAGCAGTATGACACGGGGATCCCTTAAGAGGGCCGGGGTTTCAGGACTATCGGGAAACCGTGGCCCTGATAATGTATTAAAGGGCTATTAAAGGGCACCGTGAGTTTCAGTGAGTTCCGCCAGACCTGCTCTGGATGGAAGGACCCATGTCATGACATCACCACGTAAAAAAAAGTGTCTTTTGTATTTTGACACGTGGACATTTGAACACGCGAATGTTACTCCAATGCGATTTGCGAATGCTCTACTACTCATGCGAAGAATGGATACTAAGATTAGCCACTTGAATAGCAAAATCCGTTACTTTTCTTTTTTTACTTTGACAACTTTTGCAGGTTTTTCTATCATTGAAAAGCAAATTCTGAGGACAAGTTTAATACACGTACAAGTTCTTGTACTGCCTGTATCAAAGTATTTTCGACCCTGAGTCTTGCTATCACGTCAAAGGCAAAGCTTTTAGTACGATGTGTTTTATTCATGTTGCTAACGCTTCCATTTTGTAATCGAACTTGCACATTCAAGGTACTGTCCTTTTGTTACTTTAAAATTGGGTTATGTCAATGTTAACTACAGGTAATGTTAATATAAAGAATAAGTATTCTTTTAGTATGAAGATAAAAAAAAAATGTAAGTAATGAAATAGGTTGCTTAGCCCGTAGCATCAGTCATTGCGACCACAAACAAGTTTTTATGGTTTCCTTCAAGGTCAGACGAAACCATCGACAGACCATCGACTTGGTATTGAAGGACACCGTAGATTTTAGTCAGTACGTGTCTGCTCGCTCTGCCCAGGGTTGAAGAATTACTCTCTACAAAGCTAAAACTAGCCTATGAGTTCATAAAGGTGGAACATTATTGAGCACTATTTAAGTGAATAGAAAGCTTGAGAAGGTAGTTTAGCGAATTATCTCGCCATAGGTCGAGAATAAGAAATAAAATTGTAGGTATGAGTTTTCATTCCAAGGAACCAGCCTTCGATATTCTCTATATTTGTGTCAAAAACTTCGTCTGGAAATGGAGTGACGACGTGAGAACAGCAACAGCGAGTTTCCGAAATTCGCGCGGTTACTTGTGCTATGTACTTTTTACGACCAACAATAAATTTATTCTCATCGACTGAAGGAAGGCATTACACGGAACATTTTTATGAGAAAAACTTACTGAACGACACCTCGGTGTCTGGTGTAGATCTTATGTTGAAATTATGCTGTTTCTGTATGTTTTTATCGGCTCGTTGAACAACATTGTGATACATACTCGTGTTGATGTGAAAGTTGTCTGCAATTCCACTGAAACTTGTTGCTTGGAGTTTTTTAACTAGACTTTATTCAGTGTGATTTTTCAATTCAGTTCAAACGTCATTTTAAATACTAAGTTGTTTAGTTTCTCATTTCTTGCTGCTTATATTATCTTCTTATAACAATATTTTTTGAATAATCTCCTTCCAAGGTATATTGGAGGTATATTATATAAACTGATCGTTTGATCAAATACTCGTTGATACTTACATGTTCATACGTAATAAATAATTATGTGAAAAAATCAAATCGAACTCAAATATTAATAAAACAGCCCTATTTTATTTACTTTTAAACCGGAAAAGGAAACTCGACAGTCCCATCGATCCCCCTCCTGTAAACGACGAATCTATAGGTACCTGAACTTCATATAAATACTGCCCGAAGCGAAGTCTGCTTCCGTAATACTCGCAGCATAATAAAGCACGATTTATTTGAAAAATAGATACGTATTTCATGTAGCCGTAATTATAATATTTCAGCTGTAGGGTGTATATCATATTAAGGATCTAACGGATAGCTTTGATATTAAAACAATTCAAGTATAAAATTCCAAAGATGAGGGCTACGGCTTCAGAGAAGTTTTTAGTAAATGCTTTACTACTAGATAGATACTCTAAACAGACAGGCGAAACGAATGCGTGCCGAAGCGTTTTTGTTTGTAATGTATGGAATTGTTTGAAGCCTATCACATAGACTATCGGACCGCTTTCGCTTAAATGACAGGATTCGGATCGCATTCGCTTCGCCTGACAATAGCTTTATTGATTATAAAATAAATAATTATATCGTAGACGTCAGTCTTCTATTTTAAAAAGCGGGTTTTATACTACAGTGACATAGCTATGGTATGAAAATAATCTCTATGGGGTATATGGGTAACCCATCAAAGTTCAATCAAGAGAATGCACTAATTTTGGCTACATACACCCACCTCCTCTTACAACTAACCAGAAACTATAGAATTTATATAAACTCACCGTCTCAATCTAAACAACCGTCTCGAGTTAGTATTCTTAATTAAATATTTAACTCTGTTCTAAAATTAAGAGCGACCGTCTTATTCTGGAGAGCACTTGGAATCGCACGAAACGTTCTGTACGTTCGACGACTAACAATAGGTAAGTACTTGCTTAGCGATAGCTTTTGTTGTGTGCGATAGTCATTGATAGTCTTAACGTACATCAGCTTATTGCAAAGACGAAGATATGAATTCACATGCACGTACCACGGACGAGCTTTGACAGTGGCAAGACTTCGTTGAAACAAATAAAATTCTAGCTTTGTATTTTCCGTTCTTCGATTCAACTGAACTCGTTGAGACTATTCTTTTTGCTGGAATATGAGCATAATCAGTCTATTGTATTCCATAGAGTCACAATTCTTCATAAAGCACAGAATATTTAATAGTACTATGTACTTAAACTAAGCGGTCTCCCGCTTGTTCTATCCAACTTTTTCTTGATCTAACCTCAAGACATCTCATCATCCGTGGGTAATTCTCTACTTGATCTCTTTAAATAATATCTTCTTTTTATAGCACAATCCAGTAATTACAAAATTGATGTTTCTGGTTGTTTTATAACTCAAAAATTTTAATTGAGAAGCGAAGTATTTTCAGCAAAAAACTCTGTACCAAGTTGTCAAGAACAGAACTTGGGTTTGTTAATTTTCGTTGACAAATGAAATTAAACGAAAGAGTTGAAACACTGAAAAAAAAACTGTAATACTTTAATCAAATACCTACTGAAAACAGTAGCCTTAGCACGAGTTTTCAGTTATTCTGACGTAAAACAAACTGGAATTTGACATTTTCAAATTGACAATTTTCAAGGAAAAAAATAGTAAAGTAAAATAGTGAAAACTCATGCTAAGGATACTGTACCCTTATCACGAGTTTTCACTTTTTTACAGACTAACGTCCTTCCAGTACTTACCGCGTTTCTTGTATGAAATGGAACAACGCCTCTAGTGTGCGAAGAACAAACTAATTTTTCCTTGAAAATTTACAATTTGTAAATGTCAAAGTTACAGTTTACTTTACGTCAGAATATCTGAAAACTCATGATAAGGCCCCTGGAAAAACGCTGTAAAGTAAAAAAGTGAAAATTCGTGATAAGGGTTTGACTTTGACGATTCACGAGACATAGTCCGATAATCTGTTAATTTTATTATAAGCTGGTCACCTAATTAAGAAAGAAATTCAACACATTTTATAGTTTCTCTTAAAATACATTGTAATTTATTGCCTACAGTATTCAAATTAGCAACTTCATGCCTCAGAAGCTTTAAACATCTGGGCCACCGCAAAATTTTTGCGTAAAATAAATACTACGAAATCCTCAATTCCCGCCGAAAATAAATCTCTTTTGGTGTCACCACGTAAAAATTCATTAAAGATTAAAGGGCAGAAAAATAAACAAGTAGGATTCGCAGAATCTAAATTATTTGTACGTGAAAAATTGACGATTGTGTTGCAAAGAGATAACGGCGTTATTTAATCCTATATCATGAAATAAGAATGATAAAAGACCCATTTTTACAAAGGTGAGAATAGGAAAATATTTAAATAGTGTTTCTAAAAAATTAATAACTTTAGAAGAGTGAGATCAACATGATAATTTGAAAAAAAACACCGCTGTTTTTTTAAATAAAGTTTTAAGAAAAGTTGATGATTTATTTTGGCCACCACATATTTTTACACAAAAATATAAAAGTAAAAAGAAGTCATCACGAGTGATGTTATGATGGAAGTTTCCAGTCTCTTGAAGATGTGGTGACACTGCAGAAATTACTTTTATTTAACAAATTTTTAAACAGCGATATTGTCTTATTTCAGCATTTGTGCTTCCATATATTTCTGCTTAAACCAACATCGGAATCAGCCACGTCCATTCTAGCCACCTTTTCTGCACTCCAACATTTCCTTGTTCATTTCATCGTTTGTCTTATGTGTCGTGCCTATTTAAAATTTTGCTTGAATAAGCACAGCTACTATTGGTATTTCTTTATTGCCTTTGGTGATCCTGTGTTTACCTCCCATTTTCACACTCAGAACTGTCTTTTGCGGTAGCTGTATCTTCTTGGCCTAACTTTCCTCGACGACGGTCGTTCATATCTGGTATAAACGGCTTGTCTATTAAGCGATTCGTTATTAGAATATTACTGTATCGTGACGGAATCCAATTTGAATACTGAGTGACGAATACCTTCGAGGGTGCAAACCGGTTTTTCAGAAAATTATGTCTGGGGTCTCATCGTAAAAACCAATATCAAGATGGCATAAATTTTACATGGAAGTCATGAAAGCATAAACAAACACGTCTGGCGGTATAGCTAACTGTAGCTATACCGCCATTATGTCAATGTTCAAAGCTTTTTTTTAACACTGGCTTATAATTCCCCTCATTTTTTCCAGTAGATACTTGCTACAGATACAACACACCTACTCCACTTTAACCCACTTCATCACGAAACCTAAGCCCCTCCTTCCCATATATTCAACCCACACCGAGGGACCATTAAAAAAAGAACACAGTTGTTAATAATTCAACCCCTAAAAACCGAATTATCTCGCTCGATTAGTCCAACGTTATCCTCGGAATAGGTCTTTCAGAGCGGCCGGCGAGTGTTTGCCAACTACGGAACTCGGCACTAATTTGTCAACCCTCATTACGCTATCTTACTCGCGTTTTGTGCGATTTTAGTTCCCATTGTCTCACTCCGCCTGTTCCCCACATTTTAGTTCCAGAAAGGTTTTTCATGTTCCTCCGTTATGATATAGTTTAGTTTATTTGCGTGACTGTAATGTAGCGTGTATGGGGTTATATTTTATGCAGTTTAGGGTCTGTTTTGTTGTTTTGACTTGGATTTTATGTATGTCTTTTGTTGTATGATTCTAGTGATGTACCAAATGCATTTGAGTAAGTTCGTCAATTTTTTGAAAGTTTACTCAAAATAACGTTAAATAAATTCATGTACACATAAATGTTTTTCATTAGTTACAAAGAAAATATAATTTGGACAATAACAGTGTTACGAGTTGTATTTAAAAAGTTTTGCAGAGCTATCTGTGGATTCATCTGGAAATGTTTTGCTTTAGTTTTGACACAATAATTTAAACAGTCATCCATTAAATTAACATGTTGATTGCAGTGTTACGTGCTTTAACGATATTTTTATTACGTCCGATGCAGAAAGTATGTATGTGAAACATTCGATATCGTGTATGTTTGCATGGCGGTTACGATAATGATCATGGTTTCATTTGTTTTGTTTCATGTTCTTGTTACTGATACCTCAATTATAAAGCAACGTGAAAATTGTTTATTTGGTGTTTTGCAAGTTTGTGGATATTCAATTTCAAACACTAAATTATGTTTGATTACATACACGAAACTGTGTACCAAATAATATTAACTCTACTGAAGTTTGGTAATAGTTTACGATTACAGTACCTAGTTGTTGGATACCTATAGACATGACACAAAATCATCAAAACTGAAGAAATTAGAGTGATTTTCAATTCAAAGTACTAGGTTGCTTAAAGTTGTAGAAGAAAGCTCTTTTGCCATCTTCATCAATTTGGCGGTCAAAGGAGCCTATTTCGTGAAACTATAAATATAGTGCATGCAGTATGTAGTAGGTGTAGTTAAAGATAAAATTCATCAAAACTCATGTCGTTTTAGAATAGGAGTAATCCAAAAATATAAAACGCCACTGCCATGGCATCCTGGACATGATTTCTTTCTATCATTTTTGACTTACATCATATTCACTAACACTGTCATTAGAACTGGCAAGTTACTGTCATCATTTTTTTAAACATAAATTCTAATCTAACCGAGATACCATTCTGTAACTCAACTACTTAAAAACCCATAATTAAAAAGCAAACTGGGATTTTTTATGATTCCTGCGATATCTTTGACACAGGAACCCTTCATTTAGTACAGCTTCAGAGAACACCAGAACTTTGTAATGGAAAAGTGTATTAGATGCGGACGCGGTGTATGATGGGGAAATTAACACTTAAGAGGAAACAGCAAGGGCTGGAGAATTGAAAAATAGGTATTTGTAAAATCTATTGCTGTCGCGCAGTGCCCACAACAGAGTTACAGAGCGCGATAGAGACAACAGCAGCTTGAACCGAAAATACCTTATTAAACGGCACAAAATCAACGATTCGTAGTCCCCTGATTACTCCTCCAAAACTTAACCGATTTCACTACTTTTTTCTTTAAAAAATAAAGAAAGGCATTGGCCGTGTTCCTATGTTTTCCTTTTTTTATATAATCTCGCCAAACTTGTTTTCTGGATATTTGAACACAGCGGAAAATCTAGCCATTTTTTAAGGATTTTGAATGTTCATATCTCTTTTAATAATTAATTTATGGAAAAAAAGAAAACATAGAGACATGCCAATAGTGGTCATAGATTTTTTGTAAAAAAATTATTGCTCTACTGGCATTATCCAGGGAGAAAACAGGGGACTACGTTTGTATGGAAAAACGGCCGTGCTGTTTCCTCTTAAGGGAATCTTGACACAATGTCAATGGAGCGCAAGTGCCTACAGGACGTCATTGATTGTTAAATGAACTCTTGCAAATGGCGTCCTTTTGGCGCTTGCGCTACGTGAGTGTTCGCCGTAATGGTGTTTGTCCCCACCATAACCCCGCATCTCCGTCTTCTACACTGCTGACATGCCTAGCAAAAAAGGTAAAATACAAAACAAGCCTCAACAGTTTCCTACAACCACAGCTTTCGGTCTGTGGATTATCTCGTACGGACATTTCAGGACGCTGTAACTAGGGTTTCTGTATCAAACAGAGTAACACTGTGCACTATTGCTGATAACTAGAGCACTACATATTTGGTATCACAAAGGACGTTCAATATAACCCACTTAAAACTTTGTGCTGATGAATATCGAATATTAAAGAGGAATATATTATGTACAATAAAGAGAATTTATTATGGGTATGTAATACTAATAATGAAGTAAAAATCACACACAAATAAGTAGTTTATGTAACTGGTACATAATGAGGGGTATTATACACGAGTGTGAGTTTATAAAACGAGCGAAGCGAGTTTTATAATAGTATCACACGAGTGTTATTGTGTGCCAGCCGTTTTAGAACCCAGTGGCTTGGCACGCGACGATGGGAAGAGACCAGATGGGATGACTATAATGCCATGGAAGTTGGGTAGACCTTTGGTGTGGGATGCAACCTGTGTCGACACCCTTGCGCCATCCCATCTTCCTGGTACTGCATGCTGTGCTGGTGCGGCTGCTGCAAGTGCCGAAAACCTCAAACGGCGCAAATACAATGGCTTGACTACTAGCTATGTATTTGAGCCGTTTGGGGTTGAAACACTAGGGCCATGGGGTCCGAGTGCTCATCGACTTTTCAAAGACATCGCCAAGCGTATAGTCGACGCCTCGCGTGACCAGAGGGCTGGCATATTTCTTGGGCAAAGGATCAGCATTGCCATCCAACGTGGCAATGCTGCCAGCGTTCTGGGCACTTTCCCCATTGACAGCGATGTGGATGAATTTTTTGACGCCCTTTAAATTTTAATTTTAGTTTTTGTTTAGTTATTTCTGTAAATATTTTAATCTTAATTTAAGTTTTTATATATAGTATGTATATATAGGTATTTTTTATATAATAATTTTGTTATAGTTGTATATGTGTAATTAATGTATGTAAATAAATATCTCATTGCTGTATTTAAATGAAAATAAGCATTTACTGTAAATATTTATTTCTAGTTTCAATTTATGTTAATAAATATTTTGAATAATAAAATATTATGGGTGCTATTTCCGAACACGCCTTAATTTAAAAATAAAAGAGCGGGAATAAAATTTCATGGCTGGCGTAAAGAGTTGAATAAGTTAAAAAAAAATGCGTAAAACTAGCGACGAGAACAGTACTTATATAAACATAACCATTTAAAACAACAAATTATTAATGCAGAATTAAATTTCCTAACTCTAACTAAATATCTGAAACCATACCATGTCTTCAATGAATGGAGACTTAACAAAGGGCGCAAGCAGTTTTTCGGAGACGGTGTTGCTATCTTATTTTTTAGATTTATCACAGACGAGACGATTATCTACAATGCGGAGTATTTACTTATTGTTGAAAACTACTTTTAAAAAAAAGTTATTTTAATCTATTCCTATTTATTATTTTATCTCCTAAAGTGTTCTCGCTGCTGAAGTGAAAAGTTATGTGTGTTACACGAGAGCAAAGTTTTTTGCATCTCGTGCCTTTGAATCTCTCGCTACACTCAGGATTCAACTTTAGAATCACTCGCTACGCTCGTGATTCAATCCTTGAATCCTTCGCTTGCTCAAGATTCAAAATCAGCACTCGCAGCAAAAAACGACTTTGCTCTCTTGTTGCACAAATAACTATTTTCCTTCCGAAATAAATTAGCTGAGTATAAGATTATTGTTGTGGGCTTTAAAAGATTCACTTCATAGAAAAAAAAACATCCAAAAGCGTGTGCTAAAACTGGCACGGAACGCATACCAGCTTTCAAACTTTCCTTAGAAAATTCGAACCTCTAATACTTAATCAAAGTACCAACACAAGCGAAATATACCTAATCTTAAAACTATCCAAATAGATTTTGCATTCAAACTATAACCTAGATGTAGGGTTTCAATCCATTAGAGCTTCCTGGTTAGTGGTAGCGCCTCTAGCTAAGCTCTGTTGTTTTAACCTGCTTTTTATTCTTATACCCGCCATATGCCACGCTTACAATGCTTATTTGCTCGCCGGATTTCCTAAAGAGGTTATAAGACCGCTTGCCACATGACGTTTCTAAGTGTTTGTTTTAGTGGTGTATGTTTCTTAGTATATTGAGCTGGAAGACTTAAATGTTATGAAAAATGTATAGCTTTAATTCTGCGACAAAATCGCGAAATTCTGTCGCGGAATTAAAACTATATACATATTTTTGATAACATTTAATGTCATGAATTTACGCAAAGTAACGCCTGATTCAATAATTTGAGTTAGAAGACTTTTAGAGAAAAAAGCTTCGTGATTATTAAAAGATTCTTGGGGCAACTGAGCTTTAAATATTAGCTTACCCTTAATTTGGCAAGACCAAAAAAGTTGTAGTAGAAAGTTGGCATAACCTTACGGGAAAAATAATAAAAAATATTACATGAAGGATTTCCTGAAAACACAACGTTAAGTATACTCAAAAAAATCCTATGGCTAAAGAATTACTTTGTACATAATATTATATTATATATAAATAAAAAAAGGTTCACATGCAGTATTTTTATGTAGTAAGATATTTTCACTTAGTTAACAATATAATTAACCATTAGTTTTGGCACAAATTTCGTCAAACAGATTGTCAGAAATGAAATCGATGAAATATTTCAATTAGTTCTTTCTATTGGGACCCTAGAGCTTGCGAACGCTTCTGGATCTACTTCAGCACAATGAAGGACACTTCCATGAGACCATTTAAACTTAATTACATGTTTTTCTTGGGTACAGGGGTTATCTGGATCATGCTAAGTGGAGTGGAGTGGAGATAGAACACAGCCTTCTGTCTCCGACGATTTGCTAGAAGCTGTAGTACATGTTGGTAGTGGCGCAAAAGCCAAGATTTGTGTAAATTGTAGAGGAGAATCACTTACCTAACTGAAAATGCATCATTTCATTTGAAAAAGTGCTAGAACTGTCATTTCAATAAGTCTCACCATGCAGACTTGTTGAGTATACTCTACATAATAAAATTAATCACCATCAAATTTTGTTGAGTATACTTAACAATCAAGTTCACTGACTCCTTGTGTTCTTATTCAGGTGAAAAATGGATTTCTAATATTTAAATACATTGATTACCCAATAAATAAATAGATATAAGCAAAATATGTACCAAAACTAGACCAAAACCCAACAAAAATAAATATTTACCTTTATGGGTCACAGATGACGTTGTCTCGTTGTATTTTTTGGTTCTCTATTGTCAAGTAAAATATTGACAGGCCGATAGAAACTTTTTCCTACTATAATTAACTATCATTGAAGTATTCCTAGCCTATAAAATTTGAAACCACGGAAGAAAATTTGACATCTAGATTTTTTCAAATTTTATGTTGAGTATACTTAACTGTACCAAATTAAGGGTTTTTATCATCAAATATGTCGTAGAGAATAATAATCTAACATTTTACACATGAACTCACAACTTATTTACATACATGTCTGTGATCTTTACTATCCTCCTTTTTTCTTCCACGTACAGATGTACATTCTGATCATAAAAGCATTCAGGTAACAAATACTACACAAATAAAAAACATTGCCAATACGAGAGTTTCAGCGTTTCAGTGCGGAATCATAATAATTATAAACTGACCTTTTTAACCCAAAGATCAATGTGATTTAATAAGCGATTATGATAAAGGTGGAGCTCTGATAGCGCTATTTATACGATTGTCTAACACTAGCACGCTCTTAATTGACAATAAATAAATCAAATAAAAATAACACTACCATGTAAATATTAATCATTAAAATATTTTAAGCTTTTGCATTGCTTTTATCGCGGGTTCCGAGCGTGGCGACCGAATCAAGAAATTCCGTAACGAAAATACCTAACAAAAAAACCTAACACCCCGCATAGTCTAACGTCGTCGTTTCAGTTCGGGAGACTTCGGCAATCATAATAACATCCGTCATAAAGACAATTAACTTTTACTTAAAACCTCCTTTTGTAGCTGGCCTTTTAGAATCAGTTTAAACGGCCAGCTACAGAAGGAGGTTTTCACAATTAAACGTACTTATAAAATTCTCCTAAAACTAAACAGAGTGGCGCAGTGGAAGCGTGCTGGGTACATAACCTGTTGAAATTTTTGACCTTGTTTGGAAGTGAGATCTAAGAATCCTGTATTATAAAAGATAAACCACTTATTTCTTCATTATAATTTATATTTCTTTTATTACATTAGTGCACCACAAACATTTTAAATAAGTGATATTATCTCGTTAAATATTGGCGTAAGCAATATTTTTTTCTTGTTTTTTTATTACTATATTATATGCGGCAGTTCCCGAGTGCCACAAGTTTTTTATTTCTTAATTTAGTTATAAGTGATATATTTCCATAGCAAATAACACGCACACTCACCGCGCCGAGCTCCCTATTTACCAAAGCTTTTCACGTGATCGCATAGACAATGAACCATTTTATCGTGGTAGTGAACAAAACCATCAATTTACATTTCTTCACAACCACATATTAATCCACAATTACAAACCACCAGTTAACCAACCTCGTTACATACGTACTAAACCTAGAACCGTCGTTCGTAAGAAGTGCCGCCGACATCACCCGACATGTCTTAATGTCTGAAGCCAAGTGACACGAATGGAAGCCAAAAGGCTTACCGTGCTCTCGAGCCCGAGATGGGGATTGGTTGTAAGCCGGCCACCTATCTCGGCTTCTCGTGCCGGACGACGCTGGCGTGTTGATTGAACGACTGACGGTTGGGAATGTTAGTGGTCTTGTGAATGTAAGTATGTGTGACACTTGATTAGGTTTTCGGGTAGTGTAAAATGTTATTATTATGATTTAATTGCTTTTTTATGATTAAGGAGCGTAGTTAGGCCTCCCACTAGGTAGACCGACGAATCGTGAGAGTCGGGAGCAACTGATGAAAGCAAGTGGCGAATTGTCGTACGGTGTGACGGTCTGATGATGATGATTATCTTTTTCTGCGGCTCCTTTAATTTAGAATTTGACAATCAATTCGGATTATACATGTGGTGCCACCTTTTAGCAATAAACATTATATTTAGTTTCTAAGGTCGGGCTGTCCGTCTTTGTACACGTTAAAATGTGAAAAGGTCAACTTCGGGCGAAAGATATTTCTCAATTTCATTTCAGCATGACATGTTATTAAATTATTTATGAATATTTTCTGTAATGGTAATGTCTTAAGTCTATCGTCTACCGAGCTTTCATCCATACAAAAAGAGAAAACGTTTTCCTCCCCCTAAATGTTATCCTATCTCAATGATTTTTTACAATGCATCTGACACAGTAAAAAACTAGGTTTATAGGTTTTCTTTTTTTTTTAAATTAATAATAGTTTGAAAGTTACAGGCGCCTAAAAGTTACTATTTTTATGACAAAATCTTCATTGAAGTAAAACCTTTGTATTTAAAAAACAAAGAAGTTTAAGAAAAAAAAAACAAAACCTACAAACCTAGAATATAATATGCTGAAACGATTGACACCAGAATCTAAGAGATTGGTCGTGATTTAGTATGTGAAAAACGTTTTCTCCCGAGAGATAAATTTCATATAAAAAATACTTACATTCAGTCGCGAGTTGCAACGCTCTCTATCGCACGATCGGGGTTTTTTCAACGCGTGAGAGGAAGGGACAGTACGAGTTTTTCTAAATACCTATTTCTTGAAATGGCAGCAGCTATTCTATCCTCTTAAGAGGTTACCGCGGCCCTATGGAATGCAAAGGAACACCCTGAATATTATTCAGTCAAACCTGACAGCCGCTTCTGACCTTGAAGACTCATATTTTGAGGATTTTCACTCCAATAAAATAAAAATACCATGAATATTTATTATGAAAATATTAGAATGAAATAAAAGCAGGGCCTTATGCGAGCTCTTATTAATGATCTTTACCTTAATAATTAACAGTCGCGTGCAGTTTATAATTATGTTTTAACACCTTGCATGCAAACGACCTCTCAAAGTGATATAAATAGATTAAAAGTGCGGCAGTGTTGGTTTTTCCGGCACTTTAATTTAAGTAAGGGTTTTGGATCAATCATAATTATATTTCTTGATAAGACTTTTTGTACGTTTTAAGTGATTCAAAAGTACCTACCTAAAATATTAAAATATTAGACTTAAATAGTCAAATTATTTCACGCTCAAAATTATATCTTCATCGTCCGTAATTTGTAAAAAGAACAAAGCAGCCGTGAATTAATCGCTAATTTGTTCTTACATCTACCAAGGATAAATACTTCCTTCTACCATCTACTTCCTGAAATTATAATATTATAGGCAATCAATGAATGAATTTTATTAATTTTTCATCACTTATCACTCATAATTATAGTGTCCATTAGTTCAAATGTTCATTCTCTGAGCGACAGTGACCCAAATTTGTGGATATTTATGTCACTTGCGGTTATTTAACTGAAAATATTTATCATTTCGGCCTAATCCATTATTTATTATGTTAAGCACTTATCCGTGATGTCTGTAATCTCTATTATATTTTAACTTGCGATTAAAGTAAAAGTTTTTCAGCATGAAATGTTCTAATTATTATAGTCGGTGATGTAGAATATCAAATTGATCGCAGAAAAACTTTTAAAATATTAATTGTCTGATGTCTATGTATTTGTCGTCACATTCATAATTATAATTAAAATGGCCATTAGTATCCGGTATCGAAATTATTTTCAAATTCAACTAAACCTTCAAATACGTTCACGGATTGCAATGAAACAATGCAACTTACGCTCGCGTTAAACACACATCAGTACGTGAATCAATGCACTTTCGTCTCACAGTATACAATCCGTCTACAACTTTCAGAGTTCCTATTTAATATATAAACGAACTATGTTCTAATTGCATTCGCTTTAAATATAACCCAACAAATTCTCGCTTGGAAAGCCTTACTTGAATAACATGTCCGAACTACTTATCTAGCGACACATCCCTAGTTAGAAAACGTCTTAATGAGCTCTGATCTAGTGGGTCTTGGCAAACAATACCTTTGCCTTAATCTCTCACTTAATGTACTCCACTTTGTAAAAACTTGCCAAGTCCCACTTTAATTACATCCTCATTTAATAATTATGAGTTATTTCGTCGGGAAAGCGTTCTGATGGTACGTCAGGAGTTGTGAAAGGTAAACAAGACTAAATACTTTAGTGGTTAAAATGTTGAGCACCTCTCAAGTTTTAAGCTAAGTGTATATTTAAGGATTGTTTTAATTTCTTGGTGGAGTATTAAAGAGTCTTGAGAGGTCACGAAGTTAGGAGTTGTTCAAGGTCTAATGTTTTATTTTATTTAAGTGACTCATAATGTTTGTTTATTAAAGTGAGAGTCTACATTCATATATTATTCATCATCATCAAATGCTTATAAGGAACAAACTCCCCAAATAGTTGCGGTACGTACGGCATAATATGATTAGTTACAACACAACGTACAATTACATTTACCCACAACCTCAAAACTTTCTTACAACTGAAACTCCGCCATATTTAGGGCAACTTGAACCTGACTCAATTTAAATCAACAGAACACAGAGCGAGCGGAGATAGTTGTACCAAATATAGTAGTGACTTGGTGGGTCTTATCGACCCTGGCCGATGTCGGTTGTGTTTATGATAATTCCCCGCGAACAGTGCGAACTGTCGGTCGGAATTACCGCGGAGGCGTTTACGGGTTTATCCCGGTTCTGGCGCTACATTACGCGAACTTGTCGGTGATGTTACGTAGAAGAGAACTGGAGAAGAACCACAAGGTTTTTTTTTTCTTTTTATTTATGTTATTATTAAATGGTGAAGAAGATGATTGTTAGTCAAATAGAAATTGGTATCTGATACATTGCAAACCTGCGTAGTGGTGGTACATTGGGTGTCGATTATCGTTTACGAGATGAGGATAGTGGGCTCATACATAAGTTGGTACTTCACAGCGGTGTAAAAATTAAAACATCACACGTCCACTAATCCACCACCTCACATACTACATTACTGCCTATTGACTTTGAAATAGCGAAAGTCTGTACACACGGCCAGTACTTTATAAAATATATTCCTTTCATCATCATCATCAGCCTATAATGTTCCCACTGCTGGGATGCTGGCCTCTCTGTGAGAGGTAATGGGCCATAATCCACCACACGGGCCCAGTGCGGATTGGTGGACGTCACATGTCTTCAAATTTTTGGTTCTAGGGCATGCCGGTTTCCTCACGACGCGGCGACGGTTTCCTTCACCGTTTTGAGGGCAGTGGTGATGAAATATATTACACAAAGTAATGCGCCTAGCGGTTCGAAACCGCGATCTACAACTCGTAAGTCGGGACCGATACCACTGGGCCACCACTGTTCAATATATAAATAATTTACAGATAAGTATTTATTTAAGACAAACTATATGAATTACTTAGCAAGATTGTGAAAGGGATAATCAAACATCGAAGATCTACATTAATTGGGATCAGAAGGCCCGAGACGGTATTACAGTTAACATAATAGCAAGGAATCTCCACATAGAGGTTTTTCTAAAATAATTGGTTTTCGATCCAATGTTGTACTCAAGTAATTGCTGATCGGTTTCACTCGTAACCGGACCCGGAGTATTAGTACGTTATATACGTACGTACATGCTCTTGGTATTGGTCTCAAAAAGGTCTTTCTCGGAACTATTCCACAAAGAGCTCTATTTTCTATATTATCAAGACTTGAGGTTTTGATTTCTACAGGTACAACAAGCGTAAGGGCCTATTTGGAAGACTAAGGGTCTGATTCCAATAAGCAGAAAATCCTCGTGCAATTTTGTTATCATGAAAGTACTGTATCAGTTATGTCATGCGCAAAGTGACAAATTTTGTGTCAAATTTTAGCTTTTGCAGACTTCAGATTTTTTGCAGCTATTAAAAAGTGGGTGATGTTTTTCCAGCGGAAACTACAATGTCTGTGTCTGCATACTACCCACGTCTATTATGAGTGCAAAACTTGGTACTTATTATTCCAATGCACGTAAATATTATGAAGCATGATTATAACTCAGGTTAGCTGTCCGAGTGTCGCTTACCGCCTAGCGATTCTGTCGCCTCACTGGCGTTTTAGAATCGCCTTACAGCCAGACTTGTCTTTTTTCATATTATTATAAATATTTAGTTCCCGAGCCTTCTGAAGGTTTCCTACCTAGTGTTATTGCACTGTATACATAGCAATAGGTATAGGCCGTGTAATTAATAGGTAGAGTTTGGCTGCGGTGAATGCTTGTTATTAATTTTGTGTTAGTTTTCAGTCACCGTCGCTGGTGATTGATGTCGTATTGCTTTTCACTTTGAGAATGTGTGACTTTGTGACACCGTTAGAATGTTATTTGTATGTGTGAGGTTTTAGTTAGTGTAAAAAGGTTAGGTAGATGTGTATTTCTAGTTCAGGCACATTTTTTGGTGGTTATGTTTTTTTTTTTCCACAACTATCACACAACGCCATCTAGTCCCAAGGTAAGCAGAGCTTGTGTTACGGGTACTAGACAACTGATAAACATACTTATATATTTCTAAATACATACATAATATAGATAAATTACACCCAGACACAAAACAAATGATGGTGCTCATCACACAAACATTTGTCCTGGGTAGGAATCGAACCCACGACCTTCGGCATAGCAGTCAGGGTCACCAACCACGAGACCAACAGGCCAGATTATGATTCGTGTAAGTATCTAATAAGGCGAACCTATTATTTTTATTGTTTTGTGTTGGTTTTGTGTTAAGTATGGCATAAAATATATATTGTAAGCCCTCCTAGAGCTATTGCGTCCTTTTCCAATGGTCAGCCTAGAACAAAAGCAGTCAAAAATACCATTTGTAAAATACTCGGAAACTCAGGAATATGAGAAATTATTTAGATAAATAGTTGCTCCATGAGATATTGGCATTCAACAACCTGCAGTAGACTCTAGTTGCTGTCGGTTCTAACCGACAGCAACATGGTTAAAATAAGGCTAACAAGATGGTGCAGAAGATAATCTTGCATTCCAATAGGAGATGTGGGAAAGATTAAAGACATCGTGAAACACAAATGTTGAAAATAATTTCCAGAAATTATGGACATTATTTACAACATATGATGGAGAATGAAATTTATTAGCCTTTAACCCACGTTTTGACAATCATGGCGAATTCATACCTATAACCACACCGAGGCCAAAAATAAAGTTTTTACAATGTTTGGCTGTTCGTCTGTACTCTGTATGTACGAGTATGTCCGGGATAAACTCAAAAAGTACTGCATGGATTTACTTCAAAGGCACGAATATTGTTAAGAAGTCAGGTCAACAGATAGGCTACATATTATTACGCTATCACCTACGGGAAACGAGCAGTGAACCTTTATTTCTTCAATGTATTCACGCAGACGACGTCGCAGTTAGCAGCTAGTCTTTGATAATATGTTACTCCGGCAAAGACGCTATATATCCAAAAGTCTTCTCTAGTTGTTAATATAGAGATTAGATTTAGATATTTATTTCAGTGCTTCAAGCTTGACAGAAGCACTAGCACGCCCACTCGACTTACAGCTTAGTTAAGTCACTTGGATCTACGTAAATCGAGAAAGCGGGGCGTTCGTCCCATACCTTAGGCAATTTATAGACTTGTGGAAACTCCGTGAGAAACTCAAGATTACGTGGAATTCCGGACTGTGTTACGTAATTTAAATATTCTTTTGTTGAAACGAAAGTTATTCGAATGTTAAATTTTAGAAGAGTTTTTCAATGGAGAAAGAGTGAAACGTAATAATGAATAGTTAAGTAGAAAATAATCCTTGAGAGATTAATACATAGGCGACTTTTGTTTTTTGGATCATTGATGAAATAACTACTTGCATATTCTAAACCCTTAAACAATATTATGCACATAAAGGAGTCATGTGTATCGGTAACGGTAGCCATGCGACCAGATTTCCGAATGTGGACAAGGCAAAAGAGGTTTGGAAGGATAGCACCAGATGGAGTATCGTCTGAATACCCCCATGGGAAAAGGTCTGAGTATATGTATACAGGCACATCTGCCCTTTCAAAGATTAAACACTGTTAAAAGTACCCGGATACAAAGGTATTGTATCTACTTATCAAAAAAACATCACACATGGGAGATACGATGCCTATGGCGTTCGCAAAATCCACACATCCCCGGCCGAACCAAACGACCCAATCCTTTTTACGCTTTTAGATAATGTGATTAAAGTAAATCAACCAATTTCAATAAGTGCTTCACTGTACTCGGTACTAAATCTACATATTTTATTCCCTTCCTTCTGGACAATAAATTCCGAGGACGGGCGAAGATAGGCATAATATTGATGTAAATAACTTTATTGGAATCCTGTTCATGTTTTTGGCGTTTTATTGCGAATAGTAAATTTCGATCACTTAGAAAATGCAGCTTGCTTTTGCAACGTAGTGCTTTCTTCGAGTGCAGTAAAGTGTCGAACTAAACTCTAACTGTTGGTGATTTTATTGAAAGCGCTGTTTTATTATTTTTATTAGGATGTTACAAAAATATTCAATTCTTTCAAGTGGATGGGAGGAGTTTCATGTACCAAACAAAGAGCTCGTCTCTACACGCATATTTTAATGTTCCCATTGCTGGAACATATGCGTCTTCGTCGGTTAGAGGCAGTAATCCGCCACGTGAGCCCAATGCGATTTGGTAGATGTAACATGTCTTCAAAGTTTTAGTTTTAGGACATGCCGGACATTTCTCTCGATGTTTTCCTTTATCATTTTGAGACCATCGATGATGAATATAAATTAAACAACGTACTCGTAACTCTTGGTCATAACTACTGAGCCACCACGTCTTCACAAGTTAAGTAATATAGATGATGTATAACTCCAGTGTGGATTTTACTCATTTAGGGATGATTGAACATAAAACAAAGTTAAAAAATTAGAAGCAATGTTTCAGCCCACCAACTACATTATCCAATTGAATACAATGTTTGTGAAAAAGCAATACCCTCTAAAAGGCGGCTTATTTTCAGCAATAAACCGTTTCAGAATGAAATGTTTCGTTTAGAATTACCTTCAGCTAAAATTTTAGAATGGCTGCTCCTATTTTCAAATAAGATAAAGCAATACAATGTAATAAATAACCTGGCAGCAAATAAACCGGGGTTTCTAAATAAGGTGCTTACTAAGAATTCTTTCGAAATTTCTAGAGCTTTCCAATTCGTTGTTTTAGAAGAATTTCTTGGCAATGTATCAGAAACTGCTGTTTCTTTACTGACTATGTTTGAAAATGGAGAAGCTAGCATTTTAACTTTGATGTCGTTGCGAGCACGTTTCAGGAGTACCGAAATGTACAAACAGGAGAAATGTGCGGATAAAGGCTGGTGTTTTTGAAAAAATGTACCGGAATTTTTCTTTGTAGCGAATTTTTGTTCATTTAGATACAATGTAAGTTGGCGCTTTTTGTTGATTTCGTTACGGCAAACGTGTTGGAGACTCCGATTTCCTCTCTTTTAAAGCTGGGAAATCCTGCGTTTATATGGACGTTGTGATGGTTTTGAACTTTTAGTCAATAATTTTGTTTAATAAATAAATAATAATATAAATAAATTATTTATTGGCAAAAGTACAGTCATGCAGCATTTGAACCCTGACTCCTAAACTAGGAGCATCCTGTATCTTAGGAGTCAGTATAATATAGTAGAATTAATTGCACTTTGTCCATTTCTATCAAAATAATGTAAAGCGCAGCTTTAATCATTATCCTTTTTTAAGCCTTTTTTACTTGGGCCAAGTAGTCTCTTTCCAGGCGAGACAAGACAAAGAAGTCGCGAGACGGACGGAAAACGCCTGGAAGAGCTACTGGTCCATGAAGGAACTGTTCAAGGGTGAGTTGACAATAGCACTGAAACGTAAGCTCATGGACATGTGTATTCTCCCCGTCTTAACCTACGGTGCACAAACTTGGTCTTTGACTGACATCCAGAAGTCCAAACTCAAGGTTTGCCAACGAGCAATGGAGCGCAGGTATATTAGGTGTTAAATTAACGGACCGAGTACGAAACACAATACTGCGCTCCAAAACAAATATAGCTGACGTGGCTCAGAAGGCTGCCCAACTGAAGTGGGACTGGGCGGGACATGTCTGCCGCATGCCAGACGAACTGTGGGCCAAAATAACGCAATACTGGTGCCCTGAGATAATGAAGCGAGGCCGCGGCAGACCACGCAGGAGATGGCGGGACGAACTAGACAGATTCTGCCCAAATTGGAAGGAGGAGGCACAGTGTCGTGAAGGATGGAAGGAGTGGAGGGAGGCCTTTGCCCAGGAGTGGGACAGAGCAGGCTAGGAAAAAAAAAAGCCTTAATTTATGCCATCAATGCATAAATCATATTTTTTGCCTTAAAGATAACAAGATTTTTCCAATAATCCTGATTAATTCCACAGCATTATTTCATCACAATATTTTACGAGTAACTTGCTCAAAACAAAATTTGCCCGTCGGCCGAAACTCGAACATCACTACAATAGCGTAGTTTTATTTGTCCTAGTAACGCTGTAATTAGTGCCGTGGCTACACTACTGCAATTTAAACCCCGCTGATGAGTACTAGGTAGTTAAAAGTACAGTAATGATTAATTAGCTCACATAGGATTAAAGCGTGACTGATTATGTACAGCACTATTAATTTATTTTTATTTGTTTTACAATTTTTATAGCGTGCTAGTGCTAATGCTGTTAGTGTTTTTGGACAGTGTCATAATTTAATGTTAATATTAAATCGAATGATGTGTAGAATCAATCCCATCCCATCCCTTTCCTTAATTTTAATATTCGACGTTTAAAAGTGCCTCACTGATGGCCTATTTAAAATAAATGATTTGACTTTGACTTTGAATAGACCAACGAGTATGGAAGCATTTACCAGGAGGTGTAAAGCTGCTTATCCTCAGGATCGGAGTGAGGCTCCGCAGCGGAAAAACTCAGAAGTATTAATCAATAGGTTTGTACCACTGAAAAGGAGCGGAGATTTATTGCAATTCTAATGGTTAATATTACTCCGTTTCTCCGCTTTGCAATCGCAGCATCGCATCGCTTCGATTCTGTGGACAAGCAGCATGAGACCTTTCTTCCTTCTTCAAAGGGTCATTTTAAGAAAATGATACTTAATAATAAACGGTACAAATCTATTATTTATTCTGCTGCTACTGCTTTTCTATTAATATAATACTTCATGTTAATAGGAATATAATATATCAATAGGAATATCGAAGGCACACTTGACGCAGTGCAATCAACTGCCACACATTGTGTTGCGGGATTAATCCGCATGTAACAAATTTTTGTAATTTTTTTTTTTTTTTTTATATTCGATCGTAATATTTTAGTAAAACGACACAGGTGCTAATTCTCCTAGCTGATCAATCTCTTCATGTAGAAACGTATATGTATTGGTAATTTAAACTTTTAATGAATCCTCGAACAGACCCCTTTCTCTAGTAATTTGATATTTGTTTTTACTCACCTTCAAAGTGGATATTTAAGTTAACACAGTCATTAATAACGGCGATTTTGCATATTATACACACATACTCATTTATATGCGCACCTTATATGAAGCAACATACATCGTCTACCTAAACTTGAACTGAGTTTATTTCAAACTTTAAACTAAGTTTTTAGGATTTTGCAGTAAAACGGAAAACTACATCTCCATAGCTGCGGTTTTCTTATTACCACGTTGTCATTAAAGCATGGTCATATTTTCAGTGAAAAGATTTCAGTGCTCAATTTATTCTAAATCATCATCATCTTCCTGCCCTTATCCCATTTTACTTGGGGTCGGCGCAACACGTTTTTTTTCTTCCATTCTCCCCTATCACGCGTCATAGTATCATCTACTCCTTTTTCTTTCATATCATTCCTTAGACAATCCATCCATCTCTTCTTTGGCCTTCCTCTTCCTCTCCATCCATCTACATTCATACTCATCACTCTCTTAGTAACATGACTGTCATCCCTCCTCATCACATGTCCATACCAAGATAGACGATTCCCTTTCATTTTTTCTGTAACCGGCGCCAATTTCAAACTGCCCCTTATAAACTCATTCCTTACTTTATCCATTCTTCAATTTATTCTAAATCATTTATTGTAAAAAAAATATTCGATTCTTATTTCCCCGACTACCTAAATGCTGATGAATACCAAGTTTTCACAATACTATATGGTAAAATAGAACGCAAGTTCAGACATTTATGAGCGTTGACATCAGTCAACACTACACAAATACGAAACCCCTTTTAAAAAGGTAAATATTTTTTTAATTCACTGTTTCCGAACAAGATAACCACGATTGCATAATTTAGCATCCAAAACACAAATGCACGTCACTCATAAAGCTAGCTCAGTAATCATAAAATAAATGCGTGTATAATTTATGACGACGCACTCTCAAGATAAGGCCATGCTCGTCTCCTCATTATGACACCATGAAGGATTTGTATTCATCGCCAACTCGCACTTAACGAGCTTGCCTTCCATAAATTCAGCAAATCCCGCTGAATCCGACAAAGCGCTGCGAGAAAGCGCGTCCTCAGACGTTTCGTCACTCGACCGTGATTGTGACTACAATTTGATGAATTGCTTCACTTTTCACTCCTTTTCTTTATATAAATTAGCGCGAACAAAACACAACCTAAAAGCTCACAGCTAAAATTGATATTCAAATGTCTTGTTTCATCCTATAAGGGTGTCTCGAGACATTCCTATAACCCGGCGGTTTTGAGGACGTCGCTTTTGCAACAGTGTCTACACTAATTAAATGTCGCACAGACCTTTACAAGATCATACGGCGCATTTCTTGGCGTTCAGACGATTCACACAGAAGGAGTTGAGGGAAAGTTTCCAGATTTAACGTGACCCCACTTAGGAGGCTGGTTGGTCTGTAATGGTAGCTTTATTAGTGTTATTAGTTCATAAGTACGAGTGGCTAAAGAATGTCGTGAGTTGAAAAACTAATGGGTTTTCTTTTCATGTGTTTTTGGAAGGATTTATTTGATTTTTTTTGCAAGAACTTATGAACTCTGAAGGGTCCTTAAATAAATTTATTCTGTAATTCATAATATAATTTCATCTAAAATTACAAACTTGATAGAACCTCAAAATCCTCGGCGCCAAGTACCTAGTACCTAGAAAAAATAAAATAATGAAAATCTTATACAGATTTTTGAAAAGTCCACGAAAAGTCGAAGTCATACGTAAGATCAAACCATCTTACTGAGATTATTAACATCGCTTTTAAATAATACTCTATTCAATTATAATTTCTCTGAAGATTATTTGGACAACGAGATGGTATTTGAAAGGCTCGAGAAAATTATCCGATGAATGAAGCATAACCACCCAAGTCTGAAATTATATTCAAAACTATTTATGTCTAAGCTGCTTATACAAAAAGCTCTTAACGTAAAACGAAGTTTAATGATACGTCACAAGTTTGAATATTCTGAAATGAATTGATGAATATTTAAGAGATACTGCATTGCTTCTGTTCACGGTGTGGGTGTTAGATATTTTCCTACGGGATCTTCATAACCCGGGGTTAGGACTTAGTCAGACTTTCAGGCTACTCACTACCAGGTAGTCATGACTCTCAAAAATAAACAAATGAAACTTCAGCCAATAGTTTCATGTGCTTTCAAATTGGATATTTAAGATGACTCATAGAAAAATGAGTGTACTGTATGACAAAATGATATGGAAGACAAAAAAGGAGTAAATGATGAAGTGGCGTCTGATTGGACAATTCAAGACGAAATTGTGGGAAGAAGAAAGAAAGGAAGATAATAACGAATGAAATGCCAGGGTTGGCACGCGCTTGACTTCTTTTAAGATCTGTAAGTCAAAAAAAAATAGGACTAACATAAACAAATAAAAATACTCGTATCACTAAATCAAGATTGAAAATCAAAGTAGAAGAAGATAAAACGCTTCAAATTCGATTATTCCATTGCCGAGGTGAACAACACTGACGTGACACTTATTTGAAATCAATTTGATAATGGCGATAAAAAAAGAATCCCTAGAGTGAAATTAGGTTCAATAAAATATTAAAAAAGATAATCTAGGTAGTTTTCCTTGCAGTACAAGTGCCTGTCAATTTTACTAGATACCTCTCATCAGTCACAATTATATTCATTTTAATGGAAATGGATTTTTACTGTTAGCTGCTAAAAATATGAATCTTATTTTAATATATGATGTTATAGCAGTGCGATCTTAGTACGATTGATCGATCCTGTAGGAAAATTTTCAAATTCCATGCTGATGAAGGAGGGGGCAATAAGCTAGTAAATAACAAAAATATAAAATACAGGTAAGCTACGGTACAGGTGATGGTTGGTTTTGGTTTTACAGGTGTCAACTTTTCTGATTCCAGTCAACTAAGTACGGCTACTCCTGTTGCGTCGAAGAGTTGTCTGCATAATGTCAAAATTATATTCTAGTTTTCACTAGCGGCTTCGCCCGCGTGAATCTCGAAAAAAATATCATGGTCATGCCGAGATAAAAAATGTTTCAATCCAGGTTATAAACAAATTGAATGGTAATTTTAATACTAAATTTTATTCAAATCTGTGATAAAAGTAATATTTGCGTTTACGAGTAACAAACTCACGCACAAATATCCCATTTAAAAATTATATTAAGAAGTTTGACATACTCGTAGTTAGCCAAAGCTCTAAGCTAAACTAACCGAAGTTTTACTCAAAACTCAGTTTTCATGAAAATATAAATGATAAAAAAGGACTGCTTTGTCTCAAAAACAAAAAGGTTTATATTCTATACTATCAGAGGTTTAAATCTTCATTAATCAAATTCTTCTTGAAAAATAAAAGAACTCCACAACTACAAACTAGTTTTTCACTCTACCCCTAGGGAATAAAGTCCAAAGTTGCTTAATTAGAACCTAGTTTCAGACCCCACTTTAGTAGTGCCTAAGTTTTGAAGCCCTATACTTACGTAAACACGTGAAACTAAGATGTAACACTTTTAGTTGGCTCTTAGTTACAGTGTGATAATTAATACAATTTTAATGGTTATTATCCTGAGAAGGGTAAGGTAATGAGCAAGTCTGGAAAGTTACCCTTAGAAGAAAATTATAACAACGTGATATGCCTCCATTTATCTTGACACTCTCCTTGCCGTAGATTATGTCTAAAAGCTCGCAAAAACTACGATATTTAGCTCAACCAAAGAATAGCCGGGCAAGGGATTTTATCTCGCAGTATGTTTCCCTATAAAAATTTCTCATTTCAACACAGTTAACGTTGTCTACAATTTTATTTAAAAACGTTTTGTACAATATGGTACAACTGAACTTATGAAAACAAAAAGTTATCTACACAGTCGTGCCATAAGTTCTGTCAAAGGGAAAAATTTCGTATTTAGGATGCAAGTCAAAGAAATTTATGATGAGCATTCGAAATTTAAACATTTTTAGAATATAAAAACAAAGGGTTTCTGGAATTTGCTTCATTTTTTTAAATGGAGTGGACGCGCAAAGAAGACAGAGTCGCAGTAATTGCATTGCATCGTTGCAGTCACGCGCCAACTGAGATTTTCAAACTGCTTAAAAATTTGAAAATTCCAATTAGATTTATTTATTGTATTATCAAACGATTCAGGGAAGATTCAAGATTAGAAGACAAAGAAAGGAGCGGTCCACCTCGAACTGTTCAGACTTCAGCGGTCATCAAAGCAATGAAGGCGCGAATCCAACGAAATCCTGTCCGCAAGCAAACAATGTTGGCTCTGCAAATGGGACTAAGCAGAACTACTGTTAAAAGGCTGTTGAATGAAGATCTTGGACTGCGTGCTTACAGAAAAAATACAGCAAATCTTCTTCACGCGCGACTGAAGAAAATCAGACTCGAAAGATCCCGAGTGTTGTTAAAGCGGCACGCGGAAAAAAAATACCGCGAAATACTCTTTTCGGATGAAATTTTTTTAATGTTGAGGAGAGTTTCAACAAAAAAAATGATAGAGTGTATGCACACTCTAGTGAAGAAGCGAGCAGACGTGTGCCACGTGTTCAGCGTGGTCATCATCCTTCGGCATTCATGGTTTGGCTTGGGGTGTCCTATTTGGGTCCAACAGAGGTGTTTTTTTGTGAAAAAGGAGTGAAAACCAGTGCTCTCGTATATCAAAATACAGTCCTAACAAACATTGTGGAACCTCTTTCACAAACAATGTTCGAAAACAGGCACTGGATATTCCAGCAGGATTCTGCGCCGGCTCATAAGGCGAAAAGTACCCAAGACTGGCTCACGACCCGTGAAATCGACTTTATCAGGCACGAGGATTGGCCTTCCTCCAGCCCAGACTTGAATCCCTTGGATTATGAAATATGGCAGCACTCAGAGGAGAAGGTTTGCGCTAAACCCCATCGCAATTTGGAGTCACTTAAAGCATTCCTAATTAAAGCAGTCGCCGATATTGACATGAACGTCGTGCGTGCTTCGATTGATGACTGGCCTTGCAGATTGAAGAGTTGTATCGAAGCAAGAGGAGGACATTTCGAATAATTTTGATGTAGTTCAAATCTGTATTTTATACCCTTTCATTTGATATATAAATGGTTGTAGTAGGTAACTTATTGTGTCATTTATTTAACTTTCCATATGGGACAAAACTTATGGCCAGACTGTGTATGTATTACATTACTTATAAAAAAAAGAAGTATCAATAAATGAAACCATAAAATACTGCCATTATTCAAAAACCATACTATTAAAGCACTCTTAAACCTAGTTTTCGACGTCCTAATACCTCTGGAAATCGTATTTCAAGTACGTCGCAAACGTAACTCGAAATCGTAGGATGTAACAGACATCTGCATTCACAGTCACGACCACGGAGCGTTTGAGATCCGTATTTGCATCCGCATTGAAGTTTGCGGATCTGAAACGGATGTTTTAAGTTGCAATTTGAATTAATATATTTCTGTTAGTGCTTGTTAGATGGTTTAGTACACGTGTACTTGGAATTGAGCATAGGAGTTCGCTAGAAGATAAGGTGGTACCTACTGTTTGACCATTTTGAAGTATCTAAGTACTAGGTTGAACGCATTTATCCCAGGAACTTCCAATTCAAATTGAACAATATTTCTGTGTCGTAAAATCCATTTGTCGAGGGATAAATAGACTATACGGACATTTATGGATCATTTATGAGGTTTAAAGGATCATTTTTTTTTGGGACAAACCCACCACACTATTCCCAAACCATGCAGTGGTTTGGGAATAGTGTGGTGGGTTTGTACTCCTGAAAGCCAGAATCAACAGTGGCAACCACCAGAATAGCGCCGAGACAATGAAGCTGGACGTGTCCCGGAGAATGAATTTACCTGTCTTGGATCCTGCAACGAAATTAATCAGAAAAGAATAGTGGAGGAGTAGGTAAAATATGTTCCACTTCCCTATGTATATAGGATCAGTCTACGACCAAAAAGAGTCAGTGGATGATAACACGGAGAGCAGCTATGTCTATGCTGTACCTTACGAACTGTCATTTAATAAGAGCTAGCGACCCGCCCCAGCTTCGCTCGGGTGCCAATATGCATGTACAATATTCTAGAAATAACTTTAACTCTTAAATCACTTCGTCCATTGATGAAAACACGCATTCAAATCCACTGCGCAGTTCGAAAGATCCATCGAACGGACATCTAATCTACTCGATAACGACTACTATACTACTTTTGCGGCTGTCATCGATCTAATAGATGTATTATTTTTTATTTATTTTTTGTTTATTTTAGGTCGCTTTTTAACCCTTTGTTGTGGTTCCGAAATAAACCTTTTAAACTTTTTTTTTTATAATAAAAACACAATATTTTTAACATCATCAAATAATTAGTTTGAACGTAATACCAGACATAACTTGAAAACTAATTTAAAAAAAAAAGTTATTTTTTATTACTCTAAAAAATAAGCCTATAGCTGTTGCGTTGATGTCATAACGCACCCTTCCTGTAAGAAAGCGGTAAGTGAATTCGGACAACTTTTCAGGAACCAAAAAAAACGTGTTCAACATTGTAAAAAAAATCCAACGAAAACCTTGTAAATAAAAAAAGATAGCATTTTGCAGCGGCGAAATGATAGAGTTTCCGATTTTTCATTGTGTTATGTATACTGTGAGATATGGTTGAATTATACAGTTACTTAAATAATCCCCGAAACTGTTACTTAGGAAGCCGGTGTAATAATGGATATTGCTTTGTTGTCATCTTTGGTGTACCGCATTGGCTGCGGTAAGTGTAGTTACTCCATTATTCATGCTCCAATTTTAGGCTAGTCCGAAAGTGTAAGCATCACTTACGTAGTTTTTACACGCAACAAGTTTCGTGCAATAAGTAAGTAAGTGGACTTGCAAGACACGCCTTTGTAATAGTATCCAAGAAAAAACGCCTATGTTTATTTACTTTTATAAAGTTAATTTAATTCATCGTGTTAGTTGTGGGTATGTGTGTTTATGGCTTTATACCCTGGGACAGTTTTAAAATAAATAAATGTGTGTATGTATACATCTTTATAACAATGGAAAACTATTTTATTTTCTGTCGCAGAAATACACATTTTTTGTGACAGTACCCTTATTTGTAGCGCTAGCTTCTTGAAAATTTGTGAGAAGGTGTATTGGAGTCCGCTCGATTTTTTGCATTAATAAAAAAAAATTGACGCAAGTCGAGTTACGCGTTTCTTCCAGGAAGGGTGCGATAAGTGAGGTAGAGAAAGGTTAGAAGTTATTATAATGGTTGTCTTTAACACAAAATCTCACTGAACCTGAAGTCTTTAAGGACTACCTTATCAGTTGATAAGCTAGTCCTTGGA
This sequence comes from Agrotis segetum, assembly GCA_036375495.1. Taxonomy (NCBI): domain Eukaryota; kingdom Metazoa; phylum Arthropoda; class Insecta; order Lepidoptera; family Noctuidae; genus Agrotis; species Agrotis segetum. Next base: position 1,860,036 of record JAQSVV010000192.1, read on the forward strand.
CTAGACCTAACGGTCTCAAGATACCCATTAAAGTCTCACAGATTTACGAACATATTTATCTACTGTTTTGGAGAATCATGAACGTTATCGTAGTCTCCTGGTAATTCTAAACAGAATAGTTAGTTTTTATGCTTGAAACAACCTTGTAAAATGTCTAAAAATCTTCAGGCATTGCCCGTTAAATGTCTACACGGCCATATCATCCTACCTAAGCGAAGTTTTTAATGACCTCCCCAGGGTGGTATAGGGTTACCGCACGACGTGGTCACGAGACAAAACTCATTAATGTTCAACCCTTTTTTATGGTCACAAAGGATATTAATACATATTTGAGAACAAGTATTATGTACAAAAGATTTTAACAGCAGAGGTCGTATCGCGGGGGAGTTGCTTTCTTTTTTATTTTTGGTTTTCGTCTAGACTTACGTGCGGTATACACCTGATGAGATGGGATGGAACCCATTTAATTTTCAAGTTGTTTATAGGACTTAGACTATGTAATTGAGAGCACTGGTATTTTAGCAAGTTAAAGGGTTGTGTAACTTTTCGCTACAAACTTTTTGGTTATGATTTGATTTAAAAACTTTTCTATATTTTTCTTGATTTTGATTTATATTTCGCACTATAGTAGGCAAGTAGTAAATCGATTTCAAAGCGTTTGTGCATTTGGTTTTACAGGAATGGAAAACTTTCAACAGGATTGACATGCATTTATTCTTTTTTTATTTGAGATAAATCATTATATTACTTCAAGTATTCACTGTTTTTATTGCTTGAAAGTTTTTTTTTTTAGTTTTATATATCTGAGTAATCATAACCAGAACAATCATAATCAATCATTTATTTGCCTGAGCTCAATAGAAATGTGTATTATAATTGAAGCATTTATGCTTCAATTATAATACAAAAAAAAGGAAAGAAAAAAAAATAAAATAAAGGGGCTTTAGCCCCTTTACAATGTTAATAATTAAGACATCATTATTTTAAGACGTGCATGCAGCAACTTCACTTCAACACCGACCAACTAATAAAAACAAAACACTACACACAGAACTTGAATTTATTTACCGACTCCAACTATAAACAAAGATATTAAATTAAGCAGCCAACACAGCTGCAACTTCTACTTAAACTGTACAAATGTACGCGATACATAATAACTGAGCGTACAAAAGACGAGTGAAACAATAAGAAACTTGCCAAGAATTGCCTTCGAACCGTACGGTGAAATTCAAACCCAGAAATGGAATGCAAATATTGAAATCGGTAGCAATGCTGCAAAAGCTTTTTATGCGACAGCACGCTTCGACTGAAATAGGTGCTTGTTTAATACTGGAAATATTTAGTATAGCCTGCTAAGCTCATTATTGTGAAGTACGATTTTCAACGGGTTTTTTAGTTGTTATTTATAAGTGTTTAGCTGTAACCCTTATGACATTTGATCATAATAATTGAAAGTTTTAGGAGAATCAGGAACAGGGTGTTAAGACCTCAATATTCCATTAAGAAGTAAGAGTTAACGAAACAAACCTCCGAAAACGGGACACGTAGAATCTTCAGCTTTATAAAATTCGTATTGTTTTTTTTTAACCTAACCTTTTCATACATTTTTAGGGTTCCGTAGTCAACAAGGAACCCTTATAGTTTCGCCATGTCCGTCCGTCCGTCTGTCCGCAGTTTAGCTCAGAGACGCACAGTACTAGAGAGCTGTAATTTGGTGTAAATATACGGATTTGTTGTGTCGAAAAAGTGGTAAAATAAAATCTCGTAAAATATTTTTTTTTAGGGTACCTCCAGTACTTACACGTAAAAAAAGGATTTTTTTTTCTCGCGTACCCCTTAGTGTGGGGTATCATTAAATAGGCCTTTAAAAAATAATGATAGTTTCCATTAACAATTTTTTGATAAAAAAATTGTTAAAGTGCTAAATTTTGCTCGATTCGAGTGTCCCCCCCCCCCCCTCTACCAGCTAAACGGTTATGTTTGGGGGTATGAAAAAAATCACAATAGTAGTATATATAACGAAGTTTAAAAGAAAATTGTCATGACTAAGTAGCCTTTACAACTTTACGAGTAATAGTCGACCAACTTATAAAATGTACTTGGATATCATATTTTCTTAAACAAAATGTATCGGAGACAACTGCAAATGTAAGTTTGTCAACTTTATTTTTACAGCTTTTATAGGAATGTTTTTTGGGGATAGGTAGGTTTTTATCGTCAACTATTTTTAACTAAATTCAAAAAAAGGAGGAGGTTCTAAATTCGTCGTAATCTTTTTTCTTATGTATTTTCCCCGATTTCTCAAAGACTCCTGGACCGATTTTGAAAATTCATCTTTTTGAAATTAAATTCAGCGAATCAGTTTAGTTAGTTCGCATAAGTATTTTGATGGGCAACTACGGAACCCTACACTGTGCGTGGCCCGACACGCACTTGGCCGGTTTTAAACATTGCAACAGTGCCTATACTAGGAATTTCTTCTTGTATCGTGGGTGCGATTACAAACATAATATATGTAGTCACATTTACAAATGCCCAGACCCGAAACAACTACTTGTACTTGCCACTGCGGTAACCGTGCCGTGCGTCAAAAATAAAATACAATGAATACACATAAACACACCACATTTATGTATATTTTATATGTTTATGTATCTCTGTGAGTGCTACAAGTTGTGCTAACATCACACGTAATGTTGTCTATTCGAGCAGTATTCCCTGATCGCTGATGAAATTAATAAAGTTCACATACAGACAGAACTGCGCACTGTGGTGCAAGTGTTTCAAATACACTACCACACGTATGTCGAATAGTTTCTAGTTCAGATCATAGAAATTACGCAGTATGCTTTCATACTGCGTAATTTCTATGATCTCGTATTATATTTTTTATTACATGGTTCAGTGAAAATCATTGATTGGTAAATAAATAATTGAGATGGAATAATCTTCGGGACTAGTCTTAAGGTCATGGTATATTATACCAGCACCACAACTGCACAGCTGCAGCACGGCGTCATCTGGAATTTAGGCAACGGCTAGCCTAGCTAAATCGATAGTGATACTCGTATAAATAAAACCTACCATTTCAGAAACCAACAACCGGACATTGCGTCATCTTTAATATATTTCAATACAGTACAAGAAGGCTAGATGTCAGATACATAAGCTTCCTCGGAAAGCCATTTCTTTAAATGACTGACGACTTGCTCTGCAAAGTGAGCCTGTTGTTCTTTGTATTATTCTTTTATTTCCTGTGACAGCTAAAATATCAAGTGTAACAAAAAGAAAGTAGTGCGGGAATATGGTGGATTTTTTGAAGACGGAAATTGTTTTCTTATGGTTGAGTTGGCAATAACGTGATCTTCTGTGATGTTGACAATATCTCTTAGCCTAAACTAAATTGTGTGACGCAACTAAAATACTGAGTACCTAAAGCCTCACTTAGACGATGCAAGAACTCGAACGCGACTTGCGTTACATTGCGGAATTTATAGGTAGAACAAATTCAGTTACTGAAACAAATGCCGCAATGTAGTGAAACTCCCATACGAGTTCTTGCTCCGTCTAAATGGCGCTTAAAATACACACGTAAAACTTGAAATCCTATTTTGCAACGGCAAGGAAAGCCGCATTCCAAACTAAGCCACACGCCATATGTGCTACGTCGCATGCTATAGCTGCTACGCCGCATGCCATAGCCGCTACGCAGCGCATGCTACGCCGTAGCAGCTTACAATATTAATATTGTACTAAGATAGGTTAGTGTCAACATTAATTACTATTTTTTGGTCATGATTTTGCTATCGTAACTTCAATATAGAAGAGGTTCTCATTTCTTATGGTTTTTTTTTATGTTATATTATTAATTTATGCTGCTTTTTTTATTTATACTCATTGATCCATTATACCTATTTCCTAACATAAAAGCCCAAAAATTACTTAGATATTAATACTCCCATTCAACAGGCCGGGAATTTCCGTCTCGAAATTCCATAACTATTCCCATTACGTTCATTCATGTAAGGACTTCGTTAATATACCATTTGATTATTCGGAAACTCAATCATGCCGAAAGGAATATGACCTATTTCAAATATTTTATTGAATACATGAATAGTTCAGGCGAATGAGATTTTATCCCATTATTGGAATAGAGGTTATTTTTGGAAATAAGTCGTTGGCTGATCAAAAGAAAACATTTTCGTTAGTAATAAATACCTGCGAAAAAACTATAAATTAATTATTTTTGTGTGTTTTTATATCAAATTCGATTAGTTCTGCACTCGGTTTTACTTATCTGGTAAATTAAAAAATTGTTAAAATAATTTACAGTAAAATCCTTCTAAAGTTATAAATTCATGCCGTTGAGATAGAACAAAAATATGTTTAGATAATCTCAGCGGCATAAAGTTTCTATTGCTCGTTTGAGCCTATATTTTTTTTCATGAAAGACGAGTCTTAAAGCCTCTGTCTTTAGTATTTTTAATAGGAATTTCTTACAATTATATTATATATCTGGTTGACCGAGCTTCGCTCGGTTTTTAATATGTCTATATCTTGGGAACCAAGCTTTTCTCGAACCTGGGACCTTAATAAATCGATTCCTTGAGCCGAAAAACCCCTAATCTGTAACTTTCATGAAAATTCTTGGAGCCATTACCGAGATCCTGTTATATAAATATAGAAGAATTGCTCGTTTAAAGATATTAGATATGTTGACAATCAAGACCCACTAATTCCACCATCAAAGATAATTAGATTAAAGCTAGAAGTGTCGCCGATGCGGTACGACGCTCGAGGGACGTATCGCAGTACGCGACACGCGATACGGAGCCTCTGACAATAAACACTTTATTAACTACCCTCTTTATGTTTCCTTGAGAACTTCACGTTGTTTACTTTACAAAAGCTAATTTTAAGTTTAATTTATTTTCTTTGAATGAATTAGAAAGTTCTTATATTGGCATACCTACTTTGTTTTTAATTTCTGTGGTGTTTCTTTTAACGTTATATTTTCTAATTCGAACAGATGACTGATCACGTTTTTGTGACGTAAATAAAGTATACGACCTAAATCGATAGATAAAAAAATAAGTTAAAAATAACTCAAACCCGACTACGAAAAAAACGCGCTCTGAAAAGTATAAAACAAGAACAATAATCATTTGAAAGATTTTGTGCTAACCGTGGTCGTGTGCCACCTACCTAATGAAGAATACAAACATACATACCGGTCAAAATCATAACCCTCCTTTTGGCTTTGCGGTAGTCGGGTAAAAATTTTCCTTGTTCGTATATTAGAGGCGCTTTTTAATTTTCTATACAACAAACGCCATAAATACTTCAAGTAAGTAAAATGGTGAACTTTAGAATTATTAAAAAAAAGTAACAAGAGAAGCAGTTTATCTTGAGATATTATTCGCAGTTTCGTCAAACTGATACATGCGGACAATTTACATTCACAATCTATCATTGTACACTGAATTCGTAGAGCTCTGGCTGGAGCTCAAGGTTATACCGTGCCCGCCGAGATTGGTCTATGGATGAGTGGCCATCTGTCATAGCGAGTTGCCTTAGTGCCTTGGAAAGCACGTAAAGCCGTTAGTCCGGATTGTCATAACTCATAATATGTAGATTATTGAATGTAGTTGTGAAAATGCTATAACTAATCTTACCACGGGAAATCGTATTACCCAGATACCGGCGATAATGGTCAAGTAGGCTGTCGCTATATATACAATACAGATATTCAGTTACTGCTATTTCAACTGCCAACATATTTGAGAAAAGGCCAGGTAGATGATGAAGTCGTGCACTGAACTGAAGTATCTGTTAGTGTTTGATGTCCGCAGGTAGCCCGCAACCGTTTCACAAAACCTTCAAAGTGAAATTTTCAGAAAATCTCAATTATTTCGAGCACATTCAGAAATCAATAGTAATTTATTCAACAGAACTAATGAACATACTTTGAATGCCAATATTACATGAAATAATCCCTAAACCGTCTGCTCTCCACAATTTAAACAAACTTTGATCAGAACACTAACTACGTATGTAGATTTGTTTTCACTTTCAAATTCGAACTCGCTCCCAATCTATAATTATGTAAATAAGCAACGAATTGTGTTTATCGGAAAAGGTGAAACGAGCATGAACACAAAGAAATAAGTGCCCGATACCAACATCAGCGAAAACATATTCGACCAATTAATTTCTCGGTCCATTTAAAATACGGTACCCCAAAACCGTGAAACGAATATGAGCTACAAATTCAGACCCATGTCTGCAAAACCAGCACATGTCTACTGGATTTATACATAGCGTCTAAAAGAAAATGTCTTTTGCGACGAACGCTTTTATTGAAATTGGCCGTATTACCATAATAATATTAGAGGGATTGGCAGCTATCGGCGAAGTGTAAAATCTCAGTATAGCGCCCAATGTTCTCGCATCCGAATACCGTAATCTACATATATTTCTCTACCCATGCCATTATGGGGATTCAATTACCCAGTCTTTTATTTTTCGAGCTTCTTTATTCTTATTGGGGTTACTGCTGAATGGTAATGGATATCGTCAACGTCTTCAGGGTTAAAACCCTCTCCCGGAATAGCATTAGGTCCATACTAAGATAAACTTTTTATTACACGTTTTTATTTAATTCGCTCGCTGTTTGTATTCGGGCCGGATCCTAATCAATGTGTAGTGCGCATTATTGGAACAACGAGGCCGGATTTCGGGCAATGTGTTCACAGTTCGCCTCCAATTTTTCCAATACCTAAAGTTCAAATTATTTTTCTTACTTATTTTATTGGCAGGTTCCTATATTTTTTTTCCACACAACGTTCTGATTTTTATCTCGGACAAACTGACTCGCTAATTCGATTTGCAAAAATATTTAATAAAATCTAACTAAAATAAACCTGTCCTTTTGTTGTGAATCATTTTAACATGTGACATACAAACTGTTGAAACGGAACGCAAAATCAACATGAAATATTTATTTGGTTCAAAATCTGTTCGGAAATAGAAATGCAGCATCTGATGCGAGGGCGTGAACATTTATTTGTCATATGCAAGCTTTGCTGAATGTGTTCGTTGAGAGGCGCAAATAAAATTTTAGGAATTTCAAAAAACAACCCCTAGACATTTAATCCAGGAAACTATGAACTATTAATGGTAAGCTTGTAACACATAAGTAAATAAACAAAATTAATACATAAGTATGCGTTAAAGTAACAAAAATCGTGACACTTTTATGTACGTTAGGGTGCGTCCACATCTGGCGAATGCGCCGCAAATGCGCAGCTCGCACGTCGTTTCCGAGCTGCGCGCGAGCCGCGCGCGCGAATTCTCGGCAATGATTTAGTATGCCAAAAGGAGTGCGAGAAGCGCGCGCGCGGCACGCGATCTGCACGCGTGCAGCTTGCAAACGGCGCGCGACCTGGGTGTCGAGTCTGCTAATTATTAGTCAGAATGGCGCCACAATGGCGTTTCGATTGTAGTGCTTATTCGAACCCACTGCTGAGTAAAAAATGGTTCGAAAATTGAAACGCCATTGTGGCGCCATTCTGACTAATAATTAACAGACTCGACACCCTGCGCATTTGCGGCGCATTCGCCAGATGTGGACGCACCCTTAAATCAAATACTCTAAATGGATTTCAGTTTTCATTTTTTTGTTGTAAGTATCAGAACATGAGTCTCTTTATATATAAGATAAAAATATAGTACAAAAACCGCCATATAATCCATTTTTATTTATGAAACGTGTCTGTTGGTGTAGGTCGTACAATCCACTCTATTTCTTTTCAACTACAGCACTTACACACAACGCAAAAAATAACACAATTAAGAGATCACATAATGTCTAATGGAACGTATGCTACGTCCCCAAAGAGAAATCTTACAATAGAGTGCAACAATCCCTGTCGCATTGTGAACGTATTTCACGTCAAGGGCCGCCCGTTCACGTCACTTGTGTCCTAACCCTCCATTACTCATAACCAACAGAAAAGGATACGGAAGAGAAAAAGAATAAACACAACTTACAAGTGAACAAATGGCAACACTTTACGTGTCTCACAACTTAAACGTCCTCCGAGGAATGGTATACTGCGTAATGTTGCCATCTGTCTCTTGTTAATGCGATATTATATCTTCCCTTTCGGAAAAACTGAGACGAGTCGTACGTTACTTAGCGAACGGGGACGTGTGCGGAACGGTAAGATTAATGTCCGAACCACCGACTGGCCCCTGTCTAGGATTTTCTAGCTCTCCAAGCCGCTTTTATTTTAGGAATTTTTCAATTTGCCCCTTGAAAGAATACGAGTTACGAATGGGTTATTCGTTGTTGTTATATCAACGTTATTTTTAACTAATCAGTGTACGTATGTGGATTTGTGGAATAGAATGGCCTTATTTCGTTTAGCTGAGGTTTAGCTAGTCGGATGGTCAAAGCCAGCAGCTTTGATAAATTATTTTATTCAGTCAGAAGTCCGGATTTAGGAGTCTAGATTGGAAATTCGTTTATGCTTCACTTGACTTTGGCTTATCCTCGAAGTATGTTAGAATGAAAATCTGGGAGATTGCATTACGCTAATTTATGAGCATGGAGGAAAAACATACCAAGACAATTCTAATAAAATCAGTGAAAGCCATCTTCGGTTGAGCAGTTAGATTATTTTTATGAAATGGTATGAAACTCTTCAGGATTGTGTAATACCGTTATAACAAAATAAAACTCTCATATTCGAACCTGCGCGCCAAATTTCGTTAAAAATCCGTTCAGCCGTGAAACAATAACAGTCAAACGGATTTTCTAAAAATGTACGAGTATGACAATAAAACTGATGTTTTCTTTAATGCTGATCGTTTCTGTCAGAAAGCTTAAATGCTACCTTCTTAAATAATAAAACATTAAGTATACGACGCGACGTAACTTTTAATTTAACAGAAGACTTTAATATCGCGCGCTATTTGAATAAAACATGTTACTTTATAGGTTAAGTATTATAATAATTAAGTGTGGTATCATTTACTTTTGTTCCACAACGAGTAAAGCGTGAAAGACACAGGGAGCGGGCGCGGGTTTAGTGCGGGTCGAGTGCGGTTAGGGTACATTTATTATTTTGTGTGATATTTTTATTTATTTATATAAAATAATACATACAAGTATCATCCAACGTCTGATTTATTTTCCCAATAAAATAGTGTAGTTCTAGTTATAAACGCTAAGACCTTTAAGCGTTTACAATTATAACTGTTACTATTAAGCACATAATATAACTGTTATTATTAGGAATTTTCCAGGGTAATTATAAAAACGCGGCCCGTATGTATTCACTCTGAATACAACTGAAATCAATCAATCTGTTGTGTCACAACGCACCGTATTGAGTGTTCCCGGGACCGTCTCATTCGGTAACCATGATCTTGGAACGCAAAGGGCTATTGAAGGATCAGTCACGTGGATAAGTCAGTACAAGTCGAACAGCTTTCCATCCCGCTGCATGGGAGGGAGGACTCATTTGATGATCATAACAAAAAACAACCGTTTTGAGTGTATACAGCGCTCGTGTGTGAGTGTTACTGGCGCATGTTATGAAAATATAATTTGAAGTATAAGCCAAAAAAAAAACTTTTTTTTATCGCATAGTCCGGTATTCTCTTAAGTCCCACTTCATTTCTTAAACATTTTCTGAATATTGTCTTTTTTATATTTCCTATAGACACATTTTACTTGCTACATCGTTCTCACATAATGTACCATCTCAAGATGAACGATGTAAGAAAGGTTTTGTAATAATTTTGGGGATTGAAAAAGAGTGTCTATGCTAGCCGGTCCATAGCGATGTTCGTTTTGGAATGGGCACCTACGGTACTTTCACAGTTATTATCTTGTGAGTGGGACTATAGCACCAGATTTTTTTTTGTATTGATTTTACAATATTGTCTGTAACTAGCCTACTTGAAATTTTGAATTTGGTTGCTTCAAATGGCGGACGGGTAGGTCGTTCTCGACCCGCGCACGACCCGCAACCGCTCCCTGTGTGTTTCACGCTGAAATGTTAGAGTAAACTTAATTACCTTTCGTGAAGCGTGCTTGTTCTACATTCAACACGTGAACTTAAGAATAAAGGTCAAATTGTTGTTGTTTTAAATAAAATATGTGGGAATAATTAAATGGCCTTTGTTCTATAAACGACTAGCCAACCCGGCGAACTCCGTTTCGCCACCTCTTGCGATAAACCTCACGGAGCCCGACACCTTTTCAACGAATGCAAAACCGTGGAAATCGGTTCGTGCGTTCGAAGTTATAGCGTCAGGAAGGAAAACCCGACTTACTGTTATGTAGTAGACTAGCAAACCCAGCGAACTCCGTTTCGCCACCAGTCTTTGCTATAAACCTCACGGAACCCGACACCTTTTCAACGAATTGAAAACCGTGGAAATCGGTTCGTGCGTTCTGGAGTTATAGCGTCAGGAAGGAAAACCCGACTTTTTAAAACTGGAATTAAATATTTCTTACATCCACAAACTTACGCCTACGTTAGACCTCCATATTGGATTTACAACCATACTGGGATCTCTGAGAAAAAGTATAGGCCACAAAGAAACATTTTTTTTTTTTTTTTTTTTTTTTTTTTTAGCGTGGTAAAATCATCAAATGAGTCCTCCAACCCCGGGCAGGGCGGGAGGGACTGTCAGACTTCTACTGACTAAAATCCACGGTGTCCTTCATAGCCTGTTACGTTCCGGGGTTACGGTGAGGGAATAATCCCGCGACCCCGGCAGGCTTTGGCCCTCTGAGAGGGGGGCCCCGTCATTATGCTGACGCTCTTTGAGGCGCGCGTGGGACACAACGCGCCGTCGAAGGCCACAAAGAAACATAGCATAAAATTGTGACTGCTGATGACTTATTGATAGAATAGGTTTATGGAAATTAGGAATTATTAATTTAGGAAAAATTAAAATCAGTGAGCACCAATAAATTGCTTAAGACAGAAAGATCATGATGAGCTCACGCAAAATACCTTCGTCTCAAATAGTCGCAATAGAGTCTAGAATCGTGTAGCAATTTAGGACACCATTTGAGATTGTATTTTGAGAAAATAGCTTTGAGTTGACCTCTCTCGGCAGACGGCAAGCGCTTGCATCAGTCATCGTGTAACCCTATTTCGGTGAGCTCAACGACCCGATAAGACTGTGTCGGAGTAACATGCAGTTATATTCTACGTTTGGTGACTCTGACCACTATATCCCATTTTAGATAACAAAAGCAATAAGATTGGGTAAAACCGGATTCTTAATATTGTTTGTTTAAGAAATTATGATATCATCGGGTATCTGGTATTAGAAAATGCAGCTGTAATCGCATATGACTAAAGCCACCATTTACGGGTTTGACTTTTATATCAGGCATGTCGCTTTTATGTAGAATAAACGACATTTAAAGTAGGTGTATAATTTAGATGCTCGTTTGCCCAACTCAATTATCAAACTTGAAATTCAAAAAGTGCAATATTTGGCAATTCATTGAGACGTCATTTGGTTTTGTTGAAAATAGATGACGAGTTCAAGCAAAATGAATTCAAAACCAGTCTTTGAAACAAACATTATCGTATTATTACACGAATATTTTGTTTGCCAACGTAACCTAATTGAAAGTAATACAACCCTTCAACTTGAAACTATTAATCAAGGTAAGAACACTACAGCTAGACAATTTATTTAAGGCCACCATTTCAACTTTTGAATAAAGAGTAAGGCGCGAATCCATCAAGAAGATTACTCATTCCTGGTCAATACCTCCCCAGGTCCAAGAGAGCAACAAACGAAAAACAGGAGAGAATTCCACCGAAGCGAACCTCAGATATCTTTTGTGTTTCTTTACAATTGGATGGTGCAGTCAGAACACTGGACTTTGACTGTTTCAACGGTGCAATACGGGCTGCACTGAATGCAAAGTTAACTTTGTCTGAAGACTGTCCGGCGCGGTGACAAAAGAACAATGGCTGACCCGGATATTTGAAGGAAAGAAGGAAAGTCGAATTTTTTGGAAGGCTCACTTGTTTCGGTTCTGGGTGCCGCGCTTGGTGGGTTTTTGGGGTAAGTATGTCTGTGTGTTTATGCTAATATGGAAACTTGCAACATTATTTTAGTTATTATAAGTACGTCCTGATGTGTGTTACTATTCTTCTGATAAAAAAGGGTTGGTTGTAGTTTCGTATAATATTTAGCAAAAAAGGAAAACCTTTTTATACAACAGGAAGCACAAACTACTTACATCGTATTTTCCCGGCAAAATCAAGAGGAGAGAAAAAGTAAATCTTGCAAAAAATAACTATCTCCGAGCTCCACGACACACCGATAAATAGTAAACACTAATAATGCTTACAGCACTAAAGTAAGATGTAACAATTCGCAGTAACGAGCCCGTTCCTGAAGAGCGCGACGTAATCGCCACACAATATACTATCGTGTCCCACCGTCCCCGACACTATTAGATGATTCTTTGGAAGACGGGCACAAGGCATGGCTAATGGTGATAAAGATGAATAAAAATATCATAATAAAACAGAAATCAACAATTTAGACAATAGTTCAATATTAATGGAAGACTTAAAATAAATTGGTAAAACATAATGCCGTCATTTCGTGTAATGATGTCGGAAAGCAAACTCGTGTTCAAATCGAACAAACCGATTTCCAACTAAGCCAGATTTGAGGATTGTCGTATATAGAAAACTTCCTGATTGGGGACTCACAACTACTGAATCTTTTAGCGTTAGTGCGACAAAACCTCCCGAGACTAGAACCTTTCGTGAAGAAAATAGGAAAGTTTTTAAGAGTCATTCCTGTCATCATTTCAGATTTTGGGATGATTCATTAAAGTACGGAAAGGTGTGTCTTTATGTCAGACAGCAATCTTATGTGTACCTCGGTTTTGTATTAAAGACTAACGAGCAAACAGATATTAAATATGAAACTGCCAATTTGAGTTGAATTTGTGGACTATTCACAGGGCATATTCCATTAATGAAGACACGGAATGACGTTATAAACGGTTCGTTTGGCAAGTTTACGAGAATTTAATTAGATGAATAATTCCCTTGGAGTTACGGCTATAAGAAAATAGCAAGAGAGGTACTACAGCTTTTAGTAATAACGCGCAAAGCACTTCACTTGCTTGAGAGCAATAAACAATTCTCCAAAGATAAGTCGAAACGCAAAGTTTTTCCGTATTAATTCCCTGACGCCATTTAGTACTCAAGATTCTCCAAGGAAATTAACGATCAACGCTAAACTTGGCATATTTAAGGAGCCATCAGTGTTTCATTTACTTTCATATCCCTTGGGTAAGGCAGTTTGTTTTACAGACATTCAGAAAATTAAAAGCTGAGCAGATGCTTGGGATCCGGCACTTAAATGACGGGCAAAGCGGAATGGGAACTACAAAGGACATTCTGCTAACAGCTGAAATGTCAAAATTCCTTGTTATCTCGTTGAATGGTGTTCAGAATGTTAAAAACTGGCTGGGTCACGTGCCGGGCTATTAAGTGTACATTTTTAAAACAATTGTGTGTTTGTTGAGTGTTTATGAGTTTTATGAATATAAAGGCTTTGTTTTTAGTCTAGTTAATATTGTAATCGGTTGGTACATATTTCAAGAAATGTTTAAATGATATTTTTTTGTTTTGTTTTAAATCTATTGAGTACGAAGTAATAGCTACGTAGGCGCACATCAACCTACCGCAATCTGTAATTTCTTTAATAGATTTTGAACCTTAACACAATAATAGAAGTTTAATGTTCGATTGGTAAAATTTGACAGATTGCGGTTGGTTGACCTGCTGACGTCTATACCAAAAAATAAGCATAAAAAGGACAATCGGCAAAAATGTATGGAAGCTGGTCTAGAACTCAATAACAACCATATGTATGTCGTTAGATAGCTCTTGAAATGTACAACAATAATTATTATGACGGGTCATGTCAAATCGCTGTGAGAAAAAAGTTATGGTGATGTATCGCAAATAATATAGGTATCTGGAAAATGGTTTAGTTTAGTAATAAAAACAAATGAATTAAGTAATTATATAAGTATAATTATGTCATTTAGTTCATTTCATTATCAGCAGGTTTAAGGGTCCAAGTTACAGGTGGTTAGAGCTTCAGAGACAGGAACCTTCTCACGATGAGATTGGAGAAGAGGAGTTATAGTCTGAGATTACAGTTCACACTAAAGTGGTCTGAATAATGTTATGCAGTCTAGATGTGAACAAGGCTAGCTAGCCTTACGACATTTTAACGAAAGTATTGTGCATGTGTGCTCCTGAACTGTATTCTGTAGATACGGTTGTTCCGCCTCTTGTAAAAAGAATGGTGAAAATTCCGATCAAGTGTCTAAAAGTGGCGATCGACCTACTCATTACCATCCAATCGCCATTACCTTCTGTATAACGTCATGCAAAGGGTAGTGAACAAAATATAAGTTGTTGATTTTAATTGAAGACTGATCTTCTCAGTGAACTTCAATATTGCTTTCGCTAGTGACGGTTCACTGGCAATCCTTTGCTGTGTGTTACCCACTACTGCGGCAAAGCCATTTACAAAGACAGTGAAACACTAGCGTTATCGCTTGACGTCCCGAAGGTTTTTGACAGAGTCTAGCACACTGGTCCACTCAACAAGCAGCAGACACTGCTAGTGCGCGATCGATCAAAAAAGTTGTTGATGGCTGCTTCTCTGAGCTTATGGCAACAGATCCTGTTCTCTCTATTTTTCTGCTGCACTTCAGTGACTTTCTTCGGCCGGGTATTAAAGCTACGCAGATGAAAAAACTGTTTCAGAGAGATAGTTGTACATCACAAAAAGTAGCAAAGATGAAGTTCGTTCCCTGAGAGACGCCATGGTAGAGTTGACAGATTTAATGTTAAGCCTTGTCTCCCAGTGGTGTGATGATAATCTTACCTCTTTTTTCCTTTTCTTTGTTCCTGTAACCGATCTACTACTTGGCATGGAGTTGAAATTGAATCTTAACTTAGGCGCGACCATGGAGCATAAAGCCCAAACAGTGGACATAGTACTGGACATCCTAAATTGAGTGAAGCGATACTTTAACAGCTTGGACAGCTTTTGACTCTACAGAAAGCGCTAGTCCTATTGAGTATGGAGTATTGCAGCCAACTTTGAGATGGCTCAGCTATATATCAACTGGCCCAGCTTGACCCAGTGGAACGCAGAGCCAAGAGTTTTATTGGCGTCGTAAAACTGGTGGATGGCCAAGCTTCAAAGCTTCAATCATCGCTTGCCTACTTGTCGGTCTTCAATAGACTGTACTTCGAAGAGTGTGTACATGATCTCTACGACATTAGACCACCAGCTCCTTCTACTATCTGGATTCTGGACTTACTGCTTTTAATTACCATGTATACTTAGTTGCCATTCCACCAATTCGCACATTAGCTCCCAATCATCCTACATAATATGAACAGCAAGAGTGGAACTCGCTACCTGCTTCCCGCTATACAAAAAAAACTTTAAGAGATTTTTTACAAGTATATTTAAATGGGCCTACCCACTGGTTGGAACGGAAAAGACTGTTTTTTTTAAGCGTTGCCCTACTCTAAGAATTTCTTCCTGTATCGTGGGTGCGTTTACAAACATAGGGACACAAATTCACAAACACTAAGACCCGGAACAACTACGATTATACAAATATTTTTTCGGTGCGGCGATCGAGCCCGCGACACGCTGCGCAGCAGTCGATCGCTCAGCCACTGTGTCAACCGTGTCGTCAAACTAATCGGCTACTAGTCTCGTGCTGACCAAAAAAATAACCTATTCCATTAGTATTGATCGAGATGTGTTTCAGTATTCTCTTTAATCATTTTTAGGGTTCCGTAGTCAACAAGGAACCCTTATAGTTTCGCCATGTCCGTCCGTCCGTCCGTCTGTCCGCAGTTTACCTCAGAGACGCACAGTACTAGAGAGCTGTAATTTGGTGTAAATATACGGATTTGTTGTGCCGAAAAAGTGGTAAAATAAAATCTCGTAAAATATTTTTTTTTAGGGTACCTCCTGTACTTACACGTAAAGTGAGGATTTTTTTTTGTCGCGTACCCCTTAGTGTGGGGTATCATTAAATAGGCCTTTAAAAAATAATGATAGTTTCCATTAACAGTTTTTTGATAAAAAAATTCGTTTGTGAAATATTAAGCTTTAAAGTGCTAAATTTTGCTCGATTCTAGTGTCCCCCCCCCCCCTCTACCAGTTAAACGGTTATGTTTGGGGGTGTGAAAAAATTCACAATAGTAGTATATATAACGAAGTTTAAAAGAAAATTATCATGACTAAGTAGGCTTTACAAGTTTACGAGTAATAGTCGACCAACTTATAAAATGTACTTGGATAATATGTTTTCTTAAACAAAATGTACCGTAGAACATGTTCTTCAACTGCAAATGTAAGTTTGTCAACTTTATTTTTACAGCTTTAATAGGTATGTTTTTACGGTTTGTTTTTTGGGGATAGGTAGGTTTTTATCGTCAACTATTTTTAACTAACTTCAAAAAAAGGAGGAGTTTCTAAATTCGTCGTAATCTTTTTTCTTATTTATTTTCCCAAATTTCTTTAAAGACTCCTGGACCGATTTTGAAAATTCTTCTTTTTAAAATTAAATTCAGCGAATCAGTTTAGTTAGTTTGCATAAGTATTTTGATGGGCAACTACGGAACCCTACACTGTGAGTGGCCCGACACGCACTTGGCCGGTTTTTACATACTTGTTTAAAATTCTAAATATTATTAAGTACTTAATAAAAAAAAATATCCTAACAACATCGGGAACAGGGTCCAAGCTGCCGGTGGTTAGGGCTCCAGAGAGAGAAACGTCTTCACGATGCGTGTTCAAGATTTACTGCTTTCTGTATCAAGCTCTTGCGTACAATGATTGCTGAGTCCACGTCCCACATGTCGACAATCTCGTGTGCTAAATCAAGATGTTTAATTTTTATATCGTTTTCAGCTCTAACTATATTCTTTTCATGAGGTAAGTATAATGAAATCAGCAATCATTGCACGCCACTCTCGGCGATCTATCTCCACCTTATGGTGCTGTTATGTCAGCTTATAATAATTATATATATTATTAAAGTTTAATATATTGTTACTAATCTATCTTTCAACCAAAGTACTAGTTGGATTACGTCGGAATTAAAACATTTTGGAGGTGCTTCATTTTTAACGGTGCCCGCGACGACG
Organism: Agrotis segetum; assembly: GCA_036375495.1. Lineage (NCBI taxonomy): Eukaryota > Metazoa > Arthropoda > Insecta > Lepidoptera > Noctuidae > Agrotis > Agrotis segetum. The sequence goes on from JAQSVV010000192.1 coordinate 1,877,309, forward strand.
AACTCGAAATGAATTTCACAGACCAACATGAATAAAACTTTTATGTTTGATTTTATCTGTCTAAATCATGAACTTGCACTAATATTTGGAAAAGTACTTACTTCTACGCATTAGAATTTAAGTTTGACTTCTATCACTTTGGTGATAAATATTCAATAAAAATTGCACCATTAGATAACATTACTTGAGTTTTAACTTATTGATTTCATCGGCTTTTAGCTCGCGTTTATGACCTACTCCAATCCATTCCAACATAACCTTTCACAAAGCACTTTTCACAGCAAAACTCTTTCGACATCAAATAATTTCGTAGCTTAGTACGTACGGAGTGTAACTTAACTGTGTCGTTTAAGTAGAGTCAAATACTCGTCGTTAGTACGGGCTGGAACTAAAATGTCACGTCCCGAACATTTTAAGCTCTCGCCTTCCCCAAGTGTGCGCTATAATTTTGTCATAATGTTTTAATACAAAATCCCTCTACGAGTTGCCAGTGTGTGAACATCTTTATAGGCTTGTACGCAGATTGTTCGGGCAATAACAGACTTTATGTATATGTACATAGATCTGTATTAAATGAGTTGGTTGGGATGTGTTAATATGGGTATACCGATGTGGGTTGCTATTAGACTGTCGCAATAAGCTGTCTTTTTGTTGTCCTTGTATCTAAATTTATGTTTTGAATTGGCAACTACAAACTTTATTTTGTTCATAGACATTTCTAGTTTCATGTTTGTGTGAAAACTAATTAACAGTCATACTTTTATGTCAACTACGTTCTGAAATCTCATCTCCGTTTTATTCAAAAAAGTTTCTTCAAAATGGCCGTCGTGGCTCTGGAAATGAATGCGTTGGAACAAAAACAAGAACAAAACAGACGCTCATTATTGACAAACGTTTTTTAAAGATAAAAGATGTCTGTAAATTAACCTTCGGGAACGGATAACTGGGTCGGCTGGAGCCAAGCAATAGGATAAAAGGGATTCGGCCCAAGGAACCGGATTAGTAACAAAGACTTGTTAATCCAATATTATTCACGGAGATTACAAAGAGATATCTCACTTTGATAGCGAAAAAGATTTTCAACAAAGATCTGTTTTAAAGTATGAATACGGTAGACTGGTCCTACTAGTGACATTTATATTGAAATAATGGGTTCGTTAAACGTTTTGTGTTTATTACGTAACATCGCATAACGTTTATTTTAATTAAAAGGGTAGGCAGAGACAACTACACCCAAACTTCCACAAAAACATCTACTTGAAGTTGTTATCTCGCCACGGAATCCTACAATTATCTTTGTTATACGAGATACCCTCTTGTTAGTAACCTTAAAAATAGTATTCATGGTGTAAAGTTAGCATATTATGCAAAGTTGGCATGCGCCCGCGCTTTACAAACTCGCTCCGGGCCATTGTAGTGCAGCAAAACGCTTACTGCAAGCAGGTGCCTTTTGAAAAGTCTCTAATGAAAGATTCAATGGTCACTCAAATCATTTCACTTATGACATAGAGATCTTTCATCTCTAGTTACCGTAACTAGTGAAATTATTTTTTTGATGCTTGAGCTTAACTCCACTAAACTAACACTACAATACTACAATGTATAAGCTATTTATATTTCTCTCTGTCACACCTCAGCAGCTGAACGAACATCGTTTGACGCAGTGACTCAGTAGCAGAAGAACGCTGCGATTTGCAGATTCGATCCCGGCAGGGAACAAATTAATGTCTATATAGCCTACAGGTAGTTTTTCCTCATTAATTGTTTATTTGTGAATGGAAATGTTTGTACCCCACCCCACACATGATACAGGAATAATCTATATATATAAAAGAACAGGAGTTTTTCTTTTGACTCGACTACAGCCGAAACCGCTAAACGCAGAAACTTGAATTTTGGACAGCATTTGCAGTCTACCATGTAGATTGGCAATAAGACGGGATTTTGCGAAAATCCTCCTCTAAGGGGGTGAAAAGAGGTGAAAACCTTTGTATGACAAATCTTATTCCTTCCTAAATAAATAAGATTGGCACCATTATTTTTTTAAAACTACCCTCCATTGGTAATCTAGGGGTTGTTAAAGTTTGTATGGAAAAATCATAACACGTGAGCTGATGAATTTGAAAATCAGTATTTATATACTAGATAAGAATTAATCAAACACGTGTTTTTGGATTTTTCGAAAATCACCCCCCAAGTTGGTGAAAAGGGGTATTCAAGTTTTAAAGGGAGGATATTAAACCACTAAACGTAGAACTCTGAATTTTTGATGGTAGTTGCAATTTATTATGTAGGTGAGCATTAAGAAAGGATTTTGCGAAAATCTACCTCTAAGGGGTCGAAAAGGGGTGAAAACCTACGAATGTAAAATCTTATTCCATGGGTTTATAAACTTGAAACTCGGTACGAATATGAGTATAAGTAAATAAAAAAGATATTCATTATTCGTTTTTATAACTACCCTCCATTTTTGGATTTTTCGAAAATCACCCCCTAAATTTTGAAAAGGGTTGATTAAGTTTTAAGGGAAGGATTTACTGCTTGCTTCGATAAATTCTAAGCTGGGCATAAATTATCTCTCAATCGAATAAAGGATACGTATTTATTATATTTAAAAAATCAACCCCTAGCGTATTTTTGTTTGTATTGAAAAGGCCCTGAAACTACTAGAGATTTTCAAAAAGTATCCAATAAGGAGGGTAAGCGGGAATTAAAGTCACTGAGTTTGAAGTTAGAAACACGCGCAGACGAAGTCGCGGGCAAAGTGCTAGTCTATATATATAAAAGAACAGGGGTTTTTCTTTTGACTCGACTACAGCCGAAACCGCTTAACGCAGAAACTTGAATTTTGGACAGCATTTGCAGTCTACCATGTAGATTGGCAATAAGACGGGATTTTGCGAAAATCCTCCTCTAAGGGGGTGAAAAGGGGTGAAAACTTTTGTATGAAAAATCTTATTCCTTGGGTTTATAAACTTGAAACTTACCACGAATAAGAACACCAGTAAAAAAATAAGATTAGCACCACTATTTTTTAAAAATTACCCTCCATTGGTAATCTAGACGATGTTAAAGTTTGTATGGGAAAATCATAACGCGTGAGCTGATGAATTTGAAAATCAGTATTTATATACTAGATAAGAATTAATCAAACACGTGTTTTTGTATTTTTCGAAAATCACCCCCCAAGTTGGTGAAAAGGGGTATTCAAGTTTTAAGGGGAGGATATTAAATCACTAAACGTACAAACCTGAATTTTGGAAGGTAGTTGCAGTTTATAATGTAAGTAAGCATTAAGAAAGGATTTTGCGAAAATCTACCACTGAGGGGGTGAAAACCTATGAATGTAAAATCTTATTCCTTGGGTTTATAAACTTGAAACTCGGTACGAATATGAGTATAAGTAAATAAAAAGGATAGGTAATAATCGTTTTTTATAACTACCCTCCTTTTTTGGTTTTTCGGAAATCACCCCCTAAATTTTGAAAAGGGTTGATTAAGTTTTAAGGGAAGGATTTACTGCTTGCTTCAATAAATTTTAAACTGGGCATAAATTATCTATAGTATTTATTATATTTATATATAGTATCTAATATAAAATATAATATATATAGTATCTATATTATATATAGTATTTATTATATTTAAAAATCAACCCCTAGCGTATTTTTGTTTGTTTGTATTGAATCCCCCCTGAAACTACTAGGGATTTTCTAAAAGTATCCTTTAAGGAGGGTGAGCTAAAATTAAATTTACTGAGTTCGAAGTTAGAAACACGCGCAGACGAAGTCGCTGGCAAAGTACTAGTTTATAATAATTGAATGGAATAATTTATGTAATACATAGTTACAAAAAGATCTCGGGGCTACGTTTAAAAATAGGAGAAGAAAGTTTAATGGCGGAAGTACCTTCATTTTCGTACAATAATTCTAGAGCCCAACGTGGGTAAAGCCGCGGGCCAAACCTTGCAGTTTGTAAGTTCAAACACAATCATGTCCATTCCAGTTTCCTACGACTATTTTCCCAGTACGTCCGTTCGGTTCTTGTTCAAAATACGGGGGAAAACTTTGAGGTTCTTCTAAAAGTGTACCACATACATACATACTTGTATACCTGCGGGTACTTAAACTCTCTGTACCAAACTTATTGCGGAGATACCGCAAGCGAACCGAGAAGTAAATGTTACAGGCAAGAAGTTAGTGAATGTATTTTTTAGGTATTATTGTAAGGGAAAATGTTGAGAAGTATCTATGAATATTATTTTGAAGTAAAACAGTGTGGTTTATTGTTGCAGCTGTTTTTTCTCTGCTGATTGAAGAGTGTTTAGAGTTTCGTAAAAGTTGGTACTGTAAAAATGTTGTCTTGTCAAGGGACTTTCATGAATATTTTATGAAATTAATGGTATATGACATGGAAGTTTTAAGTACCTAACCCGAATATCACAGCACTTCGTACTTAGGTATAACACATTATAATTTTTCAGTTTTGTAAAAAAAGGTGTTGTTGTGAATGTTTTAATTGCTAAATAAATATTACACTTATTTCTTCAGTGAAGAAAAATATTAACATTACATGAAAATGGAAAATAATTGAAAAATTATGAGATTTTGTTTATTAACTCTAGAAAGTTTAAAATCTTCCTTCCTTCTAAATAACCTTCGAGAACAAAATTAATATAACAGTTTCTAGGCCAATTGTATACGTAGATAATTTTAATCTGACAGCCCCAAGTTGTACTAAGATTATACGAGTATTCTTAATAAAGAAGTAAAAAAATTAATAGAATAATAATCTTAGTACAATTTGAGGCTGTCAGATTAAAATTATCTCCGGAAAGGAATTTTGCACGTGTCTTGGACGGAACAACCACTTGTAGATCATACAAATATTTGCCGGGAATCGAACCCACGACACGCACCGCAGCAGTCCATCGCTCAGCCACTGCGCCAATCGTGCTGTCAAAACATCCAGGTTTTTAAGGAAGCGGTACTGTTTTACGCAATTAGTACCCGAGGTTGTCATCCCCGGCTTGTGTAATTTGACCCCACGGCAGACAAATATTATAACGAGCGCATTTAGGAAAAAAATGTGACGACTGTTGTTTATGGTTAACAATTAAAATACAAAATGGCCGCTGTAAGCTGATTGTGGAGTGTTCTAAAACTGACGACAGTTCTTAATCTTTATGTTTCATCTGTTGGGAAAATGTTTGAGGTTCGTTCTTAGATTTTTTTCATCAAGTAGTGTTTGTTAATTTATGTTTTAAAAAGGCCATCCCTTTATGTTTTATACCTATTGTAAAATATAATGAAACTTTCTTAGTCAAAAAATTTTTCTCGGTGTAATAATCACTGAAATAATCTTTTCCGCCCTAAAAGCCACCCAATTCCTTCGATTGCTCTTTACGTTCCAGGGCCACGGTATCCTGTTTAGATGGTCCTGCGACAATGATTTCATCTTATATTAATGTTATACATATTTGGAGACAGCTCAAAAGAAGTGCATTCCTGTTAGCTAATTTCTGACCACACAAGCGAGTCCATGGGCTAATTTAAGTTTTCCTGTGTCGTAAGTGCGTTTTTCATAGCATTAGCTTTTTCCAGCGGCTTCGCATGCTCACCCACTTACACTCAGGATCAAAGCAGCTTTCAAGTAGTAAAATAATTTTTGAAATTGGTCCAGTATTTTTAATGTAATATATATGTAACAATATAATATTTAAAAACGTAAAAAATGCCATTTGCTTTGAAGGATAGCTTACCACGACAATATGTATATTACAAACCAAGGTCACAAAACCTTTCCCTGAAAACTTATACCTACTGTTAACCACTCAAATATCTTCCGGGTACCTGAAATAGCTTCCAAAGTGTTTGGCGGCATCACTTAGTTTAAGCACCACTGTATGACTACCCATTAACTGTAGTGGGGTATCTTTTTGTCCGGGACCCACATTGTTTACAGTATAATGCAACATTTTGTGTGCCACTTTAAAGCTTGGGACACACTGCGGCAGAAATTGTGATAAATGTTGCGTGACATGAACTGTGTAGGTTTTATATATCAGGTTTTATAAAAATATTTTTGTAGTAGTAATTTTTGGTCTGTTTAAAGGTCAAATAATCCTAAAAATCTATTTTAAAAAAGCAATCCCTAGTGTGCATCCAAAGGTGCGTACAGACTATATAACAAGTTATATAACACGTCCACATTATGTAAGCTTGTCATTCAACATTGCAACATAAAACAATACTGTATATAACATTCAATGTCCATATTATAAAACATGTTGTTTTATAGTCTTTGCGTACCTTAAGAACCATAAATAAAACACTTTCATTAGGTAGGTATTTATTTTAATAGATTTCGACAGACTGTCATGCGTATAAAAATAATTTCAGTTCAATAATTAATGAGTAATTTACTAAATAATATTTTTTTAAATAGTGAAAAACAGCATGCTCTATGTATTAAAACATCAAAGACGTAACGTTCAGAAATCATTATTATTGTCGCGTAGTATAAGTATAATATGACTCGTAAGAATGACCGCGGTTTTAGTTGTAAATCGCGCGGTACATTTCAGTCGCCTGCTTACTGTGTCATCTGATATAATTGCCTCATATTATTCATGCTGTAAGAGATCACTACCACGATTACAGTAAGGCTTATTGCGGGGTCTAACTGTTTCTATTATTTAGGTTCAGGCCACGAGTAATGTTGTGTTGTTATTTCTCATAAATGTGTTAGATGGGGCCATTCTTTAGTGGCAGTGATATACTATATTTTACTTGTTTAATGCTTAGTTTGGCCTCAGTCCGTTACAGAGAGGATGCTAGTGTCCCAGCTGTGAGAAAATTTGAGCATGTAAAATCAAAATTAATAATTCTATTGTGATAGGACAACGATTTTCAAGTAAGTTTATAACAGTTTCGATAAAATGAAAGTGATCTCTCCATTTACTGCTACCCACTTTTGTTTTTTTTTATAAAGTCGCTTAAAGTCCTCATTTTCTTCCACAAAGGTATCTTAATCTCCGATTTCAACGTGAATGAAAATAATTTCGAAACAAATGATCAGCATACCTATCGTAAACCTACATAAAACCGTCGCACCGCTGAACTCGGAACTTTAAAACACATTAAACTGGAAGCACTCCTTTATTTATTTGTATTTACTCGAAGGTATTCCGGTACGAAATAATGCAAAAGTTTAAAAAGAGGACAAATTTAATTGGGCGAGTTACAAATGAGCGGGGCCGTAGGTGGAATCCGCGCCGGCCATGCGACCATGCGGGCAGCTAGACCTCCCGTTAATTACCACCGCGGTATAACAAAGGCCCTGTGAGCAACCCAGCGGCTTTTGTCGTCAGTTTTATCTTAATTGCTTCAAGAAACTCGATATCGTTTGGCGACAAGATGCTTTTTATTCCTTCACTCCGCTCCCGACGGCAAACAATGACAGAACTTTGAATTAGTTTTCGGTTTGATAACGCCGCCAATGGCTTTTTTCTTTCTCTGTTTTAACGACAGTACTGTTATTACGACCGATATTTCGGCCCGATCGTTGAGCTTTTATAGTCTTTTCGATTTATTTTCCGCTGTCCGTTTATGTTCGCGGGATGAGACCAACTTTATGATATCGCTATTGTGTAACTCTTTTTATCTAAGATTGTAAGCCATCGCTCATCGTCGTAAAACTATGTGTTCACTTTCGGATTTTGCTCTGAATAAAATATACGACAAGTGGGATGTTCAGAACGGTGATTGGCCGTGTTTTATGAAGATGTCTCGAAAACATGCAATTTTCATATTATTCAATGAATCATTGTGCTGAAATGTTGTTTCAATCTTACTCTGTTTGCTTTGGCTGGTGGACTGAAACAAGATTTTATTGTTCTATGTTCAAACTTCTATACTACGTTATGTTTTTCAAAGGTCAAGTCTTCCACTCCATTAAGCCACGAATGTCAAAAGCCTTCATAACCTAAACACAGACGGGTAACAAACCCCTGACATGTATCTCTAAGCCACATGTTAAGATACAAATTCTCGGATTAACCTTCAGCTGCTGTGTAAATTAATAACTTACCTCCGTCACGAGAGATGTAACAGGGTTCATATTTAACTTTTTAACCCCTCACCCTAATGTTGAACTCGGGAAACAAAATTTACGTGGACTGCCCTGGCCCGGTTCCAAATCGCTAACGGAGGTCGTAGGTCACCTTACTTAATGTGCGGACATACTTTTGGCACGATCCTAACACGGCGTCACATGCAAATTTTATTCAATATGAAACACTTCGCATACTGGATGAGTTTGTCTTGTCGACTATGCAAAAAAATCCGCGTATGGCACAGGGTTGTCGAATTATGCGCATATAGTTATTAAGTTGGTTTCTGTCGTGGTCTCTTTAACCTTTGGAAGCTGATGCTGGGAAGCAGTGCAATCCATGTTACTTGGATTTTAAGATGTTGTAAATGATTGTGATTTATTTGATTTTGAAGAAAATACACGTACCTACCTAAAATTAAAATCTATTCACTTTTCTTTTATGAAATAGTAAGTACTAGCTGTGCCCGCAACTTCGTTCGCGTGGATGTCGGAATTTAACAATGTATTTTTTAGTGCGAAGCGCTTAATTCTCGTAAATCATATCGTTTTCATATAAACCCCCTCAGATTATATATAATATATCATTGACAAACCCTATATTTAGAATTTATTTAGATTTTTCAAGAAAATATGACGTTTTGTAATAAACGCCCTCTGTCGTTCAAAGGCAGTAGTACTATTCAATTGCCACTGGATTAGAGCACCCATTCCATCTCATTCCATCCCATTCCATCCGACTTCATCCGACTCCATCCCACTCTATCCCACTCCATCCCATTTCATCCCTCTCCATCCCGCTCCATCCTAATTTATCCCACTTCATCCCACTCCATCCCACGCCATCCCACTCCATCCCACTCCATCCCACCCCATCCCACTCCATCCACTCCATCCCACTCCGTCCCTCTCCATCCCACTCCATCCCTCTCCATCCCACTCCATCCCACTCCATTCCACTCCATTCCACTCCATCCCTCTCCATCCCACTCCATCTCACTCCATCCCGCTTCATCCTACTCCATCCTCTTCCATAACATTTCATCCCATTCTATTGTGAGTCTAATAAAAACCTTTTCTTTCTTTCTTTCATTCCATTCCATCCCATTCTATTCCATTCCACTCTACTCTACTCCACTCCATTCCAAGCCACTCCACTCCAGTCCACACCATATTTGAATAGGTTTGTAGTTTTTCTATTCCAAGCAGCTAGATCGCGCTACCGAACTGCGCGTTTCGGTGTGAACTGACCGTAATTTTACTTCTGGAACACTTTAAATTCAAATATCTTTTGATAGACTGATCCGATTTCAATGAAACAAAAACTAAATGTTACTTCAAGTTACGGTCAGTCGTTGTGTATTAAAGTTATCTACATAGCTTTCGTACATTTTACGTGATGCCCGAACAAATAAACATACAAACAGACATACAGACAAACAGACAAAAATTCTAAAAATGCTAGAAATGGGCTCTATTGGTTGTCATTTAACACGCTGGCTATATTTTTTGAGTTTTTTTTTATTGTACAAAAATTATTTTTCTACAGTTTTATTATATGTATAGATAATTTAATATAAGCTCATAATCTCTGTAAGACCACTGAACACAGTTACAAAACTAGCATAACCAAGCCATTGATTTAAAGCTGTGTACTTCATCCGTATCTCTTTGAGCTTAAACATTCGACCAATCAGAAACGTTTCCTCGTTCCATTGGACTGCAATGAGCTATCAAGCTACATTGCAAATAAGCTTTACCCTTTGAAGGGTCAGTGTACAATCCAAATGCCTTTCATATTCGTGTGGTACGACTATAATCGTAGACGTTTAACAAAGCCATGTGTTTATAGAGTATGTGCATTTTCGAACAAAAGGAACTGATTCATGGGAACTGAGTTTGTATTTGCAACCCTATTCGATACCATTGTATAGATTACTGTTACCAAATGGCTTTATGAGATGAATTGAAGAGCTTCATAATAATTATGGATTTATTCCTTAAAAGTCGATTTATATTTGAGTCAGTTGAAGCATTATTGTATACAACATCACGGCGGCTACTCCATAATTTGGTTTGCTTTTGGCTTCAATCTAGCATAGAGGCAAAAATGGATGCAAGCAGACCCAAAAGTTACTGGAACTCCTGCGCACCCACGGAACACAGTAAAACCTGTTTGGCGCTGGCGCCGGACTCCGATAGGAAATTGATCATATAATTGTGCCAATTTACTTAAGGTTGGCGCATCATGTTTAGTTTACGAAGGATATACACTCCTTTTCTTCTACATTAGTTATTGCCACCGGCTTCACCCGCGTGTAACTCGAAAATTATCCCACGAGAACATAATAATTGGATCTAAGATAGCTTTCGTATTACAATATAACAAAAACTGCATTAATTTGAATTTGTATAACATTTTAGCTTATTTATTTATTCGTCAACACACTCAACACGGAACTCATATTCATTAGTGCCTACTTTCACAGTGTGAAACAACTAAATAAAATTTGAAACTGCTACAAAAAACGGATGTTTTTACAGCACTCCTGAAACATGACGCAAATAAAATAAAAGTTTAATTGTAACAATACTCGTTTACAGATGTTGAACTAAATGGGGATGAAAAAATATACGACACTAGGCACACTAACCTTAGCTTCGCCTTTGAGTGTGGTTGTTTTGATTAGATCTTCACTAAGAACGTTTAAAAAGCAAAATATTGACTTCTTTCTGTCTTTTTATCCGTCCATTCCGTTCACAAAACTACACTGTAATTTGCACTATTTAACCATCTCCGTACGGATACTAGAACGAATCTAAATCTATCTAATATCTTTAAACGAGCAATTCTTGTATATTTATATATAATCAGGATCTCGGAAACGGCTCCAAGGATTTTCATGAAAGTTACAGATTAGGGGTTTTTCGGCTCAAGAAATCGATTTATCTAGATTCCTGGTTCGAGAAAAGCTCGGTTCCCAAGATATAGACATATTAAAAACCGAGCAAAACTCGGTCAACCAGATATTAATTAATAAAGACTGGATGGGTGGATGTTTTAAAGGTACTCAATCATTTCAGAATCTTGATGAAAATAGGCTCAGAGATAGGTTATATCATCTGCCTAGCCTTTTCCCAACTATATTGGGGGCGGCTTCCAGTGAAACCAGATTCAGCTGGATATCAGTATTTTACATGGAGCGACTGCCTGTCGGACCTCCACAACCCAGTAACTGGGTAATACGATAACCTATATAGTAAGACTGGTTGTCAGACTTTAGAGCTTCTGACTAACAGTAACGACTGTCAAAGAACTTCAAATGACACGCAGCTCAGAGATAGGTTATATAATCTCCACTAACACAAAGGATACTATTTATCCCTGTGTTACGTTCCTGTGGGATAATTTTCGACATATATAAACCCTTAAAAAAACTGATAACCTATCCAACAAAACAACACGGTCTATTATTCAAAACAAACAAACTTACCTATTTGCGGTAATAGAGTGCTATGACCGAGCAAAAACCGATCCCGCTCCAAAATTGCGGTACATAATACTTCATCAAAATTAAAGTTCATTCGTTCCGTCCATTCAATAGAGTTTGCAAAATGTTTTAAGGGTGTATATTCATTACATCGGAGACGCTTGGGGAGAAAAGTTTGGCGCCAGTTCACTTGTTCGCCGAATTATTCATGATCCCTCCAGAAATTTTCGATTGATTATACTGTTTAGAGCAAATTAAGTTGACAATAAGATCGTGGAGTTTACAATTGAGGGACGCTATTATGTAAGTGGATTTGTGTTGAAGATTTTAATTTCATTTTTGTAATGGCGTGTTTCGTTTATTTTTAGGTGTTTGGACGACGAAAGTTTAATAGCGCTTCTTATTTAAGTTGCTACAGAGATATAATAAATAAAATAAATAAACATAAAAATCAGTTAATGTAATGACACTAAGAAAGTTATGTAGGTATATTTAAACAAAATAGTAAATAAAAAGCTTGGCTTGCAAAAAAAATAAAATAAAATGCTAGCCAAAATCGAGGAATAAAAATGAATCTTTTGCGACCATAATCATGTTGGCAAAAATATTCGTAGCCATTAGTGCAAGCTAACCCCACTTTTGATAGGATATGAGGAACTTTACAAACTAAAACATACCAAACCCCGATTGTAAATACATAGTTATGTGTACACGACATTAAAGTTTTCATCATACCGCCTGTGTACTTTCCAAATCACAAATACGTATGTTTTACGGTGGAAGGAGTTCCAATCGGCGTCAAGAGGACGATGAAGTACCTGGGACTCGTCCTCGACAGCCGGTGGAACTTCAAGGAGCATTTCTTGAGTTTGGCCCCAAAGCTGAACCGTACAGCAGCCGCCCTCAGGCGACTGCTGCCCAATCTCAGCGGGCCAAACGCTTCCTGCCGTAGGCTGTACGCTGGTGTCGTGCGGTCCATGGCCCTCTACGGGGCCCCTGTGTGGGCCCTGAGCATCCGGACGCGACCACAGAAGCTGGTCGCATGCCAGAGGGTCATGGCTATCCGAATGATCCGGGGATACCGCACGATTGCCGGCGAATCGGCCAACCTGCTTGCCGGATTGCTGCCTTGGGATCTGGAGGCGACTGCCCTCCAGCGCGTCTATGAGTGGCGCGTGGAGGCGCAGCGCCGGGGCGTGACCCCGCTGCCTCGCGAAGTCGAGGCGCGGCGCGAAGACCTCCGGCGCGATCTCAGGGCAGTATGGAAGGAACGACTGTCGCGACCGACGGCCGGGCACGCCGCAATTGCGGCGGTAAGACCCCTCTTTGAGGAGTGGCTGGAGAGAAGTCATGGCGTCCTGACCTACCGCTTGACGCAGGTCCTCACCGGACACGGAAGTTTCGGGAGGTACCTGTGTCTGATGCGAAAGGAGGAGACGCCTGGGTGCCACCACTGCGAAGATCGCCCGGAGGACACGGTGGAGCATACGGTGCAAGACTGCCCAGCTTGGGCGGAGCACCGACGTGTCCTCACGGCTGCGATAGGCGGAGACCTCTCGCGCCCGGCATTGGTTGCGGCCATGCTGCGGGGCGAGACGGAGTGGGAAGCGGTCAGCTCCTTCTGCGAGGCAGTAATGCTCGTCAAGGAGGAGGCAGGCCGCGAGCGAGAGAGGACAGCGTCCTCCCTCCGCCCCAGCCGCAGTGGTAGGCGCCCACGGCGACGGACGTCGCAAGATGATCTCCGGCCACCGTAGGCGCGGGCATGCGGGCAGCGAGTAAAGGGCAACTCGCTGCCCGACCAAGGACCATGCCCGGGTCGACGGCGCGTTGTGTCCCACGCGCGCCTCAAAGAGCGTCAGCATAATGACGGGGCCCCCCTCTCAGAGGGCCAAAGCCTGCCGGGGTCGCGGGATTATTCCCTAACCGTAACCCCGGAACGTAACAGGCTATGAAGGACACCGTGGATTTTAGTCAGTAGAAGTCTGACAGTCCCTCCCGCCCTGCCCGGGGTTGGAGGACTCATTTGATGATTTTACCACGCTAAAAAAAAAAAAAAAAAATAAAAAAAAAAAAAAAAAAATACGTATGTTTTTAGAAATAAATAAACGAAACCATTAACATACAATTTAATTGAGTGTTTGATTCATTTCAATGCTTATTTATCAATTATTTACTTAGCAATAATTATTGACGATTATTTATTTATGGCTTGAATGTTTAATAATTTAATGTTTGATTTTATGATTTTGCTTTGATATGAAATTCCTAATTTTAATTTTGCGTTATGTGCGGTTGAACTCGTGGCTAAATGATAACAGCTACACACGTCGTTCTACAAATTGAATCTGCGTTTGTATATTATGTTGGTCTATGGTTGGTGGATGGGATATATTCCAAGTTTCCCCTGTGTCTTAAACGCTATGTCGCAATCAAACCTGACCGTCATTAGTAGATCTTTATCTATCCAGAGTTCCGAAAATCTGACAAATGTTTTACAAATGGTATCGATTTAACCAGTATTGAGGAGATCATTCCATGTTAAATTCATCATGATCCTGCTAGACTAGAAGTCAATCTCAATATTTGTAGCAACAAATATTACGCTTCAGAACAACTTCCTCAACAATTTACATTAACACAATGTTGAATATTATTTCGATAAAAAAGGACCCCGAAAAAATTCAATTACGATGAAGCATTACAAGATAGTATTTTGGTTGGCACGTTTAAATATATTTCTTTGTTATTCGTAGTTTTATTGTAAAAACAAGCTGGAATTTTATGCGGTAGTTGGGAAACTGTAACATCGGAAGAGCGCCATCAAAATAGGGTTGCCCTTTCTAAAGTATACCAAAAGTAGTCAGATTACAACAAGACTGTGTTATTAATGAGAAAAACAAATGGAAAATATGAAGGTTTGTATAGCCTGGCATTTTTCGCGAACTTATAAATCAAAACAAGTAAATCCAAAATAAGTACGTCAATCTTTATCATATTATATTATAATGGCTGTGCTATAGACAATGTGACCACAAGTGCATAGTGATAAAGTACGACTCATCTTAGGATATTTTAACGCAGTGTTTCCCAGCCTGTGGTCCGCGGACCCCTGGGGGTCCGCGAGCATATGTTTGGGGGTCCGCGGTGTCATATCTGGATGCCTACATAAATGCTATGTCTTGCAATCGCTGCGCTTAGTTAGCACGGCGAACGTGCGCCAACGTGCGGTGAGCGAGACTGAATGAAAGATGTGAGTGAAATAAGTGCGTGCGTAAATACAAAAACAAATACGGAAACAGATTACAAGTCGAATATGATTTGAGATTACAAATAAATAATTATTTTATTAAATCATGTAATGTTGACCATTTGGAATTGGTCGGTTTTAAGCGCCCAAATGGTCGTTTAGGGGGTCCGTGAAAACTGTGCTTGGTTTCCTAGGGGTCCGTGGCTGAAAACAGGTTGGGAAACGCTGTTTTAACGCTACCAATACGTATATCGACGCCGACATTATGAAGTACAGAGAGCTAGTCCGCCCTCGCGTTTCGCCTCTCAAACATGTAAGGCGCGATGCACTTTCTTCGGCTAGAAAAATTAAATAATTGAATAATTAAAATTAGTTGCAGAAACAGCATCCTCCATCACACGCCACGTGTTAGAACCGTCAGAACCCAGCAGCCCTACACAAAAGGCAGTTAATTTAAACATTGGCTGTAGGAACCAGCTGTTCGCCAATTAACGGGTCAACTCATTAAATTACTCCGCACTGGCTCTGCGAGCCTGGTACTCACGTCGTAATGTTGCCATGTTGATTTTAAGTATTATAAACAGTGTATGTGAGTACGCAGTTTATTTGCTGACTGCTTATATAGGAATAGAGACCCTTATCTTTCGTAGGGAAAAGAGGTGAGTCAGGGATTGCGAAACGGGATTTCAGTTATTTGGATTCCTGTATAGTTTCATATAACAAAAAAATAGTACAGGGATGAACTTTTAAATCTGCGTTGTCAATTTATTTTCTGTCTCTTCTATAACTCGGCATGCATAATAATTATGTTCAGACTGGTCGCGTCGCGTCGCGTCGATACGGAAATATTAGCTCGAAACATTAGCTTATTACTCGAAATCAATATCCTAAAACTGAAATTAAGTAGAAATGACATCCGTATAGCTAGATTACATTACTGCTAAAGTTACAATAATTTGTAACGGCACCAATCAATTTATTGATCGCGTTCGCTTTGATCCGTCTCATCACTGTTCTCCTGTCCTTATACCATTTTGTAGTCGACTCAGAATATCTTCTTCCATACTCTCTTACTATCATACTCTATTACTCGTAATCTCAGCTGACACCTCCCCATTTATTTTTGACTCGTCTTTCGTAAGCATATTTAAATGTCTTTGATAAATAGGTCGAAATTCGAATGCGATAAAATTACAAATGTTCCCATTTTGTAACTTTAAGAACTATGTAGCTATTAAAATGTCAGACAAATCGGAATTTTTCAAACTCGCGAAGCGTGAGTTCATTAAACTTTTTTCCTCGACTCCCCAATTTACTTTCTATCGAATCCAATCTAAATTCGTTCAATTTTTTAACATAATCACCGATCGGATGACGCTGATATTCGCGAGACAAGAACGGTAGGGAGGGGAAAAAACGGGAATTGTATTAAACGATTTATCGAAGAAATCAGAGGGAGTCCCGGGAGACACAGGAATTAAGAACTCCGCTAATGAGATGTTGATTGCATCCAGTCCCGTTTGTCGCCTGCCTGTTTTGCATTAAATCTCCTTTTTAATATTTTCTCTCGTCCGTTAAAATGCGGAATGCATCTTGTGATGTTTTGTTGCTCCGCTTTGCATTTCTTATTCGTTTTTGTGTTCTTTGATGGAGAAATTAAACAGAAATAAGTCCGTGCTTTGAATGCTTGCGATTTTTCATACTGGTATGCACTCTGGAGAAATGTCTAGAATATCAGATACTGTGTAAAGTTTGCTTTCTAGTTAGACGCTGTGGCTATTAATTTATATCGTTTAGTTTGCTATGCGTATTTACTTAGCGAAATGAAACAACTACGAGACATAATTACTTGCGGTAGTAAAAGTTCTGCACTACGGTATTTATTGATTCAGGTTATATCTTTAATAATAGGTACAGAAGCCAGCACACCAATGTGGAATCCTTATCACAATAGTAAAAGGTTAATGTTCGATTCGTAAAATTTGACAGGTTCAGGAATTTTTAATTTTCTCGGCGAATTGACCTTGGCTATGATTGTTGTTAAGCAGACAGAAGTACCAAGTATTCTTGAGCACCATCGGAACACCTCACCACCTCACCTCATCCGTTTGGTGCTGGACGTGGACACCGAGAAGTACATCGCTGAAACTTCACCACAGATTTACATGTAGCCTATGGTGACGTTGCCCGGGGTGGACCACTAACACAACACATACCATGTGCATCAAAACATAGGCCAGGGTCTAACCACGAGCTCTTAACGCGAACCAGTTTAGGCTGTGGGAAAGAGATGGCGCTAGACGACTTGTATAACTCTGTCTCGTTCCCACAGCCTAGATCGCGTTAAGACCTCGCGGTAAGGCCTAAAGCTATTGTCTAACAGACAGCCGTAGCGAACGCAAAGCGAGGCGTTTTTGTTTGTAATTAATGGAATTGTTTGAAGCCAGTCACATAGACTATCGGATCGCTTTCGCTTTTCTATGTGACTGGATTCAAACAATTCTATACATTACAAATTAAAACGCTTCGTATCGCATTCGCTTCGCCTGTCTGTTTGACAATAGCTTCAGTTTTTCTCAATTTTAAACGTTAGACTGAAACAAAATAGCGAATGGGTCTTAGAGTGTGAATAAAATTATGGTAGAGTGTCCAACTAAACAACCACCCACTAAAATTCCTAACCAACATTCATAAGAACAATTTTCCTTTCACACGCCGTATCAAGATTGGTTTTATACACGACGACGTTGCCTGTTTCCCCCCAAGTTCCGTATTTCGCATGACGAGCCGCGATAAACTCAGCAATGTACGAGAAAATGTTTCGATAATGTGAAAATTTGCAGTGTGACATTATTACCATAATGTTGCCAAGTGAATTAATCGTTCAATGTAGGTTGTAGATTTTCGCGCGAATGCAGGTTATTGTTTGTTTGTATAAATGTTGCTGCGGTTTTTTTTTTAATATAGTTTTGCGCAGTGTACGAAATTAGTTGAAATATTATTTATTCTGTTATCTGTGATAGGGGAGAATGGATGAAAAAAACGTGTTGCGCCGACCCCAAGTAAAATGGGATAAGGGCAAGTCAAAAAATATCTCATAAAATGCCCAGTACAGCGACTGACATTTGTGTAATCCATACAAATAAAGTAAAAAATCTAATCATTCCAAAACACCAAAAGAAAATAACATTTAACAGTCCTCCCATAAAACAAAAACGTAACAACCCAACCAGCCGTTAAATTGAATGAAAGAAAAATCGCTTACGTTGAAATTCATAACACTGCTCCACAGTTATGTTTCTCGTCACACTCCAAGAATACGGGCTAATCTAAAACCGTTAAGGGTTAAACCCGGACAGGCGGACAAGCGGACGGAATGCCGGACACGTACGCCGACCATCTTCCTTGCGAGAACACGCTCGCCGGACGTACGGAACGACCCTTTTGAGCTAAGCAAACTGATGTTGTGTCTCTGGACGTGTGTTTTATGTGAGTTTTTATTGCTAACTCCGAATTAGAGACGGTTATTGGATAACTTAGTGATTTGAATTTTAAAAATTTAAGGGATCATGATAACTTTTTTGTGACTTCGCACTTTGCATATATATGCACTGTCCATATATATGGACTACATTTTGCGGCATTTGAGTGACTATAACCTGTTGGTCTAGTTCATGGAAGTATTACTTCAGGGCAAGAGTTTTTGAGTTCAACTCGTACGTCAGGAAAAAGTTTATTGTGTTTTTCATCAATGGAAATTGAATTAAACTGCTGAATAGGAGATAATACTCAAAATGTAATTCAACTTCTGCCTAGCTCTCCAAGGAATAGGAGGATGTTCCTAACATACAAAAAACATGCTCTATTCTCATAATACACGCACGGAAAGCTAAGGATGACAAATATTTAAAAAATATTATGTTAGTAGTTTGAAAGTTCAACAGCTAAATATCAACAATATATCACCAGTAGTCCACAGATCAAATGAATGGTAAAAATAGATTGAAGATATGAACTAAGTTTATTTAAAATAACACTGTCGTCCATTTTTTTGGTAAAATTGTAAGCACATGTACTAGACATTTTCTTAGTAAGTTCGTCACCTTGTTTCTTAAGTAGCAGGTGTCACCAGGCGACGGTAATCTCTCCACATCAGATAAGCCGCTGGCTTATTTTTTGAACTAAAAAAGTGACCTTTCACTTCACTTTGCTATATAAACTAAGCCTAAACTAAAACTCAGTCAAATGTACGTTGAAAATGAAATTGAAAACTATAAGCTTCGGGAAAATACATCATTGTTTAAGCTTAAAGTCACAGACAGCCATATTATACAAAGACTAATTTTAATTATTATAAATGTGGTCTATTTTAGTTAGTAGTGCATTTGTGTACCTGTTTATTTCATGAAATTGCCTAAGGACTAAAATGAAGCAAATTGTGCAAAGTAGTAAACCTAAATAATAAGTCAACACAAAAGTAATATCCCTGAAATCCGAGTCACAAAATGAGCACAACTAAAAGTAAGCCTCAGCACACAAAATAAAAAATAGCCATGAAAAAAATTCCATAGTAAAGTCTTAACTTTCTCCCCGTCCATAATATCCCATTTCGTGAGTTTAATATTCAATAACCGCGTTTATATACAACTATTGGAGACGGGAATGTAAAGGGTGTTCCGATTCATATCACGTACGCCGCTGTCTTAACATCTGGATTGTTTTGCAACATGCTGTAGCGTCTTGAACTTTGTTTTTAAACTGACATCTGTCTGGTCGCACTTTTTGAAACTTATTCGGTGGTATTTACGTGGCCAAGAGTTGGACAACTTTGAACTACGGTACTTTAAAATGTTGGAGCCGATGCCGGTGTAGTTTAAGCTCCATTTGCGATGTTTTGAACTTGTGCGGTTTTGGTGTTTAGCAGTTGGAAATTGTAACTACAATTTGTCAAGATAGGTATTTTGTAAATAAGTCATTTTTAGATGTAATTAGCGAGCACTCGCAATAAATTAAACTTTAGAAAAATAGTCTTTAATTGCTTACTAAGAAAATAAAATATATAAAATATAGAACATATTTTATTGGACAATAATCACTACTAAAGTTCATCACATCAATATTTTATAATTTCTTCATATGCCAAGGTTTAAATATAATGAGTGTTCAGCTTCAATCCCTCACATCTCCCGAGAGATGAACCTCATGCACTTTACGTCGTAACCACAAAGCATTCCCTCAATATCGCAGATATTCTGGATCCCGAAGACGACCATTTTCTAATATCGCCTTGCTCTTTTAATCCATAGAAAGTTTCAGTAAACCAGACATTACATACGGGGCAAAAACTAGTTGGCACACTTTTTGCATCCTGATCTCTCGTTGAAAAGGCTGAAAATTGCCGTGAGGGAAGTACGTAACAAAGTGAGGATGAAAGTTAGGCCGGTTACAGGCCCCATCCAGTCACTGAAGCTATTCGAGCGTTGGCTCAGTAGAGTTTTTAATTTCGTTCCGCAGCCACTCGCGGGAAACCTCGTTACAAGTTTAAATTGGCATTTCTCGGAGTAATGGTTAGACGCCAGAGGATAACTTGGTCGCGGTGTCTCCTTCACTTGGCCGGGTAATTCTTATTTAAAATGTATGAAAGGTTTCTTACACGGCATTTGTGAGTCAAGTGTTTAGTGCATGGTGATATATTATATAGTGTGTCGCTAACCGTTGTGCGACGGGAGGTAAGCGCTCCGTAATTGGGTTTGTGTTTTGTACTGAACACAAACTGAAATAGTTACTTCAAACATAGTATAACACAATTTATTTAGTCGTTACGTATGTGTGTCAATACAGAAATTGCAAACACAGAGTAGTAATCAGTAGTAATAGCAATTGTCATCAAATCATTCCTAAAGAATAAATTGACTGTCGCTAGAAATATACGAAATGATTTCGAAGCTGCAGCTGGCACTTAATCTCGACAACCTGACTAACGAGACCAAGGCAGTTAAAGAATGTTACGAGTGGTAGCTTTTATGAATTTAATCCGGTGAACAATTATCAAATTAGTATTTTAATAATGATTGACTGCATTCTAATTTAACGAACATCATATGAAAGTACAGAATCAAGAACTGTTTAAAAACTGATACATCCCTTCAATGTGATTAAACCCCTAGACTCGTCTCCCGTACCGCTAGCGGTTATCGAATTGATGACGTAATTTTGTTCGTGGCACCGTGACACCACATGATTTGGAGCAGGCTATTTGTCGTCCTTTATGAGAGGAAGTGCCAAGTCATAGGTTATCGACAGAAGGTACTGTGTTATTAAACTTGTCAATTTTTCTCTTAGACCTCAGATTTGAGAACCTTTCAAACTTTGTTTTAACAGCATAACTTTTTTTTAAACTTTCTGCCACACTCAAGATTTTTTTTATGTTCCATGTGGGACAAACATTTCAAGCCACAAACACAAACAACTACCTGTAGACCACACAAGTGTTGTTTCTTGTGGGTATAGAACCCGCAATATGCAGCAACAGCAAAATGCTGAGCCATGTCGCCAATCGTACCATTTTAATATGGAATACACACGCATGCACGGAGAGGTAGAGGCTACGCTTTGAAGCCACTATGAAAAATAATTGTATTAGTCCAGTCATTAAGGCCTAAACCCGAAAATAATTAGTAACTTGCTAAAATTTTAGGGGGTTCTTAAGGAAGGTAAAATAACATACCGGGTGATTTTGCAGCGTTTTGGGGTGTACGGAAAGGGTTGAAAAGGGGTGAAAAGGTGTTTTTTGCTAATAACATTGCCAAAAAAATTAGTAACACGCTGCAAATTTGGAATAAGGTTGTTCTTACGGGTTTGTAACGTGTATTTAATTTGCAGCGTTTTGCAACATACGGAACATTGTTTTTTTTCAAAACAGTGCAATTAGTTAAAAACAGGGGTAAGAAAATTAGTAACACGCTGCAAATTTGGAATTTGGTTGTTCTTACCGGTTTGTAACGTGTATCAAATTTGCAGCGTTTTGCAACATACGGAACATTGTCTATTATTAAAAAAAAATGAAATTATTTAATCACACTGGTGAAAAAAAAATTTTAACTCGCTGTAAATAAGTTGTTTTTACCGTTTCGTAAGGTATATCAAATTTGCAGCGTTTTACAACAAATTGAACATTGTTTATTATTAAAAAAACAGTGCGATATACGTTACGAAACGGTAAAAACAACTTAATTACGAATTTACAGCGAGTTACAATTTTTTTTCACCCGTGTGATTAAATAATTTCATTTTTTTTAATAATAGACAATGTTCCGTATGTTGCAAAACGCTGCAAATTTGATAAACGTTACAAACCGATAAGAACAACCTAATTCCAAATTTGCAGCGTGTTACTAATTTTCTTACCCCTGTTTTTAACTAATTGCACTGTTTTTAAAAAAAATCAATGTTCCGTATGTTGCAAAACGCTGCAAATTTAATACACGTTACAAAACCGTAAGAACAACCTTATTCCAAATTTGCAGCGTGTTACTAATTTTTTTGGCAAAGTTATTAGCAAAGAACACCTTTTCACCCCTTTTCAACCCTTTCCGTACACCCCAAAACGCTGCAAAATCACCCGGTATGTTATTTTACCTTCCTTAAGAACCCTCTAAAATTTCAGCAAGTTACTAATTATTTTCGGGTTTTGGCTTTAATGACTGGACTATATGTACAATGACATTTTGCTCAGAATCAGGCCAGTACATTTTTTTTAGCTTGGTAATTTCATCAAATGAGTCCTCTCACCCAGTGCAGTGCAGGACGAACTGTCAGACTTATACTGACTAAAGACCACGGTGTCCTTCAATAGCCCTTTACGTTTCGGGGTCACGGTTGCTGTTTAGTCCCACGATCCCGGCAGGCTTTAAGGAGAGCCCCGCCATTGTGCTGAAACTCTTTGAGGCGCGCGTGGAACACAACGTCCCGTCGATCCGAGCATGGTCCATGCTCGGACAGCGAGTCGGCCATTACTTATATTTATTTAGAATATTTAACAAAACTGTGCAAGGAATTGCTTGAGAATGACGTCACGGAACGTTAGCTAAGAAAACATCTGCAGAATTTGGTTAATAACAAAGACCCATCTCACTGTTCCCGGTACGTGAGTTGTGTTCCTACAAACATTTGGATACAAACGAATGTTTCAATAGTTACATTTTTTATTTGCTCAGGTGATGTTGACTCGTTTTGGAATATATTTTTCTGTAAGCTTACAGCTTTGTAATAGTTTAATTATATTTTATTTAGTCATTTATATTTTAACAGACCCTTAACCACTTGCAAAAGAAGTTTAAAATTATGCTCAAGAATAAAAAAGACACTGACCACTAAGAAGACCAGTCTAAATTAATAAATTCCTGAAAGGTTTCAAGTAATAAAAGTCATATTAAGTACCTATCTTATAGAAGTTTGAATGTATGGTGGAACTTTATTAACCCACCCTGATCTATGATATAATATATCATTTCATTTCATTTCAAACTACCCAGGTGGTCATCAGTTGAAAGAGTAAACCACTGTTAGCCTGAAAATATTAAAATAGCTCATCCACCATTTTCTTAGTATGCAAAAGTCAGATATTCACTTTACTTCAAAACTACTTTGATCTAGACACATACAAACATTCGAACACGCGTCGATATCATCGTTATATCCCAATAATTCAATACTCTAAGACATTGAACACGACCAGTTTATGACGAAAAATAACTTTTACGAAACAAATGTATTCCGTAGACGTTCGTACAGCCGGCATACGGTGTTAAGACACTACTCCATAGCAATTCGCTGCTAAGCTACACAATTTGTTTTTTTTTTACTGATATGAGCTGATCCATTTATTTATTTAGGTAACCAACAGCAATACATAATAATATTTTACAAAATATGAATATTACAGTTTATATAGCCAATTATAGGTTTCCCTGTGTAACTAAGTATCATGTTTACATGCGAACGGACTAATTCCGGTTATTTAAATAATTTAATAATTACAAAATTAAATGAAATCCAGGTTGTTCTAGTTTTTATAAAATTTTGAAAATATGAAAAGAAATTATGATATATTTATAATTTAATTAACAACAAATTAAAACCAAATAATATTCTTTAATGACACACAAGCACTAAACACTATGCAACTTTAAAACTCCTTTTGAACACACTTAAATGACACTTGGAAATTTTCACTTTACTTTCGAATCGCCTCGATCGTAATCAAAACCAGACTGAGGGGCTCGAATCGGTGCCCTGGTCCCACTAGATGTTTCTAGAGTTTGTTCGAAAGTTCTGGTAACATCCAGAGACTTCAACTCAGTCCCATACCATCTGGAACATTCCAGATCCATCTCGAACCGTCTCGATCAGGGTAGTTTCTAGAAACTCCTGGGGCGATCCTCAGTAGAATTGTCGAGAACCTTGTGGAATCTTCAAGAAGCTCGTAGATAGTTCTCGCAATACGACTGACGACGTAACATTAAGTACTATAGATTTGTTCTTTGTCATAATCTACCCCAGACATCTAGAAGAAACAGAGAAACTGGAACTCCTCAATAAGGCCGGCCACAGGCATCAGTTTTCCTGATCCGTTTTTGCGTGCCTGTCCTGCTCGCCTTCACTACCGTCGAGCAATAATAAAAAATGCAACCAGTCTTCTTTAGTTCGTAAACATATTCGAATGGAATTCTGGGGTAGTAGCCGCTAATGTCGGTTCTATGATCGGATGAATAGACTTTTCCTTGCAATATTTTTAAGTTCTACACAGTATTTGAACACGTTGTAAAACTTCTGTTTTTAGAAGATGCTATTTTATTCTTTTAAAATGAACATTGATTTTAAATGAACTACGTGGTGGCTTTTCCAATTTGAAAAAGATTTTGCCTTGTTTTCTCTTTGTTTCGTCTAGAATAGCTAATTTTAGTACTGTTCTAATTGGTGCATAAAAGTTTTGAAAAATTAAATTACACCAAAATAAATGGAGGGGGGTTAAAGAGGCAACTTTAATAGAATTATTATATGACTAGCGATAAAAAACTTTATAATATGTAGTATGTGACCAGTAAAATCGAGTTTACGAATTTTAGATCAATTGGTTTTCTAATAGAACAAAGTGGCCTCTTAAGACGAAGGGTCTAAAAAGGCCACTTTCTTCTCATATTCATGTTAAATGTAGGAACCAAATTCCCCTCATATACTTTCCTTGTACAAGTAGCACCTCATTATGGCCATAAATACTTAAGAACGTACCTTAAAGTCCCAGTATTGTTGTTACACGCAGTGCCTGGTACATTTTTACGAAATGGGTCGCTTGGTGGTCGCAACGTGTGGCCCTAATGCGCCTCGTTTATTCTTATGACGCACCCCACTTACCCTCTTTATAAATAGTTACCGACATTATATTTATAGAACGTGCATGTGATACCCACTATCACATTCAGGATATGGTTGATATTTTTAAAAGGATTTGCGTATATGTTTTTTGGTTTGGCAAGGGATCGGGGCATCGTGACTTTTTCCCATGGGCACCCATGGGGCTAGGGAAAAACTACAGATTGCCACGTGTTACCTTCTCCACGCGATCCTTACCTACATGCTTTTTCGTGCACGTTTGACATATTTTGTTCTTTGAGGATAGATCGACATAAATGTTGTACAAATAAGAGGATATAGAATACTATAGTGCGAAAGGCCTATGCAGGCCGAAGCAATAGCAAAGTATTTAATTTTTATCAATGGACATTCAAAAGTAATGGTATAAAAACAGATTGGTTTTTAAAATATCTCTATCTTGGGAACCGAGCTTTTCTCGAACCTGGGATCTTGATAAATGGATTCTTTGAGCCGAAAAACCCCTAATCTGTAACTTTCATGAAAATCCTTAGAGCCGTTTCCGAGATCCTGATTATATATAAATATACAAAAATTGCTCGTCTAAAGATAGGTAAATCCATCCAAAAAACGAAAGGTGATGATCACTCTTGATGACTTCGTTTCACGATCACAATGGATTTCGGTTTTATCGACATCATTAACGGTGGAACCAAGTATCAAAAATCGTTGTGAAAAAGGAGCATATAAAGCTTTTACTTCCAAATTTCATTATAATTTAATATTAAACCGGGATCATTAAGTTCATAATCCCGAAGTCCACAAGTTACTTCATCGTAAAACAAATTAATGCATTGACAAATTCCCTAGTAAACTTTTCAAAGTTACGGCCTCTGGCAGCTACAAATTGTTACTAATTTCTTTAAGTGCAAACTCGAAATCAACCGGCCGATTTAACTAGGTCGATACTGTTACTGAAAATGGAAATACCAATTTATTTTCAGCTACTCAAGTAGTACAGCTCAAGGGTGTTCGGATAAACGGCTAGCGGAGAACCGATCAGTTTGCGAGGTTAAGCTGTCATTTTGAAATTGTATAGGATGGGTGGACGGACGCTTAAACATTTATAGATAGAGCAGCCGGTGGGAAGCCCCATTTGAATAGGGAAAAAGATTCCAATATCTATAAACTGAATCTAATAACGTTTAAATTAGAAGAGAACCGATCTCTTCTAATTTAAACTTTATTAGATTTACTTTATAAATATTATTATTAAGATAGACAGAATACTCTTGTGTGCAAGGTTTATATCAGTACAATGGGCGTACCAAATGTGCATCCCAATGGCAACTTGTTAGATCAGGTAGCCAAAATGTTCACTTAGCTACTGATCTTACAGCCGACACTTCATTCTACTAAATATTTTAAGTTATTTTTTAATTAAACGGAAATCAAGAGAACTAAACTATCCCATAAACTAAATTAGCATTACCACTTAATTGATGAGTTTTTAACATAAACTAATTTAGTATTACTAACATATGTCAACGTTATTCTTTTTTTTTTGTCGTGATAAAATCATCAATGGGACTATCGGACTTGTACTGACTAAAATCCACGGTGTCCTTCAATAGCCCTTTACGATCAACGTTATCCTAGAGAAATTATTTAAAAATCTCTCAAGATATGTTTAAGAGTGCTTATGTTATGAAGTCGGGCTTCAGGTTTTTCCGTCACAAAGATCACTTAATTAGTTTAGTCATCAACTACTAAACGGAATATACCGGTAGAGATACATAATTGGTTCAGGTGGTAACAACTCCGGTACGTACCGCTAAAGCCGAGGGAATTTAATGCGCCATTATTTATGGTCTCCAACGCATTATGTTTACAATCGGCCGGTTTTACGCCTATGAAATAAAAGTGGGCAAGCGCGAGCTGGCCCACGATTTATGTCCTGTAGTAGGTACAAACAGAGAAATAGGTGCTCTAGATTTTCCGTAAACACTGCTTTGTTACAAACTTTTTGGTATTTCGGGTTCTGTTTCTAGGCATGAAAGTTATGGGCTGGTATAAAAGCTTTTTGCTTGAGTAAAATGTGTTTTGATTCGTTAGAACAAAACTTCATACACTTATATTATTTTATTTCTGAAAAGTGCGATAGTAAAAGTGTCCTTTTTTAAACGAAGAACTTGGTTAAATATGATTTTATTAGAAAAGCTTATTACACATCATGTTCATGTAGACTTTCTTTTATTAAATTTAAAATTTAAATGCATTTCATTTTCATTTAATTAAAAATTAACAACTAAATGTTTCTCAGAACAATGCATTTATACTAGCATTCCTGCCCTATCTGTTATTTATTCCTCTGAGGCCCTAACTAAGCTTGTGGTTAGCAAGACGACGTAACCTCTCTGAAATAGTCACCTTGTTTCCGCTCTATTTTCGTTTGAGACAGTGTAGAACCTACATAACATAAGCTTCAATGTTTATAAAGTGTGTTTAGCCACACGCTAAATACGCTATGTCAGAGACTTCGAAACAAAAAGCTTAGCCATTTTTATTGATTACATAATTTTGGACCGCTAACCTAATTATAATTTTAAGTTAGATATTTACAGTGAGTGACTCGCTGTCCGATCATGGCTAGCAGCTCAAAGAGCTGTCAGCAACCAGCAATATGACGGGGGCCCCTTCGAAAGCCAAAGCCTGCCGGGATCACGGGAATATCGGTAAGCCGTGGCCCTGGAACGCAAAGCGCTATTAAAGGACACCGTGGATTTTAGTTAGTACAAGTCTGTCTGGGTAGGACGACTCATTCGATGATTAAAAACATTATAAAAAGTTTACAGTACCTATGTTTGAAAAGCATATCTGTTACAATTTTCACAAGAAATAGCAATATTATTAAAATTCCTGAATATAATCTAGGTTTCAAGCTAACCAGTGGCGCAGGTATAATAATAACTAGAAATAACCGAGAATATTAAGACGACGCGCTGATTATCCGAAGTGATCCGGGCTTGGATGCAGAGCAAGGGAAATGAGATGACTGCACTGTGTTTAGTTATTTTGGATGGAGTCTCGTAGAAATAGGAGATCATGTAAATAATTAGGAAAGTAATTTAACTGATATTAAACATGCATTTCTTTGTTATCTTTTTACAGGTATTTTTTTTTTCTTACTGACTAAAATTCCACCCTGGTCCGTAGGTTTCCACGTACCCGGGCCACGAGGCCCTTTCAAGGCATACCTCTGAGTTAAGCAAGATTTCAAAATTTTCATTTCATTAGATAAGCCTTGAAAAGGTCCGCCTTTTCAAGGTTATCTATCTACTGAAATGAAAATTCTGGGATTTAGCTTTTCGAAAAAAAAGTACACGAAGAAAACTATAATACACACATCAACACGGTCTAGGGATATTTTAAAAAAAGCGAATTACTATCAATGTGTTAATTATTTATATGACATGTATATATTTAAAAGATACGTTATTTAATATTCTACCATTTTTTAATAATGGTTAAGGTATAGATTAAAATTTCAGGATTTTATGGAAAAAAAATGAAGCATAGACGGAAACCGTATATGAATGAACTTTTAATTTGTGAGTAAAAACTGAAAAAAATAGAAAAATCATTTAATTTGTGTTTATAAACTTGAAGTTAGTAGTCTGAGAAAGCGCCCATGATGTTCATAACACATCGGCAACGATTCGGCATGCTCAGAACAAGGTTATCAATGTCTTGCTGCGGAATATTGTCCCATGTCCTTCTGAGGTGCGCAAAAAGTTGAGCTTCTGTAGCCAGATTTTCAGGAACTTCCTTCAGAGCTCTTCTTTGCAGCATATCCCACGCATGCTCAATGGGATTTAGATCTGGCGATTGAGCAGGCCAGTCTAAGGCCCTAACATTATGTGTATGTAACCAAGCTGCTACCGTTCTCGCCGTGTGTGCCCGGGCATTGTCGTGCATGAGCAGGAAATCTTGCCCCATTTGTGTTCTGTAGGGCAAGATTACAGGCCCCAGCACCTGTTGGACGTATCGTTCAGCCGTCATATTGCCCCGCACCCAAACGAGATCCGTCCGTCCTCCAAGACGAATTCCTGCCCAAACCATGATTGTTCCTCCTTTTGCCTCTCCGTAAAGGTGGGACCCGGAGTGGTCTACGAGAGCGTAGATTGCTTTCATGCAGTCGCCTTCTTACAGTTTGGTCACTCACAAGCACTTGGTGTTCGACTCGCAGCCTTTGGACCAATTGAGTCGCCGTTGCATTTGGTTGTGCTCGCGCAGTAATTTGCAAAAATCGGTCTTGTCTGGGGGTAGTGATGCGACTGGGCCCCCGGTGCCTCTCCGCTACTTCACCTGTGGCACGATAGCGTGTCCACAATCTTGAAATTACATTTTGATGGGTCCCTATGGCCTCAGCAACATTACGCTGAACAGATCCAGCTTCCAGCATTCCTACAGCTCGTAACATCTCCGCCCTCGTCAAATGTCGGCGTTGCATGGCTACGATACCTCAATTTTAACTTTATCTTTCGTTTAAAATGAAAAAAAACTGTAACTAAACGTAATTCGTATTGTTTTCTAAATTTCGCACAAATGAAAATTCCCTCTCCTATACATCAAGACATTTTTATGCCACCAAAACAAAAGAATTTTCAAAAATTTGAATTTGGAATTAGTCTGAGATAAATTACAAACAAATCGGTGTATAAAAGATTCCAATGCGGCCAGTACTTTTCGAGTTATTTAATTGAGTATGAAATATCCCTAGACCGTGTTGATGTGTGTAGATTAAGTTATGATAATAGATGATGCCTTTGTCTTTCTTTTTTTTTTTCTTTCTTGATTGAATAATATATTGTTACATGCAGAGTACAACCTAATGTAAAAGAAAGCAAGCCAAGCCGCGGGCAACAGCTAAGGATATAAATTACTTAACTCCAGTAAAGATGCTAGTACATTATGTTCCTTTAAAAATATGACATCAATATTTTCAAGACCTGTTTCTATTAGGTAACTAGCACTACGCCCGCGACTTCGTCCGCGTAATTTTCGAACTTTGCCTTTATGCATTTCTAATCCCAGCTGTTGGAAAAACTAAATCAATATTCAACAAAAATTCTATCAACCCGCAATATTCCGTCTTAGGTAACACGTTAGGTCCTAAAACTAATCCCCCCCATAAATAGAAACCCCTTGCAATGTTGAGTTCTCTAATTACAAACACAATAACATTTTGTCTTAGTGAGAACCTAGGTCCTAAAACAACCCCCATGCTGAAACTCTTAGCATTTATAGCAACAAAGTTTCATACAAACTATCAACCCCATAAACAACCCCTTAGGGGTAGAATTTCAGAACATAGTGCCTTGGTGTGCATTTACGTCATAAAATAATAACCTAGCAAAATGTAATACTCCTAGCATTTGTAGAAACGAAGTCATACAAAATATCAACCCCTTGGGGTCTATTTCCACAAAACACCCGCAACCACGTCTAAAAAGGAATCTATTTATAATGTAAAATTTGAGTCTCCAAACTATCAACCCCGAAAAATCCCCTTTGGGGTCAATTTCCCAAAACCGTTTTAGTAAACATTTAGGTCTTAAAAAGAACCCCTCACAAAATTCGAGACGCCTAGTAGGTTCGTGTAATTAACAAAGTTTCATACAAACTATCAAACACAAAAAAAATATCCCTTTGGGGTCGAATTTCGAAAAATCCCGCCATAGTGTACATCTTAGTCTTATAAAGGAACCCGGTGCAAAATTTGAGGCTGCTCGCACTTTTAGTAACAGAGTTTCATATAAACTGTCAACCCCAAAAATAACCCCTTAGGGGTCGAATTTCTTAAAACTTGCACCTTGTTGAGCTTAGATATGCATCTTAAAAAGTATCACTATGCAAGATTTGAGACGCCTAGCACTTGAACTAAAAAAGTTTCATACAAACTATCAACCCCATAAACAAACCCCTCAGGGGTCGGATTTCGCAAAATCCCGTCATAGTGAGCATCTACGTTCTGAAAAGACACCCCATGCAAAATTTGGAATTCCTAGCACCTGTAGTAGCGAAGTTTCATACAAACTATCAACCCCAATAACAAACCCCTCAGGGGTCGGATTTCGCAAAATCCCGTCATAGTGAGCATCTACGTCCTGAAAAGACACCCCATGCAAAATTTGGAATTCCTAGCACCTGTAGTAGCGAAGTTTCATACAAACTATCAACCCCAAAAACAACCCCTTAGGGGCTGAATTTCGCAAAATCCGTTCTTAGTGCTCACCTACGTGGTATAAGGAGGGCTAATGCCAAATTTCAAGTTTCTACGCCCAGCGGTTTGGGCTGTGCGTTGTCAGATCAGTCAGTCAGTTCTGAATTTTATATATATAGATATACTAGATACTCGGCACACCTCCTCCCAGTAACGAATATTATTTTCCTAATTTTATGTTCCTGTCTCACGTAGTACGTGTGTACCGTGTGGTACGAAGTTATTTAATATATAAGAAGATACTGTTACTTTACCTTTATTAAAGTGAAGTGTAATGTATGTAATTAAAGTGTGTAAGTAATATTAATGTTTTAGTACATTTTTTATGTACCGTCACGAGAAAAAGTGATATTCTCCTACAATGTTAATTAACTTTTGCGTTTTCATAAACCCATCATTTTTGAAGCCATGCTATTACCAAATAAGTATTGTTTCAAAGTAGAAAACAGTGTTTCAAGTGAAAAATGCGTTTGAATTTTGTTAAGTTTATACATTTTATTGCTCATCTTTGTTTTTCCATCCATCCAAGTGTTGAAATCTTCCGTAAAACGTGATTTATCACAACAAAAAAAAAGTGCATGACTTAGTTTGTTTATATAATAATAATAAATTATATTGAGATAACAGCAGAATAACTTTGCTGAAACTGCAAGAACGCAAAATTCTTCTCAATTTTTCTTTCTTTCACCATTCATCATCACTCCCTGTTGCCATCCAACTGGCGGGCAACGGCCTATGATTTCCAACTTTTCCAAACTAGTTACTTTTGTCTAGGCCCGCCGGCTTCTAAGAGGTTTACCGCGACGCCTTTTATTCTCAGCCATAATAAAAGAAATAAAATCCCATTGATCCGCAAAACAACTAAATCATAAACCATAAAAATCTCATAAAATAGAATCATAACACTCAAATTTTAACCATGACTTAGTACGGTTCCATTAAAGCTGCACTATCGGACATTTATAGTCGCAAACTAAGAATCGACTTTATGTGAACGTAATAAAGATACCAAGTAATGGTTCCTATTCATGTTACGACCGTTCACGTCGTAAGATGTGTTGACGATTGCAGCGCACCTGCGATACGTCGGGGATTGAATGGGCCGCCTTAGTAGTGCAGTCGCCGTGTAATGCAATGCAGGTATTTATCTGAACGGTTTGGGGTTTTACGTAAACTAAGGCCCTTTGTACACAAGGTGACTCAATTTTCCGATACCTTACGACTTCGGTATCCAAGCGGTTACAAACCCATAGAGGTTCGAATACAGGTAGGTACGCGCCAATGAATAAAAAAACCGTAAGGTATCGGAGACTTGCGTCGCCTAGTGTACATACGAAGGGGCTAACTGTTCCTCGCGGTTTCAACCCCGCTGCTCGGATTCTATTGGTAGTTGCGAGATGTTATGAAATATATAACCTTCCTCAATAAATGGACTATCAAACACAAAAAGTTTATTTTTTAATTCGAGGCATTTTTTTCTATAATTTGATACACTATTATTCGATTCGGCGATCATCTCGTATATAAGTAACAAATATTTATAAGAATTGATGTAAATAAAACTGTCTGTCACAGTACCTAAGTAAACAATCGGTTACTACAAGGAAAAGCTTAGTAAGCTCCTCATTGAATAATTTCGTAGCAGTTTCGTAGCATTTTCGTAGACATGGTGTAGCAAAATACATGCCGTAGCTGCGTAGGTTAATAACACAAACATAATTATTGCTTACCTTTTAAAACAGCTAGCAAGTAATTCGTTTTAATAAATATTTTAATAAAATTCAAAAACGTAATAAAGTAGCAATACAAACAAATAAAAGCTCTCTTTAACATACACTTCACTTATTTGAATATTCATATTTTACTTAACGAAACACTGCGGAAGGTACCGTATTTCGAAATTTCGATTGCCATCTACTTTTATAAAATAAATATTCAAACAATCCGACTTCTGACCAAGGACTATTTAAAAGGTCAAAGACCATTAAAAGTGGACTGAACATTATCATTTTGACAGTACAGTATTTAAATAGGACATACTTACGCAATCAAAGACAAAATGGTAATATTATTTCAAAGTAATGCTAATTATCCTACTACTATTATAAAGGCGAAAGTTTGTAAGTATGGATGTTTGTTACTCTTTCACGCAAAAACCACTGAACGGATTTGGCTAAACTTTGGTACAAAGATAGTTTATAACCTGGATTAACACATAGGATAGCTTTTATCCCGATTTTATGTTCCCGTGGGATAATTTTCGAGTTGTACCGGGTGAAGCCGCTGGCAACAGCTAGTATTATCATATTTTCAGAGCTATTAACAAAGAGAATATTCTTGATGTTAATTAAAAACAGGTTCTTTTTAAAATGTTGTACACTATTACGGTCGGACGTTGTATAACACAAAGTTTTAAGCCGACTTCATGTACCAAAATTACATTTTCGCAGCGAGAAAAAAATAAGAACATTATTGTACATTTGGTTGGTGTTTTGCGAAAAATATTACATTATGTAGATGAGGAATGTATTAAGCATACGCCGCTTACACGTGAATATTTAAAACTCCTACAAATTGCGGCGGACGAAGCACGCGCGAATGTCGAAATAAATTTCCCCAACACGTTGTATAGCGGGAGATCATAATTTTCGTAAAGGCCCTTAAGGTTGGCACGCGTAACAAATGCAAGCATCATAAAAGCCCGAATGTTTTCAGCTGGACATGAGTTTACGAATAGGGTCATGTCATGTCATCTCATCCATACATTTATGTAAAACAGTTCTGAGAATGACGGACAGACAACGCTCAGTCCAAAGTCGGTCGTCCACGGAGAGGTTACTCACGTTAGCTGCGTTGTTCACTTGTTTACCAGGAAAATACGCGTGCGTAGCGTGACCGTGGGTTGCAATATACGATGCTAATTAAATTTTCATATGTACAAAGCACATTACTATGCAACAACGTTGAGGGTGAAGCTGTGATAGCGCCATTTTGTGACGCCGTTAACGCTTTTCTGACACTTGCATGCTCTTAAATAAGCAATAATTACAATATGAGTATATCATTAAGAAAATAATAAGGTAATATTAGTGAGTATTCATTTGTGCAAACTATTGTTGCTAAACGAAATGTTAAGTGAAATTTGACAGATGGAGATCACTGATGTGTTTAAACTACACTAATTACATAGCTTTTTTTTTTTTTTTTTTTTTAGGTGGTAAAATCATCAAATGAGTCCTCCCGCCCTGGGTGGGGCGGAAGGGACTGTCAGACTCTTACTGACTAAAATCCACCCGTGTTCCTTCCTATGCCCTTTATGTTCCGGGGCCACGGTATCCTGGGTTAAGAAAAAACTCGCGACCCCAGCAGGCATTTGGCGCGAAACACGACGCGCCACCGACCCGGGCTTGGTCCTTGGTCGGACGGCGAGCTACCCATCACTCACCGTCCGCAAGCCCGCTCCGCCGCTGTGCCCTCTGCTGATCAGAGGGACACGCGTTGGAGCATCCACACGACAGGCTATTTGCATACGGGCAAAGAGACCACTTGGGCACACAGTGCCCAAGGAAGAGTTTTTGCCCGCATCCCAGGGTGCACCGGCCCGAAAAACTGGTCTTCCCCCTGGACGTATCCGAGAGGGAACTCCAGTCCACGGGCGCACGTGGAGGTTTCCTGTCATAGCACCCCACTAATTGCATAGCTTAAAGTTTAGACATAGCCCTGCTGTGAAGAAGGGCCTTAAGTTTTCTTTTAAGTATTATTATAATATAAATAGGTTTGTAAGTTTCCAAGGAGTTTATTCTGTAACTCCTGATCCGATTTCTAAAATATTTGACTAAAGGCATTATTCAAAAGAATTAAGTATAACTTATTATTAAAAAAACCTTCCCATGTGATGAGACGCTAACGCGTGTTTTTTTAAAACAATAGATGTACACTAACGCGAGCAAAGCCAAGGGCCAAAGTTAGTACAGAATAAAACTTATAATTATTTAATTTTAAAGACAATCTTTAATGTAACAAATAATTATTTGTAAGCTAGTAATGAAACCTTTAAGTAATAAGTTTACTCGAGTCAAATTTTAAATTTTACGTGAGAGAGACAGATGTCATCCAACAATAAATTGTTCTAACTTTACTCAAGTCTGTCTAGACAGTTATGCTTTTGTTTTGATAAAACCGTCTGCCATTTACCAAGTAGGTAAATAAATATATTTGTTTTTTACAATAAAATCTATGTTTTAACCTAGACTAAGGATTCAGCAAGATTGTTCACATCAGTCTATCATTATTACTTTTACATTCAAAAATTAAACAATTCTTGTATACGAAACCTGGTTGAATTTAAATTTTTGTTCAAAATAATGCTAATCTTTATTTGAAACATATTTTATATCCAGGTAGGTTCTTCTCCAGTCGATTTAAGCATGTTTGGTTCAAGTTAAGAAAGACGTGGCAGATCCAAGTCAAGGTAATGGCATCACCTATTATTTCCACTTTTGAGTTTAAGATATTACACATTCAATTTCTATTTTGAATATCATAATAATAATCGTATAAAAATTACTGTTTGAAATATTTATTTTTCTCTCGTTTCAATTTTCACCATTACATGATATTTACGGGAAAAAACCTATTGCTGTCATAGTTATGTAAGGCCTCGAAAAGAAATACAATTGCTTTCAATCATTATTTTCATCTTTCTGCAACTACTTTTATGAGGATCCCAAAACCGTTACTGCTACTTAATAAACCGTCATCAACAATCGCTACAGCCAACAACATCACCCAGTATCACAAACAACGCGATCAATCAACACTTTGACAGCTCATGAATAACACCTATCCTCAGGAAAGTTTTACAAAAGATTTATTTTCTTCCGTCAAGCCGGCCCGCGGAGTATCCAGCAAAGATTGATTGATCTCAAATAAATATGAATAAACAAAATATAATGGAGTGGACCGACCGTCCTATTTAAATTTCGGAATAGGTAATCTTTTTTCTTTTTATCTTTTGAGGTAAAAGAATTGAGGTCAAAAGATGATCAGTCAGCAAGATGGATCATTTCATTTCATCCATATTTTTTCAATGAATGAATGATCAATCAATCATTCAGCTATGTTTTGAAAAAAATTTTGAACAGAAGTTATATCAAGACTGCTACAAAACTCATTATCATAGACTCGATCCAGAGATGAAACCTATAACTTATTTAGTGTCAGTTGTGTCCACTAGCCCAACAAGGAAATTACAATGAGCGTGAATTATTGATTCAAATGGGACTTATCATTTAAACCCAAAGCGGGATATTTATCATATTTAGATAATTATTATTTGTTTTTTGAAGGAACCGATGCTTCCCAAATTAAGTTTATTTGGCAATTTATTCGTTGCGTAATATTTAAAAATAATTATTTGAATCCCGGTTTTAACGAGAGTGTTGGTATTTCCAGCTGATATAATTATTGTATTTACAGATTCGCTTAAAATCATTTGCATACTCATGTAGACGAGACTCAGGCAAGAGAGAAGGCTACCTGGTGATAGTAGGTACGGCTAAACATAATTATTTATTCAGTAAAATCCTATTGTAAGTTTTTAATCAGAGTCTTCAGCATACCACAGGGCCATTTTGAAAATTCCGGAAAAGAGTTCATTGAAGAAAAGAAAGGTGGAGCCATTTGTCAAGCAGTAGGACAGTACAGAAAAAAAAGGAAAAAAACTTTTTAATAATACTTCCATTCCAAACGATTTTGAAAAAAAATTAAAAAACCCCCGACACAAAAACCTTTAAAAAGTACTAAATAACAAAAAAAAAAGTCACGTTGGGGGACCGAAAAAAAACGTAGATAATAAATAATTTGGACCGGTCCCCCAACGTGACGTATTTTATTTTAATAATTATTAATACATAATTAGGTACTTTAAGATTGAGTTTTTTTATTATTTAGTACTTTTTAAAGGTTTTTGTGTCGGGGTTTTTTTAAATTTTTAATTTAATTTTAATTTGAAACTTTTTATAGGTACACACTTAATTAAGTGATCCCTTTCAGTTTGCCACTCGAGTATATTTGCAAACCCTCGGCTACCCTTTCTCACTTTTACCCCCACAACTTTTAAACGGCTCAACCGATTTTCATAATACATGTCTAAGAACACTCGCACGTAAATCACCTTTAATACAAAAAAAACTAAATTGAAATCGCTTCATCCGTTCGGGCTCTACAGTGCCACAGACAGACAGACAGACAGACAGACACGTCAAACTTATAACACCCCTCTTTTTCCATCGGGGGTTAATAAAATGTATTTCTACTCACCTATAAAATTACTTTTTCCCCCTAACTTTACGCAACATTCATAAAACTAGATGAAAATCGGTATTGTGCCAAAATATACGTATAACAGTAGATCGCTCGGCGCACGTGTAACTTTGACCGTGAGCTGACCTGGAATAACACTCAGTTTATAATAGTTATTTTTTAACAGCGCTGCGGCTCTATTTAATTTAAATTAACTTATTTAATTTAAAGATAGGTTCGCGTTTTACTACTATCTCGCCTGATGGAAAGCGAAGATGTGGTCGACAATGAAGCACGCTTGCCTAGAAGTAACCTGTTCACTCTTGACTTGAAGACCCCAAGGTTGCAGGACGACGAAGGACTCACGAATTACCGTGACCCCGGAACGTAAATGGCTAATGAAGGTCACCGTGGATTTTAATCAGTACAAGTCTGACAGTCCCTCCCGCCCAGACCGGAGTGGGAATACTCATTTGACGAATATACCACGCTAAAAAAAAGTACAACATTCCTAACGACTGCACCAAGTTGTTTTTTTTGTTGCTGTTTACCGTAGGTTAACGTCAGACTGTTAAAAAAGTATTTTGAACCCGTGAAGGTCAAAGTTTCGACCTTCTAGATGGATTTTCTGATTTTTTTCTTGCTACTAGTACCTAAATAATATCTTAACTATACCTTGACCAACTAAAACTTCTAATGCTTCATCAATATAGACAGTGCAATCTACATCGTAAGTGAGAGCCAATGTTAAGTACTTGCTAGTCAGTCTTCAGCCTCTAAAGAATAAAACTCGACCGTTCGTCAAAGCGTCGAGAAACCAATTTAAAGTTGTTGCTGTGTTTATTAAAACTCTTTTAGTGTTCCGTGGGCCACTTGGCAGGGGAAAACGGTTGGTTTCTTGGTAACTGTACGTTATAATCAACGTTTTTCTAAAGATCAAGATTATCTGAACTGAGAAACAAGGTTTTTTGACGCTTAAATGTCTTTTTAGCGGGCATTGTTAGTAAAATCGTAACTCATGAAAATTTATTTGAAACTTTGTTGAAAAAAAAGCAAGCTGTGTTCTCAGTTTTGTGTGTGTGATGGAGTGATTGATATATACTCCATTTTGACCAAAATTCAAAAGAACCTTTAACTTTACAAAATCATGATTGGTACGGTTGCGCATTTGAGTACTTTCAATTGATTTTGTGTAATACCTCTGTCTATCAGGATGCGCCATCCCAGATAACTGAAACAAAATGTCTTTGCTAACTTTAAAATAGCACCAGAAAAAAGCAATGGGAGAATTATCACTAGGTACTTATCATCACTTAGAACTAAAACCTACCAAAAACCACATACTTTCTTACGAAAAAACACACAAAAATGTTTAAAATTACCTAATCTAAATTAAATAATCTCCAACTCCCATCCAAATTCGATTAAACCTAACACGTCTACAAAAACGAAGTTTAAGTAGACAACTAATTACCAAAGTTCCGAGAGCTAAACCATTATAAAGTATTGAAAAATGAGCGCTGATATTCGATCTTTGCTTAAGAACAAAGTAATTTTAACTCGGATAGCGTTTGCCCGGGGATTAAAAATAAAAGATGCGAGACTGGTTTTAAACTATAGTTAAGATAAGCCAAGTTTCTGTTGCGGCCACTGAGGCTAGTTTATAGAAAGTTCTATCAAGGTTTTTTTCCTTTGAAAATAACTTTATGTACGAGCTATGAATGTGAAATAAGTAATAGTTTAAGTTGAAAATGGAGTAGACGCTTTGTGTTCTGATATTATAATAAGTTGATGTTTTTTTGCTCACTGAAGTATAAAAGAGCATTTTCATGTTAAAGACAACTTGTTTTTATGTACGAAAAACTCCAATTAATGCTGAAATACCGATTTCCAAGATACCGACAAACAAGACAGTTTGCAGTTCAAACCTAGGGTTCAACTAATATTCTTCATATTACCTGGCGAACTATTTACATGTAGGTATGTTAATTGACTACAGGTCATATTTTAAGTAATTTATGCCACCACAAGTTGCATATAATTGATGTACCTTGTTATGGTATTAGATAAGTTACAACATAGGATAATTTCAGTAAACTTCCAAAAACATTTTAGATCCAATATATTCGCCAAATCGATCGCCATAATCTGAATAGCCTCATAAAACCGATTCAAAGACAACGTGATCGAAACGTAAACCATTACCTTCCAAATACGTACGTTACGTGTTCTTTCAATAACAAAACAAGCGTTGTAACACGTGATAAAGTCGTTTTCACGGAAACAGACAAAGGTGGAACGGCAAAAAAGAATGAAGTCACGAGACACGAATCGCAATCCGTGCTAAGTCTCCCTTTTGCGCGATTCGGGGTTGTTAGCGCGTAAGATCCTTGCAGACTTGCTACTTTAGCCCCAAACAGTGGCGTTTCCTAAAGTAATCAGCGATTTAAGGCGAATTTAACCAATGAAACACGTCGATGAGCAAATCGCATTCAGTTTCGATGGTGAAATCGGAAATCTTAGCAAGGTTCTACATCTTCGCTACGAACAACTTTGACAGCGTAACTGATTGACATCTAAATAGCCAACGATAGAGTAGGTATTGTAGCAAAGCCACTCCTCAAATTCCCCTTTAATTGAGAGGATGCTTATGTTATGCTTGCGCGCGGTAAAGGAGTAGAACTTTCTACCAGCGTGTATGTTTCCGAACGAATACAATCCTGAGCTATTCCCTTCAAAGTTGGAGTAAACAGGCTTCTTCTGGAAAAGCTCGCCACTCTGTCTCTTCTACGTCTCACCTCGACTAGAGTCAAGAACAAACCAATTTCAAAGAAAAGAAAACGCTTATGAAAAGGTATATGTCCAGTAGTGAACCGAGTTTATTAACAAACTGTAAAGTCACCAAAATGAAATACAGCGCAGAGATGTCAGAATGAAGTCGCAATATCGCCGAAGCTAAAAGTAGCATGTCTGCTGCTTCCCTAACAGTAGGGGAACGAAACAAAGACACACACACGTTCAAAGGCACGCGTGTTACAGACGCCGCCTTATTGACTAGTTTTAGTGCAAAGCTTGTGCTTAATTAAGACATCTACGCTTGACACATTTACAAAATTAAGGTTTTGTTGTGAAGGTGACTTTGTGGGGTGGTAAGTTCTTTTGTTCATAAACGTTGTATAGGCACTGAGTGTTTAGAAATAGATTTTATTACGTAGTGCAAAGCGCCTACTACTTTCAAATAGCAAGCAGTTCACACAACGTGTCTTATTGCGTCAACAAACTTTCAGTTTTTATCAATTAATGATTTCGACGGTCCCTACGTACAAACGGACATGTCGAAAATGTCATTTTTTTTTTATTGCACAGTTCGCTTTAGATTTTTAAGACGCACATATCTGTATATTTATTTTTTTCTTATGTTACGTATTTAACGAGATTTACCAATCGTATATGAGGACAAGTATTATATTTACAACGAATAAGTAACGTAGATGCGGACATCTACACATAACGCTTTGTACGGTGTTTTAAATTGCGCGCAAACGCGGTCATGTCTGACATAACGTCATTTACGGCGGGGGTTTCTCAATAGGGCGTGTACATGTCCTTATTGTATGTTTAGATGCTAAGAAGATTGTTAATTAACAATAAAAAATTTCGCTTCGGTGACCTATTTGGGAATTTGTCTTTGCAATTGTACGATGTTTTGACGAATAACTACCGAAAATAAACGTTTGACATAATATGTCATGCATGCCACCGTCCGAGAAAATCGATCCGACACGGTCATTATCTCTAAGTGTTATTGTCTGTCTAATTCAAATTCAATTTCATTTATTTCAATCAATTTCAGATAATACACCAATATCAAAATTCAATTAATGGAGAATATTTGCATAGACACAACCTCGTTTCCAGGATTATCCACCAGCAACTTGCTTTCAAAAGGTTGTACACCTTGAGATATCAGAAGTGCCGTAATATAAGTATGCGCCTGACCCTGTCGGTCGCGGCACTAACGAGCTACCGTGACCCCGGAA
The DNA here is from genome assembly GCA_036375495.1 of Agrotis segetum. Classification (NCBI taxonomy): domain Eukaryota; kingdom Metazoa; phylum Arthropoda; class Insecta; order Lepidoptera; family Noctuidae; genus Agrotis; species Agrotis segetum. The sequence continues at coordinate 1,919,159 of JAQSVV010000192.1, forward strand.
CGCAAAAGGCTTTTGAAGGACACCGTGGATTTTAGTCAGTACAAGTCTGACAGTTCCTTCTGCCCTGCCCTGGGTGGGAGGACTCGTTTGATGATTCTACTATGTTAAAAAAAATGTATTGACCTGACTCAGTTCGCGAAGATGGCAATTTCGTTGTATTGGGATCAACCTGTCATCACTGACAGAACTATTGTTGCCTAAAAGCATGACATTGTGGTGATAGATCGATCGGAACGTCTGTTACGCAATGTTTTGTTGTTTATATATCGTATCCGTGTGACTAGAACCTCGTGAAGGCAGAAAAAGATAAATATTCAAGTATCTTGATCTGGCTCGCGAGGTTGTTGGCATATGGAAAGTGAACAGCAGTCATTGTGCCGATAGTCGTGTCGGCTAATGGCTTAATTGCCTAGAGCCTTGACCAACATCTAAGGAGGCCCTCGCTTGGCCAAGCGTCTGATTCAGAAGGCAGTACTTCTGGACACAGCGCGCATCTTTAGGCAGTTCGTCTCTCAAGAGCCCTGACCACCGGTAACCCGAACCTTATTCCCGGTGCTTGTGGACTACTATCTTTGAGGAGTGACTGAAGACGCGCCACGGCGGCAGCGTCCGCCTGACGCCCGACGCCTTGTGCGGAACGCCCGGAGAACACGGTCGAACATACGGTGGATCTGCCCCGCTTAGGCAGAGACCGCCGTGTCTTCACGAAGCTGATAGGTGGCGGCAACCTCTCGCACCCGGCATTCAACCTGACAATCCCAGCCGCCGCGGGAGACGCCCATGGCAACAGTTATCACAAGGCGATTTCCGGCCACCGTAGACACGGGCGGATGGCGAGTAATGGGTGACTCGCCGTTCGATGATGGGCCATGCCTGGATCAACGGAGCGTCGTGTTCCATGCGCGCCTCAAAGAGCTTTCAGTAATCTGACGGGACCCCCATAGAGGACCATAGCCTGCCGGGGTCGTGGGACTATTTTATGAGGTAACCATGACCCTGGAACGTTAAGGGCCATTGAAAGAACACCGTGGATTTTACTCAGTATAAGTCTGTCAATCCCTTTCGCTCCACCCAGTGGGTGGGAGGACTCATTTGAAGAATATACCACGTTTAAAAAATTGACATGTCTTTATTTACATTGCAAGAACTATAGACACTTCGAATGAATGAAACCGCGTATAAAGCGATATGTCTTCTTCGATGTATATTTTATAACCAACGGTGGTGATTTTAAGATGTTTAACTTATCCGTTTGAAAACTATAACATTGTTCGACGTTTTCATAAAACGTCTTATTTAAATTCTATGTTATAAACTGATTTCTTCTTTCCTACGTATAAAAAGTTATCTAAGACATGTCCGACATTCTTTTATTTTAATATCAGCGTAGAAACAGTCATCTATCAGTTTTTCTAAGAAAATGAAAAAAAAGAAAACATGTATAAATACCATTGTAAAGTTCCTAAAGCTAATAAAACATTATAGAAAAAATAAATTCAAAATTGTACATAGAATTATTTCTAGAGCGATTTGAACATTAAAATCGCTCTCCTGAAAACCTCGGTTTTTGACATGTCCGTTTGTACGTAGGGACCGTCGATTTAAGTATACCGCCTAGTTTTAGTTTTTTGTTCTCCTCTGTAATTCGCACGGAATACAAGCATTACAACGTTGCTGGAATATTTTATTTAAAAACTAAACCTAATAATCCTGAAACATGGCCCTACGACACGGATTATAGAAGAAGATTATACAGTAATCAGCGAAAATAAAAAGAATCACGGATTTATACTGGGATTTCTAAATTGAATATTGGATGAAGCCACTTTGTACGGGGTACAGAGGTCATCACGAAGTTCGACGTGAAAATCAAGGAATATTTGAGATCCCTGGATTGTTGGATACAGTGTTCAGCGTTCATCATCATAATTAGCAACACCCAGTATTCTAAATTAGGTTTGTTTAAGGTAAAACGTTAAGTAAGTTTCAACAATTTTGATAAGGTCAGTACCTACTTCATTAATTTAATTGATTGTTACAACCAGATAATTATTTTCTGCAGTTAACCGATTACATTGTTATAATAATTGAGCAGGAACTAAGGTTATTTTGTCATAAATATACCATTAATTATTTTGTAGTTTCCTTAGCTTGAATTTTTTGTGTAAAAGGTATTAAAAAATCTGAGAGGTAGATGTTAACTTGTACTTTAAATTATTTTTATTCCAGCTGTAAGACGAATTGTAAGCTATTATTGTACTGTTATTTCGTGCGTTATTAATTTGTTATTTCGGTATATTTCAGTTAAGTACCGGTTTCCCAGAATGACTGACAAAGAGGAAAAGGAGTTAACCAAAAGACGGGCAAGTTACAAGGGACGTTTGACTGCGTTTTCAAATTATTTAAACAGTTTGGAGGATTCGTTAAATCCATCACAGGTTAACGAATTGCAACTACGCCTAGGTAAGATGGAAAATTTATTTACTCAATACGACGAGGTTCAATTAAAATTAGAGTGTTTAGTTGATGACGTCAATAGTCAAATATCGGAACGAAACGATTTTGAGTCTTCATATTATAAGTTGTTTTCTGAAGCTCAAAACTTGTTGTCACGAAACGTAAAATTAAACACCGATGAGTTTCCGGGGAGTGATAAAGGTTCATCACGAATTCATAATCATAGGCTCGTTAAATTACCTACCATACAACTGCCAAAATTCAACGGTTCTTTTGAAAATTGGTTGGAGTTTCGAGACACATTCTCTAGTTTGATACACTCTAATGATGAGATGGATGACGTAAACAAGTTCCACTATTTAAGGACCTCTCTCGAGGGTTCAGCTGCTGTGGTTATACAATCCATAGAATTTTCCGCAATCAATTATCCTGTCGCATGGAAAATATTGTGCGAAAGGTTTGACAATAAACGTCTTTTGATTCAGAATCACATATCTGCATTATTTAATATTGAGACAATAAAAAAGGAATCATCTTTCACTTTAAAACGAACCATCGATATTGTTAATAAAAACTTGCGGTCCTTGGATTCATTAGGGGAACCAACTAAATATTGGGACACACTGTTAATTTACATTGTGACAAATAAATTAGATTCAAAAACTTATCGTGAATGGGAAGAATTTAGAGGTAATCTGGACGACGGCAAGTCAATTACATTAAAGGTGTTTCTTGAATTCATTCGAAAACGTGCCGACTTATTGGAAACCTTAGAAATGTCGCAAAATAATACAACTCATCCTAAAACTAATAATAAAATTAAAAGCATGGTTTCTGTTACCAGTACGCCAAGTAGTCAGTCGAATAGCGGTACCAGCTCATCAAAACCGTGTCCCAAATGTCGAGGTGAACATAGTCTCACTAACTGTTCACAATTCTTGGGACTTAGTAATGAGCAGAGGTTAGAATTGTTACCCCAATATAAAATTTGTTTTAATTGCTTCCGTACTGGCCATTATGCTAACCATTGTAAATCCATTGGTTGCAAAGTGTGTAAACGCAAGCATAACACACTTGTTCATGTGGATACTAAAGTTAAATCGACATTAAAACCTTTGACTTCTGTTGTCGACAGCGATGCCACTGGTAAGGATAGTGAGCAGTCGGCCAACAGTAACGTCACATTGTCTGCACGAGTTACGACATTTGTACACAATAAATGTCAAGTTCTTTTAGCCACATCATTATTAAAAATTTATGATAGAAATAACCGGGAATATCTATGTCGCGCTATTCTCGACAGTGGGAGTACATCTTGCCTTATAACAGAAAAATTCTATAATTTATTGAATTTACCAACCATTCAAGTTAATGAGTCACTGATGGGTATTAATAATTCTACCTCACCGATAAGTAAAATGTGTTGTGTCCCAATTAAATCTTTAAATGAAAATTTTTCTACAAACATTTATTGTTTTATTTTACCTTCTATAACTGATGAAGTACCTTGCCGTCAATTAAATCTTAGTAATTTAAATATTCCGAGTGATTTGTGTCTGGCTGATCCGCACTTTTATACCCCTGCTTCAGTCGATTTGATTATAGGTGCAGATGTGTTCTGGGACCTACTGGGTACACAAAGAATTAACCTCGGTATAGGCAAGCCGGTACTATTCGAAACGAGACTTGGTTGGATAGCTTCAGGCCCTATGTTAAATAGTAATCAACTATCTCAATCGTCTCCTATAATTTGCAATTTTGCAAATATTAATAAGAATAATAATAGTTCTCTGAGCACATCGAATACTGATGACATTCAAAACCTTTTAATGCGTTTTTGGCAGCTCGAGGAAGTTGGCCATCAGTCATCAGTTTATTCTCGAGAAGAAAAGACGTGTGAAGAGCACTTTATCACAAATACAACTCGTCTTAAAGACGGCCGTTTTTGTGTGAGAATACCATTAAAGAAATCATGTGATAACTTAGGTGACTCTCTGCAGCGAGCCAAGCATTGTCTCTTCTCTCTAGAGCGCAAGTTTAGAAGTCAACCATCATTTAAAATACGTTACTGTGATTTCATGAAAGAGTATGCTGTTTTAAAACATATGTCTGAGTGTGTACCTAATCCTCAAAGGGTATCATATTTTATTCCTCACCATGGCGTTGTGCGTGAGAGCAGCACAACTACCAAACTAAGGGTAGTGTTCAATGCTAGTAGTCCAACTACCTCAGGGTCATCCTTTAATCATTTACAAATGATAGGACCTACTGTACAAGATGACTTGCTGTCAATTCTTCTCCGATTTAGAAAATATAAATATGTTATTTCAGGAGATGTTGAAAAAATGTACAGGCAAGTCATTGTACACCCTGATGACAGGCATCTGCAGCAGATCTTATGGCGTGAGGATCCCTCAAAGCCTATGGTTGCCTATCAGTTAAATACGGTAACATATGGTACCGCTAGTGCTCCATACCTTGCTACGAGGTGTCTGCGTCAGATAGGCCTTGATTGTACTGACAGCAAAATTGCAACGATAATAAAACACGATTTTTACGTTGATGATTTGCTCTCTGGTGGGGATACAATTGAGGAGGTACTCGACATACGTCGTAAAGTAACGGCTGAATTGGCATCAGCTGGAATGTCGTTACGTAAATGGAAGTCTAATGATTACCATGTAGTGTCTGATAACACAGAACACTCTTCATTCAATTTAAATATTGGCTCCATAGAACCCTGTAAAACTTTAGGTCTCAGTTGGCTGACTGATTCAGATGTGCTGTGTTTTTTAATTAACTCTGATATTTCCAGCCCAATGACAAAACGTGGAATACTTTCTACTATTTCTCAAATTTTTGATCCGCTGGGTCTCTTGGCCCCGTGCATTATCGTTATGAAAATGATAATTCAAAAATTATGGATTATGAAATTGGGTTGGGATGATCAGTTGCCACCTGATCTTTTAAAATTATGGACCGATATAATGCATAGCTTGCCTATTATAAATCAATTACGTATTCCACGTATTGTACTATGTGACCTGTATAAGTACATAGATCTGCACATATTTAGTGATGCGTCACTAATTGCTTATGGTGCATGTTTATATGTTCGAAGCTCACATGATGATAATAATGTACTGGTACGTTTACTTACAGCCAAAAGCAGAGTGGCCCCAATGAAACCAACTACCATACCAAGGCTCGAGCTTTGTGCTGTATTGGTTGGTGTTCGTCTTTATGAAAAAGTGATTGAGTCACTCCGAGCTCAAGTCAGAAGTGTCACCTTTTGGACTGACTCGATGGTAGTGTTGGGCTGGCTTAACATGTTACCAAGCAAATTACAACCCTTTGTGCGCAACCGTGTTGCTGAGGTATTGGATAAGACAGGTGCATGTTCTTGGAGACACGTCCCTACCAATCAAAACCCAGCAGATCACATATCCCGTGGAATCGATGTGAGTCTTTTAAAATCTTTAGAACTGTGGTGGTCAGGCCCAGACTTTTTAAAATATGATTCGTCAATGTGGCCTAATAGTCCAACAGTAATTAGTGAGAAATTACCGGAAGTGCGATCGGAGATTTCTTTACTTGTTACATCGGTGAATCAACCTGTCATAGATTTTCATAGATTTTCAAATTTTTCAAGACTTAAACGTGCGGTGGCCTACTTATTAAGGTTTATAAATATTTGCAAAAGGCAGCCATCTAAATATCAGTACCTTAGTGATGATGAGTTAAAACAATCTTTAAATTTAATTATAAAACTTTCACAAGTTGAATCCTTTCCAGAATATAAAATTCTATTAAATAAACAACAATTGCCTAAGAAGAGTCAATTGATCAAATTAAATATTTTTCTAGATGACAATAATTTATTGCGTGTCGGTGGTCGTCTAGAAAATTCTCAATTTAGTTACGACAAGAAACACCCCTTATTATTACAGTCCACTCATATTGTTACAAAGTTATTATTTGTTTACATGCATAAGAAGCTTATGCACGCAGGACCACAACTTTTATTAGCGTCGATTAAAGAAAATTACTGGCCGATTGGTGGTCTAATTTTAGCAAAGGCAGTTTATCGTAAATGCATGATATGTTGTCGTATTAAAGGGCAGGTAATCTCTCCTCTCATGGGTAATTTACCGCAGCAGCGATTGAATCCCGGGGGATATCCCTTTGAAACAGTTGGTGTCGACTACGCCGGGCCCATTTTATCAGCTAGTAGACAAGGACGTGGATGTCGCCTCACTAAAGTGTACATCGTTCTATTTGTTTGCTTCACCACAAAAGCTGTTCATATAGAGTTGGTAGGTGATTTAACGAGCAACAATTTTTTATCATGTCTTCGTAGATTTGTGTCGCGTAGAGGAAAGCCTAAACACATCTACTCTGATAATGGGACCTCGTTTGTTGGAGCTTATAACGAAATTGGCAAGTTTATTAAGGATAATTGCAATTCGTTATCTGATGATTTGGCGAATGAAGAAATTAATTTCCATTTTGTCCCTCCGTACGCTCCACACTTTGGAGGTCTCTGGGAGGCCGGTATTAAAAGTACTAAGTATCATTTAAAGAGAATACTGGGAAATTGTAATCTTACATATGAGGAACTGAACACTGTGTTAGTCCAAATAGAAGCCCTGCTGAATTCTCGTCCACTCACACCACTCTCATCGGACCCCAATGATTTGCTGCCGCTAACGCCTGGACACTTCATCATAGGACGACCACTCACAGCACTGCCCACTCAAAATTTGGAAGACTGTTCCAAGCATCACTTGACCAGATACCAGAGAATCGAGCAACTCCGACAGCATTTTTGGTCAAGGTGGAGCAAAGAGTATGTGTCGGAGCTACAGCAGCGAGTAAAATGGAGATCCTGCACTACTGCTCTCAAACCGAACGCTCTTGTGCTCATCAAAGATGATCATCTTCCACCTTTGAAATGGCGATTAGGCCGAGTTATGACGGTCTATCCGGGGCAGGATGGCATCAGTCGAGTCGCAGATATCAGGACGGCGTGTGGAGTGGTTCGTCGCGCCTTCAGTAAAATATGTCCATTGCCTCAAGATGAAGAATCTGGTTGAGAGACAGTCTCTCAACGCCTGGGGGCATGTTTAGAAATAGATTTTATTACGTAGTGCAAAGCGCCTACTACTTTCAAATAGCAAGCAGTTCACACAACGTGTCTTATTGCGTCAACAAACTTTCAGTTTTTATCAATTAATGATTTAAGTATACCGCCTAGTTTTAGTTTTTTGTTCTCCTCTGTAATTCGCACGGAATACAAGCATTACAACGTTGCTGGAATATTTTATTTAAAAACTAAACCTAATAATCCTGAAACACTGAGGTTGATTTACTATGCTTATGCGCATAAGGTGAATCCGCTGGGGCGGTAATCAACTCTCTCCAACAAAGAGTAGAATTTAAACTACCATGTGGTCTTAGAATTTGGCCCTAGGATTTTATATTTCGTCTCACAGTTTTGTGAGTGTTGAAGTGTTATTACAAAAAGAAAAGTGTCAATCTGAATTCGAGCCAACACGCTTATTATGCGTAAGATTGGTCCTGTAAGTAATCTACCACCTACACCTAGTATTGTAACGGCTTTAGGCTATACTGTTCTTTATCTAAAGCACTGGTTATATTTGTATTTAAAAGGAGGTTATAAAATTATAATTGTAAGTGTCTACTTAGAAAATTAGAGACCTACAATAAAACTATAACAAAATATGTTGTAGTTAATTAAGTACATAACTTCTCTTTGATTCATAACAATTTTATGTTAACACTTTCATTGTCCGCGCAGCAGACACAATACCTAAACAATAGTCGTGAATCACATGTGATTCATCGGACAGGGAAGTGGTTAAAATAGATTTAACCAAACTTGAATTTTATCAAGCAATAATTTGAACGTTTTAGTGAACAGAATTTGAATGTTTCATTGAATGTAAGAGCGGTGTGAGGACGAGGCACTAACGAGGCGGGAGGCAGGACTACTGCGCTTGAAGTAACCTCTTGATTTCCTCATCCTCGGAGCTAGGTAGGCGACATGTAGCAGCATTATGTTTTGCACGTAGTTTGCCGTGCAAACAAATGCTGTTACATGTCGCCTATCGAGCTATCTTTGTTTCCTTTTTTGAACATTTTGGGAATGAAAAAAGCCACGCGGTCTTCATTTGTTTATAAAAAAATTGTGTTTGATTATGGATAGATTACTCGCAGTATTTGATTGCAAATATCTGAGAAAACCCGACAAACGCCCCCGCCGAATTTTGCGCCTATTTTAACGGACGATTTTTTTTTTTATTTTTTTTTTTAGCGTGGTAAAATCATCAAATGAGTCCTCCAACCCCGGGCAGGGCGGGAGGGACTGTCAGACTTCTACTGACTAAAATCCACGGTGTCCTTCATAGCTTGTTACGTTCCGGGGTCACGGTAAGGGAATAATCCCGCTACCCTCTGCTCTGGCCCTCTGAGAGGGGGGCCCCGTCATTATGCTGACGCTCTTTGAGGCGCGCGTGGGACACAACGCGCCGTCGACCCGGGCATGGTCCTTGGTCGGGCAGCGAGTTGCCCTTTACTCGCTGCCCGCATGCCCGCGCCTACGGTGGCCGGAGATCGTCGCGCGACGTCCGTCGCCGTGGGCGTCCTACACCGCGGTTGGGGCGGAGGGAGGACTCTGTCCTCTCTCGCTCGCGGCGCGCCTCCTCCTTCGCGAGCATTACTGCTTCGCAGAAGGAGGCGACCGCTTCCCACTCCGTCTCGCCCCGCAGCATGGCCGAAACCAATGCCGGGCGCGAGAGGTCTCCGCCTAATTTTAACGGACGACATAGCGCAATTTTCAAATGGCGCATCAAATCAATCGTTTTGATAGTAGGTAATCCAATAAAATTCTTGTCTTTAAAAAGCTTACCTACCCCTAGTAGGTACTATAAATATACCACTGAAGACCTAGAAATGAGAATTATTCACTGTAATATCTTACCTTTTCTCATCTCAGGACGAAGATAATCTTGACTGCAAGCAATGGATTGAAAATCACACTATCACACATAGCGACACCATCACACACAAAAACATTACACTTAAACACTACATGAATGTTAGAATCACTAATAACACCAGAACATTACTACATTATTTCTGTTATTTAATTTATTGCACTTCAAACACAACACACCGTAAAAGTATAGAATTGCAATTTAAAAAAGGGATAATTCAACCTTTCAAGAAAATGGCGCGCACAAGACTGAATGTCAAACATGTTCCGCATTATTGTTTGAATTTCGAATTTGGAACAACATTCCTATTTTTTTTTTGTGTGTGATTTTATCACCTGGTACTAACAACAGTCCAAGGAGGCTGCTTAGTATGAAAATAAAATAGTCGAATATTTTTCGAAATTGTTACAGAACAATGGAACACGATTGTCAGTTTTTACGTATTTTTAATGTATTTGTTTAAGGTATTTTAATACACACTTCAAAACAGTTTGTATTCACTAGGTTAAAAAATCTTTTTTTTTTGAACTGGTTATTGTTTTACATTTTTTTTTAATAAAAAATCTAAAATTAAGAAAACAATAATGTAATCCGCCGTAACAAAAAAAAAACGATTTTTCAAAGAGATCGGATTGCATTCTTTATTATTTTGAGCTGTGTGTTTTATTTAGGGCTGCGTTTAAATCCTTTATCCAGTTTAATTTTATACTGACTAAATGTCAAACAGCCCGTTTAAGTACACCGAAAGGTGAAAATTTATACCAATTAAAATTAAATCTGCCCCGTTTACGGTCGTCCGCTGGTCTATGTTTTTGCTGAAAGGAATAAATTTTTGCGACCTTTTTACCACGCAAAATTTTATCCTGCTGTCAGATTGACATTAAGTTTTGTTGTTTTGCTAGATTCTCGCCATAAAAACGAATATTATTTTTATTTTAGAGAGTAAATATTATTTTTTTGTGGATTATGGATTTATATTAAACCGGCAAATTGATTATTTGTTCAATAAACTAAGCTGTCAATTGAATTTGACAACTAACATTGACAGAAACTTATGACTCCGTTCAGCGAAACCTCGCTAGTTTAATTTTTTTCCGGCGACATATCGCCGGAAGATTTAAACGCACCCCGGGGGTATAGCCCTCTTCCACAGATAAAACATAATTTACTAGATAACATTCATAACATTGCAGGTGCAGTGTAAAATAATATGTCATACTTTTTCATATACCATAAATTATTATCATGGATACTAGTCCTTTGGTCGGATACATAATTAGAAAATACTTTTATGCTGAATCAGTACTGCAGCATAATGAATGATTCAACCAATAAAAGTCTCAAAAATGTTACCAACTGAATAAATAATAACGAATTAATATTTTATTTTTATTTGCCAAACCCGAAACTTTTACTTTGCTATCATAATTGCAGTTTCAAGTTGCTCCGCCTGATTTTCAGAACGCTGAAATAGGCAATTAGTGACCGTGAGGATTTTCAAGTTAAGCTTAAGGATTATTTTGTTGCGTTGTAGGCAAAAAGTTTGAATATTCGAATTGAAAGTTTTATTTTACAGACGTCGCAGGTTTATTTGAAATAAAAAAAACATTTGAAATTGACACCAAGCACCCATCTACTAATGCAAATTATTTCTACGCTTGCAATAATTCGAGATGTATCTACGCAGGATTTTTATTTACTACATTTTCAACCTTATCACAATTACAGATTGGGGCAGGTTGACCTGCTTGCGTCTGTACTTCAACATTCCATTCGCTTAACTAATAGAAATAACTAGGAAAATAATAACTTTAAACATGATGATAAACCAAGCTAGGTATTTACTAAAAATTTATCTGTAGTGAAATTTGAAAATGGAATTCGTATATTTTAAAAATAATTTTTTTTATTTCGGAATTTCGAATTCTGTATAGGATTGAGGTTGAGCATAAAGTTGAAGTTGCATCTATAATAATCGGCACTTTCACCGCCATCTTGGTTTGACAATTCACAGAAAATCCCAGATAATGTTGTTCAAGCGCCAGTAGTTCGTACTGGAGCAAGTCGAAAAGAATGAAATTCATCTTACGATGCCAGATGCACTATACCGCAGCACAAAATCGATCACAATCTCAGTAATACCAGCCACTCTGGAGAATCATCAACATTTAATCCGTCCACATGCGTCTGGCGACTTAACCGATTCAATAGTCAGTCAAGCATCCTTCGCCCGACGGACCGATATGCAATTTCACACACCGATACTCCCTGATATTGCTAACTGTACGTTCTTAGTAACACGTATGACAAAAATTTCTGGCAGATGGACGGCCATGATTCGAATGCGTAGCAAATATCGCGCATCGATGAGCATGTCAGCGATGCTTTGTCTGTTTGGTAGGCTTTCATTTGAGATATGGTACGTTACATGATGGAAGTTATACTAAACAAAATTTTTAACAGTAAAGTTACAAAATGGAAGCCTACAAATATGTTATAAGATAATCGAAAAAATCGTATAGATTTCTCAAAAAAAATAAACGAGAGTTTCGACAGCCTTGCGTAATGAAAACGTGTAAGTGTAGACACATCTCTAAAATATTTTTATAACTTCGGCCACCGACCACAAAGTAATAAAAGTATTTATGACACACGTCGTAAATCCAAAACATACCATCAGTTTAACATCCTAAAGATCCTAAAAGAAAATATCCATAAATCCTAAAAATATCACTAGTAATCCTTAAAACGAACATAACAGACTAATCTACGACTACTTCGGGAAGCACTAATCGAATTACTCGACGGAACTAAATCAAAATACAGTCGACGTCAGAATAATTCAGTGCTTAGCTCCGAATCCAGTGTAACAGCGGCGCCGTGAAAATACGGGCAGGTGCATCCACCAAATTACGTGGCTTTAAACTTAATAGCTGTACGTATATGTCACTTGACGTAAGACCTCAGCGCTATGTGTCGACGTTCGCACCAAGTGGAATTTGAAATTACGCCGCAATGGCAATGGGTTCGCCTTCGTTTTAATCTGGCTGTGGGGGCGTAGGTACAAACCTCCTTGTTTACAAACCCCCTTGCTATGGAACATATAAAATCGTGTAATTAATCAACTATGTGAGGGTTTCGAAACTTAGTTCGAGAGTTGAAGTCATATTCGCGATGTTATGACTTGTGCGATTTAATATTGATCTTCAAAGTTATTAAGTTGCGTAGTTTGATTTGTACAATGAGTCTAAATAATTTGAACGTTGAATAAATTCATTAGTTATAATCCTTTGAAGCTACATCGAAGTAAACGCTCAATTTTCATTGTTCTCAACTTAAGATAAGCCAATCTTCTTGAAAGAAATTTCTAAGTATATAAGTACTAAGTACTTATTTTAAAAATTGAACTATTAATTTTAACAAGATTCTTGAAAGAAATGCCTACGCACAATACCTACACATTTATTTTCATAAATACTTCACTGACATTGAAAGATCTGTGCACGTACTTCTGAAAACAAAACAAAATTCAATTTGAGTCGCGTTTAAACGTAAGTAATACATTGTTCGGAGGGTTCGGCTACAAGTGACGGGATAGTGAATATTCCCGGCAAGTTTCATGTAGCCGACCCCTCGCGACATATTGATATTACCTCACCGCTCGGAATTCGCAATTGCACAAACGTGTAGCGAAGCGTACCGTACGCCAGAATGACAATTGTTCAAGACCGTCCGAAGCGACAGCTCAAACACAATAAACTACGTGAAATTCACCTATTTGAGAAACTATTCAAATGTTTCTGCTCGGGACAAAACGTACGGAATGCTGTGCTTGGAATATTTCGACTAATTGCCGCCGAGCGCTCGCGTTGTAGTCTTCATAAAAGCTTACCTGTGTTTCTGGCTCTACGATTTAAAATAAATGTTGAGAACTAAAGGTTTTGGTATGTTGGTCTTTACTGAACTTAAAAATTAATTACTGTTCTAGTGTGTTTCGTTGTTTAGATTATAGAAATTCAAAATGTAGATTGTGGTTTATTTCTGCGCCAAATAGGAAAGGAGGTGTTAATTTTTCGGCCCAACCATGTACCGAGGTACAAATTATTATTAAAATCCCTTCCAAATTAGTATTTTTAGCAGTATTTAAAATCCTTCAATACTAGATAGAAAAAGAAATAAAAGTATATGAAAAAACACTACTTCGCAACGGAACTGCGTTCAAAGAAACGTTTATGACAGCTTCAATCTGTTTCATCTGTCAAAATCACGTCAAAATATGACATCGATGTTTCATTATTTGACAGCTTTTTGACAGTAATGAATATCAACAACAATAGAAAAAAACTATCGAACTAGGTCGGGAACCCTGGCTTTTGGCCGGCAGATAACCAAACGCAAAAAATAATACGAAATGTGAAATAAATGCATTTTTTAAAGTTCTTATTCCCATGATTATTCACAAAATATGTGTACTAGTAAATTATAACTTATTTGAAATACATAAATAAATTCTGTAACGTACATTTTTGGGTTTTCACACGTTTATAAATCGACACCCCCTAAGTACAACTAAGTAACTGCAAAAAGCAAATTTTACAGGAGAGCGATTTAAAGATTTCAATTTTTTTAAATCGCCATATCTAAGCCCCTATATGGAATTGAAGTATAATATTTGGTGAGCGGGTTTAAAATTAAGTGAAATTTATAATTAAGAGTATATTTTGTTTCTAAACCTTCAAGTTTTTGTTTTATCACACATGCATACTTATACTTCATTGTAAAAAACAAACGAAATATCCTAACTGGCACATACACATTTCTTCATTGGAATATTCAGGCACTTTGTTGCTTTAACTGCCAGATACGTTCTTATATTTGGTAAAGTCAATTGAAATAATCCTGTGTAACTGAATTCCAAACTTGTAAAAATCATCATGTGTTTTGGTATTTTGAAATAAAAGCAGTGGTTATATATTTTGAATTATCTAATGTTTATTTTCAAAACACAAAAATATAAATTATAAACGTTTCACGTATCATAAAGTAACGTATATTGTTATTCTCTTCATTATCACTTTTTTACATATTGTTTTACAGTTTTAAATTATTTTTTTTAAGAAAATATGTAACAACATTTAAAAATTTTAAAAATAGTGGCCGACCAGCATAGGGAGCAGGGTCCAAGGTGCCGGTGGTTATATTACTGCTATAGAGGGAGGAACTTCCTCACAATGCGCCTCGTGTCCAAGAGAACTGCTTTCTGCATCAGGACCTTGAGCCAGCTGCACAATGACAGCCTCTTAAGGTGTTCGCAATTAATCCATTGACCGCAACGACTATCGGTACAATGACTGCTGGGTTCATGTCCCAAATGTCGACAATCTCGTGTGCCTAATCAAGATACTTGATTTTCTTATCATTTTCAGCTTTTACGAGATTCTCGCCATGAGGGATAGTTATATCAACAATCATTGCACGGCGCTTTCGGCGATCTACCACTACTATATCAGGCAGTCCTGTCAGTGATGATAGATTGATCCCAATGCAATATGGCATGACCGTTTTCAAGAACTGGTTATATTGTGTCTCTGCAAGTACTCGCTGTTAGCAAGACGACGAACAATGTGTCTGGTCGACTCACTGGTTCGGTAGCATGCCCGACAAATATCAACCGTACCGTCCTTGACAATATTTCCGGTAATTGTCGTCATGATAACTTCATCCATAATCGCACAGTTAAAACTTTAGGTTTCCCCAAAGAGGTGACTAAAACTTAGCCAGGCTATAGACGTAAAAAGGTCTACATCAGGCCCGTGACGGGCCCGCTAAAACCGTCTGTGTAGCTCCTTGCTCTGCCATACCTCCCTGGGATCATTAGTATCCAATATCATAGGTTTGCGCTACTTCCCGTTAGCTAAAGAGAGCGGCGTAACGTCTTTATCCACAGAGACTTCAAGGAAGTATTATTCCCCGAGACTGCGTACCTCGCAGTTGTGCAAGGTCTTAGCATTGAGGAAGCCAATGCCTTCACACACTTCCGCGGTATGTACAGTCTCATCACAGATGACCGTGGGTGATTCCGTATGTATCACCCACGCAGTCACCCACTTGCAGTCAGCAGTGTGCGGACTTTTCTATACAGGGCGTCATGTTCTGTCTGAGTCCATTTGAGTATGCCAAAGCGGGCTCAAACGGACACCCTATAATGTTTCTCGCTCAATCCTAATCGGTTCATCGTTCCCAAGAATCTGCCGATATCCTGGATAGAGATGTTCCTTCTCGTCTTCTCCATTGTCGCATACAGGACAACAAGAAGGTGCGAAGTGTTGCATTTATTAATATAAATCCAGCACACTCACGAGCCACGCATGTGGCACAGAGTCATAGGCCTTCTTATAATCCATCGTTCACGTTGGCTAATCCCTCCGGGATCGACGAACCTGTTGGCTTACGGCCATGTCAATAAGGAGCAGCTCTTTAGTATCGCGGGAAAAATTCCTACATCCATTCTGAGTGGCAGACATAACTTAATTGCTATTCATATGATATGATGCAGTTTTTGCTCTCAGAATGGATGTTAGAACTTTATAGACCGTCGGTAAACAAGTAATTGTTCTGTAGGTTTTTGGGTCCGTGGTACTACCTGATTTATAGAGCAGGTGGGTAACTCCTGTGGTAAAAAACATTGGTAGCGACCATGTCTCTAAAGATGACTGAAACTGTGAAGCTAAGCTAGTGTGCAACCTTTGTAGCCATTTTAACCAGAAATTATGCAGTCTGTCCGGCCCTGGAATCAAACCACAATAAAACATTAAATTTTCTACGATAATCAACATCATTTCATATAAGGAAAACTATGTAAGTATACAGATAGACAACAATAATCAAGTTAAAATCCAATGTAAAACAATGTATGTGTTAGTTAGCTGATTTTAATTTAAATACATTTCTTAGAATAAGTATGTAAGTGCCTAGATAAATGTTTAAATCCACCTAATTTCCGGCGTAAAAACGTGTAACTGCGTAGTTACATACTTAAGTATCGGGAATTAATAAAATGCAGTAATATCGTCATGACGATAGATTTTCATTCTAAGACGTGTTCAAATATTTACAGTATAGGTAGAAATTTCAATTTATGAGTGCACTTAAAATATATAATTTAATAATTATAAAATATTTACATAAAATTACTTACCTTGCCTTGATGGCGAGATTATCAGGTCTGATGTTGCGCTTAATATTTAGTCCACAGCATTTTTTGGTCTTTAAATTGCTTCTTCCCCTACTGTAGTTTAAAATTTATAACGTTCACTCGACTTGGTATTAAACAACGCAACACTCTTGCGCACAACTCGCTGCCCGCCGAATAACTAAGTGACAGGCAGTTACCCACACCGCGCGCTCTTTTCCTCCCACGTAGAAGTATGTAACTGGAACTTAAATGGTTGTACGCTGGGCTTATTTGTCAGATTATGCAGATACACAATTATACGTTTGAGAAAAAACTATGTTCCGTTGATAGAAAAAATCTAAAAAAAATATATGTGGTAAAGTTATGTATATAGATGCCAAAAATGCAATAAAAACCATTTCGTGTATGTGGCAGATACATACGTCTACTTAGCGGGTGTCGAAATGAAGTAACGAAACGCATAATGTCGGAGACGTATGACATTGCTAGATTGAAAATCAATTCTTGGGTTGCAAGTTTTAACATTTTGGATCGACAATTTCATATGGTACAAATGCCCAAATAAATACAACATATTTTTTTTCAAAATCTACGATTTTTTTCCTATAATTTCGTATTTTTGTCCTTGAGGTACACGGTTTGACCTTAAATGTAGGGAACAAATTAACACCTCCTTTAGTATAATGCCAGATATTTCACCAATAATATCAGAAAGGTTAACATAATAGATTCTTGCAAAAAAAACTATTTACCTCAAACGAATATAGAACAATAGTCCCCATTAAAAAAATAACACGTAATAAGTGGCAATGGGCAGGCCATATTGCTCGCAGAGCAGATGGCCGATGGGGTCGAAAAGTGCTAGAGTGGAGACCACGGACTAGCATGCGCAACGTAAGACGTCCGCTGAGATGAAGATGATGTTGAAACATAAATTCAAAATAATTACAACAAATCTCTTATTAGGTCTTAAAAAGCTTTATTAGCACGCTTCAGAGAATGGGTTCAAGGAATCACAGATGAACGCTGTAGGTCGGTGAAGTTACTTTGTAAAGGACAAAATGAGTTCTTTGTGTACACAAAATAGCATGATTGCTATCAAACAACATCCTTGGTTCGTTTTTTGAGAGTTCACCAAGTGGAAACAAAGCAGTAAATCAACAACAGTTGGTAAAAGGCTCGTAGTAAGAATTTTCTTCACAAAGGAAGTAAATAAAAACCGGCCAAGTGCGTGTCGGGCCACGCACAGTGTAGGGTTCCGTAGTTGCCCATCAAAATACTTATGCGAACTAACTAAACTGATTCGCTGAATTTAATTTTAAAAGAAGAATTTTCAAAATCGGTAAAGGAGTCTGAGAAATCGGGGATAATACATAAAAAAAAGATTACGACGAATTTAGAACCTCCTCCTTTTTTTGAAGTTAGTAAAAAATAGTTGACGATTAAAACCTGCGTATCCCCAAAAAACGTACCTATAAAAGCTGTAAAAATAAAGTTGACAAACTTACATTTGCAGTTGTCTCCGATACATTTTGTTTAAGAAAATATGATATCAAGTACATTTTATAAGTTGGTCGACTATTACTCGTAAAGTTGTAAAGTCTACTTAGTCATGATAATTTTCTTTAAAATTTCGTTATATACACTACTATTGTGAATTTTTTCACACCCCCAAACATAACCGTTTAGCTGGTAGAGGGGGGGGACACTCGAGTCGAGCAAAATTTAGCACTATAAAGCTTAATATTTCACAAACGAATTTTTTTATAAAAAAATTGTTAATGAAAACTCACATTATTTTAAAAGACCTATTTAATGATACCCCACACTAAGGGGTAGCGAGAAACAAAAAAAAAACATTCCCACTTTACGTGTACAGGAGGTACCCTAAAAAAAATATTTTTCGAGATTTTATTTTACCACTTTTTTGGCACAACAAATCCGTATATTTACACCAAATTACAGCTCTCTAGTACTGTGCGTCTCTGAGCTAAACTGCGGACAGACGGACGGACGGACGGACGGACATGGCGAAACTATAAGGGTTCCTTGTTGACTACGGAACCCTAAAAATTAAATGTGTAATTTTTCATTCTTTGAACCTTTTACCGGGAGGAATTCTAAGCACAATAATGAGGAGAAACAATTTGAGGACTTTGACCACGATGTTTTATCTCGTTTGTGTTATTCGAATTCATGAAATAATGTGAGGCAAACAGACAACTTAGTAACAATTGTTTTACCTTTATATAATGTTTTTGTTTGTTTTGTTTAATTTGCTTAGCATACAAGTATCTAAGTTATAAAATGTGCTTGTATTACCATACAGTGACACTAAAAAGTTTGTTGGTCCATCCACCATCAGTGCATTATTGTTTCTCCTTCTGTATTCTGTCATCTAAGTCAATTTTGATCATTTTAAATAAAACGAAAGTACCATACAATGACCGAAATTAGAACATTATGAAAGATGTTAACAATTCAGTAATACTAAACATCGTGAAACGTTATTACAACAACAAAATAAATAAATGTCTAAATTGTCATTGCTTACAATAGAAGCAGTCTGTATTAATTTGGAGTTGACATTCTGTTGTGTTTAGATATCAGCATCCGATCCGTATTGGGGAGTGAACAATACCGCGACTTTTCGCGTAAATTTTACGAATATTGTTTCTTTTGTACATTGACAGAGTGCGACAGACAAAAGCAAATGATCCCACCCCACCCCATATTTTTTCGGTATCGTAAACTTTTATGTCTTATTCCGTTCCAACATCGCATATAATTGTAATATTTAGAGAAATCGTTTTCGCACAATAGAAAACACGTTATTTCGGAGACGGTATTTATTTAACCTTTAACGGAGCCGAGGAGAGTCAAACAAACGATATTCAAACACGCGAAACACAGGTATGAATAATTCCAAGTGTGTACCTGGGACACATAAATCTTTACAGATAGTAGCAGCACAGCCAATCTGATGAGTCGCGCGCCGCACCCCTGTCGGTCGACCGCACGGGTAATGAGCTTGTTTGTCTCAGTTAACGTTTCCTAGCACGTTCTGCGCTCCTGGTACAACGCTCTTTGTGTCACTAGCTTCCTGTCTCTTGTCTCCCTGCTTGGAATAAGGATAATATTGTTTTAGAATAACAAGAAGTTGTCTTCTGGCAGATGCAGCGCTAAATTAAATCCTCAACACTTTTATTTACTGTTCAGTGGACGTGGTCACCATTACGGCCACTTTGCGCCACTTAAACATGTGGTCTGTGGAATAAATGAATGAAATAGGTTTCGTCGCTCTCCCCAGAAGGTTAATATAGAAAGATTGGTTTCATGAATGAAAAGGCAGATTAATCACAGATTAGATGTTTCTGACTAAGTTCTATAATAAAGACTCATCGTTCTTAGAAAACGACAACCCAGCTTTATTACACTAATTTTTTTAAGTGACACTAAACATTTACATCTTAAAAATTACACTCAGTAAAGAATGAAGCTTATGGATAACTTGAAGTAGCTAAAACGCTTTCCTTATTCCTTTCCTCTTTTTAATAAAGATAGGAGAAAAAAGAAAAACATGCTGACAAGAAAAATAAAACTGTTCGTTTATCCTGATTTTCATCGTGTAACAATTCCGTATTATATCTCAAAATCCTCGGAAACGACGGCCCAATTGTACATGTAAATATCGAAAAACAGTAAATAAAGAATGTCATAAAATCCTTCATGCAGTTCAACCTCCTTCGTCAGCGCTATACGAAATAATATTCTGATTAATCTCTTTTGAAAATGGAAAACGGATTACAGATTTCTGCGGCACGCCATTAAATCCTCCTCTCTCACTTAACGCTTTTATCCTCATACGTTCTGGGAGAAGTGCTAATGCAGTATTTTCATTTGACGTTCGGAATCTGTCGGAATCTTTCGGACATTCGGAACACGCTTGGTGACTAGGGATTGGAGATAAACGTAAAACATCAGTCGGAAAATGGCTTAGCTTGTTGTATCCTGAATTCCCTTTCGGTGCATTCGTTAGTTGGGATCAAAATTTGAATGTTTGCTAAATGTTCTTTACGAAAGCCGATCAGCTGGAAACAGATTTAGGCCACCGTGGCAAGTCTAGATATAGTATAATGGATTAAACTGAGTTCTGTGGCTAAATAGTCTGGGTTGTTATAATATTTCTTCACTTTATCATTAAGACTTGCATCAGAAATCTCTGGATGCATTTAGTATGAAACTGTTTAATTTGAAACAATATTTTCCTTTTAGAAGGATGTTTTTGATTGGATTAATAAAACAAGTATCATAACAACTAGGTATGTTTATAACCAACCTTTTCACGCTCAAACCACTGTTGTACAGATCATCATGAAATGCAGAATATACGTTGGGTGTACATTGGGTACTTAATAACTACAATACTATAATAAAATAGATGGCGCCACATGATAAGAATTGGTTGTCAAATTCTGAATTAACGTAAGCAAAGTCACTGTTTTTTTTAAGTTGCCATACAATAGGAGTTTCTCCTAGTCCTACAAATATTTTTTTTACAACTTCCAAACATCCAGACACGGCGCCAACAATATTGTTGGTATGTCTAGAACGTTTATTGTTTGCCTTAAAAAATAATACCTAACGCTACAGTCCATCATCACAGTAGATGGTTACCGCTTCCATTGACAGCAGTCATTGTATTGCTATGCTAATGCCTTTGAATTAGTGCTGGCTCACTCCGAGGATTAATCACTAATCAATAGACATGCCTTTAGGAAATCAATTTAATTACAACAGAGGCATTCTCTAAGATAATGTTGCTGCACTATTAGAAGTCCTTTGTGACGCTTCAACCGGCATGTGTATAATGATAATTATGGCTTCTTGATGATAATGTGACAAACATCAATCTCAATCAAATCCAATGCAAACACAAGTTTCGTGTTCGTATTTTTTTATAATTAAGGACTGTGTACTACCACAGATACTACCGTATTACTGAAATGATACACGACGCGTCGTCGACTTGGGCCTGGCCCTTGATCGGACGGCGAGGTACCGTTTACTAGCCGTCCGCAAGCCCGCGACTTGGGTGGCCGAAAATCGATGAATCTCAGATTATGGGTACTGATACACAGTTTCCACTTCAGTACCCATAGCACGAATTTTCAGTACCTATTTAAGACGTAAAGTAAACTGGAACTTTGACAATTTTTGAGGAAAAAATTAGTTCCTGCTTCGCACACCAGAGGCGTTTGTTCCATTTTTCCATACAAGAAACGCTGTAAATACTGTAAAGTAAAAGAGTGAAAATTCGTGCTAAGGATACTGAGCTCATTTGCTCTATGTACAACATACTATCGACCACACTTACAACGTACTCAACACTTTATTTTAAGACCTTTGTGTATTTTCCTACAATAATGAAAACAAAGCCAGCTCAAACTTTCCTCTTTTTTATTCATAGAAAATTTGTGGAAAAGGTCAAGTAAATTAAAATGTAATTCTAAATTAAGAAACGTTCCCTATTGGCCACTTTGACTAATAAAAGAGGAAGTAGATTTTCCAGGAAATAAGAAGAAAACGAAAGCTGTGTTGTATTTTATCGTGATTATACTTTAACAACACATTAAGAAGATACGAAAGGAAAGATAAGGCATTAAAAAAGAAACGTTCTCTAGGACTATATAAAAATTACATGACATACCATGTTCAATTTAAACTACAAATGAGAGCAAACCGTCCCGAGTAAGGAATTATGGAAATTTCTTAAAATTACAATATTCCAAAGCGAAAAACTTATTACATAAAACCGAAATTGTCTCTTTCGAAGTCACCCAAAGTTCTTTGTGAGGCATGACTCCGGCAATATTTTATACGTTTCCAATTTCGTCAGGATCCAGCCATATTGATTGTGAGGAGTTTGTAACTCGAGAGGGAATTGCCCACGCATTTATATGTTGCCAAAGATTCGCACATATTCTTCATAAATTAAATGATATTATATCTTCTAACTCACGCACGTTCGGAAGAGGAAAGTTGCCTCGGTTCTGCTTTAGGGCTCTCTAGTTGGAGTTTGATTGGAAAAAAAAGATTGAGTTTTGCTAAAAGCACCCTGTGCCTGTATTGAATGTTAAGATAAACCACAGTTTTTAAATTAGAAATTTTCGGGATTTCATATGGGAGATTTTATGTATCGTTTGATATTGTCTTTATACAACACTATAATACATTTTATTTAGTCAGACATTTTAACCTTTTTACTTTACCGCCTATAACGATAATTAAGACCGCTATCGTTATTATAGAATAAGCAATATTATAAGACAGATGCGTAACAAATTTGGTGTACAATAACTACATTCTAAATACTCGTACCTAAGGTGTTTAGTTAGAAGTTCGCTAGCCGATCTAAGGCTGTATACAGAAAGAAAGCTGGAAACTTATAAGCGCTTACCGGGCCGTTTGACAACGCTGGTAACCCACGATGGAAAATTTAAGAACGCGCGCCGATAAGCACTGAACGGCAAGCTTCAACACGCGCTGGTCAGCACTGGGCGCTGCCATTTAAAATGAATAAGAACGTACCAGCGCTGTCAAGCGGTAAGCGCTTATAAGTTTCCAGCTTTCTTTCTGTATACAGCCTCATATAGGTTTCCTAAGACACCTAAGATCTATCAGTGGTTTTAGGATACCTACTTTCAAAACCGCTCTTGGTTGCAAGTTCCAAATGGTCAACAAACTACTGGGAAACCCCTCCACGGAAACTGAGAAAAAGACAACACTGTTAAATTACACCGCGCAAGTTCACCATCAATACGTTCTAGAACAACGCGGCGAGAACTTGAGTCTCGCTCAAAGTTCTCGAATACCTACAGAAGTTAATCGGAGCAAGTTTGATGTGAAAACTATGTTAATCAGCCAGCCAACTTTGATTGCTGACAGATCTGACAACTTCTGTCGTCGATATTCCGGGTGAATTGTTCATTTTCACAACCTTAGCATTTGATTAAAGCTCGCGAATTCCATATTGGTCGTTTAGTTATTGGACTTGTGAGTGTGTGCGTGTCTCGTACGTGCTGAGGGTTGTCAAAAGGATTTAAGTTATTTTGATTAAGAATTTAATCTGGCTATGACATTTTTATGCTTACATTAATAAAGTTACAGTACTATATGATGATAGGTTTTTTGTAGTTTATAGCTAAATACCAGAATATCCGTAGTATCCCATAGAATTAACAGTATTGTGAAAAGCTGTTTTGCTGTATTAACGGTGGTGTATAATAAAATGCATTCCATTCTCTTTAAATAAAAAGGTTTATAATTTATTTGTTGTCTGAGTTATAATTGTCTATTAAGTCCTAAAGATATTAACAATCATCGTTTCACATGCCTATGTTCATAATTATATGCATAAATTAACCTTATTCATCATCTCAGCCGTAGGACGTCCACTGCTGAACATAGGCCTCCCCTTTTGATTTCCACATATACCGGTTGGAAGTGACCTGCATCCAGTGTCTTCCGGCGACCTTTATAAGGTCGTCTGTCCACCTTGCTGGTGGACGTCCTACGCTGCGTTTGCTAGTCCGTGGTCTCCAATTATCTGGTCTGGAATTAACCATATTATGTTATTATTATTTCCAATAACGTTTAATTATTTAACAATTAGTAACTATTTAGGTTCGTTTAGTCACTGTAGTAGATTTGGTGTCATTTATTTATACACATGAAATGGGCTAGTCAGCACAGGGAGCACAGTAACATAGCCGGACAGGTTTCGTACTCGAAGGACGTCACTCACGGAGCGCCTGAGGGAGGACATCGCAGGCAACTAGACGATGACTGGACGGTTTAGATTTGTATTTCCAGGATAAATGGGGTGAGCAGAATAGATAAGTTGAGTTTCTATTCTCATACAAATCTGAGGCCCTAAATCAAATCCAGTGCGGAACCTAAACCTTTTTTGAATAGTTTTGACGCAAAATTCAAAATTTATTAAAATGGTAAAGAATTTAAAAACCAAATTCTAAAAATGACAATGTCTCTAAAAACCTGATTTTAGAAATTGTCAAAATATTAATAGTAATAAATAGAAAATGTTACTGTAAGATTTTTTCGCATGACATAAAATAAATAAGGAAGTTGAATCGAAAATTGGAATTCATTTTTGATCATTTGCAATTACGGGCTGCAATGGTCTGGTTACCAGTTCGCCATGGTGTGTTAAACCTCAGTCAATTTACGTTATCACGTAGATATCTTAGCAAGATTTAAGTATTGTACATGTACGTTCTAAAAATGTCGTTCCTTAAACCCAGTTTCAAAATACAAAGTGCATGTGGCATGTCCCACTTATCGGCATCACCTTCATAATACCGTTCTTCCACATAGTGAGTGCGGGCACATGTTATTATGACCTAAAATTGAATTTTCAGCTCGCTCGTCGTTTTCACAGCACCTCTGTATAAACGAGCTTTACTGAAATAATTCGTAGTAAGCTCTGAGTATAGTGTTACAAAAGAGTTCTAAGGTGTCACGGGATTCTCTACCGTGGCCCTGGAACGCATGTTAAGAAACAGGATGGTTATATGAATTAAGGTCGATCTTATACGGACTGCCTGAAGCCGGTAATATCGCCGGGACGACCTCTTGACCGCTACTAAGAAATTCCTAATGAAAAATCACAATGAAAGGGTCATCTTTCAATGTGATTTTTCATTAAAGAAATCGTTGAAAATGATGTCTTATTCTGAAACAACAAAACAAAATATACAACGTGTAACGCCAATATCGCAATACCTCTCGTGGTGTAACTCACCCCATGTTACTGAACTATTATTGTTGTTGTAAGACTATTGGATTTTCCCCAAAAAATATTTGGTTTTTCATGCAAAATGAGAAATTAGTCAGGCACATCTGTATGAAAAACCAATTTTTTTTTTGTGAATTTCCAAAAGTCTTAGAACAATAATTGTTCAGTAACATGGGCTGAGTTACCCCACGAGAGGTTTTGCGCTATTAGCGATACACGTTGTATATGAATACCGATTGAATGTAACATTCCTATCAAAAGAACTTACCTTACCGCGTAAGAGGAGTAAAAATACACATCATTCTGCAAATATACTCATGGTAGATAAGCACCATTTCCCGATTGGATTGCCAATTAAAATGGAGGCTGAAGATCAGATTTTCATCATTAAGAGATATCTCTCTCTCCTAATTATGATTTTAACTCTCTTATGGTAGGTTTTGAAGTGCATTTATGTTGTATTCTTTTTGTCTTCTACTTCATGAGTTATATTCAGTTCAATTAGTTGAAATATTAATAACTAGCAACAACTTACCTAATCAATCAAACTTTATGGAAAAAATAACTTTATTCAATAAAGGTCCTTATTTGTATGACATTACATAATTACACTCACATAAAGGATTATACCGTAATTATACTTACTTGGTAATGTCATGTCATTTATTGAATAATGTTAAATATTATAATAATTCCGATGAAGAATGACGGCTCTATTTCGACCGAGACATCTTAACTACACGGTCCAGTAACTGGGCAGTACTGGGCATCCCTCATTGGTAAGTTTGACTTATTTATTTATCTAAATAACAGAACACATAGATAAAAGAAACAACATCAGATTAAAGAACACAAAGGTACTGCTTATATTCCATTCCATTAAGAAATCACTTCCAGCAGACCAACAACAGAGGAGAGATACACAACAAAACGTAGACACAGTGTGTAGTGTCTGTTTTGTACATGTAGGTAAGGAAATAAATAAGAAACGACTTCAAAGTCTATATTACAAAATACAAATATAATTAAAATACGAAACAAAGAGAGAGACTGAAAATAAAAAAGAAAATTATGTTCAGTTGAAAAAAAAGTAATTAATTTTCCATTTGTAAATCTTCTACGATGTGCGAGTAATTATGCAGATGAGTTTACTGAACTCAACCTTTTACGAATATACATTATACCTGGTTCTCGAAACGTTTCATTAATTCAGTTTAATTGATTCATTCGTAAAAGGCCTTGGGAAAAAAGGTAATTTATACGTATGATCCATGGAGGGTGATATGAGTATGATCGGCAGTCCATCAATGCCTTTTGAAGACTAATTTGTAATTTTCGATGGACCCCTTAACACAAATCAAATAGGTTTATATACCCACATAGGTTTGCCATGTTTACAATGGGACACAACTTTGGGTAATGGTGTGCTAGTTCATTTTATTTCCCATATGTTTTCACCTATAGTGATGATATTTTTCTCCAAATTCAAATAGGACCTAACAGAAAGTAAATTCTTTCCAACCAGATCAATGTTTTACAATTAAGTTCAAAAATAATGAAAGACGACTGTGATAAAAAAAAACAAATTTGAAAACCTCCTCCTTTCTTGAAGTTAGATAAAAACGTAAAGCATGACAACATTATTTCTTCCACTATACATCGATGCCCTTGGATTGCAACGATGCACATTTACAAATTAATTGATTCCTTGGTTCAATTAATACACAGACGGAAGAAAAATCCAATCATCTTTGGCTTCAGCCGTCAAAGGTAAGCTCATGAATGGTAATTCTGATGAATATGAATGATGTAAGGTTATTAGCAATCTTGTTTCATAATTTTTTTTCTTCTCTTCCCTCAGCTCTTTTAACGAGAACTTTGCTTGTTTATATGAAACCTCTCTATTTTACCTGTGGTTATTAGCTAAGTTATTTTTTTCGTGGTCTTGCTGCGGTGTATCATACTCTTTTGTTATTTCTTACTTTATTTAAAAACTGCGTGGATGTAAAATATGGATGCGAAATAATTATGGATTGCTCGAGTGCATAAAGTAAAAGCGTTGATTTTTAAATTGAATATCTTGTTGCTTGTTTCACTGATATATGTACATAATTATGTGAAGGAAATCATAGTGGGTAAACCTGGACTTATACATAACTAGCGACCCGCCCCGGCTTCGCACGGGTGCAATGCTGATATTAAATACACTACATAAAAACTGTGAACGTTGTATATAAAAAGATAGCAGCCCGCTCCGGCTTCGCACGGGTATAAATTATATAGCCTATGTGATTAAAATCGATCCAGTAGTTTTGATTTATTCATTAATGCCCGTGGCCCGCACGCGTTAAATTTGGAGTGTAACAATCCCCCTTTCCCTATACCATGAAGATTTCCTGCTATCTTTGGAATATCTTAATTCATACACTACATTTTAACTTATTTACTTTTTAAATTTTTAACTATTTATTTTATTTTTACAACATATATTACAGAATCACTACATAGTATAAAACAAAATCGCTCTTGCCGCACCGGGCCGCCGGCCGGCCGGTGCCGCCGCAAACGCTACGTCCCGCAATTTTTAAATCTGTAATATCTTCGAAAATATTCACTTAAATCATACGGTGTAAAGGGCCATATAGATCTATATTAAATGAACAATGTATGTAAGGTATTTAATTGGTTAAGGATTAATGCTGTATTGGTTAAAATCGCTTCGAAAATTAGTCATTATTTGTTGTAAAAAGTAAATGACAAAAAAAAGTAATTGTGGGTTATCCATAAGAGATAGACATATACCATCGCGGACTTTTCTGCAGACCTTTTCAATGTGTACAATACTTAGTACATTATTTTGATGAAACTCGTAGGGTTCAGCCTGCGTTTGCAATGTAAGCGGAAAAAATGTAATTATTTACGACATCACATTAGAAACCTCAAAAATAACAGTACTTCTCCACTATTTAATGGATGTTATTATACATATAAACCTTCCTCTTGAATCACTCTATCTATTAAAAAAAACCGCATCAAAATCCGTTGCGTAGTTTCAAAGATTTAAGCGTACAAAGGGACATAGGGACATAGGGACAGAGAAAGCGACTTTGTTTTATACTATGTAGTGATAGTGATAGTGATAGTGATATACATATTAAATACAAGTAACAAATCAGAAGTCTGTGGGATTACCAGAGGTACTCGTAGCTTGAAAGTAAAAAAACCGGCCAAGAGCGAGTCGGACTCGCCCATAAAGGGTTCCGTAGCAGCAAGTAACATACATAAAATAAAAGTTCTTGTAACTTTTATTTTAAAAGTTACAACCAACATAGTTGGTTGTAACTTTGCAAGGTAAAATGCGGTTTACGATTTAAGACGTTTTAAAAAAAAACGAATTACTCGATCTCGACCAAATCAATTTTCAATTGAATTTTACATGGTAATGTACATCATTATATTTTTTTAGTTTTATCATACTCTTATTTTAGAAGTTACACATTTTACCACTTTGGAAGTGTTTCTCGCGCAAACCGTTCAGTTTAGAAAAAAAATATGTTTGTAACCTCAATATAATTTTTTAAGAGCTATTCATAAATACCCCACACGTATGGGGCAGACGAAAAAACCTACCTCCAAATTTGGTTTTTGTTTTAATTTATGTAAAAATCCTAATGCGGTTCACATAATACATCTACTTGACAAGTTTCAACAGGATAGCTCTTATACTTTTGTCAAAAACTAGCTGTGACATACGGACGGACAGACAGACAGAAATGACGAATCTATAAGGGTTCCGTTTTTTGCCATTTGGCTACGGAACTCTAAAAAGGATAACCTCTTCTCTTCAGTCTCTTTTAAAAGGAGGTATTTATGGTATGGCCGCTTCTTTATAATCATGTTTTTTTTTAATTTTGCTACTCAAGGTTATGATGTCAGGAATATAATTTACCTAGATTATACTTATTTTTTATTAACATTTTCCTATAATTTTTCTACTGCTGGGAATAATTATCTGAAATCTCGGAGAGGAGGTCTGTGTGCCTCCTCTCCGAGATTTAAGATAATTATCAACAAATCGACATCTGATTTTGTTTAGATTAACTTTGTTTGTGTAATAATTTATCTTCATTTATGTTTTTGGAGCGTTCATAAGTTTATTAAAAAAAAGTTTTTCAAAACCTTTATAAAAATTTTTGAAATATTAAGTTACAAACATTGTGTATTGTTACAAAACTCTATACGTAAACAAGTAATTATTTTTTTTAGTCCAACGAATAATACGACCAACAACTGCAAAAAAAGTGCTGTAATTTCATATCTGTAGGCCCCACATGGATGCGCGGAGTAAACGCAGTAGGCAGTAAGCACGTGGTTTACAAAACGATGAACGAAGACATTTTGACGAAAGCCAGTTGGCCAAGAACCAAGATATGTGACATCAACCAACCCGTACCGGGGTCTGGGACATGGTAGTGAGTACATTATTTTATTCTTTTAATAATTAGGTTTTATTATTATGCGATAGGCAAGTATTAGTCAGTCAAAATAAATTTTAACCGACTAATACTTACCGTTTAAATCGCTCATTCATGATGGACTATCTGAGCTGATCCGTAAGATCGTTCTACACAAAGGCAGCTAATGGAGCTTCCCTGAAAAGATGCTATAATCAGAAAATAATCTGTTTACTACGTTTTTTATACCCTCCTAGTTTTCCTTTGATAAGGGAAATAAAGACTATAACATTAACTTTTTTACTGACCGGTAGTTTTCCATTACAATACCAAAGAAATTTTAATATACTTGTTTTTTTAGCGTGGTTAAATCATCAACTGAGTCCACCCACCCAGATCAGGGCGGGAGGGACTGTCAGACTCGTACTGACTAAAACCCACGGTGTCCTTCAATAGCCCTTTACGTTCCGGGGTCACGGTAATTCGTTAGTCCCACGACCCCGACAGGCTTTGCCCCTTTTTAGAGGAATCCCGTCATTCGCACCCACACGACATGGGAGAAATTTCAAGTATAAGTTCATTTTACTTTTTTAACCGACTTCAAAAAAAAAAGTAGGTTCTCAGGACGTCTCACGACCTGCATGTATGTATGTATGTTTGTCCGCGATTATCTCGCGTTTGGCTAAACGGATTTTGATGCAGTTTTCAGGAAAGAGTTTACTACATTCTGGAGAAGGTTTTAGTATATAACACTAATAGATATCCCGTGACGTTGCCCGCGTGGATCCGTTTTGCTTACTTGGATTGTAGATTTTCAGGAACGATTGCATGTTTGTCCGCAATTATCTCACGTTTGGCTGAACCGATTTTGATGCAGTTTTCAGAAAAGTGTTTGTTACATTCTGGGAAAGGTTTTAATATATAACAATAATGGATATCTCATGAAGTTGCTCACATAGATCCGCTTTGCTCAATGGGATTGTATATTTTCAAAGACGCCAATTTTATGAAGATTTTTTTTGATTATTTCAACTAAAAAGGGATAAATAAAAACTTTTTGAAAAAAAGAAAACCGACTTCAAAACCAAATACAAAAAAACTATAAAATAACTTTTCTTTCGGAAGTCGGTGGCCATAATTATGTCAATGAAATAAAAAAAACAAAGCCATCGACTTCCGAAAGAAAAGTTATTTTATAGTTTTTTTGTATTTGGTTTTGAAGTCGGTTTTCTTTTTTTCAAAAAGTTTTTTAAAAAGCATGTACCTATACTTTCTGTTGCTATTGGGTGGCAACGTCTCACGACCAAGTATTATCGCCTGATGGTGATTTTTAACTGCATCTCACGAGTAACACTGCACTCGAAAACGCACTTGTAAATTAGATAGTGGGCTGTCACTAATGATAACAATAGTGACAGCTTGCCACATGGGTCTGTTATATCTGTACTGCACAATATACACAATTACAAGCTATACGTTCCTGATTTATGTATTAAACAGATCATGTAAGCAATACCTAATTAGTAGGTGACAAGCCATCACACTAGCACACTTGATTGGCTCGCTTCCTAACGTTGTCTTTACGAGTCAGTGCCCCGATTAGATCAACTGAACTTCTGCTCCGCTAGACAATTCCTTACTAATTGAATAATTAGGGGTGAAATAGGTGTTTCAGTTTACAGGTTAAGGCGCTCCCTCACCGCGAGCATTCACCTGTAATGTAACATAAAAAAAACGTGGGAATTCGAAATGCGCAATTTGATGCTCTATTGTCTTCGAATGTTCGAATCTGTAACGTTGCATTACAGGAGCGCCTTTAGACCAACTTGTTGTAATGAGATGTAAGAAGATAGCCCATTATTCATCAACGAAGACCACGTCCATGGGTGATCAAAGATGTCACACACAAGGAGATAAACATTGGTCTGAAACACAGGTTTCACCTAGTTCAAGCAAATATGCAACTGTGTTCTATGCAACATAATCTTCCTGCCCTTATCCTATTTTACTTTGCGTCAGTGCAACACGTTTTTTTCTTCCATTCTCCCCTATCACACGTCACAGTATCATTACTCCTACTCCTTTTTCTTTCATATCGAATGATCCTTAGACAATCCGTTCATTTTTTCTTTGGCATTCCTCTTCCTCTCTATGCATCAACATTCATACTCATCACCCTCATCACTCGACTGTGTTCTATTCTAATTGTTAAGATATTATTATTGTGTCCCTTGTTATAAAATGTACAATTTATTCCAGTATTATTTCCCCTCGGTTTGTTAGATCTTTCCGTACTAAGAACGATCAGCTTGTTCGTGTGTTCTTGGTAATGGGGATTGCTAGGTTTATTGCTGACACCAGTCGGGTACTCTTCACTCATGGTGACTAGTAGCTAGTAGTAATAATTTTGGGTATTGAATAGGCATGACACGACTCTCAATTCTCCCTGGACGAATGGTATTTATTAGGCTTTCTTCTCAAAATAAACAGAATAAAGTGCAGTAAACAATGATGTCCTCTGTAATCAGGGCTGGGCAAAATACAATATGCTTTGCTTTAATTGAAATACAAATTACAAAAAAATACGTATCGCAAGTAATTAAAATACTGAATTCAAAAGTGAGGTATTTGAAATATAAAATACAAAATACAGGATCTAAGCTATATTTAATGGAAATACAAAATGCTAATGTTACGAGCTGGGTATTGGGATAAATTAATTAACGCCAATTAAAACCAAATAAACTTTAATTACACACGAATCACAAATTAAAACAATCACTCAACACTGTTACACACTCTTAATCACACGTAAAAGTCACTTAGAGATCGCTTGTAGTTCACTTCGAGTTGCCTCGATCGTAGTCAAAACCAGACTCACTCAGGTCGCCAACTGCGCCCTTTTTATACCCCGGCCGGACCCACTAGATCAGCGTTTCCCAACCTTTTTCGGTCACGGACCCCTAGGAAATCAACACAGTTTTCACGGACCCTCTAATAATATAATAATTTAATGTTGATCTCAAATCAGATTTGACTTGTAAAGACATTTATGTATGGTCCAGAGATGACACCGCGGACCCCCATACATATACTCGCGGACCCCCAGGGGTCCGGGGACCACAGGTTGGGAAACACTGCACTAGATGTTTCTAGAAGGTGGTTGAATGTTCTGGAAACATCCATAGACTTCGACATAGTCCCATACCTTCTGGAACATTCCAGAACCATCTTGGAACATCTAGAACAGGGTAGAATTTTCTAGAAACCTCCAGACCAATCTTCAGAAGAATTGTCGAGAACCTTGTGGAACTTTCGAGAAGCTTGTAGATAGGTCTCGCAATTCGATCGACGTAACACTAATTAACAAAATAAGAAATCTAGACCAGCATGGGCTGAAAAGTAGAGGTAATTCTTAGCTTGAGATTCACAAGTCGACGCGCATTTTTTCAAGTAGTGGTAGCACTGGTGAAAGGCGAGTAAAATAAAATTTTAAACAACTGATACTTTAGGAAAGCTCGAAAATGCGAATGAGCCATAACAAAGTTACTTGAATTTATGCGTGGATAATCCACGCAAATGCACTCCGTCTAATATAATAACCAGTGCAGCAGTCTCCCAGAAATTGGCATTTAATTCCCTGCCCGCAACACCATTACATTATAACACTACCGACACGGGAGATCCGAAATTGGTTCGGCAACATAAATGCACTGAAAATCACGTAGCAAGCCGCTCTAGATGCGCAATATCAAAATTAATACGACAATGAAGGAAGAGGCTGCACCCAACTAGAGCATTATGACCACAAAACTAATCAAGGCGACTAAATTGAATTTAATATTGCAAGCGTCCACGCGCCGCACCGGTCGGTCGCGTCGTGTCGCCTCCGCGTCGTCGTCGTCCCGCGCCGAGCGCTACAACATGCCGTAGATTATGATTTATAACACCGCTGAAATAATGATCGTGTATCTAATTTGGTCCGTATTTGAATTGACTGTTCCCTACCTACCTGCGGCTTTTTCCATTAAAATGTCTGCAGGGTGACGTGATTGAATTTTGTATTTAATTTTGAAAGGGCAGCCGTGATAGCCTTTGTTATTTGTTGTTTTGAATTTAAACGTGGCTAAGCTTCTGTTGTACTTTATCAGAGCATTTATTTACTACACTTAGAATTTACATTTTCACGTAAAGACTTTATATCCAATCATAATTATTTTGATGTCGACTGGAGGCTGAAACCGCATCAAAGTGCCAATTTACCCATTTCCGCCATAACCCGGTTAAAACTACGGGCGTGTTTTTGTGTGTGACCGAAAGTGGCAGCATTGCCAGTCATACGGCACTTGTGAACTATCGGTTCACCTCGAGTTTCATGATGACACCTGCTGACGTTGGAGTGACGGCGACCGTACATTCTGGCATATTTCATTAACTTTGCTGTGAAATGAATTTTTATTCGCGGGGAATGGATGCCGAGTGAATAGCTGTTTTTAACAGTTAACATGCAGAGTGGTGGATGTAGAACAAAGATTTCAATAATAACTTTCTAATCAGTACTAGATATGCGTTTAGATATTAATGAATACATGGATCTTAACATGGATATTCGGTAAAATTGTTTCACCTGAACGACCCGCTACGACAGGTCGTATCGGGTGATTATTAGACAATAAAATGGTCTGTTTTTTACTTTTTAAAATTACTTTGATCGTTCATATAATGACTAAAACAACTTGAATATCTTTTATCATCATCGTGGGCAATGGGTATGTCTACATTGTCCACGGATGAGCCTCATAACTGAATATTACTCTTAATAAATCATGGGACCCCCATAAACGTCCATAACGCAACACGCACGCACCTCGATTATATCTGTATCATTTTAGACTCAGAATTGTAGGAAACAGGAGATAAACAACCCGTGTAAGTTAGTTTAGTTCTTTATATTTGTGTGGCAATAAAATGGCAATGTAATGGCAACGTAATGATATAGCTATGAAAATATAAAAGTATGTTTATGGAGTTCACCATATTTATGAAGAAGAGAGCAGTTCCGACTTACGAGTTGTAGGTCGTGGGTTCGAACCCCGCCAGGCGCGTTACTTTGTGTAATTTATTGCATCACCACTGCTCTCAAAGCGGTGAAGGAAAACATCGTGAGGAAACCGCCATGTCCTAGAACCAAAACTTCGAAGACATGTGACATCTACTAATACGCAGTGGGCACGGCCGCGTGGTGGATTATGGCGTACTCCCTCTCACGCAAAGGAGGCTTGTGTCCCAGCAGTGGGATCATCATCTTCTTCACTCCATTAAGCTTTAAATAGTTAATAATTTTCTTTCTGATCTTGTGTTCTCCACGATGGAATATAACACTAACAAAATGGTACATTCTTTTACAAGATTATTTTTGCAACGTATACGTGCGTACGACTAACATAAAATGATAATATCCACACCGTGTACAAAAATATTTTTTCACAAACTATTATATAGTTACGTGCAAAGCAGTAAACGCAAGCGTGGAACGTTCGCAATTTTCTACAACGACCCTGTACGTAAATACTGCTAATTAATTTACATTTGTGCTGCGAACTAATTTCATTTTTGGCCGAAAATATACATTTTTAGGTTTCGCTCGTCAAGAATTTGGCAAAATGTCGAGTTCGTGTATTTTCGAGGTGTTCAGTCGTGGGCGATACTGTCGTTTACGTAATTAGTTCTCCGGAAATAGGTTAACCTTAGTAAAACTTAAAATATTTTTAATTGATTTCAAAGATGGCTTGGACTATTAACATCAAAAATAGCTTGCCTAAAAAGAAAAGAAATAGACGAAACATAGGTTGCATTTTTTTATTATAAGCATAAGCACTTTATTGCAATCTTCCATGCTTCTCACCAGAGAACCTTTACAGAATCTTGAATTTACATTAAAAACGCCAACGTTCAATATAAAACACAGTAACCGCACTATACAATGCCCGCTTCATTTTCATCCACAATTCAATTCACAAGACAATACACAAACCCATATAATTCGATTTCGAAAAATATAAACAAAAGTTTTCGAGCATAATCAAGTCTTCTCCCATTCCGCCAATCGTGAGCTCGCATTTTACCGAAGTGAGACGTTGCTTGCATTCTAAATGCAAGACAGGATCGCAATTAAACTATCTGAATACGGAATGAATGAGCTCGCGAACGGGACGCGGCGTACTTAGAGCTTATTGTTTTGACTACGATGCTGTGGTTCGTAGCATACCTCGCGTACTCTGGACTTATTGAGTTTTTTAGAATTGAGCTTGTATAGTCGGGGGCGTTTCTGTTTTTAGAGAATGAAGACTTTCGACTAGGTATATTACTGACGAAGACTGCTCAAGCAGTTCATGTATGGGAACTTGGGGATTCTGAAGTACATAGACGCCAATTATAATATAACTGATACGAGTATCTGACTCACGTTTTTTTTATTTGCGACGGCTTTAAAATTAAAAATAGAATAGCTTTGTTCTTGACTCAAGTCTAGATCAGAGATGTCAGAGAAAAAGTCAAAAGCTTTCCCAGAAGAAGCCTGTTCACTAACTTTGAAGAGATTCGAGTCCATACAACCCGGGAACACTCACGGTGGGAGTGATACGAAATTTCGAATGACGTTATTTCGACGCACGCTATTTCGATAAAAAATAATTACTAAATGAGTATACTCGTACTAAGATTACTATGTTCCATATATCATGTCCACACATTTCCAGTCGCACATCTTAATTGAAAAGCATAAATGAAATGCCGAAATTACACAATTTTGAATATTCGGTTCGACATTGGGCGTTTTTCCATTAGACGGCACGGCACCGGCACCGGCGACGGCGCCGGCGCCGTGCCGGTGCCGGGGAAGCAAGAATATATGAAAATGTATGGCTCGCTTTTCCACTTACCGGCGCCGGCCCGGCGATGAGTCCTGCCGGCGCCGTCACCGGCGCCGCGGTAATAAGCTTCCTAGTCGGTGCTGGCCTGGCGTTTTTCAATTAGCCGGCGCCGGCACCGGCGCCGGTGCCGGGGAAGCAAGAATATATGAAAATGTATGGCTCGCTTTTCCACTTACCGGCGCTGGCGTTGAGTCCTGCCGGCGCCGTCGCCGTCGCCGGGGTAGCAAGCTTCCCAGTCGGTGCCGGCCGGCAAATGTGCATAATGTGTGTATGAATTGCAGCCGTGTGCGTGTGTGAGTGCGCAGGCGTGTAGGAGGACGCGGGGCGGAGGGCGTGAGACTCGGTTTGTGGCTCGTAATAAGGTTAATTTAGCCTCTTTACTTCTGAAAGTCTAATGGTAGCCATACACCATACTGCCTATTTGTCAAATCGGCATAATACTGCCAATTTGATCAAATAGAATTGACCGTGTATGGGCGTGGAATGCCAATTTGATGGCATGTCATGCCAATTTTGATAGGTCATCAAATCGTTTTGACACAACGTCAAATCGGCAGCAGTGATGCCATCTTAGCAACTTCATCGCTAGTTAGCTAATTTTATAAAGGTGCTAGAAAAAAAGCTAAAAAGTGTAACTTGTGGCTAAACTTTTTAGCTACTTTTCTACAGGGACGGTTAGGCCACGTTCACACGGCGATTATTTTCGCGTATACCGTACACGAGATTTTAAAAACTGAGGCTTTTCGCACATGAATCACACGTACACTCGTAAAAAAAGTGTTATTCATTTTATTTTAAACCAAAATACGATTGAAAACTTGAGAGGTGTCAAGGGACCACGAAAGCAAGTTAAAAAAAGGTTCATGCAATTTTCGACCTTATTGACATTTATGCAAACACCTGATTTTAATGAAGGAGCAATGTTAACAAATGAGAATGTGAGAAAAACAAACTAAATTTTTAATGTCGATAAGGTCGAAAATCGCTTGCACCACTTTTTATAACTTGCTATCGTTAAGCAAGTGTTTTCCGACCTTCAAGCGATTTTCGACCTTATTGACAATGATGCAAACACCGGATTTTAATGAAGGAGCAATGTTAACGAATGAGAATGTGAGAAAAACAAACTAAATTTTTAATGTCGATAAGGTCGAAAATCGCTTGCACCACTTTTTTTATCTAATTTCGATAGTCTCATGATGAAATGAAAAGGTGCTAGAAATTGTAGCTGTCGTCACCGAATAATAGCCAGATCTAGTTGCTGAGTTGGCATCACTGCTGCAGATTTTTGACGTTGTGTCAAATCAATCTTACGATAGGCAGTATGGTGTATGGTGTCTATGGACGAACTGCCGATTTGAAACAATTGCAAGCGTCAAATCTATCGTTCACATAGGCAGGATGGTGTATGGCTACTATAATGATCATGTTATTTTGTTTTTTAGAAGAAATATATGTTCTTGTGTGTCATTCAATGAATTACATAAATGAAACATAACATTTTTATTTATTATTTATATCAACGTAATATTTTTTTTATTTCATTAATTCATTTTTCATTCATTACTCTAATCCAGTAGCCTTTGAACAACAGAGGGCGATCAAACACATTAAATATTCTTGAATTGTTATTCAAATATATTGAAAAACGTGGCGAGAATTAGGCGCTTCGCACTAAAAAATACATTGTTAAATTCCGACATCCGCGCGAACGAAGTCGGGGGCACAGCTAGTAAGAAATAAAACCATGCTGAGGAACCGGCGCCGGTGTAGGAACCGGTGCAGTGGAAAAACGAAGCCCCGGCGCCGGTGCCGGTGCACGGCCATGCCGGTGCCGTGCCAGTGCCGTGCCGTCTAATGGAAAAACGCCCATTGTCGGACAATTCGACAGCCGTTTCGCATCAGCATTCAAAACATGCACTTAATTAAAGAATCAGCCATTTTTGAAGACCGTTCCTACCCGTATTTTCGATATCAATTTCGTCGGATAAAAATTTTAAACGATGAATGAATATAAATTCATTTTGTTTGTAACAGTGGCTTATTTTGCAATTTCACGTGGTGTGATCTGGCGATTAATAATCCTCTTAAAGTCAACATTGGTGTATTAATGTGAGTGGTCACGGTTGTATTCAATCGAGCAATGTTCTTCGTGTATTAAATAAATGATCAATCATGATATTATTCATTTTGAAATCTCCCAGATCACTAGACATGGTGGAAAAAGAAGTGGGCAGACGACATTGTTGCCATTGCGGGCGTGTCCTGGATGAGGCTGGCGCAAGACCGTGAAGCTTGGCACAAATAAAGAGAGGCCTATACCCACCAGTGGGTGAAGATGGGCTGTGGATGACTGACTGAGTGATATTATGTTTGCCGCAGTAAAAAGCTAAAAGCGATCGGCTGCAACTCTGCGTGTCGTAGATTTGAATCACGCACGAAACAATTAGGTGTAAATTCTACAGGTACTTTTCCCGGGCCTGGAAATCAAACTTTCCCATTTAATAACATTATAATGATGGATAGTTATATTTTGTAAGAACCGTTGTCGATAAAAATAATCTCATAATCTCATCAGCTCAACACTTTACTACACAATATCGACATATCAAAGTCTTGTATACTTTTGGGATATCAATGAAACTTCCCGTGGAGAAGTTAACCGAACTCAGAGGAACATTGCAATATCTCCGTATTATAGTCCGGTCAATTTAGACATTCGAGGTTACATAAAGTCCCAGCAAGCTGAATTTCTGTGAAGTTGTTCAAAACATAATTATAAACAATGTCTAAAAGTTCCCCATCATTCCCCTGTAAGGAAAAAAAAATATTCAAGGTCAAAGGTAAAAAAAATGAGTTCTTCGCGATTTTCAGCAAAACGGTAAGTTTTATCATACAAGTACCTCAGACAAAAATTGTAGATCATAAAATTATCTATAAAAATGTGTTAATACTTTTTTTCTTACGAGCCACCGTTTCAGAGATAATATAACGATTCAAAAAGTTATAAAAGTTGTTATCGTCAAGTGCATCTAATGAGGTAGTGTACTTAGCGCGTTTTTTTAACGTGGTTTCCCCAGTAGGCCTACTCTTGGCCTACTCCAAGGGTCAGTTGTGATCCTGTTTATTGTAAAACTATTGCAAAATGACGGAAATGTTCAAAGATTGGGAAAGATAAAAGCGATGTAAATGAAAAAAAAGTGTTGAAGTTTATTCGTCTCATTCGTAAGTTTCAAATTCTTGTTCTTCTTCTCGATCTTCTTCTCCTGCTTCTTCATCATTTTCATTTTGGATGCAAGTAAATTGAACACAGGGACAGGCACGCTTTTATCTTTCCCAATCTTTGAAAATTTCCGTTATTTTGCAATAGTTTTACAATAAACAGGATCACAACTGACCCGTGGAGTAGGCCTACTGGGGAAACCACGTTAAAAAAAACGCGCTAAGTACACTACCTCATTAGATGCATATGACGATAACAACTTTTATAACTTTTTGAATCGTTATATCTCTGAAACGGTGGCTCGTAAGAAAAAAAGTATTACCACATTTTTATAGATAATTTTATGATCTACAATTTTTGTCTGAGGTACTTGTATGATAAAACTTACCGTTTTGCTGATAATCGCGAAAAACTCATTTTGCACACCTTAGACCTTGAATTTTTTTTTTTTCCTTACAGGGGAATGATGGGGAACTTCTAGACATTGTTTATAATTATGTTTTGAACAACTTCACAAAAATTCAGCTTGCTGGGACTTTATGTAATTTCACTCACATTTTTTTGTCTAAATTGACCGGACTATTAATATTAACTGATAGGTTTAGTGAGGTGACATCAGCTGTCAGAAGGTATTAGGGATGGACGTTTATATCGATAATTAAGTAGTGGGTTGCCCTTTATTAAGGTCCGTATGATTGGACGATTGTGAAGGTTTCATCTCTTGTTAAATGCGGAATGACTGTGCCCAAACAACTTTAGATACTGATAACTAACTATTAACAACGTAAAACGTGGTAACTTTTCATTTTTGAATGAAACTTAGGTCTTAATAAATTGTGCCTTGTCAACATTACAAAAAGTACCGTTACGGATTATTCAACATTTTAGCTCCAAGGTTATGTCTAGGCGTCGATGAGTTACTCAAGGCTCTTCTTTGATAATGTATTGATAACTATATAAAAGCTTTTTCTTTTTATAACGATTTTTTACTGCAAAGATACCATTAGCCAGGCAGTAAAAGACCAACAATTAGATAATGAGATACAATGTGAAAATGATCAGCTTTGTTGAACAAAGCTGATCATTCGAGAAAAGCGAACAACACAACGCTATCAACGTTCCTTTTGCCAACAATTATATAAGACTCTCTCTAAATAAACGTTAAAGCGGGATTAAACAGAAAATAATGCTTTTAATTATCGAAGTCACGCGTCAACAACACGTTCCCGCTTCGTTTCTCTACAAGTCATTTATAAAAGACCAACACGAGCGCTCCGATTACTCCAACAACAAAGTCGAACTTTCCTTAATTTGTACTCAAGTGTACTTATAATAAAGTCAAGTGTGAAGTCGGAAAGAAATTTGATTTGACTCAAGCAATTATGAAGCTTGTGAGCTAGAGAATTTGGTCTGAATTGTAATTGGCGTGAATTTCATAGGCCCGTGAGGTGGGTCTCATATTAGGGATACACAAAGGAGGTTTTGATGCCAGTTAATTAGTGATACACTGGGTGGCGTAAATGTTTGGATGCGAAACGTTCCCTGTTTTTGTCAAAAAATAAACATTGCTTTTACATTATATTCTCGTATTATTAATTTTGTGATCGGTCATGTAAAATGTCTGTGTTTGGTGATAATAAACAACGTATTTGGTCGTTACATGAAGTATGAGTGAGGGAAAGCCTACTGCTGGGTGGATTGATTCCCAGGTTGGAGCAAATGCTTTCCGATCTGGAATATCTCAGTAGTAATCTGAAATGTAGATTTTAAAATTTTGTAAAAAAATGAACAGGGTAGTTTCAGTTACTAAAGCCATTTCAGACGCAATTTTATGATAATACTGGCTTCTGCCGGTGACTTCGTTATGATCCCCGACCCACAGCCTGCAACAAATCATCCACTTTTACTTTTGCCAACTTGCAACTCAAAATTGTGACAGGTCTCTAAATATTATAGCTTCGTACCATGAAACTATAATAAGTACCTACATTATTTCTGCTGTTTATGATAATGAAATAATATTGTAGTCCTTTGTTGTTTTCTTCAGGATTCTAAACTAATACCATCAATATGACGTTATCAGGTTTCAGGTGACCTCCCTTCAAAGCACGTGATACATCATGAGCCCTCAGTCTTCACCGTCTTATTTTTTAGGCTTCTCCAGAAATAGATTGGGTTTAAAACGGTTTATTTTCAAAAATCATTGTTATTAGTAACTTTTGAATATTTCATTTGGTTTATAAAACACTATACATGAAATTCAAGAAGACCATTTGAATTACTTAATGTAACAAAATCGCACCGAAAATCTCTCTCGTACCTACATTTACAATTTAAATGTTACTTACGTGAAATATTTTTAGCTAGAAATAGTTACGCAGTTATAGTAATTATTTTACATAAGTACCCATTTCCGAGACTACGGGATTGTTCCAGTTTGAAGGGTGTCGGTGAAATTACATTCACGTGACATAATATCAACGTTGTCTGTGAGGGTGGCAATATATCGTCGACATCCCAGGTGTCAATAAGCGGCGGTAACTTCTTCCCATCGGGCGAGGTGTCAGCCCCTTTGTCAAGCTAGAGGGTACAAGAAAAAGAAACCGTTTTATCAACCTTTGTATCATGTCTACTTACCCCTTAATATGTA
Organism: Agrotis segetum; assembly: GCA_036375495.1. Lineage (NCBI taxonomy): Eukaryota > Metazoa > Arthropoda > Insecta > Lepidoptera > Noctuidae > Agrotis > Agrotis segetum. The sequence goes on from JAQSVV010000192.1 coordinate 1,961,907, forward strand.
TTGCCAGATAACTGGAGAAATGAGGGGTATAATAATTATACTAAAAGAATTATGTAAATAATTCCTGGCTAAAGCCGCATATACAGTTTACAGAATACTATCAGTTCAATCATTTAGAAAGCTGTCTTTTATGAAAAATTGACCTTTAAAGGTGGGTTTTTAATTTCATCCACACCGCATATTTTTTGCATTCAAACTTCTAAGCACACTCAAAGGTTTTCAACATGAAAAACTCTTGAAAACTCTACAACAGATCCCGAAACTAAACAGTAACGTTTCGACAAGCCAATCATTAGAATTCCGCAGTAGCAAACGATAGTACCCCCCGATATTAGCACCTACGTATAATACACTTAACCCTTTCGCAGCGACGGGGGTCGGGCGAGCCAAATTAGATTCAGTGAGTTATATACAACCTTATTGGCTCCGACTACCTTGGACCGGGTTGATTAATGCCTCTATAGTTCCGTTATACTGTTATCTCTTATAGATATGCGCACTATGATTATTTTGAGTCCGGCGGTGTTATTAATGTTTTGGGGTTGATATTTTGTGATGAAGGACGAGTATTGATATCAATATTTTTGGGTTTGGTTCTTTAAAAATATATATAATTATATACCTTGCGTCACAAATCACTCAATACGTTCAGCAGTAGGTTATTGCTGATTCTGGCAATCAATTCTAGATGAAATATACTTAAATAAAACGTAATAGGTAGCAGTCCGCGTGGAGTCTAGTATTAAAATTATAGTGAAATATTCAATTCACTGCTTGGATGAATTGGGTCAGAGCCCATTCGTACCCTAAGATTCGCACCCTGTGCCCACTCGTACCCTGGAAGTTTTGAGGGGCCCACTCGTCTACTGAAGAATATTAATTTTTATTCATTCTTCTAATATAAGTACATGTACATGTGTGTATACTGCAGCTTGGTAGTCCTAGTACAGTCGCGCAGAAAAGAGTAAAATAAAAATATAGTAATGTTTTAGATATCATGTTTATTTCAAATAAGATTAAGTTTAATAAATGCCTCTAGGCTCTAGGCATTAAGTCAGTCTTTAAAATAATTAATCAACTTTTGGTTTCTTGTGTAACTTAATAAATATTTAGCAAAATATATGATAACTATAATAATCTTTATGCAATAATATAAAACTGTGTAACTATTATAAAATTTCAGTAATAATTTAATTTTAGATAAATTTACATCCAGTGGACAAACAAAAAACCAAATATCAGTACCAATATAACAAAAATAACAATTAAATGTTAGTACTTTGTACAGGTATCTACAAAATAATGCAATATTACAATAACTTTGTATAAAAGAAACATAAAAAGTAAAATCAGTCTTTATCAACTATGTGTAAAACCAACATTTTTACTAACAACAAATACACCAGCAAAATCACAATGTCCTAGAAACTAACAAAATATAACTCTTTTTACACAAATCAGCCTTGATTGACCATCATAAATATATAAATCAACATTAAAAGTAAAATATGCAAAAAAAAAAAATAGAACACATATCAACAGTAAATAATTTTTTGTATAAATACCAACTACATACATGCAAAATCATAATAACTTAAATCTAATTTCTTGCGCGCAGATGCTCTGGCTAAGTATTCCGCACCCCGCGCACATCTAGAGAGTACTTACCAATTTTAACGTAATTTTTGGAGCAAAACAGAATTAATGTTAGAACGTTCACTATTTTTAACCGTCTTCCAAAAGGAGGAGGTTCTCAATTCCGACGTTTGTATTTTTTTGTTCGGGCATAACTCCGTCGCACAACCGATTTGAAAAATTCTTTTTTTTTTTTTTGATGGGGTATACTTCCGGGATGGTCCCACTAAAATTATATCGAAATTGGACTAGCACTTTTTGAAAAATCAACAAAAACCTAAAAACATTTCAACTTTGTCTAAACCGATTACTCCGAGGTTTCTAGTCCGATTTCGATGATTCTTTTTTTGTTCGATATACTTAGTATATCTGCCATTTGACCCCTTAAAATTTGGGTTGAATAGTGAAACTAAAAATAAAAAAAAAAACAAAAAAAAATGTAACTGACTTCAAAACAACCACAAAAAGTTCAAAATAACCTACAAAAAAACTTTTCTAAACAAAAAGTTTATTTCGTTAGGCGAACTTCATTTATAAAATGACCAAAGAGTCAAAGACACATTGAACAGTCTCGTATTCGCAGTCACTTTCAAGAACTAATTTATCACCGAGGCAGCCATAACATACAATCAAAACACCTTATCTAATTTTGTAACCCGTTTTTTTTAACAAGCCATTCGTAGAGAGACAATTTTACATCGTAAGCCTATCGACAGGTTATAATTATTATTATCATGACGGATTAATCATTCATCATAGCTCTTTTAAACCGACTTCAAAATGAAGGAGGTTATTTCAATGATCTGTTATGATTTAATAAATTAATTCCGTTAATAAACTGTTCACAAGTGTACTCTGTTAACCGTCTCATATGTAAAATATAGCTAATTTTATCTCAGGGGACCAATAGGCACCTGAATAGGTGCCGAATCATTAACTTATATTGAATTATATTAGAGTGGACGAATGGGTACCTTAAAAATAATATTTTTTATTAAAATATTAATTGGTACCCTACCAGGAGACCAATGGGCACCTATAAAGGGGCCGAATCCACAACTTTAATGCCGGGGTACGAATTTTAGGGTACGAGTGGGCTCTGACCCGATGAATTTACTATTAGATTTTTTATCAAGAATTATTAGTACCTCTCCCGGCTTAGAGGAATAGGTTACAGATCTATTGGAATAGGATATTTTTACCAAGAGAAGCCGGATTGGTTTTTCTATGAAAGATAACGACGAATGAGGTTACATAAAATGATATGATTGGACAAAGAGGAACTGCCGTGATAGCTGACTGCCTACTAGGGCAATATTAAAAAAGACATGCGGTGCCAAACTTCTCGTGATACTACTTGTTCGCTTGGTTTTACTACTCCCCTTTCTCTCTTCTCTTCTCTCATCAGCATCATCATCAGCCGGAAGAGGTCCACTGCTGAACATAGGCCTCTCCCTTAGACCGGCACGCCGAACGACAATTCGCCACTTGCATCCATCGGCTGCCCGTGACCCTCACAATGTCGTCGATCCACCTATTGGGAGGCCTGCCTACGCTGCGTTTTTCGGTCCGTGGTCGCCACTCGAGAACTTTTCTTCCCCATCGGTTGTCAGTTCTGCGAGCGATGTGGCCTACCCATTGCCACTTCAACTTGCAAATTTTATGAGCTATGTCGGTGACTCTGCTTCTTCGCCGAATATCCATGTTCCGGATTTTATCCCGCAAAGAAACTCCTCTTCTCTACTCCTATAAAATATTCAGCTGCATTTGGAAACCGACCCCAATAATCGTTGGAAAAGGCTAGGCAGATAATGAGTTTATTTGAAACCACTAATAACACACAATCTCAGTACAAAATCTTGTATCTTCGTATTTAACAAAACCAAGAACATTAAACGTTTACTCCGAAAAAAACACTAAGAAAAGAATACGGAATCTGGCATTCGGGTAGTCGAGTCGTAAATGGGTAGTAAAAATGCGGTTAACATGCAGTTTTCGAGTAGTTAGCATGACTGCACCCAAAACGTTGGTCGTATAATGCTCCGTTTAATTTCGCTCTTGCTGAAATGTCTCATAGAATTAGCTGAAAAAAAAAATAGACTAGGGAGATGCAAATTCATAGATGTTGGTGTTATAAATTAAATGTTATGACTCTAAGTTCATAAATAGTTACGTTGTAGATTTATGATTCGGATATTTATTTCAATGAATACAAAAGCCATTTTAAACTGGAACTTTGATGTTTTCAATTGACAAAGAAGGAAAAAATTGTTGGTTCCTTCTTCGTACACCAGAGGCGCTGTTCCATTTTTCCATACAAGAAACGCTGTAAATACTGGAAAGATACTGTAAAGTAAAAGAGTGAAAAGTCGTGATAAGGATCGATAAAAACATATGGGATTGTATGAAAGTCCCCTTAACTATGTTATGTTTTATTTTAATTTAATTATTTATTTTTAAAGTGAACATAATTATAACTACATATTCTGTGAATGTTTTAAGTGTCCACATGTTGCCATTATTAATACCGAGCAAAAATAAGCAAAGAAAAACAATTTTGTTGTATTGGAGCCCCCTTAAATATTTCGTTTTTTATTATTTTGTGCATTACAGCGGCAACAGAAACACACCATCTGTGAAAATTTGAACTGTCTAACTATCACGGATCATTAGATATAGCTTGGTGACAGACCTAGTACTAGGGTCTCGTTTTACTCTTTGGGTACAGAACCCTAAAAAGTTTGGGAGTCTTTTTAAAGTGTAATTTAAGTATTTTTTGTAACATGTATAAATGTAGCTATATGGCCCGTATTACAGAACGCACCACAATACTCAAGCGTTATGGTGCAGCGCAAATGGTAAATCAGGTGAGTGAAAAATGTTCTGTAAAACAAGCTTTCTGTGTAATTTTAATTATCAGTAGATTGCCTTATTGAAATGCTTGATAATTAACTAAATAAATGAAGTGCTCCATAGAAGCTGTAAGCTGTAAAACTTATCGTTAGTAATGCGACTGTATAAAATGACACGTATAAAACAAAAAAAGCAATTCACGACTAAAACGGAATACAAAAGCCTATCAATAAGGAAAACCAATTTACAAGCGAAGCCTAAAAAACGGCTCTCCCATACTTAACACTTACCTAAAGAGCCCACTTTTAAATTTCCCCATTTTCTGCGTTTAAAAACGTACTTTCGAACCGTCAATTTATAACCCTCTCGATAAAGGAGCGATTCATTGCGGGCGCGGCAGCGGAAGCGTGCTAGGGTTAACTCGTGCTTTATATATTTTTTACTAGCACTTCCCCCGCGACTTCGTCCGCGCTTATTTAGAGCTTTGCTTATGTGAATTTCTTCTCCGGCCACCCTCTATAAGCAATACTTTTAGAAAATCTAAATCAATATGCAGCAAAATTCTATTCTCTCTCATTCAACCACAAATATCCCTTTAGCTTTCGGTTTTCGCAACACTCCAGCTTAATAAGCTCCTACATCCACCGCCCGATCCCCAACGGCACGTTTTTGTGCCACCAAAACAAAAACCGATATTAATCCTTTTTTTTTGGAAAAATAAGTCATAAAATCGATTAGTATTTAGTGGAAAAACATTTTCCTCGGGGGCTCGAGAGGTTAAAGATATACCCCTGGGATAATTTGAGACTCGTAGCACTTGTAGTAACGAAGTTTCATACAAACTCTGAAGCTAAAAACTACCCCTTAGGGGGGGAATTTCCCCACAATTTCACCACATCCCGTCTAAGTGAGTTCCTACTTCTTTAAAAGAACCCCCTTTCAAAAGAGACATGTATCTTTCAAACAACAGAAACAACCCCTTTGGGGTCCAATTTCACAAATCTGCCTACATACTAAAAATAGCTCCCACTCAAAAATTGAGACTCCCAGCATTTGTCGTAAAGAAGTTTCATATAAACTACCAACACCAAAAAAAAAACTCTTTAGGGGTTGATTTATCCAAAACTCGTCTGAGGTAGAATCTACGTCCTAAAAACCGATAAGCAAAATTTTAAACTTATCAAGAACGAAGTCCCGTCTTAGTGAACATTTATTCCCTAAAAACCTCTATGCATATTTTGAAACTCCCAAAACTTGTAATAACGAAGTTACATGCAAACTAACAACCCTAAAAACATCCCCTTACGGATAGAATTTCAGGAAATCTCGCATAGGCAGTACCTACGTCTTATAAATCCCTACGAATTGAATTTCGAATCACCCCGTCATAGTGAGCATCTATAGAAGTCCTAAAAACAAACCTCATGCAAAATTTGAAACTTCTAGCACTTCTAGTAAAGAAAGTTTCATACAAACTATCAACCCCAAGAACAACCCCTTAGGAGTGGTATTATGCAAAATCCTTTCTTGGCGAGCACCGACCTCCTAAAAAGAACGTCTTTGCAAAATTTTAAACCTGTATCTATTAACATAAAAAAACCTCTTAGGGTTCGAATTTCAAATCACCCCAAAATAGTAAGCATCTAAGTGCTAAAAACAACCCCTTTATGCAAAATTTGAAACATCTAGTACTTGTAGTTACAAAATTACATACAACCTATCAACTCCAAAAACAACCCCTTAGGGGTAAAATTTCGCAAAATCCCGTCTTAGTGAACACCTACGTCCTTAAAAGAATCCCCATGCAAAATTTAAACCTGTATCTATCAATATCAAAAACAATCCCTTAGGGTTAGAATTTCGAATCACCCCGTCATAGAAAGCATAGAAGTCATAAAAATAAACCCCCTTGCAAAATTTGAGACTTCTAGCACTTGTAGTAACAAAGTTACATGCAACCTATCAACCCCAAAAATAACCCCTTAGGGGTGAAATTTCGCAAAATACCGTCTTATTGAGCACCTACGTCCTTAAAAGAATCCCCATGCAAAATTTGAAACCTGTATCTATCAACATCACAAACAACCCCTTAGGGTTCGAATTACGAATCACCCCGTCATAGTGAGCATCTAAGTCCTAAAAATAACCCCTATGGAAAATTTGAGACTCCTAGCACGTGAAATAACGAAGTTTCAAACAAACTTTCAATACCAAAAACAACCCCTTAGGGGTCAAATTTCGAAAAACCCTTTTTTAAAATAGCACCTATGTCCTCAAAAGAACCCGCATGCAAAATTGGAAACTCCTAGTACCTACTTGAAGCAAAAAAGTTTCATACAAACTGTCAACCCCAAAAATAACCCCTTAGGCGTGAAATTTCGCAAAATACCGTCTTAGTGAGCACCTACGTCCTTAAAAGAATCTCCATGCAAAATTTGAAACCTGTATCTATCAACATCACAAACAACCCCTTCGGGTTCGAATTTCGAATCACCCCGTCATAGTGAGCATTTAAGTCCTAAAAACAACCCCTATGAAAAATTTGAGACTCCTAGCACGTGAAATAACGAAGTTTCAAACAAACTTTCAACACCAAAAACAACCCCTTAGGGGTCGAATTTCGAAAAACCCTTTTTTAAAATAGCACCTACGTCCTCAAAAGAACCCGCATGCAAAATTGGAAACTCCTAGTACTTGAAGCAAAAAAGTTTCATACAAACTGTCAACCCCAAAAACAACCCCTTAGGGGCGTAATATCGCAAAATCCGTTCTTAGCGGGTACCTACGTCCTAAACAGAACCCCTATGCAAAATTTTAAACCCCTAGCACTGGTAGTTTCCGAGATTTCGTGTCCTATGAGTGAGTGACCTTTTGCTTTTATACAGTGTGTCCGGGCACGAGTTAGCGATATTTGAAGAGGATATTCTAGGCTCATTTTCATCGACAAAAATGCTTTAAAAAAAATTCTTACTTCAAAACTTCGCGAATGGCAGCCATTTCAATTTTTTGATCTGTCGAACTGGGGTGTGTACAATAAAATGCAAATATCTTTGAATCCAATAGACCTAGATTCATGCAAATGACTTTACTGTAAAGTTAAATGTTGAGGCTTATCAAAAACTTACGAAAGTTTTCTAAATAATATGTAAAAATAGTCAAAAAACATGGGCAAACATGAAATTGTACACAAAAATTACTGAATAATTTCACATTTTTAACTCTAGCTCGATGAGTACCCCTGAATTTTGCAAGGGTTTTTGCATTAATTTAATAGTGTTTGAGTGAGGCTATAAAATGATATCAAAATTATCACTCTACGTTAAGTATCTTAGGAGTTATTCTCAATTGAACATCACCCTTCCGTCTCGCCCCGCACCAATAAATCCAAGAAACTGTACTATTTCAGTTTAAGGATGGTTACTTGGGGATCATTTACGCGGTGGTCAATATTAATGCCAGCTCATAAATATTCGTTGGAACGATTTAGCTCACCCAAAGAATGCGACACCTGTAATATTGGGGTATATGCGCTAAGGAAGGGTGATGTTCAAGTGAGAATAACTCGTAAGATACTTAATGTAGAGTGATAATTTTCACATCATTTCATAGCCTGACTCAAATACTTTTAAATTAATGCAAAAACCCTACCAAAATTCAAGGGTACTTATCGAGCTAGAGTTAAAAATATGAAATTATTCAGTAATTTTTGTATACAATTTTGTGTTTTCCCATGTTTTTTGGTTATTTTTACACATTATTTAAAAAACTTTCGTAAGTTTCTGATAAGCCTCAACATTTAACTTTACAATAAAGTCATTTGCATCAATGTAGGTCTCTTGGATTCAAAGAAATTTGCATTTTATTGTACACACTTATCAAAAAATTAAAATGGCTGCCATTCGCGAAGTTTTGGAGTAAGAATTTTTTTTTAAGCATTTTTGTCGATGAAAATGTGCCTAGAATATCCCCTTCAAATATCGCTAACTCGTGCCCGGACACACTGTATATATAGATTACGAATTCTGGTGATATAACGTTTTTATTTTTCTTTTGCTCAATGAAAGGATATTATTCATGGTTGTTTTAAAGTGTGCGCATGATTAGTTTTAAGTATGTTACTAGCTACTCGGTTCGGATTTGCAAAGGCTAAAATTCAAAATCGAGCCTATGTTACTCGCTAATAGGTAGCGAGTAAAGCGCAGCTCGCTGTCCGACCATGGACCATGCCCGAGTCGACGGCGCGTTGTGTTCCACGCGCGCCTCATAGAGCGTCAGCAAGATGACGGGCCCCCCTCTAGAGGTCCAAAGCCTGCCGGGGTCGCGGGACTTATCTCATTACCGCGAACCCGGAACATAAAGGGAATATTGAAGGACGCCGTGGATTTTAGTCAGTACAAGTCTGACAGTCCCTACCGCTCTGCCCGGGGTTTGGAGGGCTCATTTGATAATTTTACCACGATAAAAAAAATGTTACTGGCTAATTGAAAAATCAAATCTTCAGTCTTCTTTAGTTTTGTTTGCATTTTTATTAAAATTGTATTTCCTACAAAGATTGACTTTAATAGTAGGCATACACCATCCTGCCTATCGATATTTGCAATTGTTTTTTATTTGACGCTTGCAATTGTTTCAAATCGGCAGTTCGTCCATATACACCATACACCATCCTGCCTATCGATACGATAGATTTGTCACAACTTCAAATCTGCACCAGTGATGCCAACTCAGCAACTAGATCTGGCTATTATTCGGTGACGACAGCTACAATTTCTAGCACCTTTTCATTTCATCATGAGACTATCGAATTAGATTAAAAAAAGTGGTGCAAGCGATTTTCGACCTTATCGACATTAAAAATTTAGTTTGTTTTTCTCACATTCTCATTCGTTAACATTGCTTCTTCATTAAAATCCGGTGTTTGCATCGTTGTCAATAAGGTCGAAAATCGCTTGAAGGTCGGAAAACATTTGCTTAAGGATTGCAAGTTAAAAAAGTGGTGCAAGCGATTTTCGACCTTATCGACATTTAAAATTTAGTTTGTTTTTCTCACATTCTCATTCGTTAACATTGCTCCTTCATTAAAATCAGGTGTTTGCATAAATGTCAATAAGGTCGAAAATAGCATGAACCTTTTTTTAACTTGCTTTCGTGGTCCCTTGACACCTCTCAAGTTTTCAATCGTATTTTGGTTTAAAATAAAATGAATAACTCTTTTTTTTACGAGTGTACATGCGATCCATGTGCAAAAAGCCTCAGTTTTCCTGGTATGGCCACGTTCACATGGCGATTATTTTCCCGTATACTGTATACAAGATTTTATCGAATAGAGCAGTAATAACAGTTCACAAATGAAAACTTAAAAATAGTTTAAACGGCGTTCATACGGGAAAAACCCGTGTTTGAGAAATATAATATTTTACCGTGTACCGTGCAAAGTTGTCCTAAAACTGGTCAACTCTATTCGATAAAATCTCGTGTACGGTATACGGGAAAATAATCGCCGTGTGAACGTGGCCTAACCGTCCCTGTAGAAAAGTAGCTAAAAAGTTTAGCCACAAGTTACACTTTTTAGCTTTTTTTCTAGCACCTTTATAAAATTGGCTAACTATCTATGAAGTTGCTAAGATGGCATCACTGCTGCCGATTTGACGTTGTGTCAAAAACGATTTGATGACCTATCAAAATTGGCATGTCATGCCATCAAATTGGCATTCCACCCCCATACACGTTCAATTCTATTTGAGCAAATTGGCAGTTTTATGCCGAATTGACAAATAGGCAGTATGCTGTATGGCTACCATTACATAAACAGCACAAATAACAGCATTTGCCCGCGGCTTTACCCGTTTACAGGAATAAAAAGTATCATTATGTGTTAAACCTGCTTAAAAACTATCTCTGTTCCAATTTTTTCATATTTAATTTTCAGTGTATTCTTGACTTTCATCCACACTTTCCGGGGCAATAAAACGCAATAAACAAAAACACGTCATAAATACGAGTATCCCTCTTAAAATCAACAAACAATAATTTATTTATACAATTCTTCTTTGGAAAACATCGCTTAATTCAAATGTTTAATTAATCCAAATTATAATGTTGAAAACGACTGAAGATTCAACGGAGATCGTGTTTCAGAAACAAAGGACTTAACTGTAATCTGACGATGATTAATTAAATTATTTTTATAAATGAAACGTAAATATTTACAGGAAAGTAACGTATTCGTTTGTGAAAGGAAAATCCTATAAAAGGTATTGGGTAACTTTACGAGTACATAGCTAATCTATTCTTAATTAATCTTTTTAGGATTTGGCCATCCGCTGGTGTCAGTGCTAATTAAGCAGCATTTGGGAACCACATAAGTCTCTGACGTGGTTTTAAAGTAATACATTGATTATCGGAAAAAACAGGATAAAACTATCCTATGTATTAAACCAAATCATAAACTATCTGTGTACCGGTACCCATCCAAATTCGTTCAGTAGTTTTTGTGTGAAGAAACATCTATCCAAACAAACTATCACGTTTATAATATTAGTAGGATATGAGTCCAGGTTTTCTCAAGACTTTCCTTCACCTACGTCAGTAATGACCAAGATAAACTAAAAAAAAATCGATTGTAAGTTCAAACGCTTGAAAATACTAATGTATCTTTTACAATACAAATATTCTGCTGGACATCAATAACATCTGTTAAGAAAACTTATTTATTTAAATCTGACACTACTTTCACATAAAAAATTGACGCTTCAGGGATAACAGGTATGATGCGAACGCGAATATTAATCAGATGATTAATATTCGCGTTCGCATCATACCTGTTTATCCGGTACGTTGTAACAATCCGGGCTCTCGGGGAGCAAGTAGTGGGTAGCTCGCCGTCTGACCAAAGGACCAGGTAAACTGAGGTCCAGTAAACTGACTGGGCCAAATTATCCAAAAGGCCTGCCGGGATCACGACTGTTTAAACAGGATACTGTGGTCCTGGAACGTAAAGGAAAACCGAAGGTAATTTTTTTTTATCAATAAGAGTCGGAAAGGCCGTTCCACTCCATCCAGGAAGTAAGAACTCATTTGTTGATTTTACTACCCAAAAAAAAGAGATTATAAGCGCAAACTTATATTTTTATACGCAATAACGCCTGCGTCGCGTCTTCGCAAAGATATTTTTAAAAAAACGAAAAATTCAGATTACGAGCAGGGCTGGAACCTGCGTCTTTCTTTAAAAAGATTTAAAAAGATTATAAGCGTGTTTTTGATAAAATCAATCATCATGTAGGTTATAATATCCGGTACCTCATAATAACTGATAGTTGACACCAACAAAACACATTGTAAAACCTATGAAAGCTGCTTCTGAAGCCAATAACCAACGCAAGACAAGGGGTGGTAAATTAATGAAACAAATAAATAAATGTGCCCCACATTTACCCTCGGAAACTTTTGTTTTTCGCACATAAATACATCACAGGGGCCGTAACTTACCCTGGTCACATCCTAAAGGATTCTATTGTCGTTATTAAATGGAACAAATCGAGGAAACACTTCGGTATTTTCGTATGGTATTTTTTTTCTAAAATAAATATCACCTTTTAACGTTCAATTTGTTTGTTTCAACGTTAGTTTATTTATTTACAGAGGTAAAGTGGAGGCAAAGGTGATACATTATCTTCCTTTATTTCAATGGTTTAGAAATTGTGAAGCCCAACATAATTGGAAATAGGCTAGGAAAGCGATGATGATAGAAACTGTGATTGAAATCCACTATGGATGTGAAAAGGCTCATTCAAACAAATATTATATTCACCCTCTGGTCTTCTCTGCGGGAACATCTTTTTATTTTCACTTTAGTGGCAGTAAATTAAGTGTCTTAATTAATATATAATATTATGTATTGGTATAAATTCACAGACCAACCTCTGGGTTAAGCCGCGCTTGCCGAGGTTGGTCTGTATCCACCCATCCGGGTGACCATCTGTTATAGCGAGTTTCCTCCGTGCCTCGGAAAGCACGTAAAGCCGTTGGAACCGGCTAGGGCTGTCGTTTGTAGATCTTTGACAGTCGTTACTATTAGTCAGAAGCTCTAAAGGCTGACAACCAGCCTTACCATGAGGTATCGTATTGCCCAGTTACTGGGATGTGGGGGTCCGTTAGGCAGTCGCTCCATGTAAAATACTGATATTCAGCTGCTTCCGGTTTGGCTGGAAGCCGACCCCAATATAGTTGGGAAAAGGCTAGGCAGATGATGATGTATTAGTATAAATTGATTTCTTGGGCAACGAGCAAATCTGAACTGGAGAAATTAAGTATTTTCTGTTTCAATGTTACTAAAACTATACATTATTAAAAAGTTTATTTTGGCTAATAAAACACCAGTTTAATCATTCACCATAATAACGCCGGCAGTAAACAACCAGTTTAAAAAAATGCAGACCCCTTGCCATGTTCGAATGAATTCCCTAATTACTAAGGCGGGGTCGACAAGCCAGTTAAATGGCCTAAATTATCACGTGCATGGTACATGTATGTGTGTCCAGGGTAGTCCCTAGGGCACTCAATAATCTGTGTGAATGTGTGTATATGTCTTTATGGACTAGGTAATAGTGTGTGTGGAGTCGGTTGCGTGAACTATAGAATCGATCGCAGCGCGCAACGTGACAGAGACGTGAACTAACTGGGGACAACCGCGGAGTGACGTACGTGTCAATATATTATGCACTACAATCTTATTAAGCACAATTCGAAACTGCGACCTTTGAATTCAATACATCCGACGCTCATTTTCAACTGTATCCAACGGGGTTCTTAACTACAGCTTCGAATTCTTCAATCCATTTCTAACTTGTAGCGCCATCTATTGCAGAGCATTCCAACTACTGATTTAAACTTTTCTTTCTAAAGAAAATCTTTGTTTCCTACGCATGCGTTTATGTATTTAGTATTTATTAAATACTAATTAAGCACTTTTTTTTTTATTTTATTTAATGTTCAAATTAAAAAGAAGCCAAAATATTTATCGAAATATCTAGTTGCTAAGAATTGTTTGATGTCATGCCCCAAATAATGTAGAGGTCACTTTGTGGCCCTATAATCGCGTAAGTACACAGTTCCTATTAGGTACGTAATGATGGCTTCGTTGTTGTGCAAAGCTTTCTATGTATCTAAATATTGAAAATTTAAATGAGTTGTGTAGATCAGATAAACAGTCACTGCATAAAAGATATAAATATTCAGCTGCATCCGGTTTGACTGAAAGCCGATCTCGACACAGTTGAGAAAAGGCTGGGCTGATGATGATAATTATTATTCTTTTTTTTTTTGAGAATTACAATTTTGTAAAAGATAGCTATACGAGTATAATATCCAAAATATTGTCAGTGACACTGTCTAAATACTAAATTGAAGATAATATATCATTGAATATTTAAGTATTAGAAAAGCCTTATACGAGTAGGTACCTATAATATGATAAATGATATTTATTTTGCAAATAGGGTTTCACAAACACTTTTACAAGTCAAAACATATATAACTATACATTATCTTACCTAAGGCAGCTTCCTAACCAGAGCGATTGACGCGTGAAAATTATTGCGTCTTTATAAAGCGTTTCCCAACAAATGAATGACATTTTGATGGCAACAATTACTTATTCCGATTCACGTTACTCATCGCTTTAGTTAGAACGCAGAGACGCTCATATCAAATATTGAATATGTTTACAAAGCTTATAACGAATGGTAATTAACTAAGTGATCTACAGTATTCAATGCAGAGCGTAACGTTTTAATTAAGTATCACGTTACAGTGGCGTTTGACAACCATTACAGCAACAATGTTGACTACCGTGGCAACACGTGCTTGTTTATCAACCGTTTAAACATACAGACAAACAATTTAGACCTATTTTTGAGTGGCCGGATTGGATGGAGGAGGCTCAATGGATGATTTAATGGTTAAATCATCTAATGAGTCCCGGGACTCAGCCTCTCAGACTGCATTGACTAAAATCCACGGTGATCCTACAATAGCCCTTTACGTTCCAGGGCCAGGGTTCATCTTAAAAATATAGTAGAGGTTCAAAATAAACCTATTTACGAGGAACCATCCAATTACTTTGCAACAATGTGCTCCAACGCGCTTTGTCAATGTTACTAGTTCGTCTTCACTGTAAAATTAGAACAAAAAGAAAATTAAAATGGCAATACTGCAGCGGAAAAATGTCGACAGATATGTAGCGCTGAAAAGAAATGCAACGTCGAAAATATGTTTTTTACCTTTTAAGCTAATGTTCAGAACATCTGTAACAATTTTAAAAGCAAAAAAAAATCGAGTGCCAGTACGTTATTTCGGCAATATGTGTTTTGTGCTCTTTTAAAACATTTCTGTCAGTGTGTCAGCCATTTTACTAGGTTTCTGTTAAGCTTCGTATTTAGGACATTGAAAAAGGAAACACGACATTCCGGCATTTTCCGTAAACCTAGAGGTACCTTGTACACCCTCATTTAGTTAACTTTATACAGTCTGGTGTGGTCAGGGCGAATATGTTGTTATAATTCTCAGAGAAAAAAATCTAATATTTTAAAATTAAAAACATGCAGACCCTTTATAAGTTATAGTCAGTTATAAGTCAGAGTTAAAATAATATTCCATGCTATTGAGACTCATCCTGCACTTATCCAGATTCAGTTGGACTTGGTACAGGTTATTACTCCATACCTCTCTCTTCGTCGTCATCTCATTATTGAACTCCACTCCAACCATATTATCCATCCACCCTTTTACCATCCATCCTCATAGAGCCATCTACATTCATACTTTTACACTTTTTTCACCACTTTTGAGACAATTCAAATGGCAAAACTAATAAACAACTCTATGTACTATGCTCATTGTAGAAGCATGTTTATTACAAAACAATTTAAATTAAATATAACAGGAATTTAAGTTATGAACTCCCCTAATTTATAGCTTACTTTTCAAAATATACGCTTAATAATTTTAGAGATCGGTTCAAGCTACTGTTCTTGATACGTTTTGAATAGGTTAACATAAGCAGATTTTTTAATCATCAACGTCATGCACTAATTATCATCACCATCATCATTGGCTATCTTGTTTCACCGCTGATGAGTTCAGTCCTCTTCTTCTTTCCTTCTACTTTTTTTTTAGTAGCATCTCGTAGGTTGACTAGAGGAGGTTTGTAAGCTGCCATACTTTTCTTTGGATGCTAAAAATGACTCTAAGGCCTTAAGACAAGGGCCTTTCCTTCTACATAATTATTCTTGAAGATATTATAATTCACTATGGATCAGGAGCAATGAGTATTTGTTTTCTATAAGTTACTTCTCTTTCTAGCCATTTTCTTCTACACGGTCTAACCATCGTTTCTTTTCTGCCAAGAAGTCGGTAATGAAATGCAGTGAAAGGACAGAGTTATTCTCGTCTTTGAATTGAAAACTTTAAACATGCGGGCAAAGATGCGGGAACGCGGTCAGTTTCTACAAAGTATGTGCGTAAAGTTGTAAGTTTGATGAGGTTAAATGAAGGTTTTGAAGTCGCAATCTAACAAACGTTTGCATTGCGTTCCTTATTTCTGCGACGACTTCCAATGAGTATTATTAGAATAGAGCTTATCCGTAGATAATGTAAATGTAAAGCTATTGTGAAACAGACAGGCGTGGCAAACGCGAAGCGAGTCGTTTTTGTTTATAATGTATGGAATTGTTTGAAGCCAGTCACATAGACTATCGGATCGCTTTCTCCTTTTTCTATGTGACTGGATTCAAACAATTCCATACATTACAAATAAAAACGCTTCAGATCGCATTCACTTCGCCTCTCTGTTTGACAATAGCTTAAAGGATTTGTTACTTTTCCGACATTGTTACCATTGATACCATGATTTATCTTTCAATCCTTATCTTGTCTTTGTAGAGGTCAACTGCCCGTCTCAGGGCTGAATTTTAAATAGTCAGATAACTTTATCTGAGAAATAAAAATGGCGGTTTGACAGCTTATCTATAGAAAATATGTCAAACCGCTACTTTTATTCCTCAGATAAAAGTGATCTGACGATTAAAAAATCAGCCCTAAGTGACTTTTAGTTTTGAACATGTGAAAAACAAATACCACATATTGGACAGTCGCTGACAACCACACAAATAGGCCTCTGTAGACTGAAACTTTACCTCCCTCACCTCCACGTTTTAATACCAAGAATGCCAGATAATAGCAGCGCTATGAAAACAAAACCGCGACAGTGGGCGAAGTGGCGCATTTTCCGTAAAACACAAAGTTTCCTTTGCAACAGTTCCGCGGACGCGTCTGAGCGGCTGTTTTGCAACGCTGTGTCATTTCCCTGCTCTTTTTTCGGTCGTTTGTCTTCACGTTAAGCTCGCTCGCTCGTCCCCTTCTAAGCTCACACAGCTCAATTTAAAACCGTTCGTTGTAAAGCAATATTTAAAGTTGCTCTCATTTGTGTAACGCAAGTTTAAATGGTTGTGCGAGGATACTCGTACAACAATTTAAAACAACGATGCGTGCTTTTGTTTTTTTTTTCCTCCTGGTTAATTAAATGTTAGCTGCTAAGCTATTATTTAAAGCTGTTGATGCTGATTAAAATTCTTTATTGATTTTGGCCATGTATAGGAAGACTTTGCCTTTAATTAACCTGCACTAAGACGACAGTGCATAAATGCTTGATAAAATAATTGCTTCAAATCCACAGATATCACACACACTTGCACATTTTATCCTAAATCCTTTCCCATTTGTAATTAATATACTACATTTTTAAAACATTTCACAAGTGCATTTCTCGTTTTGCCTAGAAAACGGATAAAGAGATAGTACTATTCAGCTATTGTCAAAGAGACAGGCGAAGCGAATGCGATCCGAAGCGTTTTTATTTTTATTGTATGGAATTGTTTGAATTCAGTGGCATAGAAAAGCGAAGCTAAATAACAGCATTATAATATGGGATTACATGTTTGTACGAAAATATTTCTTTCCCTAAACATAAGTTAAGCTCGGCTGGATGATTTACTTTGTCATTCTTATGGTAGCCATACACCATACTGCCTATTTGTCAATTCGGCATAAAACTGCCAATTTGCTCAAATAGAATTGAACGTGTATGGGGGTGGAATGCCAATTTGATGGCATGACATGCCAATTTTGATAGGTCATCAAATCGTTTTTGACACAACGTCAAATCGGCAGCAGTGATGCCATCTTAGCAACTTCATAGATAGTTAGCCAATTTTATAAAGGTGCTAGAAAAAAAGCTAAAAAGTGTAACTTGTGGCTAAACTTTTTAGCTACTTTTCTACAGGGACGGTTAGGCCACGTTCACACGGCGATTATTTTCCCGTATACCGTACACGAGATTTTATCGAATAGAGTTGACCAGTTTTAGGACAACTTTGCACGGTACACGGTAAAATATTATATTTCTCAAACACGGGATTTTCCCGTATGAACGCCGCCGTTTAAACTATTTTTAAGTTTTCATTTGTGAACTGTTATTACTGCTCTATTCGATAAAATCTTGTATACAGTATATATGGGAAAATAATCGCCATGTGAACGTGGCCTTACCAGGAAAACTGAGGCTTTTCGCACACACATGGATCGCATGTACACTCGTAAAAAAAAGAGTTATTCATTTTATTTTAAACCAAAATACGATTGAAAACTTGAGAGGTGTCAAGGGACCACGAAAGCAAGTTAAAAAAGGTTCATGCTATTTTCGACCTTATTGACATTTATGCAAACACCTGATTTTAATGAAGGAGCAATGTTAACGAATGAGAATGTGAGAAAAACAAACAAAATTTTTAATGTCGATAAGGTCGAAAATCGCTTGCACCACTTTTTTTAACTTGCTATCCTTAAGCAAGTATTTTCCGACCTTCAAGCGATTTTAGACCTTATTGACAACAATGCAAACACCGGATTTTAATGAAGAAGCAATGTTAACGAACGAGAATGTGAGAAAAACAAACTAAATTTTAATGTCGATAAGGTCGAAAATCGCTTGCACCACTTTTTTTAACTTGCTATCCTTAAGCAAGTATTTTCCGACCTTCAAGCGATTTTCGACCTTATTGACAATGATGCAAACACCGGATTTTAATGAAGGAGCAATGTTAACGAATAAGAATGTGAGAAAAACAAACTAAATTTTTAATGTCGATAAGGTCGAAAATCGCTTGCACCACTTTTTTTAATCTAATTCGATAGTCTCATGATGAAATGAAAAGGTGCTAGAAATTGTAGCTGTCGTCACCGAATAATAGCCAGATCTAGTTGCTGAGTTGGCATCACTGGTGCAGATTTGAAGTTGTGACAAATCTATCGTATCGATAGGCAGGATGGTGTATGGTGTATATGGACGAACTGCCGATTTGAAACAATTGCAAGCGTCAAATAAAAAACAATTGCAAATATCGATAGGCATGATGGTGTATGCCTACTATTAGTTGTCAATTGCTAGGTAACGGTTTAAGTGGCAAATCCAGCATGGTGGAGGTTAATAGTTCAGATCCGGCTCGAAGGACTGCTTATGGAAAGCGTTACCACTTGTAATTATGTCTAAAAATATATCCCTTATTTAATTACTTAACAGACTTTTGCGTGCGGCTAAGCCTCCCCTCTATATTCTGTAGTCGTTTTCAGAGTCCCATTTCTCTCTACACTACACTTACAAAAATATAGTCCACCGGTTTAGACATCTAAATATAAGAAATATTTTTTTCATGTTTTATAATGGATTAGAAGTTTATTGTTAGAAAATAATAAGTTTTATTTAATTTAATTAGTATAAAATTAATATTTAAACAGGTTTTATCTAAACAGATGAACATTTTTCAAGATTTGCGGTTCACCTCTTTCACACGTTACATAACACGCCTGACTCTTCAAACCACTATTTTATTTTATCGTCGACACCACCTAAATCAGGGTCGCAATAAAATACTTGATGTCCAGTATTGCCGACCGTTCCTCCAACTATAACTCTAAGGAAAGATAAAATATCCAATCCCAATACGATCATTTTGTAGTCGTTTCGTTCTTGAATGTATTTCTATAAGTAGATACTGTAGAAGTTTTAAGGGAAAATTCACAAATTAATGGCTGTTTTCTGAAATAATCATTACTAACTAATTCTAGAGTAGAAAAGTTAGATTTCAAGGACTGATAATAGCGTCATAGCGTCTATCTGCACGGTAGAAAAACAGTTTTTCCATTCTTTAGACAGGTGTAAAAGCTCAACAGCATTCGCGACTTCAGCTCATTCATGAAATGTCTTTACCAAGACATTTTCTTAGTCCAACACTTCGAGAGATCGTGTCGTCCTATATTTTCCTGATAAAAGTTCTAGTGATATCTCTCTTAATCAAGACTTTATTATGTATCATAACCATAATCAAATAGATAATATCACTTATAAGCAGCGTAACTAACCATCTATAATGTTTTATGTTTGTATCAACCTGTTAGTTTATTACTCAATAGATCACCGAGGCTTTCAATTGGCTGTGAATTGTTACAACGAACAAAAACTACATTCAGAAATACAATAAAATTTTTCACGAGTTATAAAAACGTGCGGCAGACATTTTAGTCAGTTAAAACACTATCCAATATTTGGTTGTGGTATAAAGAAGATAGGAGTAGAAGGTTCAACTGAGTCTTATTGGGAACTTTTTTTAAACATTACTGCCCCACACTAGGAATTTATTGTGTATCGTGGGTGCGCTTACAAACATAGAAACTCACATACAGCCAGACCCAGATCATCTACTTGCAGATAATACAAATATTTAACAAATTAACGAATCATTATGTTTCCTCAGTTCCAATTTTAAAAAAGTTCGGGAGTTATTTGAGTGATGTTCCAGCTGATGACAGCTCGACTCAAATAAAGTTGCATCTAAAGTCATAGAAATGCGGTTTTAAACAATGTTTACTAATTTTTGTTTCATCATCATCATATTAGGTTGAGGCCTGATATGATGATGATGACTATAGACTTCCAATAGGACCGGTTGGAAGCGGCTTGCATCCAGTATGATCCTGTGGTCTTCATAAGATCCGCCTTGCAGGTGGACGTCCTACGCTGCGCTAGCCGGGTGCGTGGTCACCATTCGAGAACCTTACGTGCTCATCGGCCTTCAGTTCTGCGTGCTATATGGCCTGCCCACTACAATTTCAACTTGCTTATTCGTTGGACTATGGCGGTAACTTTGGTTCTTCTACGAATCTCCTCTTATGTGAGTCGATTGCGCGGTAGACTTTGAGCATAGCGTCCATCCATAGCTCATTGTAGGTACTATATTGAGCTTATTAATGAAGCCTATAGTAAAAGACCATTTTTACTTTGTTTCATTATCATCATCATCAACCTATAATATTCCCACTACTGGAACACAGGCCTCCTTTCTGTGAGAAGGAGTGGGCCATTATCCACAACGCGTTCCCAGTGCGGGTTGGTAGTATGTCACATGTTTCCGAATTTTTGGTTCTAGGACATGCCGGTCTGCTCACGATGTTTACCTTCACTGTTTTGAGAGCAGTGGTGCTGAAATAAATTACACAAAGTAATACGCCTGGAAGGGTTCGAACTAACAACCTGCAATTCGTAAATCGGGACCAATACCACTGGGCCACCGCTGCTCTATCTTCTCGATCTATTTTGTTTACCTTCTCAAAAAATAAGTCTTTAAGATAACTTTTTATAGTAGTCTTTCTGAACATTCTGTATTATGGCTTCAGTGTTGCAACTCGAATATTCCGACAATCTTTTCAAACGCAACGCACACAAAGAGTTTATTGCGATGTGGTTCCATGTTTGATCCGTTCACTATGCAAAGACAAATGCGGGTTATTGCTACTGTATTGCAAGTGTACCTGAGTTCTGAGCCATACTGGATTTTAACTGCTAGTCTCTTTGCATTAAAGGTCAGTAAAAAGCTTGTTTGTTGCTCTTATATTCGGCGATCCAAATCGCTTAAGATAGAAAGATAGAATATAAATTGTTACACAACTGTTTTATAATATCACAAATTCTAAGGTTACAATGACGGTTTTATCGCTAATAGCGATATCTCCCAGAAAACTAATTAACGGTTTGGAATAAAAAAATACGGATTTAATTATTTAATATTACCGCAGTGGAAGCGTGCTGGGCCCATAACCTAATAAAACGACATGCTGCATTTGACTTTAAACGGAAACAAGATTTATTCAAAATCATGGAACAGTGTCATCGTGTCACAGAACACTAAAAACTACAACAGTAAGCCTCTGTTCAGACACGGCGGGAACCGCACGTTTCCCGCGCGGGAATCGCGCGGTTATGTCTTAGCCTCTGTTCAGACACGGCGGGAACCGCGCGATTCCCGCGCGGGAATCGCGCGGTTATGTCTGAACGATTACTTAATAACTCATACAAATAAGACTCACGCGATTTCCATGCGATTCTGAAATCGCGCGATTCCCGCCGTGTCTGAACAGAGGCTTAACGATTACTTAATAACTCATAGCCTCTGTTCAGACACGGCGGGAACCGCGCGATTTCAGAATCGCATGGAAATCGCGTGAGTCTTATTTGTATGAGTTATTATGTAATCGTTCAGACACAACCGCGCGATTCCCGCGCGGGAATCGCGAGTTTCCCGCCGTGTCTGAACAGAGGCTTACAAATAAGACTCACGCGATTACCATGCGATTCTGAAATCGCGGGCTTTACGTATACATACTTATTTTTATATAAACTAACATTTTTGAATTAAAAACAAACAGTTTCTAAACTATTCGTGTCAATCGTCTAATAATGATCGGCATTTTTTAATCTCTGTGATTTTTTGAAGTCGGTTAATAAAATATCAAGCAATTAGTTCGGGAACCTCACGCGTCGCAAGTCACGGGTAACATCTAGTCCATTAATAAGATTACCAATACTGTTTCATTAGATAGACATAAATTATCATGGTAAAATAATCGGCACGATGTATTTGACTAATCTCGTAAACCACTGATTCAGTAATTGCCTAATATGCGCTAAATTACGCGATGACCTAGATGAAGGTGTGTTCAAAGCAAGATTGTGCAGACAGATGCACCAACAGCATAATTCGTAGTAACAAAGACTTGCACAAACTCTGGAAGTTGCGCAGTTTCAGATCATATTATTAGCCTCATAAGCTCACATTGAATCGTTATGTAGGTATTTTGATCCTAATTATTACCTACGTGTCGTCGTACAACTTCTGCATAGCATCGCAATTAGATTGCAAGAAAAAAGTAAAAACCGGCCAAGTGAGTGGGACTCGTGCACGAAGGGTCCCAGTTACCATTATTTTCATTCAAAATTCCAGTCATGAGATCATTACATATCTATGTATTATAAAAAAGTGTACGATCGTTACTTTAGAATTTATCAAGCATTAATTGACAAATTGTGGCGGTCTAAGAGGGAGGCCTATGTTCAGCAGTGGACGTCCTCCGGCTGTTGATGATGATGATGATGATGAATTGACAAATTCACGAAATCGGTTTAAATTCTCAGATCAATCCTGTTCGGATTATTTTTATCAATCCTTTGTTCAAAACCTGAATAGAGTAAAATCATAATAAATTGTGAAATATGGCCGTCGATAAAATGAGCAGTACATTTCTGCTTCCTGCAGCTAGAGAATTAATTAATGAACTTCTAAAATACAACCAAAAATACAACGCAATGTTTTGAACATGAAATAAAAAATATATTCGATTCATCTTCAAACATGCTGCTTTTTTAATGTTACTACAATACTTAAAGCGCTTTTAACTTTATACAAAAAATATATTTTGATTTGTTTTAAAAACTCACATAGGTCAGTCCTGAAAGACTATTCCCATCCAATACCAAGAACTAACCATTTGGTATTACTTTATTTCCGAATTTGTTTTCTATTCGCAAAGAGTACCAAATTTTTAAAATAAAAAATGTATTACTAACGAATATCAAAACGTGTCTTTTTGTACACTCAGCTACACAAATTACATACTATCGATGAAAGGGCTGAAGATAGGAATTTTCTGTATTTTTAGAAAGGTCAAGTGCGTAGTAGTAGCATAGTATAGTTTGTCCGTGGATGTATGGCCTGGAGCCAGTTCGTAAAATGAAATACATAATGTGTTACCTATATTATATTCCCCAAGCAATAGAATATATTTGGGATATTTTTATCGCAATTCATATTATAATCTAATATCTTTAAACGAGCAATTCTTGTATATTTATTTAGAATCAGGATCTCGGAAACGGCTCCAAGGATTTTCATGAAAGTTACAGATTAGGGGTTTTTCGGTTCAAGGAATCGATTTATCAAGGTCCCAGGTTCGAGAAAAGCTCGGTTCCTAAGATATAGACATTTTAAAAACCGAGCGAAGCTCGGTCAACCAGATATTTCTATTAAAACGGCCTTTACGGCCTCTAAACGTAGAAAAAAGAAGAAAGAAATATGTTAGGATCGTAGAAGGATCTTTCGCAAAATCGTTCAGTTATCTTCCGTTGTATCTGCCTACCCCTATTGGAAGAGACTTGAGTTTATATATATGTTTGTTATACAAGTGAGTGTTTTTAACCAGTAAAAATAATTCAAATAAGTAAAACCAATACTGTTTGACGTGTAACTAAGCTCTCTGAACTACGAAAGACCCTCAATTTCATTTCAGGCAAAAATATCCTTTAGGATATAGCTTTTAGAGTGCCACTTCGCCAGCAAATTAAATGCGACATCCACAGTTTTAATACGAAACTTTAAATGAACCAACATTAAACAACACGAGATAAAACATGGCGTTAAGATAGTTGTCACCATAAAGGACGATGTGTTACCCGACACATAATACAATGAGGATTCCTTAAATGTAAAACGGTGGCACTCCGAGAGTCGTTGAAACCCCTATAAAAATGTTAGCCTCCCTTTCATTATATTCTGGTACGCGATTTTTTATCCAGCACAAGAGAAACTGAACTCTACAACGACTACGCTAGAGTTGGTTTTGGATTGGAGTACGTAAAATTTATTTTGCCAAAATGTCCGATATATTCGTTGTGGATAACCCTCTCTCTGGGTATTTACTTTGTTTCTGTTACGGCCGTGTCGCGATTCCAATAGTTTTAAGTCCGACATGAGTAGCGGCTTTAAGCCGTCTTATCTCAGTGTCAACATGTAAGATTGATTACCGCGACCTACTGCTGGGACGAGTTTTCTGTTTGGATTTGGAGAATTCGATACTGAAAATTTCGTGTGCTTCGATAAGTGTGACCTATGTCACCTAGATGATCGGGTGGTCGTTTTGTTTGGAAGACAGTTAATTGTATCTTATTTCCTGCTACTTATAATAAAATATGCCAAATTGTGGGGATTTATTATGGGTGGATGTTTTTTACTCTTTCACCCAATAACTACTGAACAGATTTGGCTGTAATTTGGCGCAATAATAGTTTATAACTCGGATTTCAAGAAATCAAATCACTTATTTCAAGTAGGCCTCTTACAGGCACTTTTGAACTGTCAAAAGACAAAAAAAAAACAAGATATTTAAAAAAAGTATGGTGCTGCAGTCCCAGTCACAAGACATAAAAACTTTGAAAGTACTGTAGATGCCCATTCTAAAAACTAGATCTCTATGGAGAAGAACGGGCAAGAAACTCCATGGATACTCTTTCTCAATCGCCAAAATTATAAGAGCATCTTTTTGATACGATTTATACGATCTAAAACAAAGGATATCTTTTATAGCTGAAATATACGACTGCAAAATGACGGATAGAACATCATGCTGCGGGCAAAAGTTGGTATAAACTAAATACCTAGCGAGTATCGCTTTTCAAGTATTTATAAGCTTTTTCTCAGATGATGGGAAGTATAAATTCAAACTTATTCACAAAAGAATAAGTTAACATTTATTCAATTTTTCTTAACAACTCTCCGACTTGTTCCGTTCACTCTATAGAATAAAATGAAGAGAATCCTTTTATACATTCAATACTGTATACTACATCTATCATATTTATACATAGAAAGGGGCAGGGTAATCCATAACAAGCTTTATGCGCGGCATCGAGTAAAGGCTAGTTCTAGTAGCATTCATGATTCACTATTGATAAGGTTTAATAAGCAATAGAATTAAACCAATACTGAGAGCCTTCTAATTTCAATTTTTGGTCATTATATAAGAAAAAGCATGGAAGACTAATAACAATTATTATAGCTACAAGCGATAGCGACAATCCACTAGATCTTCGCACGCACCTTCCCCCAATAGATGAACGTTGCCTCTTACATAAGCCATCCTTATCGAACCGATAGTTTTATTCTGCTTTAATCAATAGTAAAGATGTTTTAGTCAAGATATTATATTTGTTGTCTAAAAATCTGAACTTACTTTCAAACATGATTGATAAACAAATAGATGATTTCTCATTTGTGGTATCATTATGAGGTACAATTAATTGGATAGTAGGCCTAGCTACAAAATGAATAAAAAGCTAGTACAGTTTATAATTATAATACTTTTTATACATTTAATAAAACCCTGACCCTAATAAATTACACCAAAAACCGTAAACCAGCAACAAAATCAAAATTAATGTCAAAAGTAGCAGTTTGTATAGTTACGAACTATCTTACGCGGCATATCCCTTCGCTCACAAGCCTCAGTTATTTCCCCTGACAGCCATATTACTGCAACTTACCACCAACATACGTTGACCTTCGAGAAACTTCAAAAAACACCCTTAACTGTAGTACAGGGAGGTTTGGAGGGCTCATTTGTAGTTGGTTACATGATCCGAGGGTCCTGCTTTCCCTACGGGTTATAGTTTGCACCTGTAGCCACTGATATTATGTGAGAAAATTTGTGTTACTTGATAGTGTGCGTGACGTGAAAACTGAGCTGTTTACGTACGTGTTGACTTTGATTTTGAAAATCGTTTAGATGTAAAAAAGAGGTTTTTCACAGTGAGCACTGAGCACCTGTTGAAATGGGAGCTGAGCCAATGGCACCTTAAAGCTATTCAGTCAGGTGCCTTATGCTGAAAACCTCGTAAAAAGTAAAAGACAGAGAGTAAACAACGGTAAGGAGGTTTAACAGGCCACTCAAAACAAAAAATAATCAAATAGAGAACAAGACGCTCTTCACCTCTATTAAACAATGAACTATAAAAATTCCAAAATGATTCACAACAATTTTTTTCTTTTCATTAGATCAAAAGCTCCTAATTTAAATTACGTAGTTTTAGGATGACTTATTTAATGATTTGACTGACCATTCGACAAGACTGCTTCGAATTAGGTCCTAGTGTTAGCTGAACAACAGTTCCAGACAAAATGGACAGGCTCCCTAAAACCAAAACTATTCATAATTAAGTGGGCACCCCCAACGTGGCAACTCGTTGACGTAGGTCGTCCCTAATTTGATATTGAGCTATACAAACTTCAAAGACAAAATTAGATAATTAGACAGGCGGGACACTTGAATTCTAAATACTTAAGTACCGAGAGACTTAATTATACAATGCTAATTATACGTAATACTTATCTGTGATACAGCTCCAAATTAGAATTCGTCTGCTGATTCTACAGTACAATTTGAACCTTAAACTTTGAGCTCTAAGATTGAAAATAATGCTGTGTAAAGTTTGTAAGTCCAGTCTCGGTACCTGAGATCATTGTAGAACGAAGCGAATTATGATAATTGGTAGATTTCTTAATTGGAGCACTGGGAGATGTTTCCATACGGCTTCAAGAAACTCGGTCTTTTATCTAGTTGCTATGATCATTGTCCTAGTAATTTACTAGCTTTTTTCCTGCGGATTCACCTACGGGAATATTTGAAATTCGCATCTGTCATGAAAAATGATAGCGGGATAAAAAAGCATCACCCAGGTCGAAATCTACCATTTGTCTCAATAATGCCAGCTATATGCCGTTGCCGCTAAACGGCATTTTTAAACGAGGATTTTGTAACTGATTCTCAGCCATTCGCAAGGGAAGTTTTATCAGGAAAACTTTAACAAGAAATATTAATCGTTACTCTTTTTTTAATCATCATCTGCCTAGCCTGTGCGATTGAGGCAGCTTCCAGTCCAACCGATTCATCTTAGCAAGACTGGTTGGCAAACTTTCAGGCCATTGCCTACTGTAATATTTTTGTTATTATTTTAGTAGTTTTGGTATGATTATGTTTTATTAATGATTTGTGTACATGAATTTCAAAACTGCCCTACTTAAAAAATAAAACCTTTGTTAACATGAATATTCGAAAAATGGTTCAAAACTAGTCGTTTACTAGTAAATTATCCAATTCTTTCCGCCATTTTACTTTGAAAAGGAACCCATCACAGAGAGACTAACAGAGTTAATTTGCTCATAGTAATTAATATTAAATATGAGCAAACATCTTTATTAATTGGAGCATAATATAACAATATTCTTGATAGGTAAGATAAGTACCTAATTCCAGTCGTAATAAACAGTATTTCCTTCCAATGTAGTTACTGGAGCATGAATCCTTAATTATTTCTATTTGAATAACATCGAATAAAACGTCTAGCTCTTTATAATATTTGCGGGTAATTAAGATCATTGCTTGATATACTTATTAGATTCATTATTGCATATGAAATGTATATTTGCGATAAGTAGATTAATATTCAGCATTTGATTGTGAACTTATTAAGGTATTGTGCATATCGACTTATGATTAAACTTGAAATGAGCTGTCTTTTTCCTTTTTTTTTCTTTTTCCTTTTTTTTCTATCATTATTGACTGGCTTACTGTTTGTGCTTTGTTTGTGAGTACCCAACAGGTATTATACGCGTACATATAATAAACCAAAATTATTTATTAATATTTTTACCGACTTCAAAAAAAGGAGGTTATCAATTCGACCCGTATGTATGTAATATTATCAGAACTGCCCAGTTTTCGCATATGTTAGTCTATATCAGCGTCTGAACAAATGTACCAACCAAAGTTTCATAAGTGTATGTATGTATGTTTTTATGTTTGCGCACGCATATCTCCGGAACTACAAGTCCGATTTAAGTAATTCTTTTTTTGTTGTACTAGGTATTGTTCAACTTAGGGTACACTGCACACAAGTTTCATCAAAATCGGTTCAGTAGTTTTAGAGATATGGATTTTTTTCGTTGTGACGGATTACAAGATTAGTGCACATCATGTAAGAAAACTTTGTATTTTACAAGAATTTGGGTTGAATATTTAATAAATAAACTAAAAAGGGTAAAATAAAAACTTTTTTAAAAAAAAGTACCGACTTCAAAAACAAATACAAAAAAGTTAAAAATAACCTTTCTTTCGGAAGTCGGTGGCAATAGTCAATGAAATAATAAATAAAAATCAAAGCCGGAAGAAAGGTTATTTTTAACTTTTTTGTATTTGTTTTTGAAGTCGGTACTTTTTTTTAAGTTTTTAATTGTATTAAGTAACCATGATGTGCAGAGTGCAGATGCCAGCACATCAATCTATCACAATAGTGGAAGGTTAATGTTTGATTGGTAAAATGTGACGATTTAGGGTAGGTTGACCTACATGCGTCTGTACCTAGTCAGAGGCGAGTTTTTCCAACAAACTCGGAATTTATATGAAATTATCTTTTAGAACGTGGTGAAAAATACTAGTCTTGCACTAACCCACTTACCAAGGTTACCTTGTTACTTAGTAACGGTGAGCTGTTAAAATATTTATTTAGAGCCAAAACTCGATTGCTTGCTAAAATTTGAATTCTACAACATGCTTATCTTTTTTACGCGAAATAAGAACATTAATCTTATAAAAAAAATACCTACATGACTGAGTAAATCTAGGGATGGTCCCCCGTAATCTCTGTACCCTTAGCACGAGTTTTCAGTATTTGAGACGTAAAGTAAACTGGAACTTTGACAATTTTCAAGGAAAAAATTAGTTCCTTCTTCGCACACCAGAGGCACTGTTCCATTTTTTCATACAAGAAACGCTGTAAATACTGGAAAGACGCTGTAAAGTAAAAGACTGAAAATTTGTGCTAAGGGTACTGATTGCCCGGGTGTCACCACTGCGAGGATCGCCCGGAGGACACGGTGAAGCATACGGTGCAGGACTGCCCAGCTTGGGCGGAGACCTCTCGCGCCCGACATTGGTTGCGGCCATGCTGCGGGGCGAGACGGAGTGGGAGGCGGTCGCCTCCTTCTGCGAAGCAGTCATGCTCGCGAAGGAGGAGGCGGTCCGCTTGAGGGAGAGGATACCGTCCTCCCTCCGCCCGAGACGTAGTGATAGACGCCCACGGCGACGGATGACGCGGGACGATCTCCGGCCACCGTAGGCGCGGGCATGGGGGCGGCGAGTAAAGGGCAACTCGCTGCCCGACCATGGACCATGCCCGCCAGGTCGACGGCGCGTTGTGTCCCACGAGCGCCTCAAGGAGCGTCAGCATAGTGACGGGGCCCCCCTATAGAGGGCCACAGTCCTGTCGGGGTTGCGGGACATACGTATACCGCGACCCCGGCACACAAAGGGCTACCGAAGGACACCGTGGATTTTAGTCAGTACAAGTCTGACAGTCCCTCCCGCCCTGCCCGGGGTTGGGATTGCGAGACGCACAAAAGTCTATCTAACAACCACTAGATCAAACAGACACTAATGCGTCATAATAAAGTCTATATTCCTATTACTTATTTGGTATAATAAAGTGTTATTTCCATTAAATATCATCATTTGTATGTCCATGACGCGACCACGCTTCAATAAGGAAATGTGTCTGAAACAACTTTACATATAAAGACGTAGCACCGTTTCTTAGGGGCCATTATCACAGAAATAGCTGTTGTTTTGGTACTTTTAATTTATCTTTGTGAAGGTAAGTGTACTATGACGTTATTCTACAAGGTACTTTTTTCAGGAAGAATGAAAACTACGTACGTGTTTGTAAGTAATAAATACTGTTTCAGTAAACCATTTAAATCAGAGTTGGTATAATGATATCTTACTCCTTAAGCCTGCTCTACACTACTCGCGAAGTTGCTTCGACGAAGTACTCGTCGAACTTGATCGAAGTCCCGAAGTATGTGACTACACTACTCGCGAAGTTTGCCTGTGTCATCATTGTGACCTTTGACTCGGTTGCAAAAACCGACAACAAATGGAAGTCGCCCGAAGCGAGCAGAAGTTGCACGAAGAGAAGCGAAGTGCCCTTCTACACTTTCGTATTCGGTCAACTTCGGCCAACTTTGCGAGTAGTGTAGAGCAGGCTTTAGACTTGTAGCTCTACAAGTCTAAAGCTTTTGTGCTATAGCTAAGCCTTTGGACATTATTTTATTAATGTTTTTAGTCAACACTATCCGTGCAAAGGCCTACCCATTTTTCCGGGTACCTATATTTTTCCTGAATAACATTTAAGTTACGTAAGTACGTGTCCAAATCTTCTCGACTATGTTTATATCTGTTACCTCTCATGTTCAAACCTACCCAGACAAAAATAACTTACATCGTAGCAAATATATTGTCCAGCCATCAAGGACTTAGCGGAGTAGACTGCCAAAAAAGCAAGACATAACCTTTCAGAATCTACTTTAATACGATACAATCTATATAAGTGTACGTAAGGACTAATTTCCTCGATAAACCAAAATACAGACTTATAGGAAGTTCTCAAACCAACGACACACTATTACACAGTCCTTAATCAGCAATTAAAATCGAACGCACGACGTTAAGAAGATGACACAGTGTTACCTAATGGAAAGCGAGCTATGTCCGTATCATCTTTGCCGCCCCCGCTTTGACTCATCACACTTACAAAGAGCATGGTGTGATCTCATACAACTATATAAGGTAGCTTGTCTTTATGTGTTTTTTTTTTATGTATTAATCTTGAATTTAAAAGGTTAAGTAATTAAAAGTGTGTTTGTTTTAGCAAAGATTCTGTTCGGATAACTAGTGTCCATATTTGACAAACATGGATTTATAGCATAGGAAATTAATGACCCTTCTTCGTTTTAAGTGTTCTAAGTTTTAATCTTTGCAAAAATATATTAGTCAGACATCAAGGTTATTAATAGAGCTGGAAAAACAACTTCCTGTCAAGCAAGTCAAGCATCAGACATCCCCGAATTTAGCGGAACCGAGGTATAACATTGTTTTTGTATCTTCGTTAAACACCAATCACGTGCATTTGTTTAATTATAAAACCACTTTTCTAGTTAATACAATATTATAAATGCGAAAATTCGAACTACTACTGAGCGTATTTTAATGTTTGATACACAGATAGTAACCGGAATCAAAAGTTAGGAAACTTTTGATGCTGGTATTACAAAACAATGGCGAGAGAGAAATATCAAAACTCCTTGCGCTATGATATTCTCATAGGATAATTTATCCAGTTTCACGTTGATTCGAGCTAATTTTTTTTTCTCAAAGCCCATGACTTTTTATAAGTGCTCTATAACACTTCAACAAACAGTACAAGCAACAATAACCGAAGTTCTGGTTCGTAGTTTACATGGAGAAGAACTGGCAAGAAACTCCATGGTTACTCATTTAATCATGGAGTTAAAACAGGTCTTATATTGTGAAAACATTTTTAACGAGTTACATTTCAACGTTAGTAGAAAATGTACGAAATAGAATAGCTGCAGAAAATTCGAGAATACCTACGTCTTCCGTTTATTCCCGTACGGGATAAGAAAAGCCAGCTATTGGTATTGGCACGGAGCTGAGTAGACACATCACATGTCTTAGATGCAATATCATAGATAAGATAACTGGTTTTATTGCGCACACTCTATTTACAAGGACAATTTGTTATATGAGAGAATGTATAACGAATACAGTTTAAATTGTGTTACAGTTTTAAGTATTTCATGTCTGTCAGTCAAAAATAACATCATAACAAAGCTTGATGAACTGACTTATCTACATTGAGAACAGCAGTGGGCATGCCACTGCAACTCCTGAAAGCCAGAGGTAACTACCCGAAAAGCGCCGAGACGATGAAGCTCGGCGTTTACCGGATAATAATTTAACCTGTCTTGGATCCTGCAACGAAATTAATCACACTATTTTTCATATTCTTAAAAAGTAATAGACAGACAGATTAACGTTTTCTGTTTTAAAATATCTAAATCGTAGCAGGGTCGATGGACAAAGTTTACTGAAGGGATAGCGTGATTTTTGATCTTGGCGATTTTCCGTATGATTTATAATAATGTGAGTATTTTCTGTAATAAATTAAAACTAAACAGTTCAAATGCGATATTGACGACATGGTTTTGCAACTAAAATTAACAGTTACTACTCTGTCATTATAAACAGAGATACGGAAATCATAATAGTTGTAATGTTTATATTTTACTAGCGACCTGTTCTTGCTAAACATAGCATGCAGGACATGATGAAACATCAAGATTTCTGCTACAAATATGATTCTAATTTGAACAATGCATTCAGGAATAATTCACCAAGAAAGAAGATTCGAAACGAATGATTGAAATTCGTTTCAAGTCGGTCTGATCTCTGGTTGTAAAACAATTAGAAGATACTTTTTTAAAATTAAGATCGTCACCTTCTCAATCAAAGACGTCCTCATCAGGATATGAGGAACCTCGCCAATCGGTAAAACGTCCGGTCCTACGCTACCCACATCCTGTTGCATGACAACCTTCACTAGGTCGTACGTCTACCTTGCATGAGGAGGGGTTATCCCCTCCGCTGCTTCAGTCCTTTTATATTTTACGCTTGTTGTTACCAGCGGCTTCGTCCGCGTTTAATTTTCGGCCCAGGGGATTATACTACCATCTACCGGGATGAAAAGTGACTTACACAGGATTATTTTTCAAACTGGACGTGGATGGCTGTTACTAAAACTATAAGGAATATCTAAAAATGCTGAAAGGAGTCTCGAAGCCGATTTTGATGAAAACTAAAACTGCGTCATTGAATTTTAGAAATATCAATAAACCTGGCCAGGAATTGAACTTGCTGATTTTGGAAAATAAATCACACCCTATATAATTACACCATTTGATGGTTTCGCTAATAAGGATCAAATACTGTAACGATTTATGGCAAACTATAAAAGGTTAGGCAGAATTATATCTAAATGGTTCACCCATAACAAACGAATCTAATAAAAAATTGCCTGACTAAGAAATCGAACCCAGAACCTTCTCAGCAGTCGCTTTTTTTTTTTAAAAAGGCACATTTCAGTACCAGCGCAAACAGGAGCCAATACATATAAAATGCACCTCCGAATTCGAACATCCCGATTTTATTAAGCACATGTCTCACATTATTTACAGCGGAGTCGGTGATCCCGGCCAACGGTATACGCCTCCGACTCGAGAACGTATTTACCAAAAGCGTATTCATA
The DNA here is from genome assembly GCA_036375495.1 of Agrotis segetum. Classification (NCBI taxonomy): domain Eukaryota; kingdom Metazoa; phylum Arthropoda; class Insecta; order Lepidoptera; family Noctuidae; genus Agrotis; species Agrotis segetum. The sequence goes on from JAQSVV010000192.1 coordinate 1,995,832, forward strand.
TTAGATTTCCGAGCTCCCAATGCCAGTCGGCCGTATCGAGAATGTCACCGATACATTCGATACTTTATTCGAGTGAGCTCGAGAGCACCCGCCACGACACGGAAGAGTGTCAAATAAATACAGGTTGAAATATATCTCCTGTCGCGTACTGTGATCCTGGTATATACGTGCCATTTAAACGATGAATTTTTGTTTGGTTTTCGTGTTGTTCTCCTGTTTTTTCACGTGGAGTGCTGGCATGCTGTACCGAAGAGACTCTGACAATGTTTTGAAACCTGGTTTGTACCGTTTTTTTTTTGCTTCCTTCCAAGCAGTTTGTTATTGAAAATTCCCGCCTTTTCCCGCTCTCAGTGTTGTCTGTGTTATCTTTTAATATTGCTTTTAATATAAGAGTACGGTGTTTTTGAATAATTAGTTTATTAATTTTATCAACAAAATATGATGTTTTTTTTTTTTTGAGGAATTATTTATATTTAGATATTATTTATTCAGTGCTATATTTTTCATTTAATTAGGTATGTCAAACTATTTGAAAAATCATTTGATTTATATTTTTATATGCTATTTCTAAAATAAGTTATTATTAATAGCCATTATTATTTTTTTATTTAAAAATTTAAACAAAAAAAATACGGCTAGGTGCACATTTATTTTAATTATAAATCTTTTAATTTAGATGTAGCTAGACCGCTTCGTATATTTCCTTTGATAAACATTTTAAAATGCAACACAGTCATAAGTGCAGTACTTACTGGTAATGATGTCATCTCGTGTTGATATTGCACTTTGCATGTTCCACAACTCTCTTCACTGTTACGCATCTTCAAAAAATATTCATCAGCACCGAGTCGATTGCAACAAAACTGTAACATTAGTTTGTAAGCTCTTTTGACTTTCTCTACATTCTCCATTTTTTTTTTAACATAAGTAAATAAATTTATTTAAAGGTACATAAATTGTTGTTAGTAGGTACCTTCCATATAAATTCTACAAAAACAATATTATTTATCTTAATAAATATTGCGAAAATTCTCACTCAACATAATGCAACCGCTAAGAATTTCTCCTTCAACATAGAGCTATATTTACACTGTACAGTGTACACATACTCATACACACACAGCTAGATTATTTATATTTTAATTAAAACCTCAACTTTTTTATTACTTGCTCCGGAAATTGCAATACATGATTGACATGCAACAAAACACATGCCAAAATTAGAGCGAAATCTCAGAGATAGATAAGACCACCTGTCTCTATCAACCACGTGTAATAAACAGTGGGAAAGAATGAGACAGAATTAGAAGGTCAGACAAAAACATGTAAATGTGTTGATATTGCGGCGCGGGCGCAGGTTGCACCGCGTCACCTTGATCAGTCAACTGCGCACGATACGAGAATGGTGCACTTTCGAATGGTGTTTTTGTGGTGGTCTCCTGGTTTGGACATTGGCTATTTGGTTCAAGACATTTTATATTATGCCAGAAAATTAAAAAATCGTACCTAAACAATAAAAGTCATAACATGTACCTAGGTTCGAACTAAGACAACACATCATTATGAATTTCAGACAGAAACCTGCATTGACAGCCTATAATGTTTTCACTGCTAAAAGACGACAGCCATATTACTTTGTGTAAATTATTTCATTCGACAATGTTCAAAAACAAAGTATTAGTAAATATTCGATCCCCACTAATCATCTCTGTAACCATAATTATGGTACGATAATGAGCTACTCTCTACGGGAGAGAAGAAAGTTTGTCCCATCAGGGGGAAACAATTTAAGGACTGATTTTATTACAATACTTCTTAATGATGATCGAAAACTACTAACTACTACTGATGAGCTTGTATTTGCACAAAATAACAGTCGAATTAAACTTTAAAGTTGTTTAAAATATCAGGGGTCAATGTAGTTCGTCCGATTTGGTAGCACGCCTTGCTTAACACAAAGCTACTATGTTTGCAAGGCACTTGTGTTCAATAAAAGTGCGCAACATATGCTTTTAAAGTGTGGATGCACATCTTTTACTACCATAGGTGTACTTTGTAAGGATTATTTCAATTTCTATAACACTGTGAAAACTGCAGATGTCCAAATGTTTGTACTAATGCTTTGAATTGCCACTACCATATTATAATTATACCTTCCTACTGATTGTCATGTTCTATCAGTATTAAACATACATACATAAACTCACGCTTTTTCCCATTGAGATTGGCAAAAGATACATAACATCACCTATATGTGTACTGTATTTGCTTGTAATTTACAAGTAAACCTTGCCTTCCTTCCTGTGCATATACAGACAGGAAGGAATTCAAGCAAATACAGCAGTACATATACTGCTGTATTTGCTTGCAATTTATAAATATATCTTGAAGAAGCAGATCTAATATTAACCCATAGTTTCTTCCAATATTGCAATTATAAATGTATTTAAATCTTGTTAATTCCATCTGTTTCCCTACATCCGTTAAAACCGGTAGCCAAATGAAACATATTTGGTCGATAAAACGCCATTTAGTAGCAAACATACGAGTACATACACGTTACCCTTTATGTCGCATAGTCGTGTAAAAAATTAACAATAGGACTTAGAGGAAGTAAAAGGCAGATGACGAATACTTCATCTATGTGCAATTTACATCGTAATATTAGAAGAGGTAATAATTTGAAAGTCTCATCATTTGCGAATATGAGAGGTAAGTATTGGCAAGTGTAGGTTACATAATCACAATGCATATTCAAGCAGGTCCATATAACGCAGTAAATGGTTTCGAAGTGAGCGGCCTTGCGCACGCGCCAGGCCACGGTCAAGAGTTTAACTTGTGAGATAACGATATAGTTAACCTGTTAAGTTAAGCCAACTTTGCTGTTATTTATCCAACAATAATATGCCAGTTACATGTAAAGCTGTAAAGCAAAAATGCTTTGAACCTTCCCTTTTTGCGCAAAATAAGTAGCCAGTTACGACATCCACCAGCCTATCTATTTATAAAAAATCTTCCCTTTAATAGGCATGATGACCAATTTTGAAAAGCTGTTCTAGAACGAGGTGAGTGGAAGCGCCGGGAGGAGACGCCCTAGGAAGACCTACACTGACCTTATTGGTGAAATGCTTCAGAAAGGCCCGGTGCGTAGTACTCGCCATCGGCGTGCGTGTATGACCAGATGCATGAATGTGGATGAGGCGAAAGGAGTATGTAAGGATTGTCGATCATCGTTGGCGGTCTGTTGTTTCTGCCTACCCCTATGAGAAGGTGTCAGTTTATGTATGTATGTTTTATAATGCGCCGAATATCTAGTGTCAAGACGAGTGAAGAATTACACCTTGCTGACTTGGCTGATGGTTTACCTGGTTAAAGCATCTGTTGTAGTAAATCAGAAGATACCAGGTTTAATTCCTGATCGAGAATGATTTATTTATTATTTATTTATATATTTCTTTAGTCTCTATGTTACATTTTATGACTCATTGAAACATGACATAACTATGACAGAGTCAGCTATGCAGTTTGCTCATTTTATGTCTTACAGTGCATAATGATGTAATTCTGTCTTTTGTCATCGTCATGTTTGTAAGTGAGTTTACTGTACAAAACGCAAAGGCAATCCCACCAAAAACATTTCAGGTAAAATGATGTCAAATCGACCACATAAGGTTTGCCCTATGAAAAAGATATCAGATCTCATGTAGAGCCAAGCTTCTAAATCTACACGGCCTGACTCTACCAACACTAACTTCACAAATTCTACACATCAGAAAAATGTATGGCTACAGTACAGTAGTCAGTACCCTTAGCACGAGTTTTCAGTATTTTAGACGTAAAGTAAACTGAAACTTTGACAATTTCAAATTGACAATTTTGGAAAAAATGAGTTCCTTCTTCGCACACCAGAGGCGCTGTTCCGTTTTTTCATACAAGAAACGCTGTAAATTCTGGAAAGACGCTGTAAAGTAAAAGAGTGGAAACTCGTGCTAAGGGTACAGTGCATAATGATGCAATACCGTCAATTTGTCATTGTCATGTTTATAAGTGAGTTTACTGTAAAAAACGTAAAGACAGGCATACGGAGCTATAATAATAACACACTATAACAGCAATTCTGCAACCTTTAAGTCTCGTAGTAAAGCGGGTTAGTGACGGCGCACGTAGCGAGCCAGGCAGGCACCGCTCACCACAGTGTACTAGGATTTTAGATCTAGTACTTATGTCCTATTGCTAGAATAAAGCGGTTACTACTTATAGGTACTTATTCTCGCGGTTCAACATAAACTACGAACTATGAGTTTGTTCGCTGTTATGAGGATTTGATAAGAATATTATGCTGTTTAAAGCTGTGAAGTCAAAAAGAACTGAACATTTGAAAAGATTCATCATTTCACAACTACTAGTATTCTGAACAACTTTAAATTACGTAACGTATTCCAAAAGGTGATTCTCTTTATAGAGTAAATCCAGTTAAGGGTAAGGTATACTAGACTCGTCCCAAACACATTGCCAGTGCGGAGCCAGAGGCTACAGAATATGACCCACCTCCTTTCGTGCCCATCCTGCCCAACCACCTGCACTTTCCAGGAAAGAGCTGTGTGGGAAGCTACGTATTGGTCGGATGCAATTTGAGTACACGCAAAGAAGAAGTTAAGGGAAAAGAACATTTCTTGCTACAATTATTAATAACTCTTTTTTGCGACCAAATATACCATGTGACCAGACGAGGCAGTAATTTTTAAAGCTTTAGAATGTATGTAAAAACTTTCAACAAGATAAAAATTTTCAGTAATATGATTTTGCTTCGAATAAGAGCTTCCTACATGTTATCAGGCCCACGCTTTTCTTTCATAGACTTGAACTTTAGCAATTGTGTGTCTAGTTTTTTTTTACATTATCATTAAAAGAGTAACCATGTAGTTTTGAGCCATGTCTTCTCCACGGAAACCAACTACGATCGTGTAAGTACTGTTCAATTGATTCATGAGTGTTCTCGTAGGCCTATGTAAAGTATAGATTTTTAATAGGTTGCTTTTAATGTTATTTATTTTTGACTCCGTTTTTCCACCATCGTTTTCGCAAATTCAATGTCACTTAGTCGAAGTTTTTCGTTGCGACTCAAAATGAGAATACTACATAATATCGACCTATCCAAACGTGGCGACGGTGCCACACCTTGATGTTGTGGACCAGACGGTTCTTAATCATCGGGCAATCTGTAAATCATTTTAGTAAAAGTCATCGCACTCCACTCGCGTGTGGGATTTGATGACTAATGTATGTTGTTGTACGCCATATCCTACGGTGTTTAGCCGACATGGTTCACGGTCAGGGTCTGTCGAATTTTGATATTAGTAAAACATACTTAAGCTCATAAAGTGATACTATATTGATACCATCTTTATGTAATTGACTTGAATAATCGGTAAGAAGGTAATTGAATTTTATCTACTCGGCTTGGAGGGAATCTCGCATGTTGGTGTCTACTTTCTAAGTTTGTCAACGAAAACACGGGAACGGAAACATGATGTAGATGTGTCATTACGTCTTGTCCACTTGTAACGTTGTGGATTACCAACGTTGCATTTCAAAACTATAAATAGTTCATTAATATAAATTTGTAGGTATCTAGTAAATATTCTTGAATTACGTCGAGACTAAAAGTAATTTATAAGTGGGTAGTTCTAAACTGGTAGTAACAGTTATTTGACAGTTCTGTAGTGACAGAACTGTGGAATGTTCTAGCTGCGGATAAGTGAGTGGCAATGCTTATGCTGTCTCACTCTCACGCGTGCAAAGTCCAATTCCCCTTCTCCTTGAGCGAGGCATTTTGTAGCAATCAGCTGGGACAGAAAACATTACCGCGAACGCTGGACGTAGTAGCAGACGTAGTTCCTCACTATATTAGGACTATCTAATTTTACTCGTCCCAGACTTAGACAGTTTTTTTAGTCAAATAATAAATACCTAATATATATTATTTAAATTCTGTGTAAGTGTAATAACCCCGTGAAGGGGAACAAGATTGGGGTTTAAATTACCTATCCTCAACGTTCGTTGAGTTCGACAGCTGACTCACGCTACCGAACGTTCGAGGCCTGCGCACACACAGCACCTAGCCGCACACAGCTGACCAGCCGGCGCATCCACCATCCTGTCCCTGGGGTCTCTCTCACCTCGGGACAACTCCTCGCCCATCGCGTCTCTGCACTACGCGATAAGCCAGGACAGTACTTAGTGCGCCTACTTCCACGGAACGATTAAATACCAAGTGACGGCTGTGAACCACGACCTAAATAAATTTTATTGTAAACGTTGGTGAGTTCTTTCATTCCAACTCACCCTCTAACCGTTACTTTGGCGCCCATTTACGTGGTTTTTTTATTAAGGTCGCTTGGTTTTTTTTGTTCTGTGGAGGTAGTAAGTGTGTTATTTTGGTGTTTTGTGTGTTTTGTGTTTTACTATATTTGTGTTTGTGAAAACGTTTTCGGTTTAACGCAGCCAAAGTGTACCCTACCCTACACATTTTTTTTTTTGTTTAAAAAAAGAAAGTAACGATTTTTTTTTTTTAACTTTTCGTTTTGACTATTATTATTTTTTTTAAACTCATCGCAGTAGTAGGGCCGTTGTGAAGGCCCGTCCGGGGAAGTACTACCACCACACTTATTTCAACCGCATAGCATTTTATGTTTCGGTTGTAGGGTGTGGGTGCCGGGATTCCATTACAGGCACATACAACCTTTTCACCTGGGTTCGTCTGCCTATATTTAAAAGAATTATTACTTTCTTTTCTTTTATATAGGTAAATTGTTTTTTTTTTAATTGGTTATTGCAGACCCTATCTCATTCTGTCAATACCAATATATTTTTTTTTCAATTCATTTTTTTTTCAATGTTAATAATTTGAAATAACTTAACTTTTGTAAAACGTAAGTACATATTATTGCAGACCCTACCTCATTCTGTCAATTTGTTTTTTCAATTTGTTTTAAATTGTTATTGCTTTTTAAAGCTTAACCTTTTGTAAAGCGTACACATTGGTTGCATTAACTCCTTTTGTGTGTTTTTTTATTTTTATTTCGGTGCAATTGTTTTTTTTGTGCTTGTTTTCTAGATTGTTCTCAACCAAAACGTTACTAGATTTTTAAATTCAAATTGTAACAGACGGAGTGTTAGTACATATAACCGTTAATTCTATTTTTCTCTTTGAATTTTTTTTTTTTGGTTTTGGCACTTACCCTACACTTTTAATTTTTTTTTCTCTTTTGAAAATTTTTAAATCATGGCTTATCCAGTTAAGTTTATGTCGCTTCATAAGTCTGAACTCGAGTACTTAGTGATCATTAGAGGCGAATCATTTTTAGTCACGGTACGGGACTTACATAAACGAACTGCTAAATATGGACCATTCTTTCCATTATGACATATTAGTTAGTCATTTATCATTATAGCTTTAACAAAAGTTTGACATTCTAGTTAGTCTTTAATAATTATAACTTTAACTTTATTATTTTGACATTCGTTAAATATACCGTAACTTTTCAAAATGTAACAGTAAATCTTAACTTCTTTTTAAATTTTGAATACCTATTACTATACCGAACCTATCTAACCTACCAATTTTTTCTTTTGTTATAACTTTTGGTCTACCTTATAGTTATTTATGTATAATGATGGCCTACCCCATTCATTATATTTTATTTTTTATAACTATCGGCCCTACACCGATGGTTATTATATTGATCGTGGCTCTAACCCATCGATCACTTTGGTTTTGTAATACATGGTTGTGTTTTTTTTACATGGTTGTGCTTTTCTTCTTTAGAGCGGTAGCAACTCTTTAAATAAGCCCTTGCGGGAGCGGTCGATTACTCCTTAAATAAACCATAAATCATAAAGCACAACTGTGTCTATAGAGCGGTAGCAACTCTTTAAATAAGCCCTTGCATCATAAAAACACAACTGTGTCTATAGAGCGGTTGCAACTCTTTAAATAAGCCCTTGCAGGAGCGGTCGATTACTCCTTAAATAAACCATAAATCAAAATGCAAAACCAAAGGACATAGCTTCTTCACTTAATACTGATGGTCTACACCATTCGTGTTGTTTACTTAGAGCGGTCGCAACTCTTTAAATAAGCCTTTGCAGGAGCGGTTGGTAACTCCATAAATAAGCCTTAAACCAAGAACATAATTTTATCATCCAAATTTAGATTCAATTAAGTACATTAAAATTTAAAACTGGTAGGTGGATTAGTATCGGTCGGTAGATGGTTAAAAGGAAAAGAAATAATTTAACAAATAATATTTTATTGAACTCGATACATAAGATTGCATTATTCTCTCGGTTAGTACACTTTCATCTTTGAAGAAAACTATTGTAAGGCATCAGGTTAATGACAACAGGATTCCTATATATTTTATATTGTGCGACAGCTATCTCTCGTATCACTGTATACAATAGCTGCCGCTGGTTATGATTGTGAGAAGTACGAATGATGATTTTTTGATAGGTAAAACAATAGTTAGATCTAATTCTTTGTGCGGATTTTGTCATTATAGAAGACAAAATCCTTGACTGCGCGAGGGGGTATTGTAACGTTGTGGATTACCAACGTTGCATTTCAAAACTATAAATAGTTCATTAATATAAATTTGTAGGTATCTAGTAAATATTCTTGAATTACGTCGAGACAAAAAGTAATTTATAAGTGGGTAGTTCTAAACTGGTAGTAACAGTTATTTGACAGTTCTGTAGTGACAGAACTGTGGAATGTTCTAGCTGCGGATAAGTGAGTGGCAATGCTTATGCTGTCTCACTCTCACGCGTGCAAAGTCCAATTCCCCTTCTCCTTGAGCGAGGCATTTTGTAGCAATCAGCTGGGACAGAAAACATTACCGCGAACGCTGGACGTAGTAGCAGACGTAGTTCCTCACTATATTAGGACTATCTAATTTTACTCGTCCCAGACTTAGACAGTTTTTTTAGTCAAATAATAAATACCTAATATATATTATTTAAATTCTGTGTAAGTGTAATAACCCCGTGAAGGGGAACAAGATTGGGGTTTAAATTACCTATCCTCAACGTTCGTTGAGTTCGACAGCTGACTCACGCTACCGAACGTTCGAGGCCTGCGCACACACAGCACCTAGCCGCACACAGCTGACCAGCCGGCGCATCCACCATCCTGTCCCTGGGGTCTCTCTCACCTCGGGACAACTCCTCGCCCATCGCGTCTCTGCACTACGCGATAAGCCAGGACAGTACTTAGTGCGCCTACTTCCACGGAACGATTAAATACCAAGTGACGGCTGTGAACCACGACCTAAATAAATTTTATTGTAAACGTTGGTGAGTTCTTTCATTCCAACTCACCCTCTAACCGTTACACACTTTAGTGATGAACAAGTTGCATCACCTCGCATTACTGCATGCATATGTAACGTTTTGAGCGACTTTTAAGACTCTATCACTGAGTTGCCTGTCGCACAAAATAATCTCCCTTTACCTTAGATGCATATCGAGCCGATATGTGAGCGATATCGTAAACCCTACCAATTCAATTGTCCATACATTTTCATCGGCCGGACGCTTGTGTGATATCTGACCGATATCGTCAATCGATGCAATTCGATATCGCTTCGCACGATGGGTAAAGTCCTATTAATAAAAGTACTCTGTGGTAAAGTCCCTAAGGAGCTATCTGTCAAATCGCCATATTCTCAGTTCGGGCTCGTTGTCAAAACGTCTGTCACTATGGGCGTAATCACGGGTTTCGTACTTAGAGGTTAGACCCACTTGTTGTACCAGTTTACAGAGAACAGAAGTGGTGAACTCGGCCGAATGTGTGGGCGAGAACCCTTTTTTTTTTTTTTAGCGTGTTAAAATCATCAAATGAGTCCTCCAACCCTGGGCAGGGCGGGAGGGACTGTCAGACTTCTACTGACTAAAATCCACGGTGTCCTTCATAGCCTGTTAAGTTCCGGGGTTACGGTAAGGGAATAATCCCGCGACCCCGGCAGGCTTTGGCCCTCTGAGAGGGGGGCCCCGTCATTATGCTGACGCTCTTTGAGGCGCGCGTGGGACACAACGCGCCGTCGACCCGGGCATGGTCCTTGGTCGGGCAGCGAGTTGCCCGTTACTCGCTGCCCGCATGCCCGGGGCGAGAACCCTAAGAGAAAAGTATCGTAGTAAAATTGATTGGGGTTAAATTTAATTTAAATGAAATAAATAACTGCTCTAAAACATGTCACCGTAAATTAATAAAGACGTTCTAATTTTTCAAAAATTATAAAATTAAACACGATTTTTAAATTATCATTTCTAAATTTACATTATAGGTGCTATTCTAAAATCGACTATAACTGTAAACCACAAAGGTAACGCCAACCAACCGCAATGACAGACCGCACTGACAACACTGGTTTCGATTTAATTCTGTGAAAATGGTGGCAGGAGACAATTATTATTGTCATCTACGGAACGGCGTCATTTATTCATTCAAAAAACCAGCAACTAGGTATTGTAATTAGATCTCCACACACATGTACTAGAACCAAACATTCGAATATTCGACTCTGACTTCTACGAAACCGCACTACACTCGTTACATAAAGTGTTGTTCCTACTAAAGCGAGAAAGCCTGTGGCTCATTTATTACTCCAGGTTTCAAAGTGATAATGCATGTGCATCTATGTGCGATTTTCTAGGGAATACCTAAAGCCCGTCCGTTTCGTCCGCAGCAGCGCATTTCCGCGTTTGCCACGCATTCACGCACCAACTGCGCTCCACACATCAGACATCTATTTCGCTTATTTGGATTTCCGAGTGGTCAGCGACAATGTTAACTATTTGCGGCTACATTGCCTCTGTTCAGAACGATAACTACTATTAAATTTATCTAACATTATACTGGTTAATTCCTAAAATTATGTTGTGAAAGCTAAAATTAAATCGGTTGGTAAACGACTGGTAGATTCGATAGCGCATAGCAATTGAAATAACAATAAGATTATTTAGTAACGTTGGAAATAATTCGGCGTAAACGTAATATTTTTATTTTTGGGCCTAAATCTGTTTAGACGTTAATGAAAAGGGTAATTCAGACACACTGAGATTGACTCATGCTGGAATAGATGGCTGTGGTCAAATATGGTTGGCTTAAAATGCGTCACATGGTAACACAGTATTGTATGGGGCAACAGCAGCAGCGGAAGTGCGCCGGACGAATTCACCGCTCAGCGCGCCACTCAGTATCATTCTCACGATAATTTGCATTTACCAAGTAACAACAAACTTAGATTGAAAGTTCGCCTCAACAAGTGCCTTACGATAGCATCAGTATAATTTATGAACTACATCAAAATTTGTTACTTATAATGTTTAAAACAACCTTTTATGTCTGACCCTTTTCCGTGAATAAATACAACCACATTGTACAATATGGCTGTATCCAACAAAAAAGGAAAATAGTAATAACAGGATTTTCCATGTTCCAGATCTGTTGGCAGTATCATCAACGGTGTTGCCTCTGCCATACTACTCCGTGTACGGCTACGAAAAGAAATTACTTCGAGACAAACACAAGAAACGACCCACAGGGAAAATAAGCTTAGTGACGAAACAGCCCAAATAAATACATGTAATATCTGACCGTTATACTCTTTTCCTTATCCTTCATAGAGTAAGAATGACTTTATTGTGTTGTTCCGTTTTTTTAATTAAGTTTATTAACTAATAAGCCGATTCCCACACGAAATGTGGTTGTGGGGAGGCAACGAAGCAGATATGTCCGCGGTACTCCGCGCGGAGCGGCGGTTAAAGCCCGTTGTTCCGCGCGGACGGCGTCTAATATCACCCGCTATAGTCGTGGCGATGATAGATCAGCTTTACTACCTACTAGCACAGAGAAGTAGATTAAGAATTGTCTTAAAATTTAAACTAGATATTAGCATTATAATTATGTAAAACATAATAATACAACATGATTGTGTCTATCTGAACTTTATTACCATCTAGACTTTGAGCTGGTCGTGTAGTTTGTCCATTAAATTAGGTAGGTAGTAGAAATAGACTAATCTGCAAGACAGTTGTGTAAATCAGTAAGTTCAGAATTATTTAAATGTTATGCCAATGAGTAAGAAAATGTTACCAATTAGGAAAAATAAAGAAAAAATATTTATATTACATTAAAATTGCAAAGGAATCTTTAATGTTGAAGTTGACTTTAATATCAAGTTTATTAATGCTTTTTTTTTCTCAATAAGAACGCTACTATTTGTCATTTGTATACAACCTGTATGCGACAATGAATGAAACGAAAATAACGTAAAAAAATATCATGAACAATTTGCGCACTTTATTTCGTGAGTAATAAAATGGAATAAAATACAAAATGGAAGCTTGTGACAAGTGAAATAAAAACTCGTAATGTGAATGCACTGTCACAACATTTTAGTGAATAAAGTTTTAAAAGATATTTTTATTGTATTTATTTTTCCTTCTCTTTCCGGGAAATGAAAAACCGGCAAAGTATGAGTCGGTCTCGCGCACGGCCGTTTTTATATAAATTATGCATATAAAAGCGGCATGAAAGTCCTGTCGGTCGTATAAGATTTTTTTTAAGTTTTTTTTACTGTTGAACAGAAATACATCATCTGTGAAAATATGAACTGTCTAAATATCAACTGTTTATGAGATATAGCTTGGTGACAGACGGACAGACGGACAGAGGGGCCTTAGTTATAGGGTCCTGTTTTACTCTTTTGATACGGAACCCCAAAAAAAGCCAAACTTCTCTCAATAGCTTTATTGAATAATGAAGTACGAGTAGATGTAATGAACACGTGTATTAGAAGATAAATATGTATGAACTTATTATGTTGTTCTTAGCAAACTTCCATATTTTAAGCATATATATTTCCTTGATATTACAATCAAGCCATCTAATGGTATGTATATGGACTTATATATTCTTTTAGCTCACGCTATAACGGAAAGGTTAGCACTTTAAGCTATTATATTTAAACATTCAGCATGTAGGTATGCATAATTTTCAAATAACACACTTGGTTTATTCCGAAAATCCAGTTACCTATTGCGTAGGAGGGCTGATTGCCCAGTTTTGGCACTTACCCATCTTAAATGTCGTGGGTACCAATTTAGACATTAACCAACCAATTAGAATTTATTCCCTCACTTTTGCTCTCAAAACGGCTGAGGAAACTTACCGACCAACTTTTGTCCAAGAATAAAAAAAAAATGTTCTAGTATCTGCAATAAACGCATACGGTTCATCATCAACAACATATGGAAGCCGGAAGAATCCCTTTTATACCATCTCGCCAGACGACGATTCCCCAATAATAATTGTAATTGCATCCATCTGTTGCCGCAACTGTCTCCAGTTGATTACCTTCTATACTCCACATAGAGGAGAGGCCTTTGTCCCAGCTCTGGGAACGTATTATGCTTATAATGCTATTGAAAACCTAATTTTAATTTATCGCAGCTGAAAGATATTCCGCCACTGAACAAAAGCCTACTATAACTAAGCTTAGACCGCCACCGCCACCTGATGGGAGCCCTGTTTATACGCTCCATTTTCCGGTCCGTGGAAGCCACTTGTTAACTTTTCTACTCTATCGGTAATACGTACGAGTGACGTGGCCGCTAGAGTAGTAGTCGTGTTCTCGAATGAATTACGCGAATTGGCAAACATTGGATGGGCAATCCTCAGGCTAAGTGGCCGGTAACAGTGGATAGTTTCTGGTCATCGAGTGAAATTGCGTGCGATTGGAGAGGACTTAGTCCAGCAGTGGTCTCATATATAGACTGGTGATGATGATGCTGAATGAGTAATTTTCTTCCAAACCACTGTTAGACTGAATTTATTCGTTTTCTTACTGAAACATTCCTTTAAGTTGAATTTTACAATGTATGTGGGATGAAAAGCTGTTGGTAAATGACTGCGATCCATCCCGCTGACGTAAGCCCTTAGTCGTGTCTTATTACACCCGCGGGAGTGAACTGGTCTTGTCTTAGCCAAGGATATACCAAAACTCAACTGAAGTTATTTAGTACTGTAAAATTATACAATTAATTCAGCTTAGTTCTACCAGAACGTAACAATTCATTTCCTCATTTAATAAATTAATATGTAATGACTTTGAGTAGTTTTTGACGATTTGGCGATAGTGTATTTCAAGCCTAAGTTTTGGATGAAAATTAGGATTATTTGGATCGAAATGAATTTAGTATAAAAATATTTTTTTGCTAGATGGAACAAAGTAACTTGACAAGTGGTTTGGGAATAGTGCGGTGGAAATTTGAGACTTTTGAACCACTTAGATATGCCAGATTCTGAGTGTGTTGAATCTGCAACTCTTGAAAGCTAGTATCTAAAACAGCGACCACTAGCGCCAGCGCCGAAGCAATGAAACTTGACGAGGGCCCGAAGATATTTTTAGTTGTTTTGTTAATTAGAAAATAATAGCAAAGGAATAGGAAAATACTAAAAACTATACTTATTTCCACCAGATAGAGACTCCCTTCAAAATTCTGCCCCAAGTCATTTAGCAGCACTTACGGCACGGTTGGTGCAGTGACTTAGCAATCGATTGCTGCGTTGTGTCGCGAGTTTAAATCCCACATGTTAACCAAATATTTATAATTATGATGTTCAAGTGCAAATTCCGGGTCTGGGTGTTTGAGTTTAAATGTTTGTAAACGGACCCAAAAACAGAAGAAACTGCTAGTATGAAGCAACGTTACTTACTTAGGTCTCCCGTACACGGGCCACTCGCGCGATTCCGCACCCCTCTCTCTCTTACTCTGTAATGCATTGGTTAAAAAAAGTAGCAGCCAATGACCGCAAGTGTCGACCACCGACCACAAATACTGCCGCACACTTCAGCTACCTCTGTAGCCGCTTCTAGCTTCTCATGGCGGCGTTTGTGGCTGTCGCGAGTGACTCGTGTGCGGCGACACTAATAAAACTGTGAAAGAAGAAAAAAAAGCAAAAGAAATAAATAACATTTCTAACTAACGACAAGCAGAAGCCAGTATCCCATAATCCGACTAGCTCACGTTATAATCGGCTTGAACGTTAATACGATCAACGAATAGTTGCCGCCGCCGCCGCCGGCTGAGTTGGCATTGTCAATCATTCACAAACAATCATTATACGTACATACATCGATGATTGCAGGACAATAGATCAAATCAGAGCACACTGCACTATTGTTCAACTGCTAATTAATACAAGCACATGACAAAGCTGGTGCTACTTGTTATTAAATCATGCATGACGAATACTGTAGCATTCATGTCATCAAGGGGATGTCCATTATATCACGACTTAAAGTTAAATTGTCATTTAATTTGTTTGATCAGGCCAAGTTGATTGATCAGTAGTTAAACTATTTCTTAAATCATTCTATAAACTTTTATTTTAAAACTCATGGGATTTTAATAATAGTTAGTTTTACTACTGTTAAAAGAAGCACCTTAAGTGATATTTATTGTACAGACAAACCTGAAAATTCATACAAATATTTGTATGTTTATAACATACAAATATTTGTATGAATAAATTGTTATGTGAGGGAATAAATCTCGCAACACAAATCTCAGCAGTCAATCGCACTGCACCAACCATGCCGTTAGATAGATACCTAATATTTTTTTAAATAAAGAAAAACTTTTTATGGTTCCTGAGAAAACCTGAATTCTAGCCTAAGTCTAACTGTATGCTTGTATAAGTATATTGCTATAAGTGTATTGCAGAAGTCATACTAACAGACAATTATTTTAGTACCTACCTTCTCTATACTTATTCTAGTAGTTTGTATGCTTAAGTTTAACAAAACAAAAAGCTTTTGTTGACGTTAAAGCTCAATAAAACATAAACATAATATTATTTTATCGTTAGCGTAAACATCAGTTAATAGCCGTCGTGAGGGTAGGTATAAAAATAATGTATTAGTGGGATTTTCGCTAAGCCGGGTATCGACCGGGGACGCGGGACGTGAGGAGATGTGCTCCTATGTATTAAGAATATAAGAGACTTCTTCTTAAATAAAGGACATTTTTCTTTTTATTATTTACTCATATTTTCATCTGTGTGGATTTCAGTCTTATGGGAATCTTCTTTTTACCCGACTACGGCAAAGCCAAAAGGTGGGTTATGATTTTGACCAGTATGTATGGTGTCCTGGACCAAATTGCTGGAGCGAGTTACTGGAGCGAATTCCTGGAGCGAGTTCCTGGAGCGAGTTACTGGAGCTAGTTACTGGATCGAGTAAGCGAGTTACTGGAGCGAGTGAGCGAGTTACTGGAGCGAGTAATAAGTATCAGTCAAGAATTCCCAAAAAAAAACACAAAAAATATTACTGATGAAATATTTCCCTTAACCAAACTACAGAGCCACATTTTTCCGTCAAACTGCTCAATCCGTATCACTTTCATCTCGAGCTAGAGATTAAAGCGAGTTCACGTCATCTGTCGCCGCTGACAGCACATGTCAAATGCCACAGATACACCACAAAACGTTCGATACGAAAAACACGTGTCTTGGGACTTTGGGAGCACTGTATTGAAAGACGCCTTGAAGACAACAATAGCTCGCAAATCTGTGAAGTTCAATTCAAACCTCGTTCAAGTCAGCACATAGAAATGGAAAGCGTTGCTCTTTTGTTTTTGTTGATATTATTTTGTGAGAATAACATCAACCCGTTGAAATGATAGAGTACCTGAATATTTGACATCGTTCCTAGTTTAAACTAAGCTATCGTGGAAAAGGAACATGTCACGAAAGGAACGTTTTGGGAAATAGACGTTTCAGATATTTTCGAAGAAGAACATTTTACGAAATGGACATTTCAGGATCCCCTATTTGAAACCAAGAAAAGACATTCTGTGCCTGAAAATGCCAAACAATCGCTGCAAGAACAAGTACAACAGAGAGTAACAAGCATGTTGCCAATTTAGAACATCAGGCGTTACTGTACTGTATGCATCAGACTCAAACTTATACAACTAATAAAATAAACTAGGTATACCTAAATGCCAGGTTATGTGCGAAAACCATTTTAATGGCTATTGACATTAAGTAGTGTACATGTTATTTCAAATTATGTTTATTAATTTTACAATGAAATAGATTCTGGCTTTATTGTTTAAAAGAGCTCAGCCACTGCGCTAAAACGTGCTGTTGGTCATTGGCCTCCAATCCACGCCTTCCACATGTTGCGAACCCGCGAGAACTTAAATATTATTTATGTACCATATCTTTTAGTCCAATTTAACAGCCTCGCCTCTCCATTAGTTGAAGACGAACCAAATTTACAGAATTTCAACGCAATAAACGACAAAATTCGTAATAATTTCCTTGTTAATATAAGTTCCCAGACGTTGAGTGAGCGAACATCTTTTTTGCTCCATCCTAAAGATTCATCTCACAAACTTTTCCTTCGCAATTTACTAAGAATCCTAAAAAGCAACAACTTATTTTCTTTGGAACTCTCTAACGTTTGAGTTGCTTTATTATCTATCGCGTATATTTGCATCGGCCTCTAACAAAACAATTTATGAGATTTTTTATTAATTTAGTCATGTGAAATATGTCAGATTGTCAATGCAATGGGAGGTTTCACGCAAAGTCGGCTCAAAGGCCATATCATGAGTTTTCAGTTATTCTGACATTTATGTCATCTATCTCATGTGTAAACTGGAACTTTGACATTTTCAAATTGATAAACAAGGAAAAATTAGTTCCTTCTTCGAACACCAGAGGCACTGTTCCACTTTTCCAAGAAACGCTATAAATATTGGAAAGACGCTCTAAAGTAAAATAGTGAAAACTTGTTACAAGGGTACAGATAGCACTACCAGCGTAAGATGTCATTTACTGTATGAATAACTTGACATCTCGACATACACTACCTCAATATTGGTAAGAAGTTTATATCGCTGAAATTAACAGAAGAAAATTAAAATGAACGATATGAATAAAGTAACTCCCAATCTTACCAGTAAAGTGATAAAGACGAATATAACATACTTTATCGTTATAATAATTTTAAGGTAGCTAGCAAACAGCTCCGGAAAACATGAAAATCGTTGAGAAAACAACAGTGTTATCAACAAATACATTAAGCCGTTATTGTATTACTTATGTATCAGGTGTAATGGAATTCCGCCGGATTTTATGTACCTTCCAATCATTCTCCTTCGAGCCGAGCGTTATTTTAACGAAATTGAACGGAGTTTATGTATTCTTGTAGTATAAAAAGAAAAATAAATCAAAATGGACTGTCTTCTTGGTCTAGTGGTGGCGAACTCTTCTACTAAGCTTTGGGTCATGTGTACGATTTTAAGGTAGGATACCTATACAGAGTAGGTTTTGAGTTTTCAAAAAGGAATGTTCTAGTAGCAGTCCGAAGTTAGGGTTATTACATCCAGTTGATAGCAATAAGCTCAGTACCTAATAAACAGAAGTTACAAAATATGTTAAATGAATAAAATGTATTCAAGTCTAACAGTAATTTGATAGCCTATCCGATCAAGTTTTATAAAAACCTGTGTTTCAAGCCATCATTACATTAACCAAATTAAAGCTGATGCACCTTTGACAAACCTTAAGGGGATCACAATTATTTATATGTTTATTTCAGATTATTGACCTGGGAGGGTATTACAACCTCTTAGAACTAGGCTTTTTACGGCGAGTGAAAGTGACAGAACTATACAAGTCATGTAGCGCTATCTCATTCACTCACTAGAAAGAGCCTGGTTATAAGACGTTGTAATACCCCCCCTGATTGTAACTAGCTGTTGCTTCATCTCCGGCTGATGCGCTACAACTCAAAAATTCTCCCACTGGAACATAAAATTGAGATAAAAACTGTCATATGTGTTAATCCAGGTTATAAACTATCTATGTACCATATTTCATCCAAATCCGTTGAAAGGTTATTTCGTAAGATAGTAAGAAACATCCATGAATCCATGCAAACACACTTTCACATTTATAATATTGTTAGAATTAGGTATGTTGCAATAATTCTGCATATTTCCTCCTTATGTTTTCTTGGTCTTTAGAAAGAAAGAAAAAGAGCAGCATCACTGTGGCAAGTTTAAACAAGAGCCTTTTTCGCTAAATGAAGTGGTCGGCAAGTTTATCGAAGGCCCCGACTGCTTCAGACACGTTAATCAATCAAATATTTGGCCAAGTCATGAATAAATCTGCGAGGGAACTTCCGCAGTGATTCCGCTGACACATACCGGGATCTTGATAGCAGACGCTTGTTGGTGACTTGATGGATCTACGTTTTAATGCCCCTATTGTTCTTGTTTGGCATGATTTTTTGGTGTTTGATTAACTTTTTAATATCATAAGGTTGGTTATCATCTCTGTGATAAGCAATTAGAATAGAAATTTTAAAGTTATCTCATAAAAATAATATTTAAATGTGGAAAATGGAAGAGTTGAAGGTTTAAAATGTTCCACTACGCATCATTATCAGCCTGACTTTTTTCCCTTTTGTGATCAGCTTCCAGTCTGCCAGAATGTGAATGAATACCAGCTTCCTATTTGACTAGTACTAGGTAATACGATATTCTGACGATGACTATTTATATATTCCATTATTTTCATGGATAACAATAAAAGCTGCCGAGAACATTCAATATTTTACGCACGAATCTCTTCTTATAACGACACTCGTAACATCGACTTAGAAAAACACAGATCATTTTTCCACTCACTCATTCACATAACATGAAAATAAAAATAGTAGAAACACGTGATCCAATTAAAAGAAACGATAACAGGCAAACATAATAAATATAGCAATAATCTCCGTTTTACCGTTCGGGAAAAACTCTAAAAAGTCGGAATGGAGAGCACTTTCCACATCAACGGATTGAGGTCACTACCGCCGATACTATTACCTTCGCCGCTGAAAATAAAACAACATACACGATACATTATTGGATAAAATATTTAATCCTCTCAGTTTTTCTAGTGGTATATTTTTTAACCAGTTGCAAAGTATCTACCTGCGTTTGTTTATATTTTTCACTGTAGACTGCGTCGTAGTGGCTTCCGGGAGACAACCTCCGTGGCGCCTAACACGCCAAAACCCCGTCTGTTTCATGTTAAAGGCAGGCGTACCTTTGAGATGACGAATGTCTTGAGGAGGTGGAGACATCCATTATAGACGTGCAAATGATCAGATACGGTCTCCACACTGTTTAGGACCCGCCAATCACGAACCCGTCCGGTGATAGCAGGAGAGGTCGACTATTGACCCCCATGCTGCCGGATGCAAGTTTTAACGGAGCCCTGTTTATAAGACAGAGGCCCCAAGCCACCGTTCAGAGTGGGGACTCTTTGGACTCACTAAGTGATCTCACAGAAGACGGTAGCACTGTGAACGTACTACCCTTACACAGCGAGGTTCAAGGAAGACATCTTCAGTCTTCCCGGGGATGTGCCTTAATAGGCGTTACACAGGTAGGGTTCTGGAGTTGGTCTTTTAAGAGGTCCCGGTACCCTCCTCCATGTACTGATGGTGATCACCAGTGTGGTTTTAATGAGGTACAAATCCGACACTCCCGGTGTTATCCCCAAAGACCAGGCGTTCAGTTTTCGCGCTCTCAACTATACCGGCGAGGCAATGGTGGAATTCTAGTTTCAAATGAAATACAAACACATAAGCAAGTTCATTCACTTTGTAATTAAAATATGTTTTCTATCTTTACCCAAAAGTGTAATGGATTTTGCAATCAACTTAAAATTCTAGACCTTCAACTTTTTTTGGCCTACATTTCCTAGAAAAAAGTATGTTATAATCCTACCTATTACATAACATTCCAGAAAATGTAGGTACCTTCGTTAATTCCCGACAACATTGTACAGTTTAAATGTCGCCTCGTGTATGTGGTTTGAAGCTCGAGTGACACGAGCGACAGAACAACACACCTTTTGTTGACTTCCCTTCCATTCCTGATTAGCTCCGTAGGGGGAAACATTAACTAAGGCTGATGTAAGCACTCGCTACGTGACAAGCAATTACACAAGTATAAATACGATTTAATGATGCGTCATACATCGTAAAAAAATATTAAGATTTTACTCAGTACGAGTCTGGCAGTCACTCCCGACCTGCCCTGGGTAGGAGGACACATTTGATGATTTTACCACGATAAAAAATAGGAACGCAAAGTGTAAAGTCAGTTCAAAGACAAACATACAACCTGATAATGAAATACTAGAGCAGTGTGCTGTGCTAGAGCAACTGCCCAGTGGAATCGTCCCCGATTTAAAAGTTCGAATGGGTTGGGTTCGAACTTCGAACTCAGCCAGGTGCATTTCTTTGTTTAATTAATTTCAAGACAACATTCTATCAAAATGGAGAAGTAAAATGGCAAAAGGTCCTAAAAACAACCCACTGAGCTCGCGCAGTGTATAACAGACCAACAATCCCTTCATAGAGAGGCCTGTGTCCCAGCAGTGGGAACATTATACGCTAAATATAATTATATGCTATGCTAACCAGTAACCCGATAAAAATGTAATGCTAAAATGAATACTCGGCGTGTGAGTATCCACGGCGAATATAAAGTATCTATAATACTATTTGCATCTAACATACACAAATAGAGCGAAACTCCAACTTGATATTTGTTGACGTTGCTCTTAGCTTCCTGAATATCTAAAGCAGCCTATAATGTTTATTTTTGCGCGAATAGTTTTTAAATTTTCTGCTCTGTATTTTCTCTTAAGAAACATTTTATTCGTGCACCTCTCATGTGTCGCTTCCAATTTGTTTGCTTGGCTTTTGCTTAGCATATCACGGAACAGCCGCATTCCAACTGCGCGAATAAATGTGAGCATCCGACCTTCTTATTACCTCATTTAAAATTAGACTTTACCCTGTCATGTTTAGGGTGTGGTTTTCTTTGAGGTGTTGATCATTGTTATGTCATTTCGTAGTCGGGGAGGCGTCTCTTGCTCGCTTTACCTCCAGCTCATGTTTGCATTCCTGGTACTTGGCAAGCAAACGCTCTTACTTTGCGTTCCTCTACTTTGTGATACGTATTGTCTTTCACGCCTTTGAGAGAATTGTATGCATTTCCAAACTTTTTGTTAGAATAATGATGAAGTTTCTTTTGCTGCCGTGGAACTACTGAGTGTTCGGAACTTGTATATTGAGATCATAATTATTATGACGGATGTAACTGAAAACGTGTTGTGTTAGAACTTTTACTTGCGATCTATCATAGCAGTGTTGGATGTGTGGAATAATGAGGTCTGATTTTATCTGAGTAACCTAAGTGAAACAGAAATGTTGTAAATTTTTGCTGACATATTTAAGAATCGAAGATTAGACTGAGATGTCGTATTAATAATATAATACAACTAAGAGTTTTCTTTCTTAGAAACCCAATTTATAAATCAATTAAGTCATTACAGTATCAAACTAAAAAAATAAAGCGAACTCTATTTTTGGTTATCTAAACGAAAGCGTCATATCATAATAGAGTATAACGATATTGAGTACACAAACTTGGTTAATTTATCATTTTGTTGTCTGCCAAGAATCTGAAGTATCTTTGAATGAATTTGTGAAGTTCGTCAAGTTTCATATCAGATACGATGACGTTCTCAATACTTCATTGTTTACTAAACTGGGTTCGAGAATTTTCATGAATTATTTTGAAGCTGTGATGGCTAGTGGGAACCGCTCAGATTATGATCATGATTTGATTCAAATTTAAGCTTAAAAAAAGTTCAAACTTTGAACATTTTTTTACACCTTAGTGAGGAACCGTAACTACGGCAGTAAGGAACGTAATAACTTTGTCTAGAGAATTCATTCGTTTTATGAGATAAACAACACTGTTTTGGTGTATTTAATTTTAGTATCTCATTTATATTAACCCACACTAGGCTCTAGCGAACAGTAGACAACACTCTAACAGAAAAGATACCAGTATCCCACAAGTGGGAACATTACAGGGTTATCATGTTTTGTCTATCAGTGCATTATTGTCATAGCTTTTTTTTATTTTTCTTTGTAGTCAATATCATGTAAGATGTAAATTCGTATACCTTACACATAATGAACATTTTCTTCACTTCATTTCACTGGCAGATACTCCATGTTGTGGAAACTTCACGATAAAGCTACATTCACTGATGGCCTTACTTGATTATAAATATAGCACTGGAGTAGAGGCCTTTACCTACTCTACATATGGAAGAATATCAAAAGTCTGACACAAAAGAAGAAAAAGTAAAGAAAATTTTGACAGCGAACCATAATCTTCATATTTTCAAAAATCGAAGTATTTCCTTTCCGTTTACTACACGAGCTCGTGCCAGTGTCGTAAGCTTTTATTATTTCTACGTGTTCTATATATGTGTGTCGAAATCTTCCATGTGTACAGTCTATTACAGTTTCGACCTCTTTGTAAAGTACAGATACGTTCTTCACACGCTGAAATAATGGTATGCTGAAATAAACTGTAACTTATACTTGTGTAAACACAGATACGATTAACATAGAGATTTATAAAAAATCGATCAACGATCAACTAATCAATTCTTCTATAACAGAAGATGCCATGTTCTATCAGGAACGTTGTAGCCTCTTTGACATAAATTATCACCATTATTACATTACGGAAATAGGTTTTATATAATTGTATTTTCACATAAAGAGTACGTTAATTAAAGTGGTCAACACACACTACAATAAAACGCAAAACAAAATGAGTTTTACTAACAAACTCAACGCTCTGCATCGAAAGTTCTGAACCCACTTATTTAAAGCTCTCCACCACATGCGAATTCGAAATAAACAAATTAACGGTTTTAAAACTCAGGAATACAGATGAACCATCTTTGTTACCTTATCTACACAGGAAACCTGAAAAGATGGCGTAGTGGTTCAGCGATCGACTGTAGAGCAGCGTGTCGCAGTTTCGATCCCCGCACGGAACAAATATTTATATGATCTGCAAGTAGTTGTTCCGGGTCTGGGTGTTTGTGTATGTGATTTTCTATGTTTGTAAACGCACCCACGATACAGGAAGAAGTTCATAGTATGGGACGTTTTTGTTTATCCTTAGTTTGGTCGCGGCTGTTATTTCCTTACCTTGACCCCGGAACATAAAGGGCTATTGAAGAACACCGTGGATTTTAGTCAGTATAAGTCTGACAGTCCCCCCAGTCCCGACCTGCCCGGGGTGAGAGGACTCATTTGATGATTTAATATGCTAAAAAAATGTCAATCCTTAGTGGTTGAAACGGATTTTGATGAATTTTTAAACACTGATAGAATAAGATCTACGTTATAGCACAAAATACTTTCCCGTAAAATAATTTCCAACTGCCAGACGGTAAAAGCCACGGGGTACAACAAGTATCCAATAAAGTTCACCAACATTTTTATGAACCATTTGGGAGGGTCGGCCCTTTTCTAAATTCTTCAAGTTCGCCTTTAATCTTTCACCAAATATTTTAGCCGTGGCTAAGTTTTCTGAACCTTTATGTTTTCGCCTAGAGATATTTATGACAAGTCCTTGGATCTGCGTCTATTGTATCGATACAAAGATATGGCAGCATTCTTTATTTTTAAGGATGTTCTATATTTTGGATAGTGTAGGGTTTTGCTATTCTATAACATTATTTATATTTTAAAACTTAACTTACTTTACTGAGGAAATTATGAAGTTTTCAGTAGGTAATTTGATTTTTTGGAACGTAGGCTAAGTGTCACTCAATTTTAGAAAAGCAACATTATGGCGTTCATAGTAGGTACTTCCATTTGAGTTTAAATATCGTTGTATCTAAGAAAAATGTTTTATAATGAACGTAATTAAAATGAGCTAAAGAAAATGTGGCTGGTAGGAGTTTATCATGGCTTCGAGGTGTCTTTCTTTATTAGCGCCGAGATTTTATGATAGATATATATTTAATACGTGAAGCAAAAACTTTGTAGGTACCTTTATAAAAAAACGCGGATGTAGAAGTATTCCATTTAACACAATTAAGTAATACGGAGAAATATTTTTTTTTACTTAACTAGATTTTCCTACAGCTGGAAAAACGTCTAAACTCAAAGATAAAAGTCAAAAGGATTGTTTTTATTTTACGCGGTTGACACACACTAAATGTCAGATGAATAATGTTCAAGGTAAGTATTTTACGCGCCGTGGATGTTGAAAGCATTTTCCGATCTCATGTAATCATTATTTCATTCAATGAATTTAAAAATGTTGCGTGTAGGTACGGTGCAAACGACGCGTGCAAAGCTGAAAAATATGCGATTAGCAGAATCCTTCAGAGCTACAAACAATAGAACATTGTCCTGTGGCTATTTTGAAAGCCCCTAACTACACGGAATGACCTTTACATAATAGTAAAAGCCGTAAAATACATAGTTGCATTAGCCGCATATGTCACTCTAGCATTTATGGTTGGACAGGATGCACTAAAAACACTTAGACCGCAAAATTACAACAGTTAGTACTAGTGCATATACTAGTCTATGTCAACGTCATCTGCCTAGCTTTTTTCCAACAATGTGGCTGAAATGTTGAAATAAAAGTACTATTTCTTCCTACTTATTTCTGAGTAAACTCTTATTTCCTGACATCATCCCACTGCTGGGCAAAGGCCTCTCCCCATGACTTCCAGTTTTCACGATTCAGGGCCAAAGTGGACCACTGCAAAGGTCATAGGTTTTATCAAGCTCGTCCCGCCATCATAATTCCGCTTATTTCCTACATTATTAAAAAAGCTTCTTAGAAAAACAGCCTTAAGCAACATAAACGCAGAAAACAGCTTTAATTAAATTAATCTTCAACATTTTTCCAAAAAGAAAATCTAATAACTGAAGTAAGTATGGAGCAACAAAAATAAAATAAAAATACATTATTTCGTCGTAATATCATAATCTACCAAGTTCCAATATCCTGTAATCCGATACAGTTATTATATTGAGTTAGTGTTATCCATTAATAATGAAGAAGCTGTGGCGGAGGGCCGCGGACCGCGCCGCGTGTCGCCGGCCACCGGTCACTATGGGGGCTTTATCTTAATTGCCTATATCTTTACACGAGGAAGTTTTTGTCCAAAATGTCTATTGCTACGTAAGGACTCATGTCACGTTTTAGTGAAAATAACATGATAGCATTAAATACCCAAGCATTTCATTTCATTCATTTCATTTATTTATTCATCGAACAATTTACATTGTGTTTGAATTTACAATACAAAATCAAAACTTAAAAATAAAATATCAGTCAAGTAAATAAACAATCAAATCTAGCACCAATTACATCAAATCATATGTCAATTAAATTAAATGTCAACCAAATCAACTGTCAATTAATTAAATTATATTAGATTAGACATCAATAAAATCAAAAGTGAAAAATACAGCAACACGTCAATTAAATCCAAATGTCAATTAGATTAAATGTAAATAAAAACATCTGTTGAACAATTTCAAATAATTCAAACATCAGTGAAAAATAAATGGAATTTCAAAAATAAGAATGTAAATCATAAAATTATCTGGAGTCATTCGACATCAAATCGGATACAGAATATAAACATTTTTCTATTAGGAAAGCTTTCAGTTTTGACTTAAACAAGTTAGTGTTATACACCAAGGATTTTAGTTCCGTAGGTAACTTATTATATAATTCTACTGCTTGGTAACGTGAACAATGCGTTGCTATGTTAAGTTTAGGTACCATTAAATTTTTAACAACTTTTCTTCTTGTACTTTCTCTCATCTGTCTTTCTTTTTGTGATTCATATTGATGTATATATTTTGCAAAATTGCTTAATAAAACTAGTACATACAAACTTGGGACTGTTAGAATGCCTAATTTCTTAAAGTATTCTTTGCATGAATCACGCTGTGAAATCTTAACGATGGTTCTGATTGCTCGTTTCTGAAGGATGAATGCTCTTTGGCAGTTATAATCATAGCTATTTCCCCAAAACATAATACTATATCTTAGCCTCGATTCGACCAAGGCATGATAACATACCTTTAACTGCCTTAAGTCTACTTCATCCCTGAGACTCCTAAGTGCATAACATGCAGACGATATAGAGGAATCGATAGCGGCTAACTCTTGTTTCCAGTTTAGTTTTGCATCTATAGTTATACCTAAGAATTTTACCTCCTTTACCAATCCGATCTTTTCTCCTTTCAGTGCCACATCTATAGTGTCATTGTTACGTGATGTAGTCTTAAATAACATAACATTTGTTTTATTAATATTAATGACTAAATTATTTGCTATGCACCATCTTGAAAGGTTTTCTAGGCATTGATTTACTTTTGTGGACAATGTCTTCAAATCATGTTCTCCGATTATTATGTTCGTATCATCAGCGAAAACAACACACGAAGCTTCAGACTGGGACGAGTACATGAAATTTAATAAATCGTTTGTAAAGACGATAAAATATATTGAACCCAAGATTGAACCTTGAGGCACCCCGCGTCTTATTATTTTGCACTTTGATTTATGTACTACTTCGTGATTGTTTCCATCAATGTCTTTTATTTCTACAAACATTCGTCTATTTTGCAAATAAGATGTCATGAGTTGTAAAGCGTCACCTCTTACACCATAATGTTCAAGTTTAGCTAGCAATAACTGATGATCTATACTGTCAAATGCAGAACTTAGGTCAATAAATAGTCCAGCCACTTTCATTTTGTCATTTAGTTTACTTATTACGTCATTAAGGAGAGTGTCTATGGCATCTGAAGTTCCAATACCCTTTTGATACCCAAATTGTCTTAAATGTATTATTTTATTTAGATTCAAATGTACCATCAGTCTAAATTTAATTAACTTCTCAAAAAGTTTAGACAATGTTGGTAACAAGGATATTGGCCGGTAATTCTTTGGGTCAGTCCTTGTGCCTTTTTTATATATTGGAATTACCTTAGCGATTTTCAGTTGATCAGGGAAAGTGGATTCTTCAAAGCATTTGTTAAAAAAAATGGAAAGAGGCTGCGCTAAAGTTTCAATGTTTTCCTTAATAATTGTTATTGGTATGTCATCATATCCGCAAGATTTTTTGCTAGCCATGTGATTCACAATCTTTTTTATCTCACTTGGTGAAGTCGGCTTGAAAGACAAATTACTTTCAACTCTCGCCGTTGTTTCTTTCAGAAAGGCCATTGCCGTGTCTTTGTTAAGCGTCAATGATGATTTAAAAACGAAGCTCTCTACGAATGTATCAGCAATAACTTGGGGATCATGTATTACTTTATTGTCTACTGTTAGCACAATTTTTTTACTAAGTTTATTTTTTGTTTTCTTTGTATGTTCGTTTACTAATTTCCATGTCTCTTTAGATAAGTTTTTAGCTGTACTTAGATGCACTGATATGGCTAACTTTTTAGCTTGCTTTATGACTCTTCTATAAATTCGGATATAGTTATTTTTATAATTGGAGGTACTACCGTTATTTGGAGTGCCACAACATAAAACTCTTTTCATTTTACTTGACACCTTGATACCCTTTGTTACCCATTTTAGGCCTTTGTTTTTCAAGGGCTTTATTTTTATGGACTTCTGTGGGTAAGAGGTACGAAAGCATTTACTGAAGGTGTTTAAAAATGTATTTATTCCCATATTATCCATATTTAGGTTCGAAATAATGTTTTTAAACGCATCATTATTTTGTTTATTTAATAGTCTTTTTTGAATTGTTATAATACACTCTCTGAAATTTTTCTTCTCATTGATTTTATCAAGAACCATATCACAAAAAAGTCCCCCATGACCATCTGCCAATCCATTGTGATCAACCCAACAACTCTCTATACAATCCTGATCCACATTTGTAACAAAATTGTCTATACAAGACTGTGAATTATTTCGAATGAAGGTTGGAGCTTTTATTAGGTACCTAAAATTATAGCATCTTAGTAAACTACTGAATTCAGAATGTTTTTTATTTTCTACCAGAACGTCAATATTAAAGTCACCACATATTAAGCATTTTTTATCAATAAAGTGTTCCAACAATTTTTCAAAACTACATAAGAAACTCTCAAAATTTTTTTCAATTGGACTTCTGTAACAACAAAAAACATGTAACCCAGTTTCAAGATCTTTAACACCACATATCTCAAAACTTTCTGATCTATATAACTTTTTAATTGCGTCAATGTTTTCACATTGTTTACCGTTACGTACTAGAATCAGGCTACCTCCCCTCTTTTTTTTTGTCCGTGTGTTGTATGATGCTAAAATATAGTTGGGCATATAAAAGACGTGCGCTGATCTTTCATTTAGGAAATGCTCTGAAATGCACAAGTAATCCATACCATATTCATTTGATTCAATATACACTTCTAGTTCTGATTTTTTATTACTTATGCCACATACATTTTGATGAAATATTTTAAGACAGTTTGTTTTCGACACTAAAGTATTTTTGTGTGAATCTCTTTTAGTCACGAAAAAAATCATTATCATCGGTGATGATTGGCAAACTGTTTAATTTTGTTTGTGTGGCAGAATTAACTAACACTTTTGGTTTCGCATTTCTGTTCCCGTTAGTGTCGAAAATGAAATCTGTTTGTGTCCAAGCTCGTTCAATATTTTAGTTTATTTTTATAGAGTGCTGTAATGATCTTGGTTTGTTTTTCCCAATTTGAAATAGACTTCTAAAGTCACGGATCCAGCTGAATACCTGTATTTTAATTTGAGAGATTGCCTACCTGACCTCGATAGCCTAATTAACAGTGTCGTGTTACCTCTTAGTAAGACTAATTAGTAAGTAGTGCCTGAAGCATCCAGAGATAATAATAATTGTAACCTTTAGGTACTGTCTAACATTACAACTAATCTCAATATGTTTACATACCCCATACATATTACTCTAACACGTAAAAGCCAGCCGTAGCATCTGCATGGCGTCTGTACGTCCGCATAAAACTTACTAACTAATACAAATGTGTTTCTCTCAAATATCTGGGACGTAGGCCGCGCGACTTCGATACGAGAAAACAATGAAATATGACTACCGTTATTGTTTCACCAAGTTTCTCCCACTTAGGGCGAATGTAGACGGGCCACAGTACATATCACAGTAACAGTTGAGACAAAAGAAAGACACATAATATATTGTTTTGCTTAGGATTTTTTCCGCAATTCCTACTCCCGAGTTAAAACACTAGGTATTACATAATTTTGACATGCATTTCCGATCCTCAACTAAAATTTACTAAAACAAAGACAGAATTTGCTTCGTTAACCTAATGTAGTTCCCCAAAGCTAAAGATGTAGTTTTTGACGTTTAAAAAGTGCCGTTTTTTGGATTTTTTCAGCAGGGTTAAGCTCGCATGATTGAAAACCATGCGTAATTTGTAGGCGCAAAAATGTAATCGGGGTTGATGACACCATTGACAACAAATTGTTGCCCGTTTTCCTAAAATTTTCTGAAAAGCCACAATGTAAAGTCTGTTTGTAGCTATTGTGTCCCGTCTGTCCAGGCCCTTAGTTCCTGATATTGGGTTCGTGCAATTGTTTTCGGCTGAAATACAAACTTAAGTTTTGTATTTAGAATTGCAGTTTGTGTAAATCAATTTGTTGATTGTTTGCGCTGAATGGAGAAATTAAACGGCTTCAAGTTTTAACTTTTTGTTAACGGTTTGTTTATCCTTGAAAAGTACGGAAAGATGAAAGCAGAAAGCAACGTTTTAATACTTTTGAGATACTGAGAAAGTAGGAGCTCTAAAATCCTAAAATCATAAGTATAAACCTATGTTGAAGTTTGTTTCCGCACTAACCTTTGTATTAGATAGAATGAGAGTCTCTTAAAACGTCACACGAGTAGAAAAAGTAATGCGCAATTCTACTTCGACTTTTTCGGTTTTCACCTACATAAACCCCGGGTTTTGTGTTTTATGAAGAGAGCCCCGTAACGTATTTTGAAAGAAAACCGAACTTTATGTAGCGCACTTTAATTTTTATTAACGTAACACCAATAACCATCCGAAATCCATTACCTGGAGGTGTAAAAGTCATCCCTAAACCCCGCTGAGAATGCAACGTATGCCAAACTCTGTCGACCTCCGATATTGGGGTCCAGTGGGACCCCATCATATTCCCGATATTCAATAACGCGAACTAACACGTTTTGCTGTCGGCCCGGACCTTTCAAAATCCCTAGCGCATTACTATATAGCATCAATACTTTCTGCCCATCCTGTCTCCAATATTACGAAGAGTTCCAAAGGTCGCCATATTTAAATCAGAATACGTTTGCCAGTTCACCACGTACTTTTGGATGGCGGTTTACGTAATTTAGTTTCTTTTTTATTCGCTCGATGGAAGGACGCAGCCGTTTGAATTGTAGGTAGAGGTCTTATCGAAAAATTTCATATTTTCTGTGAATGTGTTACCATTTTGGTTGCTAATACAATTATACAGGGTGTTTGGTCCATCGTGTGCCAAATTAAAATGGTCGATAGTAGGGGTCATTTGCTATCCTTTCAGACCCCTTAACACCCCTCATGCCCTGTGGATTTTTTTTAAATCAACATTTTATTGTTTTACTAAAAAAGACCCAAATTTTACATTCAAATGCAATTTTCTTTTTAAATATCGGTCGTAGACTCTGAACTTTAACTTTATTTAGATGTGTATTGTTTAAGAGTACTTTTAAATACAATATTAGTGACATTAGCCACCTATTTTCTTTTAATTCACTCGCAAAGTTAAAACATAAATTACAGCTGTACATGTTACAGCTGTTTATATGGCTACAGAAAAAAAACTAGAAGCGACTGGGATCTTCCAATTCCCTAATTAATTCTCGAGTCTATCCCCTTGCTAATGATGTGCCACATGCTATAAAAATCTTTTAACAACTTTGTGAATTCACTAGAATTGTGAATCGAGTGCCCTAAAGCTGACATACGAAATTATGATTTTAAACATTTTTTTGCTTGAAATGATACCTGACAAACCTATAAATCTTATCTGTAAATAAGCTGTCTCGTATCTCTATGTTTTAGTGGGATTTACGAGTAAAAAAAAAATTGCATTTTTAACATTTATTTGATAATTGTTACAAATCCCGCTAAAATTAGTGACCGATGATGTGCCCGTGTTTAATGAACGTTTGCCCATGGTATTTCAAAATGTTGTCCTGCGCATTGGCGTTTGACTGTGAGGAAATATCTTAACAACATTACGCATTGTGGAGCACAACATGTTCCACAATGCGTGGATTGAACGCGATGGCCCTATTTCATGGCCGCCACGTTCCCCAGATCTAACTTCGTTACACTTTATGTCTAGAGACGTCCCAAAGGGCTGGTATAGGTACGCAACGGACGTTCCAACTAGGGAGTTACTAGTCCAACGCATGGAAGCGGCATTCAATACCACTAAGGAGGAAATACGGGCATGCGGGCAACGAGTATGAGGCAACTCAATGCCCGACCATGGACCATGCCCGGGTCGACGGCGCGTTGTGTCCCACGCGCGCCTCAAAGAGAGTCAGCGTAATGACGGGGCCCCCTCTCAGAGGGCCAAAGCCTGCCGGGGTCGCGGGATTATTTCCTTACCGTGACCCCGCAACAGAAAGGGCTAATGAAGGACACCGTAGATTTTAGTCAGTAGAAGCCTGACAGTCCCTCCCGCCCTGCCCGGGGTGGGAGGACTCATTTGATGATTTTACCAAGCTAAAAAAAAAGGAGGAAATACGACTTCGTACAACAACTGTCTAAATAGATATCGGGCCTGCATTCACAACAGAGGCCAACAATTCGAGCAGGATTATGAAATAAACGTTAAAAATCCATTTTTTTTTTCAAGTAATCCCACAAAAACATAGAGATACGAGGCAGATGTTACCTTATATGAATGAGATAAGACTTATAGGTTTGCCAGGTATCAAAAAAGAAGAAAATAATTAATTTAGAATATCAGCCTTGGGTGACTCGATTCACAATTCTAGTGAATTCACAAAGTTGTTAAAAGATTTTTATGGCATGTGGCACATCATTAGCAAGGGGATAGACTGGAGAATTAATTAGGGAGTTGGAAGATCCCAGTCGCTTCTAGTTTTTTTTCTGTAGCCATATGAACAGCTGTAACATGTACAGCTTTAATTTATGTTTTAACTTTGCGAGTGAATTAAAAGAAAACTAGGTGGCTAATGTCACTCATATTGTATTTAAAAGTACTCTTAAACAATACACATCTAAATAAAATTAAAGTTCAGAGTCTACGACCGATATTTAAAAAGAAAATTGCATTTGAATGTAAAATTTGGGTCTTTTTTAGTAAAACAATAAAAAGTCGATTGAAAAAAAATCCACAGGGCATGAGGGGTGTTAAGGGGTCTGAAAGGATAGCAAATGACCCCTACTATCGACCATTTCAATTTGGCACACGATGGACCAAACACCCTGTATAACTGAAGAAGACACGTTTTTGAGCACGTGTATATTCTACATTGACAAAATTACTTGTAAAGTCCCCACAGCTGGCACACAAGTTTCCTCTCCACAGTGGAGTGGGCTGTTATCCACCCAGAGTGGGTTGGTACTTCGATGGAGATGATACGAAACTTTTCGACTTCCTCTTGATTACGGTCCTAAAATAAAACAAACATTAATAAAGAATATAAGCTCCGAGATTTGAAATTATCTTTCGTCACATTCCATCTCCGCTGGCATTTTAATAACTTGGTGTCTTCATTATAATCTTATGTTATATGGCGATGATAAAATACGAGAATATTTTGCGAATGAAATACTTGACATAACCTCACTCTTATCCCCTAGAGTAGGTACGTCAGTGGTGTGCTTATTAGTAATACTCTAGTAAAATATTTCGCCGGATGGCTTTAAATCCCATGTGATCCAACGGGTCATTATCATCAACCGGACACAGGAAGTCTAAAATAACCATTAGCAGAATATATGAACTGCAATAAAATTATCATAATGTGTTTTTTTTTTACTGCTGGCCTTTTAGAGAGACTAAGAGTCACGCAACGAACAATGGAAAGAGGTATGCTCGGAGTTACTTTGCGGGATAAAATCCAGAACATGGATATTCGGCAAAGAGCCAGTCACCGACATATAGCTCATAACATTTGCAAGTTGAAGTGGCATTGGGCAGGCCACATTGCTCTTAGAACTGACAACCAATGGGGAAGAAAAGTTCTCGAGTGGCGACCACGGACCTGAAGACGCAGCGTAGGCAGGCCTCCAACTAGGTGGACCGACGCCATCGTGACGTCGCGGGCAGCCGATGGATATAAGTGGCGAATTGTCGTTCGGCGTGGCGATCTAAGGGGGCCTTTGTTCAGCAGTGGACGTCTTCCGGCTGGTGATGATGATTAATTTTTTTAACTATTAATAATTAATAACTATTTTTGGGCGAGTCGCGAGAGAGAATCGTTTATAAAGTTACTGGCTTCTTCTGAGAAATTCCTAATGAAAAACCTTACAAAAGTGTCGTAAGGTTTAAGGCCTGCTCTGGGAATCGCATTCAATTTTTTTTATCGTTGTACCATCATTAAATGAGTCCTCCCAGCGGGGCGAGCTTCAAAGAGCTATAAGCAACCTGAACCCCGTCATATTGCTAACAGCTCTTTGAAGCGCCGGTGAAACACGACACGCCGTTGACCCGGGCATGGTCCATCCGGACAGCAAGTCACCAATTACTCGCCGCTCGCATGCCTGCTACGGTGAACCATGAAGCAGACTTTACAAATATACAAAAAACGTTTTACGAAATATGTGACTGCAGACGGTACCGAGTCTCGAGACTGTTGAACCGTATTGGGTGTATTTTTAGTCAGTAAGGCTCGGATTCCACAAAAGCGGAGAGGAGATGAGATGTGTTTGAATAACCAATCAGATGTCCACATCTCCTCTCCGCTTAGCTTCAGTGGACATCTGATTGGTTATTCAAACACATCTCCTCTCGTCTCCGCTTTGGTGGAGTCCGGGCCTAAGAGTCAGAAAGTCACTTCCGCTCAACCTAAGGCGGGGGACTCTTTGATTTGATTATACCATTACCAAGATGTAACCGTCCTACAACATCATTAAGTACCGAACAGACTATTTTCCGAACCACTGGTCGTATTTATTTGACGTACGTACATAACTCATAATTATATACTTTTTAGTAACGTACCTACAAGTTGTTCGCGAGGTAGGAAATACGTCAAAACGGACATCAAAGACTACAGAGATCAGAGATAACTACAAATCATTGCTTCCTTTGAACTGAGACTTTCTTTGAACGTAATGGACTCACAGTTATAAATCTTATAGTTTAATCGATTCTATATGATAGATATAAATTATGCAAAACTAGCAAGTTGCTCTAGTTTCAGAAAGTTTTTACATTTCGGCAAAACATCGTTTCGTCATCATGTAAATTTCTTCTAAGGTGTGAAAAAAAAGCTGTTTCCTACATTTCACTCATTTTCTTTTTTATACCTACTTACATAATATTTAACAAACGCATGAGAGTAGATTTTAATTTGCGATTTTATACTTAGTTTTCTCTGTTTATGATTAAAAACTTGTTAACTATTAGGAGAGCAAAAGAAAAACCAAGGTTGCTCTTCACTCGTGCAAAAAAGGTCCCCTTTTGCACGAGCGAACGGCATCGTCTAGATCAAAATTATATGAAATAAGACTCGTCATAGTTCAAAATAACAACGCAACATACAGTAGATATGACAATTTATTGTAATTTAGCAGAAAATGTAACATTTGCAAAAAATAACTGTCAGACTGGCACGTTCTCGAGTAAGAATTAAAAAAAAAAACCCGACAATGTTAATTCATAAAACTGTACTACGTTGTACAAACTAGCCTGACGGTCGTTGAAATACACAAACAACCGCCCATCTCAGAAGACATAATACATATTGTCATAATACCCATACGCAGTACACTTTAAGAGGCTCTTTATTTAAATGACCCCATAAAGAGCAACCCCCTAATATCGGAACATCTGTCGCCTAAAAGAAAAAGAAGTTGGAATGTGAGTTTTTACGACAACACCACACTTTTCAATGTTTGCTACTAAAATGTTTTTGATTGTTTACTCCGGCCGCCATTTTTATTACTATGATGACGTATTCTGATACTCCTGTGTTCATAATAACGGCGTTTATGTGTTATACTACTGTTTTTATGTTTATTCTGTCATTATGTCTCGTCAACGCTATATGCTCGGAAAATGTTGTGAATTGTAAAGTTTGATCATTACGTTCATTGGTGATATTACGAAGTTTTTAGACGAGCTTTAGCTAAAAGTAGCATAAAAATTGCTTTAGAATTAGTTCAATTACTAAAAAAGCAATTTTATTTTTAATTTCATTCTAAAGTTTCACTTTTTAAATTTTTAAATTCTTTCGCTTTTTTTAAAGAGAATTCAATGATTAGATACTCGTGCTTTCATCATCATCAGCCTATAATGTTCCCACTGCTGGGACACAGGCTTCCTTTCTGTGAGAGGGAGAAGGCCATAATCCACCACGCGGGCCTAGTGCGTATTGGTAGATGTCACATGTTTTCGAAATTTTTGGTTCTATCTAGGACATGCCGGTTTCCTCACGAGATGTTTTACTTCACCGTTTTGAGAGCAGTGCTAATGAAATAAATTACACAAAGTAATGCACCTGACGGGGTTCAAATAAATGAGAACAAGAAGTTACGTATTGCTCGACCTTGAATCAAACCCTAAAATGAATCAGGCAAACCAAAACAGGTGAATTGTTAAGTTTCTTATGCTAATCTCAGCAGCTTCGACACGAAATTTAAAATAATTTCCCGTTCCATATCCTTTAAAAACTTTCCGAGCATGCTCAACAAAATTGCTTTTACGAAACTCAACACCATTTATCAATAATCAAGAAATTGTTTAACAAACAAAGTGCACAACAAGATTACATCGGCAGTTTGAGGAACACAGCAAACCGCTTCACATCGGCTCGGCAACGCAAGTGATGGCGGCCGCTAAACAATGAGGCAGCAAGATTTGCGCGGGAATTATTAATGTAAAGCCGCCATATTGAATTCACTCGCACGCAAAACTTTAATAAATTGGTAGTTGAATGAAAATATATTAAGAGACGTGAAACAACCAGTAACGATTACTAAATTGAAATTAAATTACTTGAAAATTTGATTATTTTATCAGATTTAAAGTGTAACTAGAATCTAAGCTTTTCTTTGCACAACCACCAGGCTCCAGGATCTGAAAAGGCCACTTTACTAAAAATGTGAATTGCTATAAAACGGAATACTCTATTAAATCATTGTATTTAGAGACTGGCAACGTGGCAATGCTGCCAGCGTTCTGGGCACCGTTCCCGTTGACAGCGATGTGGACGTATTCTTTGACGCCCATTGAATGTTTTTTTTTTTTTTTTTTTATCTTTTTTTGTTTTGTACATATTACTAGTAAGTTTTTATTTATAGTTTGTACATACTGGTTGTTAAATAAAAGTCAATAGCAATTTAGAGACTGGAAAATCATGATTTGACTATAAACAGATAATTCTATCTTAGCTTGAAAATTAGCTCCAAATAAAAATATTGTCATATCCAACTTGGTGGTTCTGTACTTCAAGACCTTGTACCTGTCGCGGGACTGTCTCATCAGGCAACCGTGACCTTGGAACGTAAAGGGCTATTGAAGGATCACCGTGGATTTTAATAAGTACAAGTCTCACAGTTCCACCCGCTCTAGGTAGGAGGACTCATTTGATGATTTTACCACTATAAAAAGGACTCTACCCACAGACACGTTTCTCAAGTTCTTGTTATGATTGGTGTCAAGATTAATAAAAAAAAAAAAAACGATCGTGTGATTGACTTCAAATAACGTAAAACACGTTAGGAAACTTGAATTTTACTTCCAAAGCCATGCCATATAATATCAGAGGCACATTGGGTTCCCAAAGGCGGGTCCATTGCCATAATCTTGTCACGAGAAAGAACTCGTAACGTAACATATATATTTCTCGCAAATCCCATGCATGCCTTGTGTAATAGAGTTGATCCGATTGCCATTAATCGAGCCTTTGCTTGACCAGTCTTGTGAGTGCTTCTGAGAAATACCTGATGAAAAAACCAAACAACACTGTGTCTGATTGAATCAAATTGAATCCCGAATCTTATGCTCTGTTTAGGACTTCTAAACTACAATGATTAAGTAAGTAACAAAGTAAACTATTACTAATAGACACGGCTACACATTAAACTTTGATAAACCAGAAGCTCATCGTTCATTGTCGGAAGGATCATACAATACAAGGCCATTGAATATACATTTACTTTCTTATTATTCTTATTACGGTATTCTTAGTCAGTAACATGCGGCACAACACAATATTTTCCCAATAGCAGAGTTCCTTCTAACAGATATGTTAATTATTGTCAAAGTTCTTTGATCCCAGACAACATCAGACTTGTGACGTTCACAACGTAGCTTATAAAGACCATCCCTGCCAGGACCGACCCAATTAACAACAAAAACAAAGAAAACATCTCCAAGAAATAACGAGCTAATCCAATGTCCTCCCAAATCCCGACGGAAACAAAAAGATAAAAGATTAAATACGTAATATCCGCAATACATTTATGAATCTTTCTTACACAACAATAGAAAACATGATTGAACGGCCAGGATCGCTAGTTTGTGCGGTATTAATATCGAAAGTTCGCGACCAATATGGCAGTTTTCGTAGCGGGGCTAATAAAAGATAAAAGTTAGCCGAACTCGCTGCTAAGTCGACTCGTATTAGTTGCAATGTTATTAATTTTATTAACATTGTCTTGGGAGAGGGATTTGATGGCTTATTAATTGATATTGTTCATCAAATTAACAAGATAAGTTAATCTCTTGTTCATTAAATCTTCCGAAACTATTGATTTTCAACTGTACCTATTATACTTAATATAACACAACTTATGTATATTGTTACAACACTTCAAAATCTTCTAATAGACTGTTTAAATAAGATTTAATACAAATCAAGTTTTCAAATAATTCAATAAACTCATGCTTGAGTATCCTTCTAGAAAATGGACTTAAAGCCGTAAAAAAGCTGCGCATTTAATACAGAGGATCTATAAAGAGGAAATGCAAGCATTGGAAAGGTCCTCATTAACAGTCCAATGGTTCGAATAAATTCTACAAAATAGACCGAAGCCATTGCATAAAGAGAAGCGTTTATGAAGGAAACTTTGTTTCGAGGCTTACCGTCTTGTTAGACAACGTATTAAACAGACGTTTTGAAGTCCCCCGTTTGCAGATTAAGCTGACTTCGTCCGCACCGTTTGTTTCAGTTGCCGTAAGTTCTTTCACTGTAAGTTGTTCATATGATGGTATTAACGCTGTAAGCATGTTTGCGCTGTATAATTTCATGTAATTACTTTGCAACTTAGGTTTCGTAATAAGCCTTAGTATTACACTGACAACATACAATCCAATCCTGTACCAGCTAGCGGCTCGTGTTCTGTACCTTGAGCGAAAAACTTTGATCAAATTATCTGTTTATCTATAAAAATACCTGAGTCCCTCACCCTCACAAAAATCTGGCGATACACGTCCTTCTTCATATTCTAATCATAATAAAGAGTGCGGCGCGCGGACGCCGGGCGTTATCAGCCGTTATCAGCGCCGTACAATCGTGCCCACTCTAAGTGGTTATCGAATAGCTTCCAGCGACCTTTCTGGATTAGGGGGCGGAATAGATTCCCCGGAACAGCGGCCATTGTGTTTCGTTACCGATCTGTGTTATTCCGGGACGTACACGGACGACCGAAGCGGGAATTCGGTCGTAATGCCCAGTGGTTATAACGGTACGCCTCGTCTCGATGTTTCAGTGGTTTTTCAATTTGTCCGCTTGGATTTGTGCTCTGTTGCTTCGGCTTAAGATGCCTTTGTATGGCCTGTGGCGTGGCCTAGCCATCCGTCTCACTGGGGAGATTGAGGGGTGTGATAAAACGAGTGCGTCTCGAACTCAAAGAAAGTTATGTTGCCGAAATAACTTATTGGATCCTTCAGTTTTTAATAGTTACGTATCGATATATTATTTTCCTCTTTTACTAATGCTTGTGTTCTTTTTTACTGTTGCCTATTAAAATTGGTCTTGTAAATAATTGTAACTATAACTACAGAGTACGTGTTATAATATCCTTATGTATTTTATTAAAACTTTCACAACATGGCGGTTTTAGAGTTCGTAGACTTTATGAGGTCTACAAAAATTACACCGGCGACCCCGCATCTAAGCAACTGCCAGGCATCTTGCTGCCTTAATTTCGAATAATTTAGAGACAATTTGGAAGGCCGGAATTGTCTCAACAACAACCCAAGCCTGGAGGCTCTATTACACAAAGTTATTTTGGTAATGTTACATCGCACATCTCTTGAGCTGTCCAGCTCACATTCTATTTAGGTAGAACCTAGAGAAAGCTATGTTATGGTCTATGAGGCAAGTTTTGTCGTTGCTGGTTCCATATCTCGGAAAATTGCATTTCCATTGAAGTATTTTCCAAGAACCGAGGTATGAGAGTCGACTTTATTTAGGATTAGTTGACGTTCATTCCTTGGAAGAGGTATATTATTATGATTGGAATATTTATAGGTTTCGTAGAAGTCCAAGTAGTATAGCGTTATATTTATTTATTAAAATAAACATACTCAAATATAAAGCTTTACTACTTGAACTTTCTTTATATCAAGCAACTAAGGCCCATAAAACACAAAAACTTATATGTATAAGTATAAAAATAATAACTAATAAACGAATATACACTATATTTAAAAAAAAAACTTAAAAAATATTGCATACGAAGTGATGGCGTCGTGTTACGCTGCGCCGGCACAGCACACTTTCGGGTAAAAATCCACAGCTGGACGTAAGCCTCCCCCAAAGAGCGCCAATCATCCCGGTCCTGAACAGTGGGCATCCATCCACCACTGCAGCCACCTTCTTCAAATCATCCCCTTCATCATGCCGCAGGGCGTCTCACACTACGTTTGCCCATACGCTAATGGATTGGTATTTTTCTGTGGCTTATGCTAATAATGCTCAACGTCCTCGGTGATACCAACCCTGGATTGGACTTGTTTTCTGATGAATGGAAGATGATGTTAGAATTATTCTTTGAGGAGACAGAATTAAAGGATCATTCATTTAGTAGTAATGGCATTTTGTCGCTGTATGTAAGAAATAAATAAATCACTTTTATTTATTTATTTGTGAGTCGTCATCATGCTCTCCCGATAATATAAACAGTAGATAGAGTCATATACTTAAATCTCGCAGGTAACACATGTTTTCATTCAAAGTCACGTCAACACAGATTGAAAACGACGATAAGAATTTTTACGTTGAAAAATCTTGCTGAAAATATTAAACCTGCTGCCCGAAATTCACCATAAAATAATCCTCGTCGAAAACCACGTGATTAATGCACCATTATGGACGAAGGAGTCATAAATACGCGGCATAGCATCGTGCCTAGCAACCAGCCACAACTTTTTGCTTTCCCATATAAAACTAGTGTCCGACCGAAACTGATTTTTCAGCCGAAACCGAAACCGAAACCGAACTTTCGGCCTTGCTCTCAGTTTCGGCCGAAACCGAAACCGAAACCGAAACTATTTAACACATTTAAAATTTCGATTATTTTCTATTTTTTTTTAAACATTTTTAACACATTTTTTTTTTTTAGCGTGGTAAAATCATCAAATGAGTCCTCCAACCCCGGGCAGGGCGGGAGGGACTGTCAGACTTCTACTGACTAAAATCCACGGTGTCCTTCATAGCCTGTTATGTTCCGGGGTTACGGTAAGGGAATAATCCCGCGACCCCGGCAGGCTTTGGCCCTCTGAGAGGGGGGCCCCGTCATTATGCTGACGCTCTTTGAGGCGCGCGTGGGATACAACGCGCCGTCGACCCGGGCATGGTCCTTGGTCGGGCAGCGAGTTGCCCTTTACTCGCTGCCCGCATGCCCGCGCCTGTGGTGGCCGGAGATCGTCTCGCGACGTCCGTCGCCGTGGGCGTCCTACACCGCGGTTGGGGCGGAGAGAGGACTCTGTCCTCTCTCGCTCGCGGCGCGCCTCCTCCTTCGCGAGCATTACTGCTTCGCAGAAGGAGGCGACCGCTTCCCCCTCCGTCTCGCCCCGCAGCATGGCCGAAACCAATGCCGGGCGCGATAGGTCTCCGCCTATCGCAGCCGTGAGGACACGTCGGTGCGCTGCCCAAGCTGGGCAGTCCTGCACCGTATGCTCCACCGTGTCCTCCGGGCGATCTTCGCAGTGGTGACACCCAGACGTTTCCTCCTTCCGCATTAGACACAGGTACCTCCCGAAGCACCCATGCCCGGTGAGGACCTGCGTCAGGCGGAAGGTAAGGACGCCATGACTTCTCTCCAACCACTCCTCAAAGAGGGGTAAACATTTTTTAACACATAAGAAAAAGTGTTACAGGATAACTGAACACCGATTTTGATGAAAACTAAAACTGCATAATTGGATTAAAAAAAAAATCTGAAATCTCTGGGATCGAATACTTCCCAGTATTCGATCCCAGAGATTTTGGAAAAAAAACCACAGCCTGTATTACGAGTATTACACCATTCGATAGTGTTGCTAATAAAGATCAAATTCTGGAAAGTAATGGTAATACGGAAAACTTATGGGCATATTTTTTTTTTCGTGGTAAAATCATCAAATGAGTCCTCCCACACTGGGCAGGGACACTGGGAAGGGCGAGACTGTCACGACTCGTACTGACTAAAATCCACGATGTCCTTCAATAGCCCTTTACGTTCCGGGGTAACTCGTTAGTCCCGCGACCCCGGCAGGCTTTGGCCCCAAGAAGGGGCCCCGTTATAATGCTGACACTCTTTGAGGCTCCCGTGGAACACAACGATCCGTAAAAAAAAAAATTATGGTCATAGCTGATTTTTAAGAAATTGCTTTTTTGCTATGTTCTTTAACTTCTACTGAGCCGTATTTTAAATTATAAACATCATTTTCAATTTTTCACTGGATTTGTAGTCTCAACAATCGTCCTTTATTCAGAAATACGAAATTACTGAGTTAAAAAAATAGCATTATTTCAAAGAAGAAACCGTTAATTTATGTTTCAAATACAGTCACTGCCTTGACGTCGCACGAAAATGCACGAACACTTCAGTTTCGGCAGGGCCGAAAGTTTCGGCTATATTTTGGCCGAAACCGAAACTAAGGCCGAACTGGATTTTTTGGCCGAAACCGGCCGAAACCGAAACCGAAACCGAAATTTCGGTCGGTCACTATATAAAACACGGTTTAAAATACTCCACACATGAATTATGAGCTGCAGATTAGCCGCTTTTAAAATATTGTTGAATACCACACCCTTTTGTGGTGGCAGTTTCCTTGGTGAGGCGAATTAAAGGTAAAATGGATGGGGAATGCAGGTAAACAGACTGAAAAGACTGGTGCTTTCGTTGACA
The DNA here is from genome assembly GCA_036375495.1 of Agrotis segetum. NCBI lineage: Eukaryota > Metazoa > Arthropoda > Insecta > Lepidoptera > Noctuidae > Agrotis > Agrotis segetum. The sequence continues at coordinate 2,039,403 of JAQSVV010000192.1, forward strand.
AAATGTACATTAACGTGGTGCATGCTAGATACGACTGTAATGATAAATGTAAGGGTTTCCGAGTTTTCTTTTGTTCTGTTTCTAAAAGCTTTTATTTTATATTAACCTACATTGTCCCACTGCTGGGCAAAGGTCTCCCCCATAACCTTCCATTCCATTTGTGAGACTTTCTTCGTCCAGTCTCTCATTAATGCGTCTTGATCGTCATGCCAGCGTTTTCCAGGCCTCCCTCGGCAACTACTCCCATGGGGACCCACTTCATAACGACTCTGACCCACCACTCCCTATGCATTCTACACACATGGCCCGCCCAATCCCACTTCAACCTGGCAGTCTTATTGCCCACATCAGCAATTCCAGTTTTGGAGCATAATGCAGTATTTCGACTACGATCGCTGAGCTTAATACCCAATACGCTACGCTCGATCGCTCTTTGGCAAACCTCGAGTTTGGACTTTTGCTACTCGGTGAGGGTCCAGGTTTGAGTACCGTAGGTATGAATAGGAAGAATGCAGTAGCAATAGCAGCTTAAGAACAGTAGCAAAAACAAAAACCGGAAAATTTTGTTGGTCTGTGCAGCAAGTATTGTGTTTTAAAATTTACAAATAAACTTAAAAAAATTATAACATCTAAAAATAATTGTAAAAGTTCCAAAATGGTTTCCCTGCAAACTCCATTGCAGTAGCCGACATACCTAGACCTACCTACTAGTAAATATAACCGAATGAGAATTTTAACTCGCTCCCCAAAAAGAAGGTTCTTATTTCCAACGGTGTATGCCGTGTGTGTATTTCGGTGGGATTAAAAAAATTCCCGAAAGGCGAAAACACTAGGTTGTTTTTAGAAATCCTGTTTGATCTCACTTTTTACAGCTCGGTGTCCTACCAAAAAATCTTACAGCCAAAGTAGTTCTAGTGAGTGAACAAGAACTACTTTTTTCCACGCACAACGGACCGAATGGGAGTCTAAGTGCGGAAAAGGGAGTCCCATCATCATGTGAGTGAACAAGACAGAGCTATCCAAGTCGTCTAGCGCCACCTCGTTCACTCACAGGAACTGCTCTGTCTTAAAGACGGCCACCTTTCGTAAAAGTTTTAATAAGAACTCTATGATGAGCTTTTTTTGTTATCGCGATGAAATCAACAAATGAGTCCTCCCACCTACGGCGAGATGAGAGGGACTGTCAAACTCGTACTGACTAAATTCCACGATGTCTTTCAATAGCCTTTTTCGTTATAAGGTCACGGTTACTTGATGATACAGTCCCACGACGCAATATGCCTATGATATGTCATGGTGTTCAATTTTTTTTTATTTACTCCTCCTTAACTGCAGTCTTAATAATGTAGATAAAAAAGTTAGTGCTCATTTTCTGATCACCTGTTTCGACGAAGTGTCTGGAAGACTTTAATTTAACACTGGCATTTTCGGTCGCAAATAAAAATTAGGCACAATCAGGCAAATATCTATGGATGTTTTCAACCTCTTTGACCCACTGAAGTCTGATTCTATTTAATGTTATTTTATTTGATTTTACAGTCACTTCCATGTTTACTTTTATGTTCTTTGATGTCTTTTTATTTGTGTTTACCAGTGGGTGTAATTTATCTGAAATAAATATATTGCAATTAAATTGGTATAGAAAACCGCAGAAACAAGCTAGTTTCTTCTTCAAAGGTGGAGCCTTAAATTTTCTCGGGTGTACCTTCTATAATCTTTTTCTAACCAAGAAACAACACGCCCCGAAAAATCACCGCGCAAATAATAATAAACAGCCGTTGTCCAACAAACGGACACAATTCGCCCCTAGGGACGAATAAAAATAATATACAGGGGATCGGCTTAATCCAGTATGATAAATGGGGGTTAGTAGCGGCAGAGCGCGTGGACACAGGCCGCGCTACTATCGATGCCGCGTTAATTAAAATGCTCTAGTTTTGGCCCGCAATGTTGCCCGAGCGGTTGTACGCTTTGAACTAATTGTAATTATGATATAGGAAAATACATCCTAAGGGTTGAACTACATTTGGCAGCACGGAATCGCCTTTTTCCGTCGCCCTTTCTCTTTCTGTCGCTTAGAACTGCCGTGCTGTCAGATGTGGTCCAACCCTAAGCTTAAAATTGAGTATACGCGTTCATTCGTAGTTTAGGTAAGCCTTCTGTTAGTTGAACCGATGATACACGTGTATAAAAAATAGGTCAGTTTTCAGAATTATTTAATATTTAGTAACTGACTTTCTCAAATGTGGTATCTCCCTTGGCGATAAGATATTCCTGAGAACGTAAACGACACCTTTACGTTCATTTCAATAAAAAATGCGAACATTATCTACATAAATAAGATAAGAGAAGGCACTAGCTGAACCAACGAACATGGTACTAAACCTAATTCCGAATTCAGTCATAAACTCATAGTAAACATTAAATAATTTTACAGCGCTATAAAATTACGCAAAACTTAGGCATTAACCAATTCCCCACATTTCCACTATCTCCGCTAACAGTTCGTAATTCAGGCTTCACGTCCCCAGACTGTCATAAAACAAAATTTACCCTTAATTACAGTAGCTCATGAAACTATTTGTGTACAGGACTTATCTTAAGTTATGTAACAACGCAGTTCCAAAACAATCCAGTTTGAACAATGACTTAGGACATCTATTCACTGGTAGACACACACGCTAATCTCTATGTCTTCGTGTTAAGGACTAAATTGGATTGTAATGTGTGTCTCGCAATAATGTATCGGTAATAGTGGTGCAGCGCGGTATTTGTTGGAGCGGGCAACAGTTGGAATGTTCCGTACACCGCTGGTCCGAAGGCAATAATAGGGAATGCGATTGTAACATTTGTACTTAACCAGGGCCCCCGCTACCATATGTGCAATGTGTGCAATGCACACGGGCGCCATCCTTTAGGGGGCGCCAAAACCAAGGGCCCAGAAAAAAAATGAAAAAAAAAAACAAAAATATTTTTAAAGAAAAGTTGAGAACCTAACTAAGATTACTTTTAAGTACCTATTAAAGACTTCAAATATCTGATCTCACTAATTTTAGATTAAAACTTGAAGTCCGGAAACGTTAAACTTTTAGAGCTCACTGCATTCTTCTAGGAAGAATTGCCTTGTTCTATTCCAAAAAGCTAATAAAAAATTTCGCGCTCGCTTCGCTCGCGCTACATTTAAAGTTGACATTCGCTTTTCATGACCTCGCTTTTGAAAGCAATAGCAAATGCTTCATATGATAGTTAATCTTGTATTGGTCTACAAAAAATGAAATTTGTCTTCTCTAAGATGGTACGGAACTCTGGGTGTGAAGTTTGAGTAGCACTTGATGGTTTTTTTTGTGTTTAAGTTCCGAAGCGCAAGCTTTACAGCCCCAAGGCGCTGAATTTTAAAATACGCCACTGATTATCTACCATCAAAAAAAAAGACAATTCAAAATGCCTTAAGGGGGCGCCAAAATCCTTTTTTGCACACAGGCGCCAGTAGACCTTACGGGGGCCCTGTACTTAACTGCGGGAACTCCAAACCGTATTTGCTATATGAAGTTTTAATTCTGTGTACATAAGTTCGTGAATTTCAATCATAGCTATAACATAGCGCATTTATCCGACATTTATGTGAACGTTCCCGCACAAATTGGTATCAGAACGAAATTTGGTCGTTTCAAAGTAGTAAATTGAGCGAAGCGCTACGTTTTAAACATTTTAAAGTAAATATTGGGTGAATTGGTATTTTCTGTTTTTCCGCGTTTTCCGCGGCGCGCGGCGCAGCAACACTTGGGCGACCATGTTCCGCGCAGTTGATCGCTAATGGCGCACTCAATTTAAACGATTGTAAAATGAAGTCTCTAATTTCGGTTAGAATTGTTGAACTCCTATTGTTCCGTAATATATTGCGTTTAGTTAGTTTTGTTATTTTGCCAGCTATTTAGCTGTGATTTAGGCGCGATAATGGTCGCTCGTTAGCACTAATATATTGACTTCGGTGTTGTAATTAATGATATTACGTGATTTTAATGCGTACATAAGAAAATTATGCTTCGTTGTATAAACCACGTACATTTCTCAAACTGAAAAATGACTTGTAGAAAATAAATATTCGTTTTCGAAAATGTTCAAAATTGTGTTGGAAATATTCATTTAATTTCTCAGTTATTCGAAAGAGAATACGGGTGCAGTGTGCACATCCGGTAGTGGTTACGTCACTACCGGTTTCCTCTTACAGGCTAAGCCAAGCGGGACCGCTACGGGATCTCAATGGGATTGCTCGAGTCCTTGAGTCCATGAACAGAATATAAAGATAAATACAAACATCCTCTTTATTTCTTGTGGTTTGATGAGAACTCTATTGGTTATTGAACTTTTCTCCCTTTTCTTTTAAATTTTATTTTAACTTGAATGGTTATAGTTTATGTCATGAAACTAATATGCCATACTCGTATATATGTTTTATCTTTAATCGTTTAATTTTCTCAGGGTAGCATTTTTGTAACAGATATCAGATTAAGTCATACATTACAAACATTTATTATGCGCCATAACACCCGGCAACAAAGTACAATCAAACAAATAATTTAAGCATTAGTCAATCTCCACTTCCGAACAACACAGTTCTGGCAGGCTGTAAGCCACGCCTGCACGCCGGACACTGCAGTATTCGTCGCCACGCTGGACCATTGTATTTGCTCATCCACGGACATGAGAGGCCCCTTGTCACTACGGAACTCCGGAGCTCGTGTGATCCGGATTCAAGACAATATGGCACACCACTTCGCTTCAAGTGACAACGCTCTTGGGTCAACATTTAAATAACTGCGGAGAGTCGGTGATTTCTGAGGGGATTGTCGGATTACATTGTAATTTGTAAGGAATGGTGACTTTGAAATGTTATAGATAAATTATTGTGTTTATTTTGTTTACGTGCAATGGTTATGCGACGGCTAGAGCAATGGCAAATGTGAATTTATACCACGGGCCTTTCTTTCCTTAAACAGTATTAGAAGACTTGGTGACTTGAGAGATAATTAGGTAAAGATGAAAATTAAGGAATATGTCAAGTCTTTGTGATCCTCCTGTATTGTGATCTTAAAACTTTCACTGTCCGCGCAGCAGACACAATACCTAAACAATAGTCGTGAATCACATGTGATTCATCGGACAGGGAAGTGGTTAAACATACTGTATCCGTTTTTCCGTCTGTGGTTTCTTTCTGAACCTTTTTATTCTATTTTATGGCTTCTTCTTTCCCTAATCTACGTGTCACTCGTTGACAACTCTTTAACCCCTTTCATCTTTTGCAAGCAAATACTTAAAACATAAGTGAGATTGCCTGCTTATTTGTTTGCGACGCTTTCACGCCTAAACCGCTGAACCAATTTTGATAAATTGTGCACAAATTCTTGAGAGTTTGGAGATATCTGTAGGCTTCAAATGGGGCGATTGCGGAACTGAATTATCAAGTAACCTTGAGCTGGAAAGTAAATTGAATGTGATAATAATAACATTATGATCCACCGTGGATTTTAGTCAGTATAAGTCTAACAGTCCCTCTCGTCCCGCCCTGGATGGGAGGACTCATTTTATGATTATACCACGATAAAAAAACGCTACAAATGGAGAGGCGAAAGAAGCCGGCCAACAACTAGCTTTGTTAGCTATAAAACAACAGACCACCTAAAGTAATAGAATATTATGATAACGTTGACAAATGGCCGCTCTTCATCCCGGTAGCTATTAGTTCACAGGTGGACACTGCCCAGTGTCCATGCTCTCGCTCATTAATCCTCCTTTACCACCCCCATGGGCCTACGACATAACCGCCAAAACAATTAGAGCGTGTCATGGCGGAACACCGTAAACCATAGCCGATAATCTCCCAAAAAACCGTTGGAGGAAGCTCCCTTTTCAATGATAGACTGCCTTTTTCACTGTAGAGTGTTGAGCTATTCTAAAAAAAAATCTACGTTGTTCTCTACGACGACCTCGTTTAAATGAAACCTTGAAAGAGAGTCGCAAGATGTCGCTATAACTAGCTTAGTGAATACCAAACTGTAGTTTCGACGTTAGAGGAGCCCTGCAACAATAGAGAATAATCCTTTGATCACTAGAGGGCATAGATACGAAGCCAACGATTTTTTTTTTCTTCATAGCCTACACTGCCTCACTGCTATGCAAAGGCCTCCTCCAAGTTTTTCCACTTTACTTTTTTACTTTACTCGTCTCCCCACCTCCTTTTTGTTCAAAAACACTTTTTTTTAAACAGCCTTTGGTTTACAATACGATATTTCTCAATTTTATTTATTTAACTATTTATGTACACCCAAAAAATGTAAAGGAAAATACATATTATTTCTTCGAATTTTGTGTCAATATTTAAACGAACACAAACATAAGTATTTAATCTACAATACAATTGACGGAAATTGTATTTCCTCGTTAAACTTGTCACTCAGAAGTGCCTTTTAACAGCCTATTTAAAATGAATGGTTTGACTTTCATCGAGGCAATGAAAATTATTTCCAAGTAGTATACATTTATTATCCAAATTCTTACCTGGTAACCTGGTTATACTTTAGCAACTGAATCATTTAAGTGCTGCAGTCCACTGCTGGACATAGGCTTCTTTCTCCCACGGAGTGTCACAGCTCACAATCTATCTCCTTTTTCATCCAACCACTGTCATCTACCTTCTTCAGGTCATCGGTCCATCTTGACGGGGGCGTCTCACGTTAATTCGTTGCTAAGTGGTAAATCATCAAATGAGTCCTTCCACCCAGGGCAAGACGGGAGAGTCTGTCAGACTTGTACTGACTAAAATCCACGGTGTTCTTCAATAACCCTTTACGTTTCGAAGCCACGGTTACCCGATAGTCCCGCGACTCCGGACAGTACGTTTTCCTTAAGGCCCCTCCCCCACGGGCGACTTTTTGTAGCGATGCAGTCGCGATGCTGTCGCGCGTAGCATCGATACAGACGCGATGCTGTCGCTAGCTGTGTGCCCTCGCCCACGGGACCAGATTCAGTCGCGATGCAAACGCGATTCGGTCGCGATGCAAACGCGATTCGGTCGCGATGCAAAAATTCCTTGGATCAGTACAGTTGCAAGATGGACGCCGTTGAGGCAACATTAGTCACACTCCCTCCCCCCTCCGACCTCTCTACCGATGTCGTCCCACGCGGTCGCGCGTTTGTATCGATACAATCGCGATGCAGTAGCGCGTTGCAAATGCGACTAATTCGCGTTAGAAGCGATGCTGTAGCGCGTTTGCTAAACGCGCTACAGCATCGCTGCAAAAAGTCGCCGTGGGCGAGGGGCCTAAGACGAGACGCATTGACGCATATTCTCCATTTGAGAGCCTTCCTACTCCATCCTTCGTTGATTCTAGGGGAAGTAAACCAAAGAAGCCCGCCTAAAACGGGTATGCATTTTAAATTACGTGCTTGCGTGCAAGATGCGTCACCTCTCCCTATGAGGAGCTGCGTCCTGCATGCACACATTCTTATGAGCAAGAAGGACGCGTAAAGGGGTATATATGCATTTTAATGCATATATACCCCTTTCAGGTGGGATACCTGTCTTAGGCTTACCTCCTCTATACCAGACATGACCAGCCCACTGACACTTCAGCTTGATACACTTTTGGAAAAAAAAAGCAGTATTGTTAACTCAAAAGTTTCGACTTACTTTCGTACGGCCCTTTATCTTTGTTGACGTACTAAGACAGTAGCCCCTGAATCCATCAATAGATTAAACTGCTCATAAATCATCTTATCTGCCAAAACTGCTCAGCCAGATTTATTACAATAAATATTATAGTGGTGGAGTAAACTTTTAAATCACTTGACACCACCAGACATAAATACTGCCGGTAAATTGACAAGGGACCCTGAGTTGTGTGTCCCATCTTATGGCAACCGGACCCCAATAATTCTCGGCACAGATTCACGGGTTTTCGAACAAGGCGTTTTAGTTATCGTTGCTGTTAACTGTGGCCGTTGGATTTTGTTTATTGATTTCGTTTGTAGTTTGTGTTAATGTAAATACGTTGTTGGCAATTAGTTCGCTGTTTGTTAGATTAGTTGCGGGCTTGGGTTTATATTGTGGGATTAGTTGAGTATATCGGCTATTTATTCTTTTAATATTTTATGTTTGCCATTACCTCATTGTTTTTGATCAGGGATACCTATATTCCGTATTCCCTGTTGAGGAGTAGGAGCCGTGTAATAATGCACTTTTGTAAATTAAAGGCACTTTAATGCGGACACAGACTTTAGATTTTAGATACGGTAGGTACTAAATAATGATCCATTCGTGATGACCCGCGCAACCTAGATTACTACTACTATGTAAAAATGCGATGATCAATGCGCCTAGCGACGCGCTAGTGATGCGAGCGTCTTCAATCTACTAATAAACAATAGTCATCCATACATCAATAGTTGGGATTCCAACATCTGTAAAAGAACTTAGAAAGAAGAACGAGTATTAAGTATTACGACCAAGTGCTACTGACATCTCTATCACACAAATGGATAAACTAAAACCAAAAACCTGCATCATAATTTTAAAAGAGTTCTCCGAGAATATAGCAGACTGCTGGTCTGTTAGAGAGACTAAAAGCCACTCAACGAGCAATGGAAAGAGCCATGCTCGGAGTTTCTTTGCGGGATAAAATCCGGAACATAGATATTCGGCGAAGAACCAAAGTCACCGACATAGCTCATAAAATTTGCAAGTTTCAAAGTGGCAATGGGCAGGCAACATCGCTCGTACTGAACTGACAAACGATGGAGAAGAAAAGTTCTCGAGTGGCGACCACGGACCGGAAGACGCAGCGTGGGCAGGCCTCCCACTAGGTGGACCGACGACATCGTGAGGGCCACGGGCAACCGATGGATGCAAGTGGCGAATTGTCGTTCTGCGTGGTGGACTAAGGGGGAGACCTATGTTCAGCAGTGGACGTCTTCCTGCTGATTATGATGATGATGATAGCAGACAGACGACAAGTCTCAGCAGTAGTTCACCAGACCCAACATTCATCTGTTCGAAAGAAAAAACCGTTCCCTTTTTATGCTAAACGTTTTATGTTTCAGTTTCAGATTCTAAGCACTGCCAGCGTTATATGCTGAAACTAAAACTACTAGCGATTCAGCATGAATCGAAATTGGTAAAAACTAACTTGAGAGTACGGAAGCGCCCAGTTTTACTACACAAGCTTTGCAGAACGATTTTCTATCCAAAGGTAGAGAATAATCCAACCATCATATTAAAAATTCGGCTACGAGGAAAAAGCAGTCGTTGTATTACCGCGGAATGGGCCATACATTCATAATGCAGACAAATAGCACCTAATGTGACCGTTATCATAGTGTTTACGAGCCCCCACCATGCTGCTCTGCCAAATTTACTGTTCCCGCCGAAGCTTTACAAGGCAATCTACACTTACCACAAAATCTAAACTCTGGTCGAAATGGTCCTGTGATAACAATAACTTTAATTAAGTCTATATCTGAGACTTCTTGAGTTCATCTATCTGTCTGGCCCTTTCTCAACTATGATGGGATCGACTTCCAGTTTAACTACATTTATAATAATAGTATTACACATGGAGTGACTGCCTATCGTATTTACACAACCCCGTTACGATCTCACAACAATATACCTCTTGGTAAGAGCTTGTAATATTGGGAGGGGCAATTAAGGGTAAATTAAATTAAGCTAGACTCCCTTCATAACTAGTTCAGAGTAAACTGTTACTAAATAATAACCCGTCATGAAATCTGTCTGTTATGCAACATACCAACCCATAACTGCCCCACTGACAGGCATTGGTCATCACACTTGCTCGACATGGGTTGTCGATTTCAGACTAATAAGTATACCAGACAGGGTCAAAGTTTTCCCACCATGTTTTCCTTTACCGATATCAGCATTTATTGCCCGTGGACCGATCGACAGATTCTCCTAGTGGAATCAAATAAGAATTACTTACCTACTACATTAAAATTAAAAACTATCAGTTTGGTTCCAGAATTTAAAATCGATAAAATAGATAACTCTATAATTTTATCTACTGATGTTTTGCAAAAACTTTCCATATCATAATAACTCGAAACTTTCGATCGCCATAGTGTTCGAAGCCGTTGAAAGAACACAGCATTTCAATTAAAATAAAGACAACAACAAACTTACTAGGACACTAAGTGGGTTGAACGAGGAGCCAAGAATGTAGATACAGTTTGGATGCGTCATCTATAGCACAGAAAGATGAAACTTTAGCTAAAGTTATATTTTTAAACGCAATACGGCTGCGTCGCGTCTTCGCAAAGATATTTTTTAAAGAAACGAAAAATTCTGCTGCTAGCAGGGTTCGATCCTGCGTCTCCTGGATAGGTACTCCAGACGCCTTAACCACCAGGCCATCGCAACCACTACTCACAACGCTGAATTTCTCGTTCCGTTGTTTTTCTAACGCTGTTTACACGTTGCGCCATCTATTGGTAGTGTTTCAAACTACTTACCAACCAACAGGTCTGATATTGCAATCAAATCAATGCTGTATTAAAAAAAAAGTAGAAACTTTAGCGTGCTTTAGCTGTTATATATGAATGATTAATAATAATGATCAGCCTGTAACGTTCCTCTGGATGGTCTTCTCTCTTTCAAAATAGACACCAAGTATTTCCGCTGCAGAAAGCGCATAGTGTAGAAAGAAGTGACTTATCTCTTCACAAAACGAAATTGTTCAATCATCAATCATTATGTTACTGAACAATTTTTGTTCTAGATTTTTGGAAATCCGCAAAAACAATGGTTTTTCATACAGATGTGCACGACCCAATTTCTCATTTTGCATGAAAAACCATTTTTTTCGAATTTCCAAATGTCTTAGAACAAAAATTGTTCAGTAACATGGGCTGAGTTACCCCACGAGAGGTTTTGCGCATTTAGCGGTACACGTTGTATAGTTAATATTCTCGGCTTGCTGAACTCAATGCGAATTTTGTTCATATTAAATTTTATTTAATACTGTTTCACTACCTTCCCTCGTTCTCGTTCCCGGGACAAAGTTCCAGCATTGAACTCAAACAGAACTCGCGGTGAGCGTGTTTACGATACCCCCATACCGGCGACGCGATCAAACATGCACACCGACCGCATACGCCACTTACTTTTATAAAAAAAATTACACTGAAATTGAATGAGGAACATCAATGACGTCACAGAAAAGTTTGGTTTTAAAATGGAAACACCGTGCTGGATTTTTGTGGCGAACGAATTTGAAGCATGTGACAATAATAACGTTTTATTACGAAAGAAGATCATATGAGAGGAGCTCGTGGCTAAATAATCACAGCCGCACAGGCCGATCTTCCGGGTTAAGCCGCGCTTGCCGAGGTTGGTCTGTGGATGGGTGACCATCTATCATAGCGAGTTTCCTCCGTGCCTCGGAAAGCACGTAAAGCCGTTGGTCCCGGCTGTCATTTGTAGATCTTTGATAGTCGTTACTGTTAGTCAGAAGCTCTAAAGTCTGACAACCAGTCTTACCATGGGGTATCGTATTACCCAGTTACTGGGTTGTGGAGGTCCGACAGGCAGTCGCTCCATGTAAAATACTGATATCCAGCTGAATCTGGTTTGACTGGAAGCCGACCCCAATATAGTTGGGAAAAGGCTAGGCAGATGATGATGATGATATTATGAAAGAAGATGAGAAAAAGAAAAGCAGAACACCAAAGATTATATTTTGACCCGTAAGGACTTAAAGTTTAAAACGCAAAAAGTTTCATGTCACAAACAATGTATTAATATTAAACACCACAGGGGGTGTATTACAAGCTCTTAATTCCTTTCAGTTTACGCCGTAAAGTGAACTGCCTTCCTTAATGGTATTACGATCACACATCGACAGTCAGTAAAACGGTCACGTGACCTCATACCGACTTCTGCCTGTGCTTGTGCCTGGAAATTTCGTATTACAAGCTACATAATGACATTTCAAGGCCGGATTAATTGTCAAAATTGGCATCACCAAAATCATTCACTTTACGCCACATTTTAGTAACTTTTACTGACTGTTTTCTTTTAATTTGTCTTTAAACAGTTGAAACTAACTAAATTAAACTTTGGTATCAATAATGGAGGCACTACAGAATATCTGGAGAGTGCATACACGATATAATCTCAGCTGACGAGCTTTACATAAAAAGACGACAAAGTTTTTACCTTTTACGACATCTACCTACACATATACACTCATTTACTGAACGCTAAGCAATCAATCAATTCATATACGTAAACATTTACTCATATAGTAATATATTGTTCTAAATAAAAAACATGGTACTCCTGAAAAAATGTTTTATTTGTCGTAGTTCCATCAGTGTAAGAAAAAAATATACAGAGCTTAGCTTGAGACACGGTGACGAAATAAATAAATCTTTCGTAGCAATGGACGTAGGGTTGAATAAACCAAACAAAATGTATGATCAACTCAAACACTTAAAATTAATAGCCTCGCGCAGCATCATTCCAGAAACGGTACAGTCCAATGGAGCCAAAACTTGTGTTCAATATTTATTTGGGTACATCGGGCAGTCTTTAATGTATCAGCAGACATTTTTAATTTCACTTCCTCGATTGATTCTGGTACCACAATTTCGCAGACAATTTCAAGAGAACTAGGTACTCGTACACTGTCTTTCGGTTTGAATAAACGTCCTAGGGTTTTATCATTCCTTCACTTGTTGAAACATTTCTAGCTCTTGCTTTAAGACTTAGAACCAACTTAGAACATTGTTGTGTTGGAACAGCTCCATTTATCGAAATTTTCTGCTCATGACTTAGTCCATTTTGTTTCCTTACTTTCTCTGCGGTATTAAAACGGTGTGATTCTTTATTAATGCAGTAAAAAGCACTACATACTCGTAGTGGCATTATAAATAAATAAAATACGATAATCTTGTTTGTTTTGGTAAACAAAACCGCCACAGACTAAAAAAGTATCGCAATACGATCGTTCAGAAACAAACCCCTTTATGAGAGTTTTATGGTATTGCATAAAATGGCAGTAAATGTTGCTCAATTTGATTGTAAATATTTAAATTGTTATTAAAATACATTTTAACTCAAATATCTCCTAAATTTACAATGAAAAAGATTTTTTTCACACACAATTTATAAAACCGGTAATCATCGGTAAATTGTCGATTCGATTTTTGAACGAATTCTCTAGCCCGTCGTAATCATCCAGAGACAAGTAATCCAGGATGATTCCTTGCACAATTACGTACGTTGTAATACGAAATAAAACAAGCATGCCTAAGGCCGTAAATTCAAATGCCCAAAAACTGCAAGGAATTAAAAAAGGTTGTAATACCCCCCCAGATCAATAATATTAGTCTGGTTCAAGACGTTACGTAGGCGGCCCTGTAATTTCTCACAGAAGTTCCTGACTTTCAGACTAACATCAGGCTATTAATACAAATTAATTTAATTCAATTTCAGATCCCAAACCATTTGCAACAAAACTACGTCTTTAGAGTCTCTTTTCGCCTCTCAAGATCAATTTCAGTGTTATGTTGTGTGATTACTTAATTCCACGGCTAGTGGGCAGGGACCCTCATAAAGATAAGACGGGAATGAGTGGGGCTCTTCTTAATTTATGAACAAGTGTCGTCTCGGGGCCCCTTCATGTAGCCACGCTCTTAACGCTCGGCCACGAAGTACACGCTAAAAACGACAGCAAAAAAATGAGATACCTCATACCGCACGTTGAGTTAACTTAGAAGCGATTTCTTCCATGTTTCATTTTTGAGAATCACTAATATTTCACTGTATCGTGCATGCGTTAAACTCAGTCACATAAAACAGTCACAACCAGAACTACTACAGTAAGCCACATAAATATTTGGTACATCCAGGTCCACATAATGCCGGGCTCTTAGAGGGCCAAAGCCTTCCGGGATCGCGGGACTAACGAATAATCATGGCTCCGGAACAGAAAGGGCCATTGAAGGACACCGTGGATGTTAGTAAAAGTCTGACAGTCCCTTCTGCCCTGCCCTTGGTAGGAGGACACATTTGATGACTTTACCAAGTTAAAAAAAACCCTTAACGCGCAGCGCAGCACAGTCGATCGACACAGCCATTATTAAACTAAGCCGTCATGTATTAGGTTAGAACATGCCAGAATTTACTGCGACAAGACTTGCGACACGACGACAGTCTTTCATTACCCGCAGTCGCTGTCTTAACACTACACGATCATGGCCAAGCAGAAACGTAGTTACACGGATATCGCGACGTATAATAAAGTCTATCTGATGTTTATCTTCGTTTTTTATCTCAATGCCTTACGTTGGACCCTTAAAATAGATTTTGTTTTAAGTTGTGTATGGTGATAGTTTGTGATAAGGGTTTGGAAGACGTGTCCGGAATATATTTTTATGAAAAACAATATTGTAAAGGTTAACTGGGAATCTGGAATGGTTTTATTTTTCCTATTTTCAAGAAAAAGTTTCAGTATCCACTTCACTTTTCTGAGAATCAATTAATTTACGATTCCATTACATGATTTATGTAAACAAATAATTTTAAAGATATGATTGATTTGCTAGTATAAGTTGAAGGGCTATTCAAAAGCGCTATTCATCAAGGCCTAGCCTATTTAGTGACTGACTGAGCAACTAGGTCTCAGGTTCATTTCCTGCACGGATAAAAATATTTATGTGACTTACAGAATGATAGTTTTTCCGTGTCCCATTGGCCTCTGCTGGCTATTTGTATGTGGGGATATAAATGTTTGTAAACAATGTATCCACATGTTAAGTAAGGATCACTAAGGCATATAGTCGAGTTCGCAAATTTTTACGTGCTTACGCCAGGTGCAGAGAAAATGCAGCGCGCCCAGCCACGAATCGCCTACGCAGCAAGATTCAATAGCATTTTGTTGTTTTTAAGTAATTTTATATACAGAAAAATCGTAGTACGGGTCTACGATTTTTTAATTGAATGGAAAAGTGCAAACACAGGTTTTTATTCAGAAACGAAAAAAGGTGTATTCTATTTCAGACATACACCATTTTCTTAAGCAAAAAGGCGTTTACGTTTTCTTCAACAATGTTCAGTGAAAACAAGATATATTGAACTAATGACCCGTGAAAAGTCGTAGGTACGTGTGTATGACTGAAACTTCGCTGAAAGTACAAGTTCGAACCTTTATCACACATTTGTTTCCAAGTTTAATCGGCAGAAAGTTCAAGTGAAATCGTATAGAATGTAAAATATTTTTCGTTGCCTCTTTAGTCTTGTCTGGTAGTTGTATCTTGGCTTCGATTCTTATGTCAGACAAAGTGTTTTTAAGGGACCCCAGTAGCAGCCTGAAGTGTGGAATGTAAACTGGTGAAGATTCTACGTCTAGTACTAAAGGCGCTCCCTCGCCGCGAGCATTCACATGTAATGTAACGTTATAGATTCGAAATTCGAAGACAATAGAGCATCAAATTGCGCACTTTCGTGTTACATTACAGGTGAAAGCTCGCGGTGAGGGAGCGCCTTAAAACCTAAAGCATATTTCAAAGTGTGGAATACTTTTAACAGTCGCCATAAGAATCTTTATACTTATTAACAGCCTCAAAAAGACTGTTACAAAGCTGCATGATCAGCATTGTGCAAACGATATAATGTTGCAAGCATCCATAGCTTACGGTTACCTCTTTCCACCAAGCGGACTGTAAGCTTGTTTGTCACTTTTGGTATAAAAAGAACTTATAGCTTCTCAGAGATTATAATTGTGAGTCAGTTTAGGTCTATTTCACGTAAATCTATACTGATATTATACAAATGTAAGGTTTATTTGGTTGAACGCGCTAATCTCAGGAACTTCTGGTTCGTATTATTTTTTTTTGCGATTGATCATTTATCGAGGAAGACTATGGGTTATATAACATCACACTACGACGAATAAGAGCCAAACAGTGGGTGAAACCGCAGGAAACGGCTAGTAATATTATTCATGCCTTTTCTAATCTAATATTTCAACGTGATTTAAACCCGTAATAATAAAATTGACAAAGAAAACAAGCATCGATCCCAACTTTTAACAAACAGAAGACTTACCTGAAGACTTACCTACTCGTAGCAAGTAAAGTTATCCACTTGCAACGATAGCTCGAATCCTTTCAGTGGTTTCAAGTAGTTTGCGAGTAAACAGCGGGAGAACTTTCATATGTTATGAAGACGGGGATATTATAAGATTGAAGGAAGAATTGGATTACATACTTAGGAACTACCTCATTCAGTGGCTCACAATATCGGAAATTTATTAAAAGCATTTTATGTGTATATTGTGAGTCACTAAGTTGGTAGTTCAATATTTTAGTATTTTGGAAAATCATCTACAATTTTCAAATGAAATGCCGATTACTTTTACCTTGCCAAGTGAAACCACGATATCTGATAAAGATGTAAGCCAGATGAGAATAGCCGAGCATCACATACGTTCTTCCACCGAAAAACATGTTGTATACTGGACATTCGTTTTTCTAACAAATCGCTAGGTTCAAAATTACTCCCAAAAAAAAAGGAATATCCTACAAGGTAGGCCAAAAAACCAAATTAATAACATTTTCTCAAGGTGCACACTTAATTTCGCCCTCCAATTAGCGAGTGGATGTCATCTTTCGCGTCTCATTTATCCGGATTAGCCTTGTCGACGGCGGCCGGGGCCGGTTACAGCCGGTTACAGCCGGTTATAGCCGGTTATTGCCAGTAAAGCGCGTCTTACCGGCTAATAGAGGTAGTGCTCTTAATTGAAGCCCTTCGCTTCTATGTGTGTTATCATTGCGCCCAATATTCTCTCTAAGCCCGTTGTTTTCTGAGCGAGTTTTATGAGAAGAGCATAATTAATTACTGTAATTATATTATTTTTGGGGATATGAGGAAGAGGATGTCTTTTCTGAATATAAGTATATGACATACAAAATACATTAAGTGTAACTAACCGACTTCGGAAAAAGAAGGAGTCTTTTTTATTTATTTTTATGTACTTATGTTCCCCGATTTCTCAATGTGACGCCTTGCCGATTTGGATATATTTTTTTGTTTGGAAGCTTATTTTTTTATAGGTTTTAATACCTTTAAAATAAATTTGTCTGTAAATGGGGCTACAAACCGTGATTTACCACTGTAAGTCGCATTGCACTCAATGAAAACTTTAAACCTGATCAAATTAACCAAACTATTGGTTACCCGAGTCCCGGCAATTTTTGTACCAAATGCGGAACGTTTTAAATTAAATTAAGTGGGACACGTTTAATATTAAATTAAAATGACAGCAATTTGGGATACAAAGCGTCGTTTAATGCAAATGTTGCAACTATTGTGTCCGTGATTTATACCTGCAGCCACTAGACATTATTTAAAATGCTCGTAAAAACTGTCCCAGATTACAGCGACTAGCATTTGTGTCACATAAAAGGCTAGTAATAGCCGCTGTAAATATTGTTAGTATTCGTACGCGATGTCTGGCTCATTTCTACTGAATTGTGGCCGCACATACGCCACGTATCTCGCGAACTATAATTTTTTTTCGAGCATTACAGGCTTTTTGTTGTAATAAAAGTCAGCTTACATTATTTTGATGGAGGACCCTTAAGACGAGATTGAACTTTTTGGATTCCGTCCCGTTTTTGGGACGTGGACACGTCTGTGACAGGCAACATATCTCACGTGTAAGTACTGCGTGGGGCACGAGTGTGTTGTGAATTATGACAGTATCAATTGTTGAAGACAGTGACAAATAACTGCTATCTAGAACATTGAAACTAGAGATTTATAAGTGACGCAGGTACTTGGAGGTCCATTAGGTTCTTAGTTGGTATTATTATACCTATATATATGGATATATTTACCAAGGCTATACGTTTTTAGCTACTGATTAAGCAAGCATAGATAACATCTCGAAATAAAATCAGCCAATCGATTACACACGCAAATTGGCAACTGCAAACATAATTTGGCAAACTTGAAAATAATTATCCATTTCGGAAAGATCTTACTTTAGAAGAGTTCAAAATTTATTTAACCTTTAACAGACATCATAAGCAACACTGACGTGATAATGTAAAGGTTGTATCCTAATAATTAGAGAAGTCATAAAATCGATGCAAAGAAGAAGAAATCAGGCCGATAGTTCAACATATCTTTTCAGACAGTTTTTCAAAGAAAAATGCCATTAATTAGAATCTTAAATAACTAAGATCGTATTTTAACTACAAGACCAACTCCCGCTTTCTGAACAATTTCTAAGACCGTAATCTGGAAGCTCACACCGCGATTGATACTTAAAGTGGCGATAATAATCTTCCATGACAGTTTGTGTGGACATAAACGAAGCGATAACCGCTCCACAAATACCGTTCAGTAGGGGATGATCACCGAATGAAAACTAAACGGACGGACGATAGCGGAACTGAGCGGTTAAATTTCTAGGTTTAATATTTGTCTATAGCTAACAGGCTAATTGGGAAATTTTGTAATAGAACTTACAATTATACCATGTCTAGATTGGTTATTTATCTAAATCTGATTCTTTAAAGCGCTCCGTCACCGCAAGCATTCACCTGTACAGCTTCGAACATTTCATCAGTGAAGGAAGACAATCGAGCATCACAATGCGCACCTAATACTAATGAACACGAATGCTCGTCAGTCAGGGCAGAAAAATTCTAATGAAATGCTCAAAGTCGAATCTATAATGTAACATTACACAGGAATGCTCCCGGTGAGGGAGCGGCCGTAACCTGAGCAGGTAACATTCTTCCACATGGATCACTCCATCACTGATCTACATCACTGACTAGCCCAGTGATCTTCGCCGTCGAAACTAGTTGGTCTTTAATAGGTTTTCAACTTTATTCTCTGACATTAGGGAAATGCTTATACATTTAAAGACTATTATCGCGAAAATCAACGGGAAATGCCGTTAGTGTAGTCCGGCAAGAAGGTTTACTCAAGATCTTGCCAGTGATTCTAGAGTGACTGCGTGAACTTGAAAACGTGTTGTTATTAAAATCTTCATAACTGATTACTTAACATTTTAATCATGTCACAATGTGAATCTCTTCCCTTCTTCTTGTTTTACTATAACAATTGACTTGCCTGTTGGTCTAGTGGTTAGTGACCCTGACTGCTATATAGGTCGTGGGTTCGATTCCTACCCAGGACAAATGTTTGTGTGATGAGCATGATCATTTGTTCTGTGTCTGGGTGTAATTTATCTATAATATGTATGTATTTAGAAATATATAAGTATGTTTATCAGTTGTCTAGTACCCTTATCACAAGCTCTGCTTAGCTTGGGACTAGATGGCGTTGTGTGATAGTTGTGAAATATTTATTTATTTATTTATTTAATTAAAACTATTTTACTTACTGCTTACTGATCAACAGTGATGTTGAAATGTAAACCTTCACAAACCGTTCGGTTTAACCCGAACTCTCCGTTGTTTCCTCCCGGCAAGGCGGCTGCCGCTTGCAACATTGTTTCACATTGAAACATCATGTAAATCGTGTAATTTAATTTATATTAACGCAGTAATAAGATTAACTCTAATTTAAGCGTCCTGTGTAAATACTTTGATCTCGTTAGTATTGTCGTGGCGTTGTTTATTAACCCTGTTATAATGGAAGACGAAAATCTCCGGCCAGTTAGCAGCAAAGCATAGTTGGGAACAAAAGGTAGATTGTTATTACGTTTTGCTGTTTATAGGCCAGTCATTATCATCAGCTAATTTAATTTGACTTGCGAACAAGATACAGGCTTTAAACTACCTACCTATTTATTAACAGTTAGATTCTATAATGTTACTAAATAATGGAGTTATGGAGGTGAGCTTTACGTAAAATACTGGATGTTCAGAACTTTCGACGGGTAACCAAAGTCCGAATGATCACTTCAAAGTCTTCGAACACCTAAAAACTTAAGTATATCCCTTCATCATCAAGTAACTACCAGTCGTTTTTATAATCAAAATCCTAAAACCTTGTAGTGTGTAATATGATTTAGCAAGTTTGCAGTAATTAGCGTGTAAGTAGTTTACGTAGAATGGCGAATAAGTATTATCTAAGTGTAGTCAATAAAGGGATCGCACGGCATACGGACGTTTCAATATAAACTCCACCTAAACCCTCAGCCCAATCCTGCATGGCGACCCTGCCACTCCCACTTCTGACACCAGTGGCCGGTGGACGGCCGGAGCGATCGGACGTGAGGTCCACGAATAAATATTATAAGAGGAATAAAAAGAGTCCTAGAAAATGACGAAAAGACATACATACTACATGACTATCATTTGCTGCCAACAAGTGGGCATGCAGGAGTAAGACGTATGATAAATAATATAAAGAGTAAGTATTTTTGGCCAGGCATGGAGAACGACGTACGATGCTACGTTTCCAAGTGTAAAAAATGCCAAACTAGTAAGTATTCTAGAAATATAATGGAACCAATGGTCATAACTACAACGGCCACAAATGCTTTTCAAAAGGTATTTTTAGATTTAGTTGGCCCTTTAGATAAGGATTTAGAAGGTAACGTTTATATTTTAAGTTTACAATGTGAGCTCAGTAAGTATGTCGAAGCGTATCCATTACAGAGAAAAGATACGGTAAGTGTAGCTAGATCATTCGTAAACAATTTTATACTTAGGTATGGTTTACCCACAACCGTTGCTACCGATCGAGGTACGGAATTTATGTCGGAAACAATGTCAGAGGTTTGTAAATTGCTGCAAATTAATAAAATAAATTCGACTGCATATCACCATCAGTCGATAGGTGCCTTAGAAAACACCCATAAGCATCTAGCAGCATTTTTACGTACTCAGTGTGACGGACATCCAGAAACATGGAGTCAATGGTTGAATTTTTGGTGTTTTTCATACAACACTACCGTCCACACAGAAACAAAATACACCCCGTATGAGTTAGTGTTCGGAAAAACATGCAACTTACCTAGTAATCTTACCAATGACGTAGTAGAACCACTTTACAATCCAGATAACTATGCATTAGAACTTAAATATAGGTTACAGTTAGCTCATAAGGAAGTTAGGAATAATTTAATTATAAGAAAAACTCAAAGGAAATTAGTATATGATAGAAAATGTAATCCTATAACGTATAAAGCAGGTGATTTAATACTAATCAGAAATGAAACAGGTACAAAATTAGACAAATTATATAATGGACCTTATACTGTGTTAAGCGATAACGAACCTAATGTCGTTATTAATAAAGGCGATAAATTAGAAACAGTCCATAAAAATAGAACAAAGAGATATGTAACTTAAGTACCGACCTATATTTAATCGATTTGTTTACATTTAAGTGATATCATGTTATGACAGGTAACACGCTACATTTTAGCGGCAATTTACATTGTTTACATTATTAATAAAATCATTCTTAAACTTTCGCGATTGTTTAAGATAATGTTGTTTAGAATAAGATTATAATTAGTACCTATACAATTAAGCTAATGTTTGTTTTGCATTATATAAGGATCATAACACTTTGCTCTAGACAGAGTATGAAAAAAAAAAAAAAAAAACCTATAATAATGTTTTTTTTTGTAACAACCCCTATGGTGTAGTGTGTAATATGATTTAGCAAGTTTGCAGTAATAGCGTGTAAGTAGTTTACGTAGAATGGCGAATAAGTATTATCTAAGTGTAGTCAATAAAGGGATCGCACGGCATACGGACGTTTCAATATAAACTCCACCTAAACCCTCAGCCCAATCCTGCAACCTCCAAAATTGGAATTTCACTATCTACGTAATACCAGAGGCAAAAATAAGTAAAGTTGTTTTGAAAACAGCCTACTATTTCAGTATTCCACAATGAGGACTCATTTTAAAGTCTCAGTAGGGCCATATGTTCGTGGCAATGTGGCGTAAAATTGTAGCCAGCGTAGCAGAGTTACCTGTCTGGTCCACTTAGAGCACATCGGCCGTGAAGCGCTGTGTCGCTGTAAAGCACTCATTAATTTTCTGCACGGGAATTAACAAAGAGTTTGAAGCTGAAAATATTGTTTATGATGACATTGTAGAACTGTGACTTTTGAAATAGGCATGTTGGGATAATTGTTAGAATATTTATACATGCTTACCGTTTTATGCCCAAATGAGGAGGGTTCGAAGTGATAATTATTAAAAGAGTGTCGATTTCCACCTAAAACTTAAAAGTTGAACAAAAAATATAAATGTTTGTGAACTTTTAATTTTGGTTCAACTTTTAAAACATGTGGAATCTATTTTTTAAACAACATAAAAATATTACCTTTCTCTGAAAAGTTTCTTATTCAAAACAATACCTATAAAAAGTCTTACTTTATGTAAAAAATGTTAAAAAATGTTTGTTAAATGTTGCTTATGCCAGCGACAACGGGGTTGTCAAATCGAAGATCTCAAAAGTGTGATACCCATTATCCAAGAAAAAATAATGGGCGTTTGGCCAGTAGAGTAAAATCGTTATTCATAATTATTCATCGTCATCGAAAATCGTATAGTTTTTGTTTCTATAATGGTTATACATTATACAGACAGACAAAAATTTTACTGCTAGCATTTTTGGCATCAGTATCGATCCCTAATCACCCCTTGATAGTTATTTTGGAAATATATTTCATGTACAGAATTGACCTCTCTACAGATTTATTACAAGTATACTCGTAGATAGATAGATTTAGATAGATAGATAATCATCAAAATCCGAGCTGTTCTAGAGACCTTTCAAAGAAAAACCTACACAAAAAGTTTTACACAATAACGCTTGCACATTGCAGGCCTACCGGTTGAAGTAAATAAAATGGTTGTAATACTTCTTGTGTTGTAATATCAATAAATGCTGGCATTTAGAAACAAAACGTTTATAGTGAGGCTAAAGTGTTGAAGCTCGTCAGGAGACAATCGAAGTTCTCACGTTCTCAGCGTTTCAGACTTTCAGTTAAACGGTATGCGTGTAGAAATTTAGTCTATTCTCAGAACTACACACGTACCTGTGCACACGTAGCATGGCCAAATATTCTACCAAGAAAAAACAAAGTTATATAAATACAACATAATATGGAACGACGCGTAGGGGGTCTACGCGTCGAGCCATACCTACCTAGCCGTATAAAAACTCTAGCAACTGTGAAGAATAGAAAATCATTTCCTTTCTTCATTACAACATTGGTTCCATCATTTTGTCTATTCTTCCGTATACAAAATCCGTTACTACGATATCATGCTACGCGTGCTGAAAACAATTAGAAATTAGCATTATCTTAAAAGGTACGAAATAACTTACGATTCTAATATACCCTTTTGAAATCTGCGTGGATTTAATTACCACTATCAGCTCACTAAATTCGAGTTCCATGTCGAAGAACTTACGTTAATTGTTTTATTGTCTCGACTGAAGAAATCTATTATCCCCACTTACGTTCTTAAGCGTAATGTTATTAAGTTTCTACGTGACAAAACATTACACTTCAGTAATGCTTTTTCAATTTGTACTTACTTAATAGGTTTAATTTGCTACTCGTATTTAATTAAATACTGAATTTGAAAAGCGTATAATTCTATTATTCTAGTTACGGTAAATAATAATAATTGATTTCCAAGAGCCTCGAACAACATCTGAGTAGGCTCTCGCTTGGCAGCTGGATCAGGCGCCTGATTCAGAAGGCAGTACTTCTGGACACGGCGCGTATTGTTAGGAGGTTCCTCTCTCAAGAGCCCTGACCACCGACAGCCCGGACCCTGTTCCCGATGCTGGTGGAATGCAATTTTTAGGGTTCCGTAGTCAACAAGGAACCCTTATAGTTTCGCCATGTCCGTCCGTCCGTCCGTCCGTCCGTCCGTCCGTCCGTCCGTCTGTCCGCAGTTTAGCTCAGAGACGCACAGTACTAGAGAGCTGTAATTTGGTGTAAATATACGGATTTGTTGTGCCGAAAAAGTGGTAAAATAAAATCTCGTAAAATATTTTTTTTTAGGGTACCTCCAGTACTTACACGTAAAGTGAGGATTTTTTTTTTCTCGCGTACCCCTTAGTGTGGGGTATCATTAAATAGGCCTTTAAAAAGTAATGATAGTTTCCATTAACAGTTTTTTGATAAAAAAATTCGTTTGTGAAATATTAAGCTTTAAAGTGCTAAATTTTGCTCGATTCGAGTGTCCCCCCCCTCTACCAGCTAAACGGTTATGTTTGGGGTTGTGAAAAAATTCACAATAGTAGTACATATAACGAAGTTTAAAAGAAAATTATCATGCTTAAGTAGGCTTTACAACTTTACGAGTAATAGTCGACCAACTTATAAAATGTACTTGATATCATATTTTCTTAAACAAAATGTATCGGAGACAACTGCAAATGTAAGTTTGTCAACTTTATTTTTACAGCTTTTATAGGTATGTTTTTTGGGGATAGGTAGGTTTTTATCGTCAACTATTTTTAACTAAATTCAAAAAAAGGAGGAGGTTCTAAATTCGTTGTAATCTTTTTTCTTATGTATTTTCCCCAATTTCTCAAAGACTCCTGGACCGATTTTGAAAAATTCAGCGAATCAGTTTAGTTAGTTCGCATAAGTATTTTGATGGGCAACTACGGAACCCTAAACTGTGCGTGGCCCGACACGCACTTGGCCGGTTTTTTTTATATTTTTTACGTTTTTTATTTCCTTTTATAAAAATATTTAAAAATGTAATCGACAAGAGAAAAAATGAATAAAGAATAATAATTACACAACTATCACAACAACATCATTCTAGTCCCAAGCTAAGCAAAGCTTGTGTTATGGGTACTAGACAACTGTTAAACATACATATAATTATATTTCTAAATACATAATTATTATACTCGTAGATAAATTACATCCAGACACAGAACAAAGGATCGTGATGCTCATCACACAAACATTTTGTTAGTAATTACCCATATCAAAATAAAGGGATATTGAACCTCCTCTTAGAAACTAGGAATGCCATATCGTCGGCCTAATTCGTTAACCTGCTAAGTCCATTTTTGGCAAAAATGACTTTTTGATGCAGTTAGAAAATTCAGCCTAATATCTACCGTAGCATTTAAGAAATAGCAGTGATATCAGCTTAAAAAGGTGAAAAACACTGTGCCCGAAAAACTGCTTTCTTACCACTAGCCAATCTCCACAACGCAAACCTGCTAAATCCTGTTGGCGCCTCCGTTTTGCACTGACAACGTTCCCAAACTCACGCGACGTTTGTGAAAATTGTTTCTTTTATTTTATTGTTATAATATTTAACTGATTGTGATACAGTAGCAGTAGTAAAACAATATTTAATATCTTTCATTAATAATAATAAAATAGTTAGGAGTACAACACGTACTACAAGACAGACAACACATTATAATAACGTATATTATAACTATTACTGTGTGTTTATGAAGAGTTTACCATTTTTTTAATCATCAAATGAGTCCTCCCACCCAAGACAGGGCAGAAGGGACTGTCAGGTTTATACTGACTAAAATCCAAGGTATCCTTCAATAGCCTTTACGTTCCGGGTTCACGGTAAACGTAAGTCCCGACCCCGGCAGGCTTTGGCCCTCTAAGGTGGCCGTCATTGTGCTGACACTCTTTGAGGCACGTGGAACACAACGCGCCATCGACCCGGACATTGTTAACGCCCAAACAACGAGTCCTCCATAACTCAGAGCCCGCATGGGTACACCTATGGTGGCTGGAAGTCGTCTTGCAACATCCGACGCCGTGGTCGTCTACCACTGCGGCTGGGCTGTGAGGTGGACGCAGCAAGTCCTCACCTTTACGCGTCCAGCCTCCTCCATCGCTAACATAACTGCTTCGCAGAAGGAACCGACCGCTTCCCACTCCATCTCGCTCCGCAGCATGGCCTCGAACAATGCCGGCTGTGAGAGGTCGCATAATATGCCATCGCCGTCGTGAGGACACGGCGCGGTGGTGCTCTGCCCAATCAGGGTAGTCCTGCACCGTATATGCTCCACCGTATGAACCGTATCCTCCGGGCGATCCTCGCAAGGCCTTTTTCCTTCTCTATCACACAGGTACCTCCCTAAACTTCGATGTCCGATAAGGACCTGCGTCAGGTGGTCGGTCAAGACGCCGTGACGCCTATCCAGCCACTCCTCAAAGAGGGCCGGGTCTCCGCCGCGATTGCGGCGTGCCCGGGCCCCGGTTGCGACAGGCGCTCCCTCCATACTGCCCTGAGATCGCGCCGGAGCTCTTCCCGCCGCGCCTCGAGACGTCGAGGCAGGGGGATTCGCCCCAGCGATAGGTGGCGCTGCGCCTCCACGTGCCACTCATAGACGCGCTGGAGAGCAATGTTCTCCAGATCCCAAGGCAGCATCCGGCAAGGAGGTTGGCCGATTCACCGGCGATCGTGCGGTATCCTCGGATCATCCGTATAGCTTCTGGTAGGAGGCGGCTGAGACTGAGCAGGAGTCGCCTGAGGGCGGTTGCTGCCGTGTTTAGCTTTGGGGCCAAACGCAGGAGGTGCTGGAAGTCCCTGAAGTTCCACCGGCTGTCGAGGACAAGTCTCAAGTACTTCATCGTTCTCCCGACACCGCCGCCGACGCGAACCCCTCACACCGATGCGATGAAGAGTTTAGTTTAGATATTTTAACCCTGTTTCGTGTTTTATAGGACTGATTGTTATTTTTTTAATAATAAATATTTATTTTGATTAGTGATTGAATTCATTTAACTGCACTATTAAATTATCTATACACCATACCAAAAATATAAAACTGCTAAATCCTCAAGCAAATTGAAATTTCACCTCGAATAACTGCTAAATAAATGTTTTTCTCATTTTTGAAAAATCTATTTAGGTTTTGTTAGATATTATGTTTTTAAAATATCAAGAAAAAATATAGAAACCAACGGGACTTTCAAAATTTTGATAGCTTAACTAATAAAGGAATTATTCAGTTTTTTCTTCGTCCTGTAAACTTTGCAAAAATGCACTTAGCAGGTTAACGAATTAGGCCGACGATATACTATGTGTGACAGTGTTCTATATTTTTGAATAAAAACAGTCTGTTGCGAATAGCTAACTAAACTCTTTTACAAAAAAAACGGGCACTTTAGATTTTTTTCTCTACTTCAATGGAGAAGAACAAGAAATAGGTTTTATTAATTTGACGATGTATTGGCATGTTATTTGAAGCATCCTGGAACGTAAAGAATCATTCTTTACGTTCCAATTTAAAATTAACAAAAGAAAAATAACGATTATTGTGGATTATTCTAAAATTGCTTTAATAATGGCGCGAATTGCTGAGACGATTTTTAACTGATTACGATATTGTAAAACTTTTTGGATATTTTCTGCAAATTAAACAATTTAATCTTTGTTTTTACATTAAATAGTGGTATTTAATGTAAAAAGATATGAGTGATAAAGCGATAAGGGCCGGTAAAATTATAGCCCTACTTGAAGAAGGTTGTTCGCAAACTTCCGTGTCTCAGCGGCCAAATGTGAGTCGTTCAACTGTCCTGAGGACTTGGAAACGGTATCAAGAGACCGGTTCCGTCAAAAGAAGACCCGGTTCGGGAAGAAAACGATGCACAGAACCAAGGGATGGCCGCTTTTTGGTGAGTCAGGCGTTGCGGAATTGTAAGGCGTCAAGTGTGGACCTGAAGAAGAGCCTTGAAGAAGTAAGAGGAGTAGAAGTTAGCTTGTGGACGGTCAGGAGGAGGATTTTGGCTGCCAATATCAGGAGTTACCGCCCAGCTCGGGGCCCTAAATTACTCCGTGAGCACCGAGTTGCTCGACTTCAGTTTGCTCGGAACTGTGCTTCATGGACTCTGGAGGACTGGAATAAAGTATCGTTTTCCGATGAAGCTAGAATCTCTTTATGTGGAGAGGACCGACGCCGGCGAGTGCTGCGAAGACCACGGGAACGCTATGTGGAAGTATGTTTCGAAGAAATCACTCCTTATGGCGAAGGCTCCGTTATGTTTTGGGCAGCAATTAATTCGACGGAGCGTACGGAGTTAGTTTTCATAGAAAATGGAACATTAAATGCACACCTGTACATAATGGAAGTCCTAATTCCATATGCACAACCCACATTGACTGCACTTGGAGAAGATTCCATTTTTATGGACGATAATGCTCGCCCGCACCGTTCTGGTGACGTTGAAGCGTACATGCAAGAAGTTGGGATCCGTCGTTTAGATTGGTCAGCTCGAAGTCCTGACCTCAATCCAATTGAGCATGTGTGGGATGTTCTAAAGAGACGGGTAAGATCGGTGCAACCTGCTCCACAAAACATCAGAGAAAAAAAAAGAGTCATTGCAGAAGAGTGGGAACGTATTCCTCAAAACGTTATTAAAAACATCGTGGAAAGCATGCCCAGAAGGATTCAAGCTGTGATTTTGGCAAGAGGAGGTCATTCTCGTTATTAGGTTTTTACATTTGTAACTTAAGTTAATGTAAAAAAGTAAAAAAAAAATCTTGTCTTTATTGCCGACCATCTCGAATACTGTTTGGGCGTGTACATCGGTTTTAAAGAATCCATCGTTTTTTCTCATTAATTGCCCGAATTCACTTCACGCGCATTAATTTACACGATTTTAAGTGTACAGACTACGCCAAAGAAATAAATTTCATTTAATTAACTCAAATCGACCTTAGAACGTAAATTTCCTTAGGTGCCCGTTTTTTTTGCAAAAGAGTGTAGTTTTAATAGGTTATGGGCTTCTCCCGATTTTATCAGATTTTTACGTTAAAAAGATAAAATTGTGCTAGTTAATTCGCGGAAACATGAACTCCAATTACATTGCAAGTGTGCCGAAATTAAAAGGGAGAGAGAACTATGATGAGTGGTGTTTTGCGGCACAAAACTTACTGGTCTTGGATGGCATGGACGGTTACATCAAACCGCCGGCAGGTTTCGAAATCAAGCCAGTTGAAGATGCAAAAACCAAGGCAAAGCTAATATTGACAATTGACCCCAGTTTGTACGTGCATATCAGAAATACGGAAAGTTCAGCAGCATTATGGTCTAAGTTGAAAACCATGTTTGACGACTCCGGTTTCTCGAGGAAGATAACCTTGCTTCGACATTTGATTTCAATAAGATTGGAAAGTTGTGATTCGATGGCTATCTACATCACACAAATCGTCGAAACAGCTCAACGGTTAAATGGCACAGGATTTACAATAACCGATGAATGGGTGGGATCCATTATTAGCGGGTTTGTCTGATCATTATTCTCCGATGATAATGGCTATCGAACATTCAGGTATAACGATAACTGCTGATGTTATTAAGTCAAAGTTGCTTGACATGGAAGTTACCAATGAGTCTGGAGCTAGTGGAGCTGCATTCGTAGCGAAAAATAAATATACGAGCAACACTAAGCAGAAGAACAACAACAGTGCAAGTACGTCAAACAACAAGACTGGGACAATAACTAAAAAAGAAGTTGTTTGTTATAAATGTAAGAGTAGCGGACATTATCGAAATCAATGCCCGTTATTGAAGAAAACTTCTAATAAATGCGTTTTTAATGTTGTTTTTATAAACGGGAAGTTTAATAAGACGGAATGGTACGTCGACAGTGGAGCAAGTGCGCATATGACTGTGAACAAGAATTGGTTGAAAAACATGAACTTATCACCATGTTTACCAGAAATCATCGTTGCTAACGAATCAAAACTGTTGGTTGATTGTACCGGAGATGTTGACATCGTTTCGGATTTGGAATGTCACATTACTGTCAAGAATGTGCTATGCGTGCCAAGTTTGACTACAAAGAACAAGGTTCAAAAATGTATGGACACCGTCCCCACCCTTGTAGCACCTTAAAACCTATGTCAATCGAAAGATCATAACCGTTTTATCATTTTATTGTTCTACGGCGAAACTGAAATATGCATCCGAAAAAAGTTATATCGACATGAAGGAACCGGAATCAGTCACAATACTATGTTCCCATCACGATGGTTTTCATCTTTAATTATTACCGTGGAATGGTTTTGTTCGTTCATGGCTAATTGAGAAGCTCGCAGTTAAATAATTAGAGCCGCACAGGCCGATCATTCGGGTTAAGCCGCGCTTACCGAGGTCGGTCTGTGGATGGGCAACAATCTGTCATTGTAGTTTCCTCCGTGCCTCGGAAAGCACGTAAAGCCTTTGGTTCCGGCCATCATTGTAGATCTTTGACAGTCTTTACAGTCAGAAGCTCTAAAATCTGACCACCAGTCTTACCATTTGGTATCGTATTACCCAGTTACTGGGTTGTGGAGGTCCGATAGGCAGTCACTCTATGTAAAATACTGATGTTCAGCTGCATTTGGTTCAACTGGAAGCCGACCCCAATATAGTTGGGAAAAGGCTAGGAAGGTGGTGAATGATTTTGTTTGGAGTTTTCAAACAACTCTTTGGAACTAAATGGTGACTTCCGCACTGAAACAACTCACAGAGCAGAAAAAAGTTCAATGAAGAATTCTAATGAATATCGTTATTGTGAAGTAACCATTGACAGTTTTTTAGGAGTATTCAAATAAAAATATATTTTTAAATATAAATAAAACTTTTTATCACAACAAATACATTATTCGGTGGTTTCAGTGTCTATTGCAATTTTGTCCCAGGCACTGGCTAGCCCAACGAAATTCCTTTAATGCTTTCCAAGTTCCCTAAAGTACCAAACGAAACTGATGACATACGCGCAGCCACCCAGTGTCGAAAACCGGTTCCTCAAGAAAGTCAGGAGACCTTAAATTCCTCACAATTCTTCAGTTCATGAAACGCCTTTCCAAGCGTTTCTTTGAATTTTGCTGCAAACCCCTAATCGCATCGGCCGCCCGATACGACCCATCGCGTATTAGTACAAGTCGCTGGCCCAGGCATACCCTAATCACTCCGGGCATGCCGCAATCGCAGCGGTAAGACGTTATTTGAGAAAAGGCTGGAGAGGCGCCTCGGCGGCGGCCTCTCCTTCCGCTTGAAGCAGGTCTTCACCGGATACATAAGCTTGGAGAGGTTCCTGTGTCTGATAGGGAAGGAACAATTGACTGGGTGTCATCACTACGACGTTCGCTCGGAGAGGATACGGTGCAGGTCGCTTGCGTGCCGCTTGGGCAGAGCATTACCGTGTCCTCACGACGGCGATAGATGTGCTAGCGAATAATGAGGCAGGCGCCGTGAGGGACAGGACAGCTCGATCTCACAACCGAAAAATGTATTTGTTGTGATAAAAAGTAAACGATTTTATTTGTATTTAAAAAGATATTTTTATTTGAATATTCTTAAAACTGTCAATGGTTACTTCACAATAACGATATTCATTAGAATTCTTCATTGAACTTTTTTCTGCTCTGTGAGTTGTTTCAGTGAGGAAGTCACCATTTAGTTCCAAAGAGTTGTTTGAAAACTCCGAACAAAATCATTCACCACCTTCCTAGCCTTTTCCTAACTATGGGGTGCTATGACAGGAAACCTCCTGTCATAACGCCCTGCTCTATAATGTAAGTCCTATGGGGTATGTAATATAGTTACGCCTCGGGTTCGCTTACATTAGCAGGCGCACGAATGTTATTCTTCCTTTGTCATGGTGATAAATAATTTGAGTATCATACCTCGCTTTATTGCTCCCGTCCCTATTTCACTTCCTTCCACAGCTCTTTCACCTGTCCTTGCCTCGCCTGTCCGCCAAGCCGCTAGCCGCTGCTGTTCACCATCTGTAGGTGTTAATGCCCGTTGATACTAACTACTTCTGTACCACGGGCGAGGAGAAAGGAGCATGCTCGTAGGATACTTAAGACCATGCCATTTCTCCCAAGCTGTAAACATAATCTAGTATTAACAACACACTCATACATGGAGGCCAGTATGATCAAGTCATACATTCCCAACTTTAAGCGCAGATGCTCGGGTGTTTAAACCTTCTGGCGGTCAACCCTCGCACTCTCCTGCTGTCTTATGGCAAACACGTTAGCCGACTGTTATATCAGGTAGGCGATATTAGTCTTCGCCCTACTGATCTCATGTAGGTAGCGTTATCCTGTGATTGCAATCACCCGTAACTTAGATACCTCTTTAGGGGGGTCACTGTGACATGTATGTAAGCTAGCCTTGCCTTACCTCCTCGCGCTGCCCGCGCGGCCGGCTTGGCACTGCTTGCCTAACCTCCACGCGCCGCCCGCGAGACCGGCACGGCACAGGCTTTATTATTAAGCTAGTCTTGCTTTACCTCCCCGCGCCGCCCGCGTGGCCGGCTTGACATTGCTTGCCTCACCTCCACGCGCCGACCGCGAGACCGGCACGGCACAGACTTTATTATTAAGCGATACTTATCCTTAATCATTTACCAATACCGGCTCATAACTTTAACCACATGCAATATTACTCGGCACACTCAGCTACATATGCTATCTAGATATAGTACATGGCTTTAGGCTAATTGGCTTTAAGCTACTTGTTCTACTTAGCTTTAATTCTACTTAGTCCAAATCTACTTAGTTTAAATCCTTTTCTACTTAGATTTGTTCTACTTCTACTTAGCTTTATATCAGTCCGTCGAACTCGAACGCTTCCACCAAAAAGGACGCCAACAAAATGGCCGTCTACGGGTTCACGTTTTAGAGTTCAGAAACGAACTTACCATAGACAAATATTCACTCTTCATCATAGAGTAGATGGAGACCTCGTTGTGATGCGTTGCTCAAGATGTTGCCAGGTAATTTAATTATTTACAATTATTATTTACATTCGCGTCACGACGCGACACCTCCACGTGCGCCCGTGGACTGGAGTTCCTTCTCGTATTCGTCCGGGGGGAAGACCAGTTTTTCGGGCCGGTGCACCCTGGGATGCGGGCAAAAACTCTTTCTTAGGCACTGTGTGCCTAAGTGGTCTCTTTGCCCGTATGCGAATAGCCTGTCGTGTGGATGCTCCAACGCGTGTCCCTCTGATCAGCAGAAGGCACAGCGGCGGAGCGGGCTTGCGGACGGTGAGTGATGGGTAGCTGGCCGTCCGACCAAGGACCAAGCCCGGGTCGGTGGCGCGTCGTGTTTCGCGCCAAATGCCTGCTGGGGTCGCGGGTTTTTTCTTAACCCAGGTTACCGTGGCCCCGGAACGTAAAGGGCATAGGAAGGAACACGGGTGGATTTTAGTCAGTAAGAGTCTGACAGTCCCTTCCGTCCCACCCAGGGCGGGAGGACTCATTTGACGATTTTACCACCTAAAAAAAGCCTTTTCCCAACTATATTGGGATCGGCTTCCAGTTGAACCAAATGCAGCTGAAAATCAGTATTTTACATAGAGTGACTGCCTATCGGACCTCCAGAACCCAGTAACTGGGTAATACGATACCAAATGGTAAGACTGGTGGTCAGATTTTAGACCTTCTGACTGTAAAGACTGTCAAAGATCTACAATGATGGCCGGATCCAACGGCTTTACGTGCTTTCCGAGGCACGGAAGAAACTATAATGACAGATTGTTACCCATCCACATACCGACCTCGGTAAGTGCGGCTTAACCCGAATGATTGGCCTGTGCGGCTGTAATTATTTAGCTGCGAGCTTCTCAATCAGCCACGAACGAACAAAATCATTCCACAGTAATAATTAAAGAAGAAAACCATCGTGATGGGAACATAGTATTGTGACTGATTCCGGTTCCTTCATGTCGATATAACTTTTTCGGATGCACATTTCAGTTTCGCCGTGGAACAATAAAATGATAAGACGGTTATGATCTTTCGATTGACATAGGTTTTAAGGTGCTACAAGGGTGGGGACGTTTTGGGTATTGTTCTTTAATATCAGTTAGTGAGCTTATCAAGAATGGCAACAGAGTTGTATTTGAAGAAAAGCATTGTTATATTTATGACGGAAGTGATGCTTTAGTTGCGATAGCTGATTTAACTGATGGTGTTTATAAACTGAGGTTGCAGTCGCCGAATTACGCATTGGCAGCACCTGCAGTAACCGGAAGATTATGGCACAGGAGGCTGGCTCATATTAACAGTCAAGATATGAATAAAATGAAGAATGGCATCGTGGATGGTTTGTCCTATGATGGTTCGTTTGACATAACTAAAGCAGAATGTACCACTTGTTGTGAGGGAAAGCAGATGAGGTTGCCATTTTCTCATGTTGGTGAACGAAGTACAAAACCATGTCATCGTATACACAGTGATTTGTGTGGACCAATGGAGGTAAATTCGTTAAATGGCAGCAGATATTTCATGCTCTTCATAGATGATTATAGTAGAATGACTTTCATCTATTTCCTCAAACAGAAAAGTGAAGCTTTAGCTAGATTTAAAGAGTTTAAGTCGATGGTAGAAAACCAAAAAGGAGAGAAAATAAAGATTTTTCACACAGATAATGGACTTGAATACTGCAGTAAAGAATTTAAGAATTATTTAAAACAATATGGTATCATTCACCAGAAAACTAATTGTTATACACCCGAACAAAATGGTATTTGTGAAAGAGCTAATCGCACAGTGGTGGAAAAAGGCAAATGTCTTTTGTATGATGCAAAGTTGGACAAGAGATTTTGGGCGGAAGCAGCCAATACTGCTGTTTACCTTAAAAACAGGTCCATTGTGTCAGGAGTACCGAAAACCCCATATGAACTGTGGTATGGTTCAAAACCCAACCTCAGTCACATCAGATTGTTCGGAAGTAAAGTGATGGTACATGTCCCCAAGCAGAAACGACTAAAATGGGATAAGAAAGCGACACAGCACATCTTAGTTGGATATGGAGAGGATGTGAAAGGATATAGGTTGTTTGATCCTATCAAAAACACTATTATTACCAGCAGGGATGTCATTGTATTAGAAGGCGAGACAGGTGATATAGCAACCAGTGAGGAAGCTATATGGATACCAAATGAGACAGCACAGCAAAGCGTGGAAACACCTGAGATCAGTGTGGAGAAAGAGAGCAGCGATTCAATGGGGGCATCATGTGTTCCAGAACTAGAGGATCAGAGTGACAGTTCTTCAGTATACACTGATGGTGAAGAAACATTTCATGAACTACCACCAACCAAAGTGCAGGAGGTCCAGCCAACATTGGTTCCAGATATAGAGACTTGCATAAATACAAAGAGGCAAAGGAAAAAGCCAGAGCGGTACGGCTATAGCAATATGTGCGTATCTAGTTCTATTTTAGCATCTGAGCCGATCTCATTCTCAGAGGCTCTGGAAGGGCCCGAGAAGGAGCAGTGGAGGCGTGCTGTGGCTGATGAGCTGCAGTCATTCGAAGATAATGATGCGTGGGAGCTCGTCAAAAACCCAGGTGATGTTACTGTAGTGAAGTGTCGTTGGGTGTTAGTCAAAAAGTTTGATGTAGATAATAATGTGCGGTATCGGGCTAGACTTGTGGCCAAAGGCTTTACGCAGAAGTCAGGTATAGATTATAATCAGACTTTTGCACCTGTAGTTCGTCATTCCACTCTTAGATTATTGTTTGCTCTTAGTGTTAAAATGAGAATAAATGTAAACAAAGATAAAAATGTAATAACTGTTGATCAAACTCAGTACATTGAACAATTAGTTGAAAGATTCCAGATGTCTGATTGTAAAACTCAAAGTACTCCTATTGAACCAAAGTTGAATGTAGAAAAATCTACAGAATGTTTACCTAATGTTCCTTACCAAAAACTTATAGGTAGTTTAATGTATCTGGCAGTACTAACAAGACCAGACATTGCCTATGCTGTAAGCTATCTCAGCCAGTTTAATACTTGTTATAATATAAGTTGTTATAATTATGCAAAAAGAGTATTGAGATACTTACAATGTACTAAAGATTATTGTTTAAAGTATACCAATAATGACATGGATTTACAAGGTTTTGTAGACAGTGATTGGGCATCTGATGCGTTAGATAGGAAGTCCTATACAGGATTCTGTTTTATGATGTCAGGGTCAGCAGTTTCCTGGCAAAGCCGTAAACAGAAGTCAGTTAGTTTATCCAGTACTGAATCTGAGTATGCAGCTATGTCAGAAGCTTCCAGAGAAGCTGTTTATTTAAGAAATTTAATTCATGACATTACTGGGAATTTGTATGTAATTAATTTACATTGTGATAATCAAAGTGCTATGAAATTGGCCTCTAGTCAACAGGGTCATAACAGGTCAAAGCATATAGATGTGCGTTATCATTATATTAGAGATGTCATTAATGATAACATCATTAAAATTAAGTATGTTCCTACTGAAGAAATGCCTGCTGACATTTTGACTAAGGGTTTGTGTCATATTAAGCATTATAAGTTCATGCATATGTTAGGTGTTGTATCTAAGTAATGTTTGCTTATTTTGATAAGTGGGGGTGTTAGTAATTACCCATATCAAAATAAAGGGATATTGAACCTCCTCTTAGAAACTAGGAATGCCATATACTATGTGTGACAGTGTTCTATATTTTTGAATAAAAACAGTCTGTTGCGAATAGCTAACTAGTTTTAATACATTTGTCCTGGGTGGGAAACGAACCCACGACCTTTTGGCATAGCAGTCAGGGTCACTAACCACTAGACCAACAGGCCTGTCAAATGGATGAAGATGACAGACTTATCATCATCATCATCATCAGCCGGAAGACGTCCCCCTTAGACCGCCATCGCCACGCCGAACGACGATTCTTCACTTGCATCCATCGGTTGCCCGCGACTCTCACGATGTCGTCGGTCCACCTAGTAGGAGGCCTATGCTGTGTCTTCCGGTCAGTAGTTGCCACTCGAGAACTTTTTACACCCATTGGTTGTTAGTTCTATAGTTAGAATACAAAGCGTAATAGTAAGAGACTAGATATCGTATAGACCCATACTAATCCACAACGCTATATTTGACGCATGACGCTACTGAGCAGTGCTCAAAAAAGAATTGGAATCAGTAATGTTTTGTATAAATAAATAAAACTCATAACTTCAACATAATGCGTATGATCATTCAACGGCCAGCCCTGCCCATTCCACCAAAATGATTTCACAGTTCGGATACAAGCACTAATAACCGTAGATATTTTAATTAACCATTTGGTGTAATGGGACCCCGTATCCAGTCGCCAAATGGCGGGAGCCGCCATTATTTTGACAATGGTAGCGCAAACGAACGCCAACTACTCCTATTACTTAGCTGGTACACATTATGGCGTATCTGCGATGTACCTAACTTGTTTATGGCTTTACATCTATTTTGTTAAACTAGGTACAGTTAGCGACAAAACTACATTGACACTGTGACTAATATATGTTGACAGCACCGTCATCATAAGGGCAAAAACCGTTATTTTTGCCCATTTACTCTATTGCGAGAGCAGTGGTGACCCAATGGTATCGGCCCCGACTTACGAGTTGTAGGTCGTGGTTTCGAACCCAGCCTGGCGCATATATTTCATCACCACTTCGCTCAAGAACGGTGAAGAAAAACATCGTGAGGAAACCGGCATGTACTAGAACCAAAAATTCGAAGACATGTGACATCCACCAACCCGCACTTTGCCCGCGTGATAGATTACGGCCCACTCCCTATCACAGAGAGGAGGCCTACGTCCCAACAGTGGGACACACAAGCCTCCTCTCTGTGAGTCTTTGTGTCTCTATTGCAGCTCTGTGCTACTACGCTCGATCGACTTACAGTACTACCAGTCAACGAAACTACAATACGATACGAAACACGTGAAAAAGTTACTTTTTAGCATAAGTAACATTATGTGACTTTCATTTCACTTCACGTAACTCAGTGTACGTCTCAAAAGTATTACCTGGTCCAAAACTGTCTCTTTCGAGATAAAATCAACCATTTTATGAAAAAACATTTTAAAAACAATTTATGAAAAAACTTATTAAAATATGTATATTGGGTAATTTCGAAACTAGCTAAAGCTTCGAAGAGTTTTGTGAAATTAATAAAATTATTTGAGCTGTAAAGATAAAATTAAAATAGAGTTTCAAGTGTTATATTGCTGACTGTACCTACCTACCTAGCATTAGTCTAGAATTAAAACCTGCCAACCGTGGAAAGCTTACCGTTGTGCTTGTTTACGTTTTCAATAGAAGAAAAAAATAGTAAAAGGCAATGCATGGCTGACATGTAAAACCATAACATCGTTTGACAACGTTACCGCTTGACAAAGCACCTCTAAACGAATTACCTCCGACTCGTTCAATACGATAGAGTTTAGCACGTCACAGCAGAAAATATGTAAATTTTATGTAGGTACGTAATTAATTTCATCATCCAAATAATAGCGTATAACGATATCATTTGAAACGCTCACACCCTCTTCGAGATTATTAATTTTGTCAACGGCCATTACACACTTCATGAACCTTTCAATATACAGGGTGGGTTATTTAAGTGACAGCTCTAGCCGTTACCGCAGGGAAAAGTTTGTTTGAAATCTTTTCTTATTTTCAAAAGTAACTCATGCCCGGTATTTCGCCCATGAGTCTCAATTCTCAAAGTAGAGACAGAACAAAAAACATCTATCCATAGAACTTTTACATTTAAAATAGTAATAAGAAGAAACCATGATGAGATGAGTGATGGCCGGGTGTTGAAATTCACAGAGTTCGTAATTCAAAATACGCGCGGACGAAGTCGCGCTTGGAGTGGTAGTTTTACCATACATTAATTTGTTAGAACAGTATTATTAACTAACCCATCAAACTTTTTGCTATCATAGCCAACCTGTTAAACTTCAGCCTGTATAGTATAGCTTAATTAATTCAGTGAGACACTTCAGTATGAGTTTAATGTCTTTTAATATAAATGTAGCCCTGGAGTTACATTTAGATTATATTATCCTGCGATATTAACTTTAGATTGAACCAGTCATAGCTTTAAAGACTGACATGAAAACACTAAACAACTAAAAATCGTAATATAACTCGATAAAAGTACGAAGCACAGCCACACAAACAATTCTCCCATAACTTCTATAAGAAACTAATCCTATTTCCGTTCACAGTGTAAAAAGTCAAACGCCAAACGAATTTGCCGCCAACAATGAAATCAGTGTTTAACAAACGATGTCGACAAACTACACAATTAGATTTAATAACGGCATAAGTTGAAGTTCCTGTGTAAAAATGAGAACATAGGGTTGCACAGCGTTTGAAATAGGAACTAAGGAATAGGGTTGCAACACACTGTGTGCTGGGCCATTGGGCACCCTTGTCTTTCAACATAAACGAGTTTTTTTTGTTTTTGTCGTGGTCAAATCATCAAATTGATCCTCCCTTTTCAGCTTCCGATATCTCAGCACTGTGGAAGCGCCCGAATTCTCCGCCGCCCGCGCCGCTATGATCGCATATAAATTTAAAGATAAATGCGGTAATAAAAATGGTAGGTAAACATCCAGTTTCAAGTTCTAATGATAGTGTTATTACAGTACTTAATCCATGCCACTTAAAAAAATTGTATGACAAACCTGAAATAGGTACCTACATGCCTAATGAATGTACTTAATAATACTTAATTTTGTCAGCATCAAAGCCGTTTTTGTATTTAGTTTTTCCTAATTTTCTACAAAATCAGATAAACCCCTAGCTGGGTAGTTGTGTAACTACAACAGTGTATGTTCAGTTTAGAGGTCCTTTGATATTGAAATCACATTGAGTCCATAGTAACGCAGTCAGTTTGCCTGCGGTGGCATCACGGGCGACACTAATTTGCACGAAGTGTGACACACCTCCTGATGACGGCTACTGTCGGGAATTGTCGGATAATGTCGGGCCAGAGTTTACGTGCTTGCATGTTTGACGCCTTGCCACAGTGGTCAGAGGCTCTTGCCATGAATGTACATGAAGTATTAAATGACGTAAATTTTATGGGAAATCATCTATAGTTTACGAATAAGAAACTAATTCTATCAAACATAACTACTAATATCAAAGTCACCGTTTACTTTACGTCCCAAAAAACGCAGAAACTCGTGATTCAGAACTTACATTCCTAATGTCAAATCATTTCTCCTTGATCTTCTGTTCGCTCATCATCGTTGCCAATTCTCTGTATTTTTATCTATTTGAGGAATTCATTCGTTTAACGAATTTAAAACAGGAAAGGCTAAGTGCCACATATCATTAGATACTTCCCAGAATTCGATCGTTATTAGCAATACTTACTATATTGAATGGTGTATTAATACAGGTGTGATTTTATTTCCAACAAAATCAGCGGGTTCGATTCCAGTCCAGACCAGGATTATTGATTTTTTTAAATTCAATAATGCCTACCTACATTATTGTTTCTCCTTTACTTTTCAAATGCATCCAAAGGTTGTCTTGAAAAGATCGCTTTTAGCGATAAGACCGCCCATTGTGTCACCCTATTAATTATAAGATATTGATAATTGGATGTATCCTGTAATTTGTACGGTTTACATAATAAAGAGTATTCTATTCTATTCTAATGCAGCTTTAGTTTTTATCAAAATCGGCCTCGAGAATCCTTTCAACGTTTTTCGATATTCCCCATAGTTTCAGATAAGTATAACATCCAACCTACACCATTGAATTTATTCTTTTTTTTTTCAACATTAGTTAAAATAATGATTGTGTTCATTTATTTTTAATGAGTCTAGATCGTATTCTATCGAAAATTATGCTAAAAGTCAACACTGAACTAGGTATTCATTGGCACAAGTTTAACATTGACGGCGGCCAATCGCGCTGCGGCTGCATTGAATAGTGCAGTGCTTTGTTGTTATTGTTGATGGTCGTGAATCGAGTCAATTTTGCAGCGAGC
Organism: Agrotis segetum; assembly: GCA_036375495.1. Classification (NCBI taxonomy): domain Eukaryota; kingdom Metazoa; phylum Arthropoda; class Insecta; order Lepidoptera; family Noctuidae; genus Agrotis; species Agrotis segetum. The sequence goes on from JAQSVV010000192.1 coordinate 2,080,207, forward strand.
CAAATCGAAACAACTACTATTTAGTGCTGTTCTATGCGAACATCGCGTGTTGTAGAGATAATTGAGCGCTCAAAACGCTTAGTAGGTTTTGTTACAGTAGGTAAGCGTTATTGTTTCGAGATCGGGAGGAACTTTAGAATCTTACCTAGCTGCCATTTAGTTACCTAGTAGCAAGGAGTTAGTTTCTTGTGAGAGAATTTCCATCACAAATTAACATAACTGTGAGTTTTCTCAACGAGTTAAAGAGAGGTGTAGCTTATATCAATTTAATAAAGTTGCATATAGGTACTGACAATGTAAAAAGACTCCAAACATCTGCTTTGAAAATTCTTAATTAGGCATAATACGGTAAATCTAAGAAAAACGAATAATTGAAAAAAAAAACTGATAAATCTTCAAGGCAATGACTGTATTCAAAACATAAGCTAACCGTTTCTTCTGTGAATGCTACTTTGTGTCTTACTCAATAATTTTGTATTGCTAAATACAGTGGGATTCTAAAGACGTCAAACCCCCTGAAATTTTACCTTAGTTATAATTCCGAATGAATTATGGCTCAGTAAAGTAACATAAAAATAGCAATTTCATCAAAAACAGCTAAGTATTTTCTTAAGTTTCTTACTTCCCAGAATTTGATCGTTATTAGTAACACTATCGAATGATGTAATTATAGGTACAGGATGTCAGTGTGTTTTTTTCCAAAATCAACGGGTTTAATTACTGGCCATCATAATCAATTTTTCCAAAATCCAAAGAAGCAGTTTTAGTTTTCGCCAAAATCGGCCTCGAGACTCCTTTCAACGTTTTTGATATTCCTCATGGTTTTGCATAAAGCCATCCACGCCTAGTTGAAAAATTCATCCTGTATACCTACAGCTTTCCAGTACGTTTTGAAACGAAGCTAATCTTTTTGTTATTTATTTATACGTCTTCCTGTAATTAAGATCCCTCTCCCGATTAACTTTTCCTCCCTCTTAACACATTCCTCTCCAGACCTACTTGTGACGTTGATGATCTTCATCCGTCACAATAATATCAAACTGTAGGCCCTTCCTCCCCCCTAATTAAACCGTTTTTATGAATGTGGTATATGTTATATTTTATGTTGTAACATAACTTTATTTATGTAATTTATTTCTTTGTTTGTTTCAGTCCCATAATACTAACCCCAGAAGACTCACATTAAGTTCAACTGTGTCATCGAACGGAGACTTTTATAGCTCCCTTTTTTTTTTTAGTATACTAATTTTTCGTTTCGCATACGCACTACTTGCTTGTCCAATTCGCCTCCGACAGTGGCAGAATAGTCGAAATCGGCTTGTTTGCCATAATAAGAAATAGAATAGAATAGAATCTTTTTGTTTGCTGACAACGTTATAAAAAAAATCTTTGACATTTGATGTAATAATAAGAACGCAGGTTTGTCCGATATAATATTGTGCCATAAAACTAACGTCTTATGTGAAAAAAAACATTCAGTGCTGGTAGCAAGAGCACAGTGGCGTTTTCCGGTTTTCTAATATAAGGTGATGCTCCAATCAGCCCGCGAAATTCAATTTTTTTTACGTTTTTTGCAATTTGCAGCCAGTGACATGTTGTAACATAATCAAAATATGAATTGCGGTTTATTTGTTTGAATTTCGCGGGCTACATCGACGCAAGTACCACTTTCATACCACTAGCGTCATCTAGTAGATTAATTACGTACCAGGTGATGATATCTTAACTCATGTCTTAGACTTAAAACTGTACATTGAAATAATTTAAAGAAACCCTTCAAATAAAAGTATAAATAAGCATGATATGTTTTTTCATTCGAATGCATAGTTTTTTATCTACCATCCACCTACCATCTTTCTTACCGTATAACCGTAAACAATTATCATTCTAAGCTGGCAACACTTTCTTGCATTTGTTGATCTCAGGATCTCATTGTCTGAGAATTTTAGTCCGAAACAGAAAACAAAGTTCACAAAAAAACAAGTCTATTGTAACACAAAAATGCATCCTGTTGATTTTTAACCTATCTGAGCCGTGCCTTATTTAATTTACGAGTGAAACAAGTTAGTGTCAAAGTAAAATAAACACATGAAAGATTGGACGATTGTGAGGCATTTGTTTTCATTATGACAAAACGCCGAAGAATACTTCACGCGGACAAAATAATTCAAAATATTATGAATGTGTTTTGTTTGTTAATGTTCCTGCAACTTAAAGGTAAGTTCTTAATCTTTATAATAACTTGTTATTGCCTTTATACGGGTCCGAATTGAATTGCATACTTATCTTCAAAGAAGTGAACTTCTTGACATTACAGACTCGAAAGATAATAAATTCATAATTTATCGAAACGCTCTCCTTGATAAATACAATAATTCCTTGTAATAATCATAATTTGCAAATGAATTATGTTATTTATTCGTTGATTAGTCACTTTGTTTATATTTACCCTACATCATTTTGAAAACTAAAATTAAACCACCTAGCCACACATTTGAAATCCAGTTGATTGCCAAAAGCATTTTTCATAGTTTTAAACACACATGCACACCATGAAAATGATGACTGAAACAATAGTCACATTTAAAAAAAAAGAAAGGTCCATTTTACTTTGTCTCATCCGTCTCATTTCTAAAGTATTATGCTAACATTCTCCCAAAAATAAGATTAAAAGATGAAGAATCTCGGAACCTCGGAAACTATACAATTGAATAAACTAAATAAAATTGAGTGAGTTTGATATTTTTTGCGGATCTGGTATCTAACAAATGGCAATTTTATAACAAGCCCTAAAGCAGGAAGCCGAAAATGCCATAAAACAAAACTTAAAAAAAGATAAATGTGAGGTTTTCTTTTAATTCATCAGTGGCAGATAAAAATCAATCTGAGTAGGCAATCAGTTTAAGCTTGCTTGCGATGGCTTTAGAAAATTACGGAAACCTAAGAACTTATTTCAAAGCTTATCTAAACCATTAATAATTCTGGTGCAAGGAGAAATACTAAGAACGCATATTCTGAAAGTTGGCAATGTCGCAAATGGCTGTCAAATATTTACAAGTTTTAATTCTACAAAACTGTATGAAAATAAGAAATATATGGCTCTGTAGTGCACTAAAAAAATATTAGGGAATGCAAAAATTAATATTGTAACACCGAATATATACAGGGTGAATTTTTCAACTGGGCGTGGATGGCTATTTCCGAAACTATGAGGAATATCAAAAAACGTTGAAAGGAGTCTCGAGGCCGATTTTGACGAAAACTAAAACTGCATCATTGGATTTTAGAAAAGTCTATCACCCTGGCCAGGAATCGAACCAGCTGATTTTGGAAAAAAAATCACACCCTGTATTATTACACCATTTGATAGTGTTGCTAATAAGGATCAAATTCTGGGAAGTAATCATGTACGGCAAACTTAAGGAAAACGTATAATTACAAAAAAACTGATCAACCATCAAGGCAATATGGGTATTTGAAACATAAATTACCATTTCTTCTTTAAAAAAAATGTTAGTTTTAGTTCAACTCCATTATTTCGTATTACTAAGTACAGTGGGATTGTTGACATGTCAAATCCAGTGAAACATTGAGAAATTAAAATTTTGTTAGTTTCGAATAAATTATGGCTCAGTAGAAGTAAAGTAACATGGATAAATAGCAATTTCATAAAAATCTGCTATTTCCTTAAGTATACCGTATATGATTACTTCCCAGAAGTTGATCCTTATTAGCAACACTATCAAATGGTGTAATAATACAGGGTGTGATTTTTTTTCAAAAATCAGCGGGTTCGATTCCTGGCCAGGATTATCGATTTTTCGAAAATCTAATAATGCAGTTTTAGTTTTCGTCAAAATCGGCCTCGAGACTCCTTTCAACGTTTTTCGATATTCCTTACAGTTTCGAAGATAGCCATGCACGCCCAGTTGAAAAATTCACCCTGTATAGTTTTAGACATAAAAAAGCATTTGGAAACATTCCACATGCCTTATAACACACCTGAAATGGTTACATCAAATTCAGTATTTTAATTACATCCCTATTTAAGCTTTCTAGTGCACTATAGAGCAATATCTCTTATTTCTATACAGTAACATTGCCAAATTAATTAAAACTTGTAAATATTTGACAGGTTATGCACCCTTAACATTGAGTGTTCAAAGAACATCTTTACCTAAGCTTTTGGGGAATATACTTATGATTTACATAATTTTGATAATTTAAAATATGATTTCAGGTTTCTATGCAGTAGTTAGTAACCCAATATTATTATACTCAACGGCGACAGACATACGTGTAGTGAATACGTCAAAGCTAAATAAAGTGAACACCATAGTGAAGGACCTGGAGCAAGGGTCAGCCGTGGACTTCCTTCACAGGAAGGATCTTATATGCTGGTCAGATCAAACCGCAGAATTGATACAATGTATGAGTTATAATGAAACTCATGTAGGAGATAAGGTGAGCAAAATAAATGAAAGTTTCTGTAGTTACTGAATGATTAGTTATTTACTCAAAAATGTATTAAATGAACTTTAAAATACTTCAATGAGTGAAAATCTTATTCTTCTTGTAATTTGAATTAATGGACTGTGGAAGGCTGACCAATTAATGTGTAAAAGTTCCCTTACTTTCTCCAAGATCCCATCATCAGAACCTGACAAGTTGAACTTCTGAGGTCATCCATCCCTTCATGATACTCATCAATATCAATTGCTGCAACACTGAAAGAACAGTCTCCAGCAAGAGATTTTTGCTTAAAAGAAGGCTCTTATTTTTAATATTTCTGTCTATTTTCAGGTTAGAATAGTATCAGAGGGACTAATAACACCAACTGGTATAGCAATAGACTGGTACACAGACAAAATATATTGGACAGACGGAGAGACCAATAGAATTGAAGTTATTAGCATTGAGCAGAGGCACAGGAAAGTACTGTTCTGGTCAGAGGTAGACCTCGCTCGGGCTATTGCTGTTGTTCCTAAAGAAGGGTATGGTTAAATTTAATTCCTAAACCGATTTTGAAATTGCTTAATCCACGCCAGTTGTCGCCCCCAAAAGCACTGGAACGTAGCAAATTGCCTTTTGGGGCACTATGTTTATGTAATTTCAATATTTTAATAAAAACACTATATTTTAGTTCTATAAACTTTAGATCACACTTACTGAGACCATCTATTACAAGTCAACACTCAAATATAATCAAGTTTTAGTATAACAGGCCCCAATCAAAGTAAATTACATCACATTTTCTTTTCTATTTTCAGTCTCATGTTCTGGACAGATTGGGGCGAAGTACCTAAAATAGAGAGAGCTGGTATGAATGGTGATCCAGCTACACGCAAAATTATAGTCAAAGACCACATATTCTGGCCAAATGGTATCACAATAGACTATGACAACAACCTGATATACTGGGTGGACGCAAAGCTGCATTTTGTTGATGTTATTGATTTTAATGGGGGAAAGAGAAAAAGTGTTGTAAAAGAGGATCTTGTGTATCCATATGCACTTACGTTTTTTCACTCTAAGTTGTACTGGACTGATTGGAAAACATGGTAAGATATGAGAAAGTATTTTAGAAATTAATATGTTTGCAAGTTTGCACAACATCACATTGAAAAAGCCTTGTAATGCAGTCACTCTAATATTTTTGATTTTGTGTATTAGAAAAATCAAGTTTTAATGTCACATTAAATGTTTGAATATAAAAATACAAATAAATCCCAAAATTCATAATCATGCAAATCCTACTGCTAGCATATCTGTTATCAATATTTTTCGACGGGGGATCGACTTGAGTAGGTCTAATGTAAATAAGTCGAAGCAATTTATGCGAAGATAACCTCTTCCTTTTTGAAATTCGGTAAAAAAAAATTATTTGCTTCTAAAGATGCGTTTCAAAATCTCCCTGAACCAAATACGGGGACTCGTGATCTCATTCGCCCGAAAGGTGATAGTTACTGTAGTTTTTCTAATATTCCTATTCTAGGTCAATTCACACATGGGACATATCAACAATGGGGCCAATGAAGGAGCTGATCAAATCCGACCCAGTGCCTGTAGATTTAAAGGTGTATGATGGAAGTAGACAAGTGATGCCCACTGGCAACTACCCTTGCATGGAGAACAATGGAGGATGCTCACATTTGTGCCTTTTAGCACCTTATCCACCAGGTAAACATTACCATTTTTTTATGGTCGGACTAGCTGCTCTACCCGGACTTGGTGTGCTGTCAGCAATCTGACGGGTCCTTTAAGAGCCAAAGCCTGCCGGGGTAGCGGGACTGTCTTGTCAGGTAACCGTAACCTTGGAACGTAAAGGGCTATTGAAGGGTCACTGTGGATTTTAATCAGTACCTCTGCTCTGGGGGGGTGGACTCATTTGATGATTTTTACCACGTAAAAAAAAAAGACAGACTGGGAATATCCAGTTTCAAAACATTGTTGAAGTATTCAGTTATCATTGACCTGAAATTGACATTCACAAAAGTATTGGCCTGATGGCATCACAGATATTTTTAGAAACATGTTTTAAAATAGTATCCAGACAGAATAGATAAGGCGCTATAACACATGCCTAGATTTATAATTAAAAACATTGTAAATTGGCCCTGTTTTTGAACAATTAAGTACATAATAAATATTTTTGAGTCAAAACTTAAGTGCACAGCAGAATTATTTTTTTATAATTACGGACTGCACAATTGGCGCTGGCGCAGTGGCTGAGCAATGGACTGCTGCGCTGCGTATCGCGGGTTCGACACCCACACGAAACAAATATTTGTATGACCTACAAACACCTACCGGGACTAGCTGTATGTGAATTTAAATGCTTGCAAACGCACCCACGACATCGGATTTGATATTTCGAATATGGGGTCTTTTTTTCAAGTACCTATCTTACTTTTGACTCAGGTTATCAGTGTGCTTGCCCAACGGGATCAAAGCTCCGTGAGAACAGCAACTCGACGTGCTACAGCAGCCCGCAGTCCCTCCTGCTGGTGGCGCAGCGCTCCGCCATATCCAAGATATCGCTGGACTCTCCTGACTTCACGCCCTACACGCTGCCGCTCAAGGATCTGAAGAGAGCGCTCACTGTGGACTTTGATCCCAAGTTTGAGTATATCTACTGGGCTGATAGTTTGGTAAGTTGATTATGATACCTAGTACTTATAGAATAAAACATAATTTGGAAGTGAAACCAGATAATACACATAATTATATTGTTTTTATTGTCGTTTTTATTAAGGTCAAGTCACACCGAGATGCGACGCTACGGGCTCATTTCAATAGAGCTACTCAAAATCTAACTCTATTTACAACACGAAAAGATAAATTTGCAGTATCGTTGCGTCACGTTGTGCCGCGTCGCGTCTCGGTGTGTGCTGATCTTTAGAGAGATATGGCTATAAAGGTCAACTCAGACCGAGACGTGAAGTGAAGTTGTGCGCACATTTCACACCACTCAAAATCTTACTCTATTTCCTACACGAAAAGATACAACTTTCGCAACGCAGCGTGGCGCCGAGCAGCGCTGCATTTTAGTAGCGATTCAAAATCTAACTTTATTTATAACACGAAAAGATACATTTGCAGTATCGTTGCGTCACGTCGCGCCGCGTTGCGTCTTGGTATGAGCTGGCCGTAATTACAATGTGTTGTTTGGAAGTAGTTAGAGACTATTCCAAGAGATAGCGAGATCTTTCCTTATGTAAAAATATTTTTCAATTATATAGTATATTGTCTATTTATTTTTCAACTACTCAGGCAAAGACGATATCACGGGCGCGTCTAGACGGTAGCGAACAAACAGTGGTGATACACAGCAGTGGAGTACCGGACAGCATTGCCATCGACCCTCTTGCACGGAACATCTACTGGACAGACCCCGTCACTGACACCATCAACGTGGCCCGGCTTGATGGATCCTCTAAGAAGGTATCGTTTTAAACATACTTTATTAGGAAGAGATTTTAAAAAATAATTCAAAAACTTTTTGTGGTAAAAAATTCAGTGTCAAAGTCGGAATCTGAAGGTCACAGATTGAAGTCCAGAAGCCCTAGGATTACATTTCACTCACAATTAGTTCCTTGTTCGCACACTAGAGGCGCTTCTTCAATATTCTATTGCACAAAAACGCAATAAGTACTTAAAGTAATCTATAAATAAAATTTAGAAATCAGCCCTCGACTGAGAAATGAATCTACGACCTACAACTTACGACTTACAAGTCACAATATTATTAAATATTTTTTTATAATATTGCCCAACACGAGTAATTTTTTTCTGTGTCGTGGGTCCGTTAACAAACATAGAAAACCCGGAACAACTACTTGCAGATCATACAAATATTTGTTCCGTGCGGGATCGAACCCGCAAAACGCTGCGCAGCCGTTGATCGCTCAGCCACTGTACCAACCGTGACGTCAAACCTAAATCAACTAATAAACGTGTCGTCAAATATATTCTACTTCACACATAAATTCCAGGTGCTAATCCACAACGAGCTGTACGATCCGCGGGCCATAGCTCTCCACCCGACCGCTGGCTGGATGTTCTGGTCAGACTGGAACGACAAGAAGCCGAAGATCGAGCGCGCCAACCTGGACGGCAGCGGCCGGCTGCTGCTGGTGTACGAGAAGCTCACCTGGCCCAACGGCATCGCGCTCGACACTGAGAGGAACAAGCTTTACTGGGGAGACGCCAGGACGCATAAAATTGAAGTGAGGATGTATTTTATATAGTCTTAGCTGATTTTACTGACGAGGTCATATACCTAAGGCCTTAGGTATATGACCTCGTTAAAGGACACGCTTCGTGGCGAGCGATCAAAGATTTTAAGACGTTGTCAGCAAACAAAAAGATTAGTTCGGTTTCAAGACGTTCTGGCCAAGCTGTACTTGCATTTCTTCAGTCCTATACCCTATTGCTAAATTCTCTTTTTTTCATAGGTATGCAATATGGACGGCACAGAGAGAAAAGAACTACACAGCAGTGAGATCTTACACATCTTTGGTCTTACTTTGCTTGGCGAGCACCTCTACTGGACTGATATGCAGAAAAGGACTTTAGATAGGATTAATAAAAATACAGGTAAATAAAAACTTACTTTTTTACAGACTTCGAATGTGCTGATTTAAAACTGAATTTAGCCTTCGAGTTTTAAAATATAATTCGTTTATAACACTTGGCCGTTTAAACATTTTGAACGTTTAGTACTTGTTCACGTTGACTCGCGGGCGCGGTGGCGGGCGCGGTCACGAAATATCAAACATATGGCGTAATATCCAAGTGTTCACGTACGAAACGCACGTGCGGTGTAAGTAGCGGGCAAGCTAGCGACTGGCGCGCGCGCGCCGCTCGCGTCAATATCAAACGCGTGAGATGTTTGTGTGTGTTCACGTCGAACTAGCGGCGGAGCGCGCGATTCACTCGCGACGTCAGGTAAGTTCAACCAGTTTGAACTTATCGTTAGAATCTAAATCTTAGCCACCCGCGCAAACGCCTGGCGGCCAATGTGAACACGAACCCGCCACGTCTTCGCGACCGCACCCGCCACCGCGCCCGCGCGTTCCAACGTGAACAAGTACTTACCGTGTTGCCACAAAAAAGTTCATTAGAAACATCTGTTAGACACTGGTCTAAAAAAACTGTCAACGTCAAAATAGAATTTCACCTTGTTATAAGGGTCGTTTTACAGTAAAACTTTTTTAGACTAGCGTTCAACTTACAGATGTTTATCTTTCTGTAGTACAACGGCTAAATTCCATGTTTGTGTGATGCTATTAGATTGTCTCATACCGATTGCGACAAGAAAAGTTTGAGAATTAAAGATGGAACAGAAAAGTTATTTGGTGGCCTAACGTGAACTCACGGGTACATATTTGAATATCGAAGATTAAAATATCTACGCTTAAAATATCGATGTTCAGAATATCGAAAATTAAAATATCGATTGTAACAAAATATCGAAAAATGTTACATCTACGCTTAAAACGTCGAAGATTAAAATGTCTACTGATTTAAATGTCGAATGATTCAAAATATCGAAAGACGTTATGTCGAAATTCAAAATATCAACGTTTAATACATCGCAGTTCATAATATCTAATTTCATAATAAGTATCTACGTTAAAAATACCTACTAAATTAAATTGCTGATAACCACCTACCAAAGTAAGTGGACGGAGCCCCGCTTCGCGGGGCTCCTATTTCTGTTTGCAAGGCTTAAAGTAACCTAACACGAAGAGGATGGCGGGGTCTTTCAGACCCCGCCATCCTCTTCGAACCTAACCTGTCCGAGTCGGGGTGCCCCAAGTCCCGAGCTCGCTTCTCTCGCTCTTGTGTTCTTAGTCAAATTACTATTACTACCCAACAAGGTAGCTGGACGGACTTCGGATGCAAGAGCGAGCGAAGCGAGCTCGGAATTTGGGGCACCCCGACTCGGACAGGTTAGGTTCGAAGAGGATGGCGGGGTCTGAAAGACCCCGCCATCCTCTTCATGTTAGGTTACTTTAAACCTTGCAAACAGTAATAGGAGCCCCGCGAAGCGGGGCTCCGTCGACTTAACTTGTTAGGTTCAATATTTTGGACATTCGATAATCTGTACTTCGATATTTAGATATTTCGATGTAACTTTTGTAGATATTTAGATTTTAGATATATTGGACGTAGACCATTTAATCATTCGATATTTTAAACTTTCGATATTTTAATTTTCGATTTTATGGTCATTCGATATTTTCATTTTCGATATTTTGAACATCGATATTTTAAGCGTAGATATTTTAATCTTCGATATTCAAATATATACCCGAACTCACTCATAAACACAGTTTAGGCTATGGGAAAGAGATGGCGCTAGATCACTGTAAAGCTCTGTCTCTTTCCCACAGCTCGTGGTAAGGCCTCTGATCTATTCCTTATCCACAGGTCTAGAACGTCAACCGGTAGTAGAACAGATGGCAAACATGATGGGCGTGAAAGCATTCCGTCTCGGAGAGTCGTTGGGCTGGAATCAATGTGTCGACAACAATGGCGGGTGCTCTCACCTCTGTCTCAACACTCCTGAACGTTACGTGTGCAGTTGTCCGCTTGGTAAGTGCAAGTATACACAATATAATCGGAAAACTACGTATAGGTAAGTATGGGAAGCGATTGCCGCATCACATCTGACGCGATGCGACGCAACTCTACCGATTCCAATTGCAAGTGAAAATCATCCTTAAGGGTCTATAGTACCTCAGCATGGTGGTGGTTGCCACTGTTGATTCTGGCTTTCAGGAGTTGCAGTGGTTTGGGAATAGTGTGGTGGGTTTGTCCCATAAAAAAAAAAAAAAAAAGTACCTCAGCATAATCTTACTCGCTCGCACTTGCACGTACCACGCACTATTGCTTGCTCTTTCTTTTAGCTGTCTACACGCAAATCTATTTATTTTACGGCGAAAAAAAAGGAAAATTCAAAAAAGTAAATAACATAAGACCTGCTTTATAGTTAGTTCAGTTAGTATAAAAAGTTTCATGATCTAATTTTAAGTATTATCTGATTGCCAGCGTTTTATTGTTCAATTTAGAGGTAACTTTGGGATTTTTTTCTGTCGACAAAATTTTATGGAATCATGTTTTCGCCAAACATAAGACCTAACATTAATCCTCAACTTTACCATATATTTATTTCAAAATTAATGCTGTAGTATTTTCGACGTATCACAGGTTTCTGCTAAGCCATTTGAGGTAGTATAGGCTCTTAACACTACGACATAGAACATAAAACACGCGCTTACCTACGGGTGGATGAAAAACAAAACACGCTTGCCACGACGTCAAGTCAATCGAATCGCATCATTATGTCGTAGTAGCAAGGACGATTTTCTTTTTTAGTAAGTTGGACTTGAAAATCGCACTAATCGCATCATGGGGTATCTCTTAGTCTCAAGTGATGAGGGCTTGTTTAAGCAAGCATGTATAACATTAACTACAGCTTGGCCAGAACGGGTTGAAACGGAACTAAAATTTTTATTTCTGACAGCGTTTTAAAATCTTTGATATTTTTGATGTAAACAAAGACCGCAGGTTTGTTAGATTTATTATTGTGCCATAAAACTAACGTAATAAGTGAAAAAAAAAATTCAAAGTGCTGGCAGCGCGAAGACAATGGCGACTTCCGGTTTTCTACATTTTTATGTCAAGCTTTACATTATTTATTTTCATTTAAAAGGGATAACGACACAACTGGACTAATAGTTACTACATTCAGTATTGATTATTGTAAACATATTTTATATCTTTTGGAGTATTTTTGACTTAACACCAGTAGTTAAAAAAACATTAAGATTCCATGAAATTATTTACTAGGTGAAAATCCCAGAACTTATTCAGAAGATGGCCCATAATAATATAATCATTTACTCTTATAAACAGGTCTAGAATTAAGTAAAGACAAGAAAACTTGCGTGGAACCGGAAGCTTTCTTAGTGTACAGTCGCAAGAACGTCATTGGACACATCAGTATTGAGAACGAGGAGAATGGCGTAGTACTGCCTCTGAAAGATTTGAAAGAAGTTAGGTAAGTATCTCAAAATATCAACTTACCACAATTATCCATCAGTAACATAAAATCGGGATAAAACTATCCTGTGTGTTAATCCAGTTTATAAACTATCTGTGTACCTAATTGTATCCAAACCCGTTTAGTAGTTTTTGCGTGAAAGAGTAACAAACATTCATCCAAAAAACTTTCACGTTTATAATATTAGTAAGATAGTAAGATGAAGTACAATAAAAGGTAAATTAATTAATAGCCGCTTTGTCTGCACTCAAAATCCTGAATTAAATCATGTCACTTAAAATGTTACGGGATTTTCTCTTGTCTTTCTGCCGTTCTAAAGTCGCAATTATGAATCCTCTAATCAACCAGAGTATTGAGGTTTTCCATCACTTTTATCTCACAAATCGTCCAAGTCAATCCAGAAAAATAGTGTAATGTGACTTGTTAATTTTCAGTGCCTTAGCAGTTCATGTATCTGGGAACAAGCTGTACTGGTCGGACAGTAAAACGAAGACTATCAACCGATGTTCTGTCAACGGAGGTAACGTGGAGAAAATTCTGGAGTGGACTGGATTGGTTGAAGGTATTTACAGTAGTTTAACTAAGTTAATTGCAATTAATTAAGTTTTTTAATATTTGTAAACGCAAATAAGGTCGTTTTGTATCCATTCTCACAAACTTGATCGCGGGATTCACGTGGATTTTAGTCAGTACGGAGTCTGGCAGTCCCTTCCGGCCTGGCAGGGACCTTGGGTGGGAGGACTCATTTGATCATTTAAACACGATAAAAAAAAATGTTTTAAACAAACGAGATATTTAGGAGACAAGTAGGAAACGAGAAATCACATGTACATCATCCCCCAATAAGAAATTTACGGACGAGAATAAACTTGCTTTGTACTAAAATAATAATTATCTGTAGGTATAGCAATAGACTGGTCAGGTCAAAACATTTACTGGACGGACACTGCCACCCAGCGCATCGAAGTGGCGCGACTGGACGGCTCCAGTCGCCGCGCTCTCGTGTGGCAAGGACTCAAGAAACCTAAGAGCATCGTTCTGGATCCTAAGAAAGGGTAAGATTAAATATGTATAAGGCTCGAATAAATCAAAACGGCGTTTTTTCCTTATCTTGATTTGAATGTTAGATAAAACTTGAGAAAATAATTCGCAAGTAACAAAATTATTATATCACCATGATAAAGGTGAATACGTCAATGACTTCCAAAAAACCAAAAACTACTTAGTGTAAATAAATTTTCTATAATATCCCAACTTCACTGTTATCGTAGTCCCATAATAGATCCACTTTATCTGCAGCATGTCGTTCATAATAGATCCACTTTATCTGCAGCATGTCGTTCATAATAGATCCACTTTATCTGCAGCATGTCGTTCATAATAGATCCACTTTATCTGCAGCATGTCGTTCATAATAGATCCACTTTATCTGCAGCATGTCGTTTCAGCTTCATGTACTGGTCGGAGCTGGGCTCCAAGAGCATCAAGCGCGCCGGCATGGACGGCTCGAGCCCGGCCACGCTCATCGAGCAGGTGGGCAAGGTGCACTCGCTGGCCATCGACCACACGCGGCGCGCGCTGTACTGGGCCGCGCTGGACCCGCCCGCCATCGAGCTGGCGCTGCTGGACGGGAGCGGGCGGAGAGTGCTGCTCAGCAATGTGTCCATGCCGTACACGCTGGCGCTGCACAACGATCGGATATATTGGGGTGATTGGAATACAGGTATGTAATCATTCTTATATTTGAATTTATAACGAGTTTTCTAATAAAGAAAAAGAAATACAAATAATTACTTTTATTACTAGGTATCCCTTTATTGGATATGGAAACTTCAACAACATTACCCGTAAACCGAACTTGGCTCCAATGGTTCACGTTGTAACATAATGATACTACAATGAGGTAGTCATAGAAACCATGTAGGTAGTTGGAAAGGACTCTGAAACCACATTTAATATTTCTATTTGCGTAATAAAATACGAATCATGACCCAGTTTGATAATAAACCGTATGAGTTCATCAAAGTAACAAAGATCGAAGTCGTTACCATGGATATAATCATGTATGTTTCCGCGAATGCAGACCTAATCGTATTTGAATGTTGTAAGAAAATTAATATGGTTATGGTGGGCCTAAAAGTCGGTTGCACTATTATAATGCTCTAGCTAATGGTCGCACCAACGCACAATGGTCCACATGAAGGACTAAGTGCGAAAACCAAAAGCCCTAACAGTATGCTCTAGCTAAAGAATATGCTATCAAATTGAATTCTATTTGCAAATTTCTTTATAGGCATCGTCGAATCAGCTTTAAAGATCTCCGGCGAGTCTCGCAAAGTGGTCCACTCCGGAGTGGAGTACATCTCAGAACTGAAGGTGTTCGGAGGTCGCGAGCGCGGCGCGGCCAGCCAGTGCGCGGCCGACAACGGCGGCTGCGCACACCTGTGCCTCGCCACGCCCGCCACGCCGGCCGCGCCCGCCACGCCCGCCACGCCCGCCACGCCTGCCACGCCCGCCGACTACCGCTGCGCCTGTCCACAGCACTACCGACTTAACAAGGATAACCTCACTTGTTCAGGTAGGTCTACGATGGGATCTTTATGAAAAACAATCATATAAAAACGTCAAACTTATAAGCTAGCAAGACTCCACAGGCTGACTATAATTACTGCAGTCGTGGGTGCCGTGCGCTCTGGCAGCGAGCGCATGGCGGGCGCGCTACCAGTACCGAAACAAAACAAAACTTATTCAACAAAAGTATAGCACAACGCCTTCGCGGAAACACGGCGGTTTCGTTGCGAGTCGTGGCGGGCACGCGGTGATTCCGTTGCGAGACGTCGCGGTCACGCGGCGATTCCGTTGCGAGTCGTGACGTTACGCTGGCGGAAAAATGGCTCGTACATGGAGATTATCCGACGATAGAAACAAGGACTCGTCACGATTAACTCGCTCGTGGAGATGGCGCCTCAGATCCAATGATGACATGAATGACTGAGATGAGAATGAAAACATTGTTTTGTTCTTTTTTTTATATTTCAAGTTTATTTTTCATACGTATGTCATGCAGAGTTTCGTTGGCAAATTTTTGACATTAAATTTGTTAAAAACTTAAAATACGCTTTGCATTAATAGTTGATCTGTTTGTTGTATTAAAGAACCGGAGGAATTCCTCATATTTGCGCAAAAGAATGCTATCGGACGGATAGTGGTTGCCAACGGGGAATGTAACGATGCCTACATACCCCTCACTGGACTGAAAAACGTGAAGGCCATCGAATTTGATCCTGTGAACAAGTAAGTAGTATTGTCTGAAACATTGATGACTTTGTGTCCATAGTAAAATAACATACAATACAAGAGTCATGACCCAACAAGATTCAATTCAGATTCAACCATGAAACAACTTTTAAAAATATATTTTTCTGGGAATTTTACTTCGATACACATTTTTTTTTTTCAGTTTATTACATTTTATAATGTGACTCAATCTACCTTATTATAATATCCTTGATTTAGCGCCTGTAGTCATAAGCAGAACTCGGAATTAGGTAGAGTTTTAATACTTGCATTGAAATGTTGATATTAATATGGATCTTCCATGGATTTCTAATAGACAATCTCATGTGGAAAAAGTTTTACAAATAAATATTAATAATAACATCAGTGATAGACTAGACAAATAAATTAAGTAAAAGTAAATAACTTTTTTATTTAATAGTTCACGGGTTTTTTCTGCTCTTTAAAAGTAATTCCGGGTTTTGGAGCACATCCACATTTATTCTTTCGACGTATGAAATCAGTGTAAGTACACAAATGACTCCTAATTCCGACCTATGGTCATAAGTCATGGGGGAATAGTGACATAAAACTTTAACTAATGTTCACCATCACATTAGCAGTTTATTTCTCAACGGAAACTGAACTACCTCACTCTTCCCCAGACATTTCTACTGGATGGACGAAGATTCCCACTCAATCCGAAGAGTCTCAATCTCGTATTCCGTAACCTCAGCCATCACAGAATCTGTGACCGTGATGTCAGGCCTGAGCCGTCCGTTCCACATGGTGCTGGACGTGCTCGGACGAGCTCTGTACTGGACATGTTCGGACACTGACTCCATCAATGCGACTTCTATTGAGAACAACTCTTCTTCCGGAGTGATATTGCGAGGAGATAATATGATGCCGAGATTTTTGGCTTTTCATCAGACCAAAAGGTGAGACGTTTTTATTTATAACTAGCTGTGCCCGCTACTTCGTTCGTGTGAATGTCGGAATTAAATAAATAATAATAGATAGAGGCTCTAAGGTGCCTGAAGCTGCTGCGTTCATTCGGGAGGCGCGCATACACAGAGCGAAAAGCATCGTGAGGAAACTGCCTCGCGAGGCTGTTCGCTCTGTGTGTGCGCGCCTATTGGTTATAACTTAGCAGAACATAACAAGTTTATAATAATTGTGCGTAACTGAATACTTATCTAAAGCCATTATTTCAGATTTTTAATTTGGAACGACGCCGCTCTGGGCGTGATAATGCGCGCGAACGTGGACGGCACCTCCCGCGTGGAGCTGGCTCGCGCGACCAACGTGAGCTCGCTGGCGCTGGACCACTCCACCGGCACCGTGTACTGGGCCGCCAGCAGGCAGATACATGCCGTCGATCTGGATGGCTCCAACAAGTTAGTACTCAACTTTCTACGAAAATTGACAATACGTCACAATTTTAATTGATTTTACAATGGAAAAAATACGTATTTTATAAAATTAACTGAATTTATTGCAATTAATGGAAATCGCCTATTCTAAAGGTGCATTCACAGTCACCGTCACGTCAAACCACTACCGTAAAACCGGCCAACATTGCCCGCTTTTTTTCTTATTTTTGAGATTACGAAAAAAATATTGATCAGAGCTCGTAATCAAGTACACCATGGTAACAATTACTATTATAGGCTTCAAATCACGAAATCTGGAGCTTCTAGCTTTAACAGAATCCGAGAAAAAGGCAATTAAAGAGCCGGGCAAAATTATACGCACGACCGTCCAACATTGCCCACTCTTAATTTCTCTAAAACTATCAGCTCTAGAGCTTTGAAAATAAGATATGTTTTAGTGAATCATGCAAAGTTGCCATCCTTCATGATCAATATATCAAAAACGTTATATTTTTAATTTTACTGAGGTGGGCAATGTTACACTACACATCAGCTGCTTTTTCATACAAACTGAAACGGTGGGCTAGGGTTGCCACACACTAATGTAATAAATAATAATCTGCTTTTAAATAAAATCTTTTATAAATAATAAATCAGTCAGGTACAATAGGTATAAATTGCACGTATTATTATACTTAAGGTTAATATTAAAGATTCTAAAACAAATCTTACAAAGAAATTTAAAAAAAATGGTATAACAAAGATTACAAGAAAAATAGTCATTGCAAGGCATGCCAGGCAGACGTTGTAACGTAAAAATATAGTATTTACGTTTAAAAAGAGTTTTAACATAGGAATTATAAAACATTTTGGTTGATAAAACTGAGTTAACTCTTACTAGATATAATGGGTGCCATCCCTAACACGATTTTTGCTGTGGGCAATGTTGTCACTCCTATGTTCACGCAAGCTTGGGAATCATTGCCCACTGCATTATCTTGAAGATTTTACGTTATATCGGTCTCAAACTAGCATAGAAATGAAGCTTGGTTCTTTTTATTACTGGAATATTGAAATGACTTACCTGAGAGATGTCGTACGCTGTCAGTGTGTAAAAACGTAAAACAAGATTTTTGCACCACCTCAGACTAGTCCTACTTTAAACATGTCTCGCCGACAACTGAATGAACTTAGCGAAGTAACTAATACTTAGTTTTGTCAGGAAAATAGTCTAGTTTACCCTAAAGATTAAATAATGTTGTCAGCTATTTAAATTTATTTTCAATTCAAGATTTTAGTTATTTTTCGTATTTGGGCAAAGATATCCGCCAAGGGCAATGTTGGCCGGTTTTACGGTACCAGCCCGGTTAAAAAAAAATATCTATACTCCTAGTACGACTTTGTTCCTACGCGTCAGTCACCGGCACGTGATTTATCAGTGACGTCATCGGTCAGGCACGTCAAATAATTCTATAATATAAAAATGGATCGCTAAATGTGTTGCTAAGAGCATAACTTGAAAACGGCTGGACCGATTCGGATGATTCTTTTTTTGTTGTGTTTGTAACCATCAGGACCAGGTTAATCTATCTATATCTATATCTATACATATAATAAAACTGTAGAAAAATAATTTTTGTACAATAAAAAAAAACTCAAAAAATATAGCCAGCGTGTTAAAGGACAACCAATAGAGGCCATTTCTAGCATTTTTAGAATTTTTGTCTGTTTGTCTGTATGTCTGTATGTCTGTTTGTATGTTTATTTGTTCGGGCATCACGTAAAATGTACGAAATCTATGTAGATAACTTTAATACACAACGACTGACCGTAACTTGAAGTAACATTTAGTTTTTGTTTCATTGAAATCGGATCAGTCTATCAAAAGATATTTGAGTAAAATTACGGTCAGTTCACACCGAGACGCGCAGTTCAGTAGCGCGATCTAGCTGCTTGGAATAGAAAAACTACAAACCTATTCAAATATGGTGTGGACTGGAGTGGAGTGGAGTAGAGTAGAGTGGAATGGAATAGAATGGGATGGAATGGAATGAAAGAAAGAAAGAAAAGGTTTTTATTAGACTCACAATAGAATGGGATGAAATGTTATGGAAGAGGATGGAGTAGGATGAAGCGGGATGGAGTGAGATGGAGTAGGATGAAGCGGGATGGAGTGAGATGGAGTAGGATGGAGTGGGATGGAGTGGGATGGAGTAGGATGGAGTAGGATGGAGTGGGATGGAGTGCGATGGAGAGGGATGGAGTGAGATGGAGAGGGATGGAGTGGGATGGAGTGGCATAGAGTGGGATGGGGTGGGATGGAGTGGGATGGAGTGGGATAAATTGGGATGGAGCGGGATGGAGTGGGATGGAGCGGGATGAAGTGTGATGGAGTGGGATGGAATGAGATGGTGCGGGGTGGAGGGGGATGGAGTGTGATGGAGTGGGATGGAGAGAGATGGAGTGGGATGGAGTGGGATGAAATGGGATGGAGTGGGATGGAGAGGGATGGAGTGGGATGGAGTGGTATGGAGTGGGATGGTGTGGGATGGAGTGGAATAGTGTGGGATGGAGAGATATGGTGTGGGATGGAGTGGAATGGAGTGAAATGGAGTGGGATGGAGTGGGATGGAGAGGGATGGAGTGGGATGGAGAGGGATGGAGTGGGATGGAGTGGGATGGAGTGGGATGGCGTGGGATGAAGTGGGATAAATTAGGATGGAGCGGGATGAAGAGGGATGGAGTGGGATGAAATGGGATGGAGTGAGATGGAGTGGGATAGAGTGGGATGGAGTTGGATGAAGTCGGATGGAATGGGATGGAATGAGATGGAATGGGTGCTCTAATCCAGTGGCAATTGAATAGTACTACTGCCTTTGAACGACAGAGGGCGTTTATTACAAAACGTCAAATTTTCTTGAAAAATCTAAATAAATTCTAAATATAGGGTTTATATGAAAACGATATGATTTACGAGAATTAAGCGCTTCGCACTAAAAAATACATTGTTAAATTCCGACATCCACGCGAACGAAGTTGCGGGCACAGCTAGTAAGGACTAAAATATTCTTTTTTTTTAAACTTTCTGTTATGAAACGCATAATGTATGTTATTCGTCATCTGTTTTTCGTTCCAACTGAAGTATCAATTAAGAACGTCTATTTGAAGGTCATTGACAGCAACGTCGATGGTCTAGAGGTTATACGATTGGACCGAAATATTTAGGGCGCAGGTTCGAATCTCAGGATGGTATTTTTTGTGAATACTTTTTTTGCTAAATATTTTTTTTTTCAATTTCCAGCAGAAATTGAAAAAAGAAACGGATTTTTCTTAAGCTACAATTTTTTTTGTTTTGTTTTTGGGATGTTAAAATTATCAAATGATTTCTTTCGCTTTGGGTGAAGCGCTAAGGACTGTCGGATCACCAGACTTGACCAGAAAATATAAGCATGTAATTGTATGACTACCACAGACCAATTACTTCTGATAGAACAACGTTTGTCGGGTCAGGTTTTTACTGTTTGCCAGGAAATCAAACAAAAAATTTCGTTTACCATAAAGTTCTCGGACACAGATGTTTCGATTGGTACCTGTGTCTGATGAGGAAGGAGGAAACGTCTGGGTGTCACCACTGCGAGGATCACCCGAAGGACACGTGCATACACGACAGGTGGAGCATATATTATACGGTGCAGGACTGCCTCGCTTGGGCAGAGCACCGCCGTGTCCTCACGCAGGCGGATAGGTGACGACCTCGCGACTCAAAAAGCGTCAGCATGAGGACGGGGCTTCCCTCTAGAGGGCCAAAGCCTGCCGGGGTCGCGGGACTTATCTCATTACCGTGACTCTGGAACGGCTATTGAAGGACGCCGTGGATTTTAGTCAGTACGAGTCTGACAGTAGGGTGGGAAGACACATTTGATAATTTTACCACAATAAAAAAAAACATAAAGTTCTACAATAAAAATAGGTACAATAAAACTTAATTTTGAATAAGTAAAATAAGAAATCTGAAATTGTAATCTTCAGTGTGATTTTTAGTGACTTTTGAAAAGAATTTTAAGTTTTTTATTAATTTTGTTTTATTATCAACTTTCTTTATAAGTTTCCTCTAGGGTTTGGCTAAATGGCAAAAAACGGAACCCTCATACATTCGTCATGTTTTTCTGTCTGTCCATCCGTATGTCACAACCACTTTTTTTTCGAAAGTATAAGAGCTATCCTGTTGAAACTTGGCAAGTGGATGTATTATGTAAACCGCATTAGGGTTCCTTTCCACCAGAGATGTGCTATGTAGCTGCTGTGCTGCGAGGATGTAAAAGTTGAGCCACGAAACTGTGTGACCGTTTCCATTGATGCTACGCTAAGTAGCTGTGCGAGTAAGATGCGCTGTCACAATGTAGCTGCGCTACGCAGTCACTACCATAATTATGTGCAAAGTATGCAATGCACACGGGCGCACTCCTCTAAGGACGCCAAAGCCAAGGGCCCAAAAAATATATTCAAAAATATAATTCAAAATTAATTTTGAAATAAGAGTTGAGGACTTATAGGATTAGGTTTAAGTATATAATAAAGACTTCAAATATTTGATCTCACTTTTAGATTAAAACTTGAAGTCCGGAAACGTTTTACTTTTAGAGCTGACTGCGTTCGGTCTTCTATGAAGAATTACCGTGTCCTATTCCAAAAACTCATTTTTCAATTGCAAATGCTGCTTATGTGGTCTACACAATTTCAAATTTTAAGTTTGTCTAAGATGGTATGGCACTCTGGGTGTGAACTTTGAGTAGCACTTTATGGTTTCTTTTGTGTTTAAGCTCCGAGGCGGCTTTACAGCCGGAGGGCGCTGAATTTTAAAATACACCACTGACCTACACCCATAAAAAAAGATAATGCAAAATGCTTTAAGGGGCGCTAAAATCCTTTTTTGCAGCTACGCTATGAATGTGCACTGTCACAAGATAGCTGCGCAGCTCGAGATATGCGATGTATCGATTTTACGGAAAACGACCAATAGCATGCATCCATAGCACGCAGCGATAGCACGCAGCCACAGCACGCAGCCACAACACGCAGCCATAGCACGCATCTTTTCATATAAAAACACATCTTAGTTGAATCTGTTTCCACCAGTGCTGTGCATGTAAATATGATTGGTGGATATCAAACCGCAGCAACGTAGCATATCGCATGTCTGGTGGAAAAGCAGCCTTAGGATTTTCACACAAAAAATAAAATTTTGGGGGTTTCCCATACTTAGAACTGAAACTCAAAAAAATCTCCAATTCCATATTATGGTGCGGGGTACCTATGGATAGGTCTTTAAAAATGTTATGGAATTTACAAACATCTTTTTTTTTCTTAACTGAAGAGTTTGCGCGACAGACACTTCCAAAGTGGTAAAATGTGTCCTCCCCCCTGTAACTTCCAAAATAACAGAATGACAAAACTGAAAAAAAAATATAATTATGATGTACTGTTGAACGAGATCAAGTAATTAGTTTTTTTTTTAATATGTCATAATTCGGAAACAATTTACTTTTTCAAGTTACAAGCAACTACTATAGAACTTTTATATTATGTTACTTGCTGCTACACGGAACCCTTTATGGGCGAGTCCAACTCGCCCTTGGCCGTTTCTTAAATAGCAGAATAAAGTATTAAGAATAAGACCAAAAGAATTGACTGTTAGGCGGTACGAAGTTCGCCGGGTCAACTAGTGTTTCTATGTATACTAATTTCATACTAAGATTTATATCTCCACACACCTGGGATTGTCACGTCTCAGTTCAGTCGTCGTCGTGTTGACGTTATTGCTACACGTGTAATCAACCCGTAACTTGGCTGATGTTAAATGATTCAGTCAAATCGGCGACGTGACGGTGACTGGTGTTTGTGGATACGTACACAAACCGTCATCGATCCGTTGTCGGTGACTTGACTGATGTTTGTGAATGCATCTTAAACGTGGTGTCAAAAATGTGATTGTAAATGTTCAAAATAACATAAGAGAACGATAGAAGGATTACGATGAGAGTTATAATGAATGTGTACTCGTGTGTCACAGGCGCGTGATCTGGCAGGGAGGCTGGGCCAGCGCGCTGTGCGTGTGGAGCGGCTGGGCGTACTTCTCGGGCGCGGGCGGCGCGTGGCGCCTGGCGCTGGCGCGGAGGGACGCGCCCGCCGCGCCCGTGCCGCACGTGCCGCGCCTGCAGGCCGCGCGCGCGGTCCGGCCGCCCGCGCGGTCGCACGCGTGCTGGCGCGGCGGCGCGTGCGGCCCGGCGCCCGGCGCGTGCGGCGCGGGCGGCGCGTGCGGCTGCGCGCTGCGCTGCGGCCTGCCCGCGCCGTGCCGCCCGCAGCGCTTCCTGTGCGACCCCGCCGCGCCCGAGCCGCGCTGCATCCCGCACCACTGGAAGTTAGTAGCGCCCCACATCCAACAAGGGTGGCATGTTCTTCTCTGACTCTTCGGGAATAACTTGCCCGCTATTATGTTACCTGTGTTAATATCTGAACATAATTTAATTTTCATTCATCACAATAGCCATCTACGCCCAGTTGAAAAATTCACCCTGTATATGTCCGGGCTAAACTCAAAAAGTATTGCATGAATTTATTTCAATGTTGGTACGAATATTATTAGATCGGGTCATACACACTACATACTATCACGCTATCACCTACGCTGAACGAGCAGTGTACCTTTGTTTCTTCAACGCATTCGCGCAGAGCACGTCGCGGCCAACAGCTAGTAATGTAAATGATCGTGGCCGTGCGCAGGTGTGACGGGCAGAAGGACTGCGAGAACGGCGCGGACGAGGCGGAGTGCGGCGCGTGCGCGGCCGGCCTGCGCTGCGCGGACGGCGCGTGCGCGGCCGCGCTGGGCGCGTGCGACGCCGGGGCCTACTGCGAGAGAGCGCCGCTGCCTGACGCCTTCCGGTAAAATATCTCAAAAATGTCCTACCATACAATACAAATCACAATTTACTTTTCGATGTGTAACATTTATCTTCTGGTTTTTCTTCAATCAATAAGAGTGATTTTTTGACGTATGACGGAAATGTATAACAGGAAACCGTGAAAACTCGTGCTATTTTATAAGGTAATGGTAAAAAAAACGTAATGAGCGGGCGTAGTTGCAAAGTTGGTTGGCAGATGGTAGCAACTTTCACCAAGGTGTGAGTGACCGAAGTAAGCAATAAAAGAGCAAAGCTCACTGAGGTCAGTCTGAAAGTAGGTGACCAAGGTAAAGCAATTTTTTTGAGGTCTGGCTTTAGATAATTACAAATCATCATCATCATCAATGAAACTTATCTTTTATTGCGAATGTAAGACTTGGCGGTTATCTTTTAATTGTTTACCGTTTGTTAATAAATTATTAAACGGTTAAAAAAAAAGGAGCTAATCAATTTGTTCTTCCCGCCAGATGCGACGAACGTCTATGTCTCGCGCCACGACTACTATGCGACGGTCACCAGCACTGCGAAGATGGATCCGACGAGTCCGCGGCCACGTGCGGCTTCGCGGCTAAGGAACACACAGCGCCGGGAACGAAGAGGTCCAACGCCTTCGTGGTGTGCGGCTGCATCGCGGGCGGCGCGGGCGTGCTGGGGCTGGGCTGGGCGGCGCTGCGGCGGCTGCGGCGAGCGGGCCGGCCGCGCCAGCCAGCGCGCGCGCCGCCCGCGCCGCACCACCTGCGGCCGCGCGCGCCGCCCAGCGACAAGAGGGACATCACGGCCCTGGCTGCGCTCACCACTACTTACACCGAGTGAGTTCATTTACGTTTTTATACTTAAGACAAATAAACGCTTTAAAATTTATTCTTAATCCTAATATGAAAGTTGGCATCCGAAATCTAACTTATTTGACCAAATCTTTGTGAGAGCGAATGTTTTGATTATTTCTTATATTCAAAGTTAAATTTTGTTATTGTCTCGAATCATATTTTGATCACTTTATAACTTGACAGTGATAAGAAAATTACACAATACAAAAAGAATTTCGCGGGCTGCTACGTAGGAATCGCTTTAGGATGTACAAAATAGAATTTGCAAGAAAATATCGTATAATCGTCATACGTGCCTTCCGACAGCACCCTGGGCAGCAGCCCGGCGCGCTACCCGCGGCCCACGGCCAACCCGCCGCCGAGCCCGGCCACGGCCAGCTCGTGCGAGGCGGCCCCGCGCCGCCGCGCCTACCGCCACTACCGCGCCTGCAACCGCCCGCCGCCGCCCACGCCCGCCTCCACCGACGCCTGCGAGTCCGAGCCCGAGCACGCCGCGCGCGCGCCGCCGCCCTCGCCCGCGCCGCGCGACCTCTAACATACTGCGCGCCATGGGACGAGATGCACTCGCGAACTCAATTTTTATTCTAACTCGAGCCCACAAAGTGAGTGTGATTTGATTCAACTCCAGTACGGTAGCAGCGGTACCTGCTGATAACCAACTCAGGAAGCTTACTCTTGACGCGACGCGACTCATGCGATGTCGAGTCGATTGCTTATTCAAATTCAAAATTTGCTAATGAAGCGATGCGATGCGACATTGAACGACCATGAACTACGAAAATCCATCTTACTACTATAACATAAAGGTGTTGCAAACAAAATACAAAAAAAAATCAAATTTCGAACACAGAATCATTGTGTATTGTCCTTAGTACGTACATGCAATTCAATATCGAGCAGATCTGTGAGCGATATCTTCAAATGCGTGCGACTCCAAACACTAACGATGATCTATACATTTTGTTAGTGCGATATCTGACCGATATCATCAATTGATGCAATTCTGTATCGCATCGCGCCCTGATTAAGCTCCCTTGAACTCCATAACGACAGGCTGCTTATAAAAATGTTCAACAATCAAGATTCAGAAATACATTTAGCAGCTAACTACTTCGGCAATTTGTTTGGACTAATATTACTGATATGACACATTGTGATGGTTTTTTCATATTGCTATATTAAAAAACACCACACTTTAAGTGTTTTATATAATATGTTATAAAACATGCAATCTGTTTATGTTATACATAAACAGAAAATATCTCTACTGCAATGTATGGCTGCATTACTACAATTACAATTGCAACCAGACTATGCAATATAATTACATATTATGACAATATATTGGTGTGACCCGGCCTTATAGCCACACGGTTTTTGTCTGGCCGAGATACGAGTATACTACGTTACATATTTTTGATGGCTACAAATGTTGTAGCCACATATTGTAGAAGCATCATTTTCTGTCGTTTGGTTTCTAAAAAAAAAAGTGGCTGTTTGACTGGGCCACACTCAGCAACTTCATCTATTGTTTGAACTAAAACAATTTCTGAAGCATATGAAACACGTCAATACATATGTTTGACGAAGACATAAGTATAAAACTTGTCGACTACAAGCAGCTATTACAACTTCTAAATGGGTGCAAAATCGGGATGCACCGTATACAATGAATTAGTTTTCTAGTCTCCATAAAATTATATTTAGAAATAATGAAAATAAATATAAAATGCACATTGCATGCGTAATTGACACTGGGTGTCTGCCATCATTTCTTATAACAATATTATTTCAATCTTTCTTCAAAGCAGGTGAGGGAACAGTATATTCTGCATAGCACCATCTCTTTCCGACCCAGAAGGAATATTAAAATATAATTGTTTTTAGAGGTGTTGCTAATCACCTGATTTGGATGTTTAGTTATTAAAGTGTGAAATAACTACTTGGTGCTATTTCACTGTTCGTGCCTCAATAATCGTTATAAGAATAAAATCTCTATTATTTGTATCATATAGCGTAATTAAACTAAATAAGGAAAGAAGAAATGCATAAAAATACTTCATAGATTACATTAAGTGTAGTTAACATATAAAATATAGACTGAAAAGTTTTTCACGCAGCTCATGCACGCACTTACAGTCGATCTTAAATCTTAGATTTTTATATGTTTCTTCTTATATTGTAAATAAAATATGTACTATGCAGATCAACTATGAAGAAGAGTTGCTGACGTCATGCAAACCCCTTAAACACTGACAAGTTTTCAAATAAACAATTAATCATATGTAAATAACTCTAACAAAACAAAAAAGAAAATAAGTATACACTATTAATTTTATTATTTTACACAAAGTATTTAATTGTTAAACGTTATTTTCAAGAGACAGTTTATAGATGGGGATCATTGACACTCTCCTTGTTACTTGAACTGCATATTAAACAAGTTTTTATTAGTTAATAGAATTATTATAAACTAGCCGTACATATAACTATTACCTACCGACGTATATTCTTTGTTAATGTGCTTAGTAAAATTTTGTCGTTATCAAACTTAGTTAAAAATGTTGAAATTGATAAAAAATGGACCTATAAATATTGTGTAACCAGTGAGAATTAAGAAAACAAAAACAACAAATTATTGGCAGCAAATTTTGTTCCTACTAATTTTACATTTAATAAAAAGTTATACTGACTGATTATATGTGAGGAGCTCGTGGCTAAATAATCACAGCCGCACAGGCCGATCATCCCGGTTAAGCCGCGCTTGCCGAGGTTGGTCTGTGGATGGGTGACCATCTATCATAGCGAGTTTCCTCCGTGCCTCGGAAAGCACGTAAAGCTGTTGGTCCCGGCTGTCATTTGTAGATCTTTGACAGTCGTTACTGTTAGTCAGAAGCTCTAAAGTCTGACAACCAGTCTTACCATGGGATATCCTATTACCCAGTTACTGGGTTGTGGAGGTCCGACAGGCAGTCGCTCCATGTAAAATACTGATATCCAGCTGAATCTGGTTTGACTGGAAGCCGACCCCAATAAAGTTGGGAAAAGGCTAAGCAGATGATGATGAAAAAGTTATACTGACCCATTATTATATAAAAGCATACCAATAAATTGTTATCAACAATAATTATGTAGTGTAAATATTAAAGATTTGTTTTTGTAAAAGTTCGACTTGTAGAACTTTGAAAACATTATTTCACTTATACTAAAGGTTTACTAAATATCAGTATTCTCAGTCATCCTTTTCTAAACCTCAATATTTATGGCCGGCCAACGACACGATAGATTTCAGTCATTTAAAATACGACAAATGGTGAGGCCTGTCAAATCGGTCACACCACGCGGTGTAATAGAGATGTGGATTAAGGGAGCTTAACGATTCGACCGATTCCAACTACAAGTGAAAATCAACCTTACCACTACGGCATATGACATAAAATGCGCGGCTTTCCACGGATGTATTCCCGTTGGATCCCACTTTTAAATTGCACTTGAAGATTTTTCCCGTTGAATCTTAACAATTATTATGTATTCCGGTTGGATCCCAAACAAAATAACAAGAAAAAGTAAGTTTTCGATGGAATTCAACATGAATAAATCTGTCTACGGGTAGAATCAAATTGTATCGTAATATCGTAGTAGATAGGTCGATTTTCATTTGTTAGTCGTAGAAATTGCAAATCGCACGAATCACGTCATCGGTAACTCCCTAACGGGGAACATCCACGTAGTGACGTACGTGTCACGTTTGATAAGCACCACAACCTTTTCAAATACTTTTTAGGATTTATTTAATTTATAATGAAACACGAGCCGAAAATGGTTATCTAAATATCTACGAGTATTTGGCAAGAAGTGGCAAACCATCATCATCATCAACTGGAAGATGTCCACTGCTGAACACTACCCTGTTAAGGACCTATCTAAGACTTTGAAATGAAGCAATGGACTGTAATTTAAATAGTTATAATAAATCCAAATAGGTACAAAATAAAACTCATAGTTGGTAAGCTAACAAGTGCGCGTGCATGCCGTCAATGAAGATCTGGCTCGAAGGACCATTTATTTTGTAGGTACCTATTTGGATTATTATAACTATTAAAATTACAGTCCATTGATTCATTTGAAAGTCCTAGATAGATCACCTTAATTAGACCATTTCGCCACTTGCATCCATCGGTCACTATGTCCCCAATAATGTAGAGGCAGCACTGTCAGCGCACTCATTGTATAACAATAGTTCTTGTATCTTGCATTTTATGTTACCTATTACACGTGGCACTGCCAACCAAATCAATCTGGACTTCTATATCTTTACTTAATATTTTAAAGCTGAAGTTTGTGTGAACACGCTTATCTCAGGAACTAATGCTTGAAAAATAACTATTGTGTTGGGTAGTCTATTTAACGCGAAAAACATCATGTTACGAACAATAGGAGCCAAGCAGTGGGTGAAACCGCGAAAGTGTAGTAATAACATGCTGGAGGAGCGGGTCGAAAGTTAAACTTTGCAGCCCTAGATAGAATCACTTTCAACTGATCCTGGCCAGGAATCGAACCCGAGGTTTTTGTAAAAAAATCACAACAATATTATAATACTAGCTTCTGCCCGCGACTTCGTATGCGGATTCTGTTGCATATGCACGTGACAATGGGGTCGTCAAAATCGAAGATCTAAAATGCTTAATTCCTAGAGCCAGGGTTAAAAATTTCTTAATTTAATGTTAAAATTCATGGTCTTCATTTTATTTCTGACACTGTGTTATTAAGTAAAAAATAACCCTTAGGGGCTGCCTCCACGAGCGAGAGAATCGCGACGAGTCCGCCCTTATATCGTCGGATAATCTCCACGAACGAGCGATAATTCCGCCGCGTATCGTCGCGAGTCGTTACGGTATCGCGGCGATTCCGCGGCGACTCGTAACGGTATCGCCGCGTTTCCTTGACGTCACGTTGCCAAAGAAGGGATTCGCTGCGTTTGACAGCGCGTCCGCCGCGCGCTCGTCGCGCGCTCGTCGCGAGAGCGCCGCGAGTGCGCGGCGGACGCGTTGCTAGTCGCGGCGGGCTAGCGACGATGTAATGACGTTTTGCGCGCTCGTTGCCACTCGTCGCATCGCGGCGATAATATCGCCGTGTGGAGACGGTTCCATAGAGAGTGTATAGAAAAACGTGGCACGGCGATAATATCGCCGCGATTCTATCGCTCGTGGAGGCAGCCCCTTATAATCAAGCCTTTCGATCGATGTAATAAAACTGGTAAAGAGTCACACAGCTACACGTGAAAAAAGGTACATTTTTTAACGATAGCTAGTGTGACTCCCGGTTCAACCATGTAATTATTTAAAAAGCTATGAATACAGCTTTTTTTTTATTAAAATAATTTCTTCTTTCTGTAAAATATTCTATCTACAATATTCAAGGTACTTTCCCTCCATGTGACATCGCCGTGGGACGCCCTGTATAATTTCTATACCGTATCGAAAAGAATCTAATAATAATATTTATATATAATCAGGATCTCGGAAACGGCTCCAAGGATTTTCATGAAAGTTACAGATTAGGGGTTTTTCGGGTTCCAGGTTCCAGGTTCGAGAAAAGCTCGGTTTCCAAGATATAGACATTTTAAAAACCGAGCGAAGCACGGTCAACCAGATATTGTTTCAATAAACTGAATACAAAAACAACTACATGGTGTATTAAAAAGTAGCTATTCCCCGTGGTTTCACCCCCGCTAATAATTTTCATACAAAAAACAGCATTTTTATATATTAGTAATGATATAGAATATCAGGTTACCCCCAGGGACCGAAAACCTTTATAAATTACGGTACAGGTATTGAAGAATTTTGGTTATTTTTCAGACTTAGGTTACCGCTATCGAAGAAAAAGAAATAAACAGATATAAAAGAAATAAAAATGTAACCTCTATTCAGGTTACCGTTTTAATACCGGTTACCTAAAGATGACGACTCTTTGTCACACTCATAGGCGATGCGCGCCCTGTGACTATTGCCGACGGCACGTGTGCAAGATAGGGATAATTTTTATTTCGGTAACCGGTATTAATACTGGTTATGTATTCACTTTAATAATAAAGGTAATCTTTAAAATTACCTGTAAAAGAAAAAAAAGTTCTTACCGAAAAAATAACCGTATTGATCATACCGGTTTCGGTCCCTGGTTACCCCCTACAACATTATTTTCCTTCTACAACCCACTTCGTAAGTCAAAATTGAATTGTAAAATGAGGTGCATAAAAAACATTTTTGTTATTTTTACTTATTTGAAGTTGCCATTTATATTTTGCATTTGTAATTTTTACTTACCAATGTAAAAAATCTTCATTAGTTAATTTTATTTCGACTTTTATTAAATCTAGAACTGACTGATTGTGATTTTTGTGATTGAGATTTTTGTAATAAACTTTTGTACCTGTTACGATTTTGTTTCGTTTTTGTAGTTCAGTACCCGTATTCAGAAATAGTTTATTTCACCTACGGTTAACTCAACTACAGTTAATGCACCTACGTTTAATACACCTTCAGGTAATCCCGCCATCCCCTTCTAACGTGTCGGGGTGCCTCAAGTCGTTTTTACGACATTCTTTTTTCTCAGTGCATTCTTATTTAAATATCAGCTGAACAACTTTGTGCTTTTGAACGAGAAGAAGACGGTCGACAGGGGCACTGAGAGGTTCGGTTTGGTTAGGTTCCTTTAAACCTTGTAGACAGAAAAGGAGTCCACCGTCGACCTTACTTCGAAAGCTCTCTTCCTCCGCAAAAAAAAAATACTGTAGGCGAGTCGTCCATTAGGTATTTCAAGCGTAGTTAAAACAACCAATATCTTAAAAGAACATGAGATAGTTCAATCAAAATTATGTCAGTTGAACAGAAGTTGAGTTATCCAATATGTATCTTGAACTTATATGAGTCAACCGTAGCTATATCGACAGTAGTTCAAATGAACGTAAGTAGTTATTTTGATACGGAACCGTTCTGAGGTACGTACGGTTTAATTATAAGGGGAAACTTTACAGACGCCCAGAGAGCATTCATAGCCCTTAAGTGGACGGATTCCTGCAAACCAATCTCTTTAAGTAAACATTTTGTTAACACTTCCATCCTTATACATTTTTAAATTGTGTAGTCAAACCGTGCAAACAACCCGTCTCTTTTTGAAAAAGACGACAAGTCCCAGTTTAAAAAGAAGAAATTAAAAAAACGGCCAAGTTCGTTTCGGGCCCCGCACAATGTAGGGTTCTATAGTTCCCACCATGGCCACCTTCCAGCTCCACCATTAGACCCTGGAAAACATCGAGTGCCAAAGCGATGCGAAGAAAAATCAAATGACCCTAAACTCGATGGGATTGCGTTATTGTATTACAAAGATCCCATGGCTACCTTCCAGCTCCATCATAAGAGCCTGGACGAATCAAATGACCCTAAGCTCAGTAGGATTGAGTTGTATAAGAAAGAACTTATGGTTACCTTCCAGCTCTATCATCAGACCATGGACATCATTCAGCATCAATGTCTACTTATTTCATAAAGACGACTCTAGTGAGCCGAAACTCGACGGGATTGAATTAATAATAATAATATTCCACAACTATCACACAACGCCATCTAGTCCCAAGCTAAGCAGAGCTTGTGTTATGAGTACTAGACAACTGATAAACATACTTATATATTTCTAAATACATACATATTATAGATAAATTACACCCAGACACAGAACAAATGATCGTGCTCATCACACAAACATTTGTCCAGGGTGGGAATCGAACCCACGACCTCCGGCATAGCAGTCAGGGTCACTAACCACTAGACCAACAGGCCAGTCAATTTTTATCAAATCGCTTCAAGAATGATTTAAAATTTAAAGGGTTTCCACGATTACTCCAGGATTCCATCATCAGATCCTGACTTGATCATGGGACCAATTGGAAGGTGTACTCTTTCAATCAAAAGAAGAATTTTCAAAATCGGTCCAGGCGTCTGAGAAATCGGGGAAAATACATAAAAAAAGATTACGACGAATTGAGAAGGAACCTCCTCCTTTTTTTGAAGTTAGTTAAAAATAGTTGCCAATAAAAACCTACCTATCCCTAAAACATACCCACCTATTATATATAGCTGTAAAAAAAAAGTTGACAAACTTCCATTTGCAGTTAAAGAACATGTTCTCCGATACATTTTGTTTAGAAAAATATGTTATCCAAAAGACTATTATTCATAAACTTGTAAAGCTACCTAATCATGATAATTTTCTTTTAAGACCCCGTGGTTGAGCGAAAGCGTCGCTTCATGAGTCGAGAAAGTTGCCACGCACCGCCACCAGCAGGTGCCACTATCGCGAAATGATTACAATCCAAAGTTTTATGTATTTCATTTCTTCAACTTCAACATTTCTTATAGTGTTCCCTTTACGCAAAATACATGTATTACTCTAGTAGAAATATTTTAATATAAGGATGTCGAAACATTTACCAAAATAAAATGATAGAAATACTTTTTGATGTGGATAAATATTTTGTAAATATTTTTATCTACTCTCATATCGTAAACTTCGAAATACAAAACTCAAAACGAGTTTATAATGACATACTTTATACCATAGAGTATCGTAATGAAATTAAAAAATTAAATTATAACACTGTTTCTCTAACAAAACAATGTTATAATTTAATTTTTTTTCATTATGATATAGATTACTGATCATAGATACATCTTTTTACTTTTTTATCTGTGGCTGCGCGCGCTTTATAAGGGAATGTTGGAATTTTGACGTTTGTGTTTCGGTGGATGACGATGTGGATGATTATTATTGTTTGTTAATTTTTATCTTTTATTTGATATGTTCGTGTTCAATGAGAGTAGATAAAGTAGTGTATGCAACTGTACATAACTAGGTATTATACCACTCGTGCGATACTATTAAAAAACTCGCTTCGCTCGTTTTTTAAACTCACACTCGTGTATAATACCCCTCATTATGTACCAGTTACATAAACTACTATTATCATTCACAGTCTTAAATTTATTTTATAACATTTTGACACAGATTTTGACGTCCCGAGATTACGAAAAAAACTACTATTTGGTAGAAAATTAATGATAATTGGCATACTTTACGAAAGTGACAATACCCAGTTATCGTTAAGCCCCAATCACACGCGCGCACGGGCATGGGCATGTGCGTTGTGTTCCACGCGCGCCTGAAAGAGTGACAGCACAATAACGGGGCTCCCCCTTTTTTTTTTGCGTGTTAAAATCATCAAATGAGTCCTCCAACCCCGGGCAGGGCGGGAGGGACTGTCAGACTTCTATTGACTAAAATCCACGGTGTCCTTCATAGCCTGTTATGTTCCGGGGTCACGGTAAGGGAATAATCCCGCGGCCCCGGCAGGCATTGGCCCTCTGAGAGGGGGCCCCGTCATTATGCTGACGCTCTTTGAGGCGCGCGTGGGACACAACGCGCCGTCGACCCGGGCATGGTCCTTGGTCGGGCAGTGAGTTGCCCTTTACTCGCTGCCCGCATGCCCGCGCCTACGGTGGCCGGAGATCATCAAGCGACGTCCGCCGCCGTAGGCGTCTACCACTGCGGCTGGGGCGGAGGGAGGACGCTGTCCTCTCTCGCTCGCGGCCCGCCTCCTCCTTCACGAGCATTACTGCCTCGCAGAAGGAGCAGACCGCGTCCCACTCCGTCTCGCCCCGCAGCATGGCCGCGACCAATGCTGGGCGCGAGAGGTCTCCGCCTATCGCAGCCGTGAGGACACGGCGGTGCTCCGCCCAAGCTGGGCAGTCTTGCACCGTATGCTCCACCGTGTCCTCCGGGCGATCTTCGCAGTGGTGACACCCAGGCGTCTCCTCCTTTCGCATCAGACACAGGTACCTCCCGAAATTTCCGTGTCCGGTGAGGACTTGCGTCGAACGGTAGGTCAGGACGCCATGACTTCCCTCCAGCCACTCCTCAAAGAGGGGTCTTACGCTATTGCGGCGGCGGCTCCCCCTTAGAGGGCCTACCTGGGTCGCGGATTAACGAATACCGTGGCCCCAGAACGTAAAGGGCTATTGAAATACATCGTAGATTTTAGTAAGTATTCCGAGTCTGACAGTCCCTCCCGCCCTGCCCTAGGTAGGAGGACTCATTTGATTATTTTACCACGCTAAAAGCATGGACCTAAAAAAAAAGGCGGACGGAACTTCACTAAGAAACGATTGAAGCACCACAATGGCGGCGGCCTTTATATGTGTGAGTTTGTATAGGGATGCCAGATGAAGGAAAAAATTACCCATTTTTAAACAATATTTAATTAAGATCTCCCTTGAACTTAAGTTTAATTACATTTTTTTTTTGTGACGGATACCTATTTTTAAAATAAAGGTAAAATAATTTAAGCACATTGGTTATTAAAATATTTACAACTCGTTTAATGTTAATAAAGTATTGCCAGGGTTGGAAAAAAACAGTTTTTTTTTTAAATTATATAAAACAAACAGTTAAAAATGTTTTAAACAAGTGTTTTTTATGTTTTTTTTAGTGTAGGGCATTATTTCAAACTATTTCGACTATGTTTGTATTCTAGACTAGTGTTTGCCCGCGGCTTCGCTTGCGTTATTTTAGAATTTGAGAAACAATACGGATCGTGTGGCGCCATCTGGAATATGAACGTAATTGTCTATATCTAGGTACATAGTTTGCATAGGAAACGTCCTTATTTGAGCGACATTAATTTCAAAGAACCGTGTTTATTTTAAACATTAGACTATCATTTTTGGGTTGATTTACAGTATCGCTGCAAATTGAACGTACGGTAGCATATTATTGCTCTTCTCCCTTGCATTCCGCGTGATACCTAAAAAATAACTAATTATCTGACTCGATGAGTACAACTTGTCGTCGTTTAAAACAGAATCTATGCACTGGTTTGAACACCAATTCAAAACATAAATAAACACAATTTTTTCTAATCTTTAAAATTCCACACCTCGAAACAATTACAATTTAAAAAAATATCCAACTTACTACCTACAATTTAAATCAGTGTAGATTTATATCCTAGAAAACTATTGAAAAAAAATAGTAATAATTTAAAATCGCGAATAATATTGAAATAAAAGTATACACATTTTTTTTAATTATTTGAAACTCTCAGGACAAATATAAGAAAACTCAAAAAGTGAAAAAAAGAAACAGCGAGGTTTGATCCAGAGACCCCTTGCACGAAAGTCAAGCAGGATACCAACCAGACTGGCTAGTACGCCGACAGTGTTTTCAAATAGCGGTTCTTATACAAATGTCAACAATGACTGAAAATCAACATATTATAAAATTGCTAATCCCCCAAAGGGAATAGCGTAATTATACATATCCTATTAATAGAAGAGCAGTTTAAGGAATATTTGGGGAAAAATTAACTAAATAATATCCAGTGGTTTAGCTTCCAACTAAAAACAAACAGATAAAAACAACAAAATTTAAAATTGCTTATCTCCCAGGAAAAATAGCGTAATGATACATAGCCTATTAACAGAAGCATATTATTAGGAATATTTGAGGAAAATTTGATCGACAACTTTACAGTAGTTTAAGAGATAGATCAAATCAAAAAAACATAAAAAAATTCGAAAGAAAAAAAAAGTTGATTTGGCATCAGAATCGATCCCTTATCTCGAAAAAAATACAAAAAGAAAAAAATATTCAATGTACAGGAATGACAGCTCTACGATTTTATTATATGTAAAGATAAAGATAAAGATAAAGACTAGATCTTTATAAACTCGCCATAATAAATAAAATATTTACAAAAAAACGATCGTTAGATACCTAACATTTATTTGTAGTTACATAATCAAATGCTTCACATTCACCCGGTAGGTATGTTCTAATGTTGATTTTATATTGGGCGACGACACTAGGAAAGTCCCTAGACTTTCCTAGCGGGTCAGGCGGCGCGCCT
Organism: Agrotis segetum; assembly: GCA_036375495.1. Taxonomy (NCBI): domain Eukaryota; kingdom Metazoa; phylum Arthropoda; class Insecta; order Lepidoptera; family Noctuidae; genus Agrotis; species Agrotis segetum. The sequence continues at coordinate 2,117,181 of JAQSVV010000192.1, forward strand.
CCTATTCGTAGAAATAGTTCATTGTTCATGAGGTGAGTCCCCGTCCCAGTGCGCGGGGAATCACCTTATGAACAATGAACCACCAAGAAACACCGACCTACTCTAAAAAATGGGGAAATAACCAATAATCCTTTAAATTACTTTCTATCGTCAGGTGAGCCGACATTAGGGATCGATGTTTACGTTTTTTATATGTTGTTTATTAATTAAAATTGGTACAATTTTAATTGTTTTGAAATTATTATGAATTATGCTATTGAATCAAAAATAGGTGCTATACATGCTTATTTGTTTGATTGAATGAATTACACAACATAAAAATAATGTTGTCGGGGCTGGGCGTTTTTAGTGAGGGGCAAAGTTTTCTTTAAAAAAAATTTAGTTAATTACAATTCCAATGAAAGTTCATAAAAATAACAGCAATAGAGACTCTATTGGTTTTATGTTGAACTATTCAGATTCAAATATTACTTTATTTTCATTTTATATTCAGTTAAGCGCCATGAAAAGTAGTTTTAATACATGTTTTTTTTTCATATTGTTTTATACAATGTTTAAAACTTGTTTTAATCTTTGTTTTTAAACATGTAATAAAAAACACTGTTTAATTTCAAACTGTTTTAAACACTGTTTTAAACATGTGTTTTAAAGCAACTTGTTTTAATTATGCCAACCCTGAGTATTGCAATCCCTTTTGGTGATTCTAGACTTGTCATTTTACATCTAGAAATCCCTTCTAATTTACTTAAGTGGTTAAAACGAATGTTTAAGTATTTTTCGGCTATAAATATTTAATTAAAGCTATTTTATATTTAAATAATTCAACTTAAAATATACCCTAATTAAACTATATAAATATAATATTACTAAATTAAAATAAAACTAAACTATTAAAGAGCATCGAAAAATTCATCCTCAACGCTGTCAGCTGGTAAAGCTATTTTATGTTCCATTCCTACACGTCTACATTCCTATTCCATGTCTTCACTCCCTTATTATTTTTATACAATCATTTTTCCATGCATCATTTGCCGTGGGGAAATCTGTAAAAATATAGAAGAATACAATAACGATAAATAGTAACATAAAATATAAATCTCCCAATTTTAAAATAATTTGAACCATGAAATAGTCGCAACACTGATTGATTTCAAGATGTTTACTAAATTTATTGACGTAAAATCGAGAAATAAGCTTCAAATTGACATGCTTAACTATGAAAAGTGATCCCCTGGCTTTTTTAATTGAACTACTATGGTCAGTCGCGGTTGCGAGCTCGTTTCGTACGGACGGGTATGATTACGCTGCTTGATTAAATAACTACGCGATCACTGTCAGTCATAAATAAGTTAATTCTATTTATTTTATTATGGAGAGTGAAGAAGAAAGTGGCGACGATGTGGAAGTATTACGTAACTGCGAAAGAGATTCTAATAGATCGTTAGAGCAAATTAATGTAAACTGTGAGGTGGACAAAGAAAATGAGAAGAGAGCAGCTGAGAAGAGAAAAGGGGAAGGAAGTGAAATTAGCGATGATTCTGCCTTTATTACTGTCGTTAGAAAGAGACCTAGACGATTAATTAGAAACATATCAGCGGAGACACAAAATGAAAAGAGGGTAGATGAAGAAAAAGATAACGATGTAAACAATGCCATACAGCACGAAGTATGTGTAACATCTTTAGAACATTTACCTAAACAAATGGCTTTAGCTAAATTATTGAGGTCTGAAAACATAAAGAATGTAATTAGAATAAAATACAAAAGTTTTAATAAAGTCTTAATTCGATTTAAAGAAAAGGAAGATACCATCAAATTATTGGAATGCAAAAAATTTAATGATATGGGATGTAGATGCCAGTTGATAGATGAGTTGTTCCTGTCCTATGGTGTTATTAAAGGAGTAGATTTGGACTTAAATGAAAATGAGCTGCTGGATATATTTGAATGTAGTACAGAGATAATATCTGTGAAGAGATTAAGACGTATAAACTCTGAAGGTAAATGGGTTGATAGTGAACCCGTGAGAATCTGTTTTAAAAACAATAAATTACCGACTTATGTATATGCATATGGCTGTAGATTTAAAGTTGAACCGTATGTTTTCCCCGTGACACAGTGTTCCGGCTGTTGGCAGTTTGGACACATACAAAAGTTTTGCCCAACAAAGAAAAAAATATGTCCAAAATGTGGTGGGAGTAACCATGATAACTGCGACACAAGTAAAATATCATGCCTTAACTGCAAGGGGAGTCACTTTGTTTTGGATAAAAGTTGTCCTTTGTTCATAAAGGAGAAGAATATAAGAAAAATTATGAGTACTAATCAAGTCACATATAGAAAAGCCCTTCAACTATTTATTGAACATAAACAGCCTGATACTTGGAACCATAATAACTTAGAAACTTTAATAGGCGCAGATTTAAGAAATGAACCTGAAACATACAGTAACATACTTACAAAATCCATACATAAACAAGGCGAAAGCAGTAATTTTCAATTAGTACAGGAAAGAAACAAGGAGCAATCGGTAGAAAAAGATACTGAACAACAAGAAGAGACGACCCAGAAAGGAAAATATAGAAATACTAATCAAAAAGGAAGAAAATCTACAAGGAAGAAACAGAACGGGATGGAAATACCGATACAGGAAGACTTAGATTGTTTTGATTCGCAAAGTGAAGAACAAAGTTATCAGAGGGATGAACAATTATTATATAAATTTGAATTTAAGAAGTTTTTAGTTAAATTAAATAGAACACTTGTATCAGAAGGAACATTCAAAGATAAAATATTATTATTGTTTAAAATCGTGTGTGAAGAATTAAAGAAGATAATAGTAAGTTGTTTTATGAAAGGAAATGTTCTAGACAAAATTATTAATTTTATAAATGGATAATTCAAATAAAAATATAAGAATTAATATAATCCAATGGAATTCACAAAGTCTTCAGCCAAAATTGAGTTCATTCACAGATATATTGCATAAACTAAATATTCACATTGCAATCGTGAGTGAAACATGGTTAAATAGTGAGTGTGACCTTCATATAAGTGGATATAACACGTATCGAAAGGATAGGTTCGATTCTTACGGAGGGGTTGCGATTTTTGTACATAAATCCATAAAGTCACACTATAACTCATGTCAACTTTTAAATACAGGTATAGAGGTTGTAAGTGTTAAATTAATTAACTGTAATGATCTAGAAAACGTAGTTTCACTATATTGTCCATCTTCTGTCTCCACTCAACCCTCCGACTGGGAACAGGTATTTTCTTCATTTTCAAATAAAACTTTGATTGCTGGCGATTTCAATGGTCATCATATAAACTGGTCAACTAAATCTGATACGAGAGGTACTCATATAATGGATTCATCCCTTGAAAGTTCTTTTATTTATCTGAATGATTGTAGTCATACGAGAATTAAATTAGTTAACGGGTTTTTACAGAAAACATCACCAGATATATCTTTTGTTTCCTCCGACATTGCTATAAAATTTAATTGGAAAGTAATAAATGAAAATTTAGGTAGTGACCATTTAATGATTAAAATTACAATCAGTGTTACTGATGATTTTACCGTGTCCAAAAAGAGAAATTATAAAAAAGCAGATTGGAAAAAATATAAGGACCATTTAACAACGATATCACTCCCCGGAGGCAGTAGTGTGCAAGAAATGTATAATTCCTTCCTACTTAGTATAATTACAGCCGCTGATAAATACATCCCTTTCATTAAAAGTTGTTCTAAACCCGCTCAACAATTTCAACCGAAAAATTATATTATTGGACACCCGAGCTATCTCATATAATCGCACAACGTAGATTAGCTTTAAAAATATTTCGACGCAACCCCACTCCGGATAATCTAAACAAATTAGAAGAAAAAATTACAGAGTCCCATAAAATGATTCAAAAAGCGAAATCATTAGGATGGCAAAGATTTTGTGATTCCATGGATGAGACAGTGTCAGCTTCAGAAATGTGGCGTCGCATGCGGTGGATAAAGGGCTATAAACAATCAGTTAGTTATCCTCCGATTGAAAAACAAAAAGAATTACTACGTTCCCTGACACCTGATTATGTTTCGAATAAAAAACCGAATTTTACGTCCAAAAACGATATCTTAGAATGCGATTTTACTATGGAGGAGTTAGAGAAATGTTTGAAGAAAAAAGACACCGCACCGGGCGAAGACGGGATTTCTTATTCTATGATTTATAATCTACCCAACACAACTAAAACCTACTTACTTGACTTATATAATAACATTTTTAGATCTGGTATTTTGCCTACTCAGTGGCGTAATATACAAATAATACCCATTCCTAAAGCAAACAGCACTTCAGAAGATCCTAAATTAAGACCTATATCTTTAATGTCATGTTTATGTAAAATCTTTCATTTAATGTTATTAAAACGGTTGGAATGGTTCACCGAAAAAACTAAATTATTATCACCATACACTGTTGGTTTTCGCAAATCAATGTCGTGTATAGATTCATTGGCTCGCTTAGTTAACTATATACAGGTTGGTTTCTCTAAAAACATTCCCACATTAGCATGTTTCTTGGATATTCAGAATGCATATAACAATGTCTCTGTTGATACAGCAGTTAAAATTTTAGATGAACTTCAAATCGGGTCGCAGATCTGTAACTATATTTGGAATTTTTTGGGTGAAAGATATTTAAACATTAAATCAGATAATAGTGACGCAATAGCAGTTCGATGGACTAACAAGGGATTGGCCCAAGGAGATCCGATGTCCCCATTGCTTTTTAATTTAATTACGTATAAAATTTTCCAGCTACCTCTTAACATAATAGTGTCACAATACGCAGATGACTTTGTTGTTTACGTAAAAGATAAAGATATAAAGAAATGTGAAAATTATATACAAAATTCATTAGATCATATTGTCGAGAGTTTAGCTAGTCTTGGTTTAGAACTATCTTCAAGTAAGTCTACATACTCTGTATTTAGTAGGGGTAGACGTAAAATTCTCCCTTCTCTTAAAATTAATGAACAGACACTAATATTTTCAGAATGTACAAAATATTTAGGTATGTGGTTGGATCGTAGTTTACGTTGGGGAAAACACATAAATGAAATTGCAAGTAAGTGCTTAAAACATTTAAACATTTTAAAAATTTTAGCAGGAAAGTCATAGGGTGTACATACAAAACATTTACGTAGATTATACATATCCCTCATACGGAGTCGATTGGATTATGGTTCCTTTATTTATGACAGCAGTGCGAAGTCTCATGTTTCTAAATTAGATAAATTACAAAATCAAGCTTTACGTATCATAGGTGGCTATATAAAAAGCACTCCGATTCACGTCATGGAGTCGGACTTATGTATCTCCCCATTATTCTTAAGAAGAGAATTTTTGGCATATAAATATTGTATTAAAATAATGTCATGGTCAGGCAATGTTACAGTTGGTCTTCTGTCAGAATTAAGCACGCTTTGTTTAACTTCCTATTGGGAAAACAAAAAAAAACCCTTACTAGTAAAAGCTTATAATGATACGAAACATTTAGACATTGTATCTTCAACTACTCTTAGAATGTTCACTTTAGAAATTTGGACTACTCGTATTAAGATGAATATTGTTAAAATTGATCTTGCATGTTTGCACGGTGCTAAATCAAACTATAATCCAAACATACTGGTGAATGATGTCCTAATGGAATTAAATACCATTTACTATGGATGGCACAAAATATTTACAGATGGATCGAAAAGCAATCAGGGCTTAGGAGCGGGTTTATATGATCAAAGTTTGGATAAAAGATTAGGTTTTAGAATAAATTGTAATATATCAATCATGTCGCTGGAACTTATTGCAATTTTTCAAGCAATAGAATACATTTTGAACCAAAATCTAAATAAAGTAGTCATATTTTCAGACAGTAAGAGTGCTCTGCAACATATAGCTCGATGTGCCTCTGGTTATAGCAGAGGTGCATCGATAGCTTATGACATTTTAAAAGGTATAACTACTCTAATAAATAATAACATAGAATTTAAATTGCAATGGGTTCCAGCACACATTGGAATAAGTGGCAACGAGGAGGCTGACCATTTATCTAAATTAGCTGTAGTAGATGGTACTCTTATTGATTACATACCTGATCATTGGGAATACATAACTCAATATAAAACAATATGCTTTGATTCATGGAAACAACATTTCAACAATATCTCACAAAATAAAGGTATTTGGTACCGAAGTATACAAGGTCAACCATCTCGAGTGCCGTGGTTTGATAATATTAAATTTAGTAGGAAATATGTTACATTGATTTTAAGACTTCGCTCCGGACACTATCCATCGGCGAAGTTTGCATTCCTTATGAAGAAAAGTGATTCTCCAAATTGCACCGTGTGCAATAAAGTCGAGGATGTTCAACATTTGCTGTTGGATTGTGTCCGAAGCGAAAGTGAACGTGAATTACTCATGATCGAGCTAAAGCTAAACAGGTTAGATGTAGGCTTAATTCAGTCAATTTTATCTTCACCGTGTTCCAAGACCACCAAAAAATTTTGTGAAGCGATGACAAGCACTTTCTGAGTAATTTACTTTCCTTGTTGTAAGTTAGTTTATAAGAAAATTTAAAAAGATATATTTTAATGTAAAAGGGTATGATGGGGTTGTCATATCATAGATAAAAACCCCTAACTAAAAATAGATTAAAAAAAAAAAAAAAAAAACTACTATGGTTTAGACAACTTTTTGCAACACAAGAGTGCTTAACTAAGAGTGCTTGACACCCTGTCCTCCACCATCTGGTGTTGGTACTAATTTTTGATGCATTTTGATGTAATGACAGACACTACCGCCGCGTAAAATAGACATTAGTCGAGCCGCGTCGTGGATTTAGCAGTTTTTTTACTCATATGAAGTACAGGTATACTACAACAATTTAATGTCATTAAACTCTTTATTTTTTTTTTCAGGAATTTCCTGCGATGATTTTTAGTAAGTGGTTTATTTTATTCTTGATTTATTAATGAAAATAATGTGTTGTTTAAAATAGAAAGTTTACGTGACTTATTAATTTACAGTCATGTCCGTTTAATCACGTCCCATTGAACACAGCGAAACATAGTTTTGAATAATCTATATAATAAGCCTACGTATCATTCGTTTTTATTTTCTCGATCTTTTTATCCATTTCCAATTTTATTATTACGAAAGTCTGACAGCCGCGATCTGAAAAAAAGTGTCGCAGGCATAGATGAGGACGGTCGCAGATCTAGCCTTAAGAGGAAACAGCACGGTCGTTTTTCCATACAAACGTAGTCACCTGTTGTCTTCCTGGATAATGTAGTAGAGCAATAATTTTTTTACGAAAAATCTATGACCACTATTGGCATGTTTCTATGTTTTCCTTTTTTCCATAAATTAATTATTAAAAGAGATATGAACATTCAAAATCCTAAAAAAAAGCCAGATTTTCCGCTGTGTTCAAATATCCAGAAAACAAATTTGACGAGATTATATAAAAAAAACCGGCCAAGTGCGTGTCGGGCCACGCACAGTGTAGGGTTCCGTAGTTGCCCATCAAAATACTGCGAACTAACTAAAATGATTAGCTAAATTTAATTTTAAAAAGAAGAATTTTCAAAATCGGTCCAGGAGTCTTTGAGAAATCGGGGAAAATACATAAGAAAAAAGATTACGACGAATTAAGAACCTCCTCCTTTTTTTGAATTTCGTTAAAAATAGTAGACGATAAAAACCTACCTATCCCCAAAAAACATACCTATAAAAGCTGTAAAAATAAAGTTGACAAACTTTCATTTGCAGTTGTCTCCGATACATTTTGTTTAAGAAAATATAATATCCAAGTACATTTTATAAGTTGGTCGACTATTACTCGTAAAGTTGTAAAGCCTACTTAGTCATGACAATTTTCTTTTAAACTTCGTTATATATACTACTATTGTGAATTTTTTCATGCCCCCAAACATAACCGTTTAGCTGGTAGAGGGGGGGGACACTCGAATCGAGCAAAATTTTGCACTTTAAAGCTTAATATTTCACAAACGAATTTTTTTATCAAAAAATTGTTAATGGAAACTATCATTATTTTTTAAAGGCATATTTAATGATACCCCACACTAAGGGGTACGCGAGAAAAAAAATCCTCACTTTACGTGTAAGTACTGGAGGTACCCAAAAAAAAAAAATATTTTACGAGATTTTATTTTACCACTTTTTCGGCACAACAAATCCGTATATTTACACCAAATTACAGCTCTCTAGTACTGTGCGTCTCTGAGCTAAACTGCGGACAGACGGACGGACATGGCGAAACTATAAGGGTTCCTTGTTGACTACGGAACCCTAAAAAGGAAAACATAGGAACACGGTCAATGCCTTTCTTTATTTTTTAAAGAAAAAAGTAGTGAAATCGGTTAAGTTTTGGAGGAGTAATCAGGGGACTACGAATCGTTGATTTTGTGCCATTTAATAAGGTATTTTCGGTCCAAGCTGCTGTTGTCTCTATCGCGCTCTGTAACTCTGTTGTGGGCACTGCGCGACAACAATAGATTTTACAAATATGTACCTATTTTTCAATTCTCCAGCCCTTGCTGTTTCCTCTTAAGAGCCACCCTGGCTGACTGACTCGTCAAGGAACGAAAGTGATGACACTACTTTTAAAAGGAAAAAGATGAGAGGACGATAGTGAATGTGTGCTCAGAATAAAACGGCGTATGTGCCCAAACATATTGACGTCTTTTTATGAATTAAAAGAAAAAATGTCTTTACAGAATTTAGATACTAGTATTTTCTACAATTTAAAACAACATCCTTTCAATAACTCATAGTAGTTATCCCCTAAAGTCCAAAAACCGGCCAAGTGCGTGTCGGGCCACGCACAGTGTAGGGTTCGTTCCGTAGTTGCCCATCAAAATACTTATGCGAACTAACTAAACTGATTCGCTGAATTTAATTTTAAAAAGAAGAATTTTCAAAATCGGTCCAGGAGTCTTTGAGAAATCGGGGAAAATACATAAGAAAAAAGTTTACAACGAATTTAGAACCTCCTCCTTTTTTTGAATTTAATTAAAAATAGTTGACGATAAAAACCTACCTATCCCCAAAAAACATACCTATAAAAGCTGTAAAAATAAAATTGACAAACTTACATTTGCAGTTATCTCCGATGCATTTTGTTTAAGAATAATAATAATAAATAAATAAATAAATCTGTGGTCCGCCTGTCAAGCTGAAAGACGTAAAAAATTTATGTGTTCCTATTTTTCCAAGAAAATAACTATAATCGTACAATATTGAACAATAAGTATGTTGTTATCTACAATAAATACCAAAATTAAAGTTTAAACTAAAAAATACAACAAAAAAGGATATGAAAATACAAACAGAATTATGGAACATGAAATGTCAAAAAATACGATCTGAATGCTGACTAGAAGCAGGACAAAACGACAAGCACACCTACCATCTCCGGGCTCGTCGCCGAGCTCCGCCTCGCAGCCGCCGGCACGCGCCTCAGCCGAGAGCGTTGTGTCTCCGGTCGCTGCAGTTGCGTCGAGCTCGAGCGACGAGTTTTTCTCCCCGCCGTCGACACCGCCACCACCGCGACGACGAGGAAGAGGACGGCCACCAGCGGGCTTGGGACCTCGAGGCCAACAGGCCCCGAATAGGGTCCCCGCTGCCGGTGGAAATGTGTCGCGCATGCGATGGACCCAGTCCATGAATGAAAACGTCATGCGCGCATATTATGGGGCTACTGAGGGGGGAAGCAGCTTGACTGCGTACCGTGGTCGGATGCTCTCTCTGTTTCAGGTGCTTGAGCCAGGTATCAGCGTGTCGGCGCAACGACTTTCGGATCAGGTGCGGGTCATTCAGCGTAACTGTATGCTGGATGACACCGTACTTGATCGACTACGCTCGGACTCACGGAGTAACCGAGTTATTCCTGCTTCGCCAATGATCGCGGTGCAGCAACAAAGTTCTTCTGGTATGCCACCGCGACCCGATCGCGATTGTGAAGAGGATCATGACGAAGTTATATCCGTGAGTCCCCAATGCAACGCACAATTGAGGAGCGCTTTGGAGAGTGCGTTTCGGGAGTACCGCTCCGTACCACCGGAACTTAGACCACGTTTACCTCGTTTGCCTATGCACAATAAAAACAAGGCGCTTATGTGTGCTCTAGACTCAGAACTGTCAAATTGTTTTGACAACAGTAAGGATCTTGCTGATACCCACTCAATCCTGTACTGTGCTGCTGTAGCGGCATGTCGTGTAGCTCACGTCAAATTCCCTGACAGTGACAGAGCTACGCGACCAAAAGCAGCAGCTCCAGCTTGGCAGTGCAGGATTGAGCGGCGTATCGGTGAGGCTAGAGCACTCATCGGCAAATTGCACTGCTTCAGGGAGGGTAATACTCGCCCTAGAGTGATGCGTTTTGTGAGGCGGGCGTTCACAGGAATCGATATCGATCCTCGTGATTATTTGGCCCGCGTCACAGAACGTATCGAGTTCCTGAAGCAGAAGATTTGTGCATGGGCAAGCCGTATTCGTCGGTACAAGCGACGAGTGGAGCGGTACTCTTTGAATCGCACCTTCCAAAGTGACGAAAGGTGGGTCTATAGGGCTTGGGAGCGACCGGACCAAGGTGTGGCTGACTCGCCCCTGCCAGATGATGATGCCATGAGTTCATTCTGGCGCAGCATCTGGTCGGTGCCTGTCAGTCACACTGAGGGCGATTGGATCAGGGATGTTGAGCGAGCGTGTGATCACATTCCAGAAATGGGGGCTATCACCATCAGCCCCCAAGACGTAGCTTGTGCAGTCCATCTGTTGCCGAACTGGAAATCTCCAGGACCGGATGGGCTGCACAACTTCTGGATTAAATGGTTCAAAAGATCACACGTTCGCTTGGCATCCCAGTTCCAATTAGCTTTAGAGTCAGGGTCGCTACCCCAATTCTTAACAACAGGAGTGACCCACCTGCTCTATAAATCAGGTAGTACTGCGGAACCCAAAAATTATAGACCGATCACTTGTCTACCAACGGTCTATAAGGTTCTTACATCCATTCTGAGAGCTAAAATCAATCAACATATTGTGACTAATTCCATCATGTCCGCTTCTCAGAATGGATGTAGGAACGGGTCCCGCGGTACTAAGGAGCTCCTCCTCATTGATATGGCCATTAGCCAACAGGTTCGCCGCTCCCGAAAGGATCTGTCCGCATGTTGGATAGATTATAAGAAGGCCTATGATTCGGTACCCCATACATGGCTCATGAGGGTGCTAGAGTTGTATAAAGTTAATATAACTCTACGTACCTTCCTGTTGTCGTGTATGGGGACCTGGAAGACAGTCCTTCGCTATCCAGGATGTCGACAGATCCGAGGTAGCGGCGAACCGATAAGGATTGAGCGCGGCATATTCCAGGGTGACAGTCTGAGTCCTTTGTGGTTTTGCCTGGCCTTGAACCCACTCAGAACATTACTGGAGGGTTCGGGGCTAGGATATCGGTCGAAGAGAGGTGGTCAGGTCATATCTCACCTTCTTTACATGGATGATCTGAAACTCTTTGCCCCCAACAACTTGCAACTGATGAAGCTACTGAAGGTAACAGAAACTTTCAGTAGCGCCATCAGGATGGAATTTGGTGTGGACAAATGTGCAGTCATGCATGTGAAGCGAGGGGAGATTATGGAATCAGAGGGAACTCAACTCTCGGATTCCATACACCTTAGATCCCTCTCTTCAACAGAGACCTACAAATATTTGGGTATGTCGGAAGCATTAGGCATCAATAATGCTGACATGAAGCAATCGTTGAAGGAGCGCTTCTTTAGCCGCCTGAATAAAGTACTTAACAGTCTTTTGTCAGGTGGTAATAAGGTGCGCGCTTTCAACGGTTGGGTCATGCCGGTATTGATGTATTCTTTCGGCATACTCAAATGGACTCAGACAGAACTTGACGCCCTGGATAGGAGAGTCCGTTCACTGCTAACTGCAAATCGGATGCATCACCCGCGGTCGTCGGTGATGAGACTGTATATCCCACGGAAGTGCGGGGGTCGTGGCTTCTTAAATGCTAAGACCCTGCACAACCGTGAGGTATGCAGTCTCAGGGAATATTTCCTAGAAGCCGACGTGGCGATGCACCGAGATGTGGTCACAGTGGACAAGGGTCTTACTCCGCTCTCCTTGGCCAACGAGAACTGGCGCAAACCTAAAGTATTAGACACTAATGATCGTAAGGAGGTATGGCAAAGCAAGGAGCTTCACGGGCGCTATTACCGGGCATTACATGGTCCCGATGTAGACTTTTTAGCGTCCGTATCCTGGTTGCGCTTCGGTGACCTGTTCGGGGAGACCGAAGGTTTTGTCTGTGCAATTATGGACGAAGTTATGATGACGAATAACTACCGGAAATACATTGTGAAGGATGGTACGGTTGACATATGTCGGGCATGCCACCGTCCGGGAGAATCGATTCGACACATTATTTCTGGGTGTTCTCGTCTAGCTAACGGCGAGTATTTGCATAGACACAACCTCGTTGCCAGGATTATCCACCAGCAACTTGCTTTGAGGTACAGTCTTGTGGAATCGGAGGTGCCGTACTATAAGTATGCGCCCGACCCAGTTCTCGAAAATGGCAATATCTCGTTGTATTGGGATCGACCTATCATCACTGATAGGACTATTGTTGCCAATAAGCCAGACATTGTGGTGATAGATCGATCGGAGCGTCGCGCAATAATTGTTGATATAACGGTCCCGCATGACGAGAACCTCGTGAAGGCAGAAAAGGATAAACAATTCAAGTATCTTGATCTGGCTCGCGAGGTTGTTGACATGTGGGACATTGAACATATGGACTTAGCCGATCAACACAGCCAACTTAAACAACAAGTATTGACATTCCAACAGTGCAGTGATACTTATGATCTGGCCATGCACCGTATATCAGAACTGGAACAGGAGCTATGTGATGCCCATAAGGCCCTTTCACTCTCTGAATCAGCAAACATTAGTCAACAGGTTTCTAACACCACTAGCCTATTTCATGAGTTGGTTTGTACCTCATCAAAATTAGTGTGTGAGCCGGCTGTAACTATTGATTTAACTGGTGATGACACCATGCCATTGTGTCCTATTATGACAAGTCACAATAAAATTAAAAAATATATTAAAATAAAGAAATTAATAAAACGGTCACAAAGGTCAATAAAAAAACAAAACCTTTTAAAATTAAACATTTCTTTGAGAAAGGAACGTGTTATCCTGACAAAAAATCTTAATATTTGCACTAGTGAGTTAGATAAATGCAGGGAAAAGTATGATATTGATACTCAGCTACTCCATAATGATTTACTACACAAGGAGTACTTGCTGAAGGATATTTTTGAAAAATATGAAAGATCACAGGAACAGTTGAGTGACCGTCTGTTTGAAGCCGGGGAATTGCTGGACTTGGTGAAGTACAATGCTGAGCGGTATGAGTCGCTTACAAATAGCTTCTCCTGCAGCTGTACCAACCAACAACCACCTAGTCAACCCCAGCATGACTTACTGCCTCTTCCATCAGAAGAGTGCAGTAATTTTAATAAAAAAATAAAACTATTTTTTTTTGTGACGAACTAGGTTCAGGCTTTGGAAAAATTCTACATAATTACCTAAGCCATAGTTTTACAAACCATTCTTATCACAATATAAGTTTTAAACAATTAATAACTAGAATTACTCATGCCAACTTAGAGGACTATTCTTCAGTGGTTCTTCTATTAGGGAATAGTATAGGTTTGTCTAGAAAGGACATAGTGGATGGTGTGGACGCCTTATTAAAATTAAATGTAGGAAAGCTGATGTTGTGTGCTTTTCCTTATTCGGACAATTTTAGTGACACTGAAAACCACCGTATATATAAACTGAACAGTACTATTCACATGTTGACATGTCGTCATAGTGACAAATTATTGTATTTTGATTGTAACAATTTTGTTAGTAGTTTCTTTTTGAACCAGGGATCTTTATCTTTGTCCCGGAAATGTAGACATTTAATTGCTATGTTGATAGCATTTAATATTAACCATGTTGTTGTGAATGTATTAGACTCTAGGTTAAGTAGTAGTTTAAGTGACGAATCTGTGTTGTTAAGTTGCCCTAACAACATAGTGATACAGTGTTCTGTTAGTTCTGTACCTGCATGCTGTACGAAGGAGGGTCTACCTGAAATACCACCAGTCTTGGAGACCATTACTAGTCAGGTTGGGTTTTCCCTTCCTGCTGGTACACTGAATGGTTCAGTTTTGGAGGTCACTCCGGATAGTATTTTAAACTAGATTATATGACAACAGAAGAAACCTCTACAGTTAGTAACTCTTTATTAGTGAACAATGAACAGGTTTCTTCTAGCAAATTAGTTAAGTATAAAATATCAAATGGAGAGCAACACACTTTAAAATTGTTTAACCAGAATATTCAAGGGTGCTCTTCCAAACTACTCGAAATAGAAATGTTTTTAGAGTCAACCAAGTTTGATATTGTTTGCCTTACAGAACATTGGTTAAAAGATCATGAAGTAATGTATATTAATTATGATAATTATTCTGTAGTTAGCTCTTTTTGCCGTAAAAATATGTTACATGGCGGGTCATTGATATTATTAAAGAAGTCTATTAAATCTAAAGTGCGAAATGACATTGTTGGACTGTCTATTGAACACACCATTGAATTGTCCTGTGTTGAGCTAGATAAGCATGTTATAGTATGTGTCTACAGACCCCCAAATTACCAGAATCTACCTTTGTTTGATTCTACAATGGAAGATGTGCTAAATAAAGTAAGCAATAGTAGTAAATCTGTCATAATTTGTGGCGATTTTAACATTAATATATTAGATAACAACTCAAATAGCATTAGATTGTTGAGTCTTTTTAAGTCTTTTAATTTATCAAATGTTTTTATAGAACCTACCAGAGTGACAGCTTCTTCTGCCACTTGTATAGATAATATATTTTCCAGTTGCGATTATTTACATAAGGAAATAGTAAATAAATTACCATCTGATCACAGTGGCCAAACAATAACATTTTGTGCTTACACTCCATTTCAAAAAACACAGATAAAGTTTAGGCCTATTACATGTAAAAATTTAGAGAAGTTAAATAATACATTATCAAGTAAATTATGTGAACGTAGCTTTAACAAAATAACTGACCCAAATGAGTTTTACGCCGAGTTCTTTTCCATCTTAAACACGCAATTTAGTAGTATGTTTCCATTGAAAACTAAAAGTGTCTGTACAAAGTTCCTGTTTAGTGATTGGGCAACCCCTGGTATTCGTAAAAGCAGAGCAAAACTTTATGAATATACGGTCTTAAAAATCATATAAAAACTACTAGCTTTAGTCAGTATGTAGCAAAATACTCAAAAACTTTTAAAATAGTGTGCAAAACAGCGAAAGCTCTTTATATTAGTAATAAAATAAAATTTGCTGATGATAAAATAAAAGCTACTTGGAAAATAATAAATAAAGAAACAGGTAGAAATAAAAACCGGAATACTGAATTTAATTTGGAAACCGCACATGGTCCTATAAATAATGACAAAGAAATAGCTCAGGAATTTGAAAACTTTTTTTCTAACATACCTATTAAAACGACTGAAACTTTAAATTCTTCTGCAATGCTCTCTTCTGCCTTACTTAGGCAGAATGTAAAGGCATGTCCCGTGGAGTTTAGGTTTCGTCACACAAACCCCCAAGCTGTCATTAAAGCTTTTAAAGATCTTAAAATTAAGTCAACAGAAGATCTTTGGGGAATGTCTGTTAAAGTCTGTAAATCTGTAATAGAAACCATTGCTCCTTATTTAGCTATTATATTTAACAACAGTGTAGACCAAGGGGTATTTCCAGATCTTATGAAACACAGTAAAGTAGTCCCACTCTTCAAATCAGGTGATAGCAAGGAACCAAACAATTATAGACCTGTATCAATTTTACCAGTTTTAAGTAAGGTGTTTGAAAAGTTGATGCTTACTCAAATGTTACGTCACTTTAATAAAAATTCCATCTTTCATGAACATCAGTACGGTTTCACTAAAGGACGGTGTACAACTGACGCCGGTGTAACCCTACTTAAGAACATTTTTCACTCCTGGGAGGAAGCAGAAGATGCCATTGAACTCGTTAGGGTCTAAAATGACAATGGGCGTTCCGCAAGGTTCGATTCTGGGTCCATTCCTCTTCTTAGTTTACATTAATGATTTACCTCACTTACTTAAAAATCAACCAAAGATGGTATTATTTGCAGATGATACCTCTCTAATTTTTAAAATAGACCGACGTTCACAAAATCTAAATGCGGTAAATGACGCTATTCATCAGGTTCAAAATTGGTTTACATTGAATAATCTTGTAGTCAATGAAAAAAAAACAAAATGTATGAGATTTACTTTACCAAATGTTAGAAGTAGCGAATGTGACATCAAACTGAACGGAGAAAAACTGGAATTTGTTAATCAGACTGTTTTCCTGGGAATTACGCTAGACGATAAATTGCAATGGGGCCCCCATATAGCATCTCTTGCAGGACGATTAAGCTCAGCCGCTTACGCTGTTAGAAAGATAAGACAGTTAACAGACGTTGAAACTGCGCGTTTGGTATACTTTAGCTACTTTCACAGCATAATGTCATACGGCATTCTACTGTGGGGCCGGGCAGCTGACATTGAATCCATTTTTATTTTGCAAAAACGAGCTGTCAGAGCAATTTACAATCTACGTCGTCGCGAATCTCTTAGGGAACTATTCAAAAATATTAACATAATGACAGTGCCTTGTCAATTTATTTATGAAAATATAATGTATGTTAGGAAAAATCTTCACCTTTTTAATAAAATAAGCGATAGACATAATTTTAATACTAGAAATAAAGATAAAATTGATCAACCTTATTTTAGATTGTCTAAAGTCCAAAAATCTTTTATGGGGTACTGTGTTAAATGCTACAACAAAATACCTAAAGAAATTTTTACTTTAAATGAAAGAAAATTTAAAAGCTGTATAAAAACCACACTTAGTAAACAAGCATATTATAAACTAGAAGATTATGTTCAAGATAAAAATGTTTGGAAACATGCTGGTCCTGCTCCATAGTACAATGTAGGGATTAAACGAAATCAAACTGGTTGAAATTTGAATGCTCACACACTTAAATTTAAAAATTGTGTACCTAATTGCAATATTTTTGTGAAAATGTGAACACCATGTGCCTTTTTGCTTTTTTATTTTTCCTATTAATTTATTTTTATATTTTTAGTCTAGTTTTTCAAGGTGCATTGATTTCACATTATGTTTTCAAATGATGTTATAAAATATTGTAAAACATTTTTTAAAAGAGTAAGTATGGAGTTTCTTGCCCATTCTTCTCCATACATCCTACCTTAGCGAATGGGTGTAGATTCAATCCCATCCCATCCCATTTCCTTAATTTTAAAAATCGACGTTTAAAAGTGCCTCTTGGATGGCCTAATTGAAATAAATGATTTGACTTTGACTTTGACTTTGGACGTGAATACGGCAGTTATTGTGCCGATAGTCGTATCTGCCAATGGCTTAATTGCCAAGAGCCTCGAACAACACCTGAGAAGGCTCTCGCTGGGTAGCTGGATCAAGCGCTTGATTCAGAAGGCAGTACTCTTGGACACGGCGCGTATTGTTAGGAGGTTCCTCTCTCAAGAGCCCTGACCACCGGCAGCCCGGACCCTGTTCCCGACGCTGGTGGATTGCTATTTTTTATATTTTTAAATGTTTTTAGTTTGTTTTTTATAAAAATATTTAAAAATTTAATTAATAAGTGTAAAAATAAATAAAGAGATAATAATAATAAACCATTTATTCTCAGGTAACAAAGACCCATAGATAAATACCTTAACCTAAGCATACATACGTTTTCATTCATATCCAAGTACATTTTATAAGTTGGTCGACTATTACTCGTAAAGTTGTTAAGCCTACTAAGTGATGATAATTTTCTTTTAAACTTCGTTAGATATATATACTACTATTGTGATTTTTTTCACACCCCCAAACATAACCGTTTAGCTGGTAGAGGGGGGGGACACTCGAATCGAGCAAAATTTAGCACTTTAAAGCTTAATATTTCACAAACGAATTTTTTTATCAAAAAATTGTTAATGAAAACTATCATTATTTTTTAAAGGCATATTTAATGATACCCCACACTAAGGGGTACGCGAGAAAAAAAAAATCCTCACTTTACGTGTAAGTACTGGAGGTACCCTAAAAAAAATATTTTACGAGATTTTATTTTACCACTTTTTCGGCACAACAAATCCGTATAATTACACCAAATTACAGCTCTCTAGTACTGTGCGTCTCTGAGCTAAGCTGCGGACAGACGGACGGACGGACGGACATGGCGAAACTATAAGGGTTCCTTGTTGACTACGGAACCCTAATAATAAAAAACATAGACTGAACTTTGCATTTTTTTTGTATTGAGAAAAAATTGAATCGTGTTTTCAACTTTGTGAGAATTTTGATCATAATTATAGTCAATAACTATATTCCAGTCCAGATATGTACGAAGAAAAGTAAAAAATAAAAACCGTATTTTTACTGACCTAAGCTATCCCTTTAAACTTCGTGAGAAAGTGCACGACATCAGCGCCACCTAGCGTTCGCAACTTTAAGGGCTTTGACCGTTCTAATTGAAATCAGATTCTTTAACAAATCACTTGGTTTTGAATTCCAAGGCGATCCATTGGCACTGAACAAAATTAAATAAACATAGGCAAACTGTATTCTATAAGAAAAATATCAATTTAAGGATTAAAATGAGTGTTATAATGTTATTCACTTTTTCTCTTCACGGCGGCTAACCATCTCCTGCATTGTTCTTCTTTCCAAGAACCGCTTGGGAATCAATAAAACTTTTACTATTTCTGCTAGTATTCTTGCAGTTTACAACACATTTTTTTTTCCAGCGGAATAATGCGATTATAAAAAATTACGTACAGACGATAGAGCTGAATGTTCTCTGAGACAGAGCCGTCTTGTGGGAGCAGCCTTATTCCGACTGCGCCCCAAGACCTACCGTTGAAGAAAATACGATTCTATCTCGTCAGATAGGTATTCATTGAAATCAAATGATGACAAGGACAATTTTGTTCAAAATTAAATGCTTGTAATGATTAACGCATTTGTTTGGATATTTAAAGATAAGATAAAGATATATTTATTTGTATAAAACATGAGTGGTATACAATATACAGGTCTTAATAATAAATTATGAGGTAGCTGCATGTTTGTTTAAAACATTGTCGCAAGAACATTTGATTTCAATAAAAAAGGTTATGATGAGTTAATCTTAAAAGACAGACATTATGCTGTCGCGGACTTTATTTTAGAACGTTTCATGACGCACAATTCCGTTATACCTACTCATTTACGTAATGTTGACCATTTGGGATTGGTTTAAAAAACCGGTTATAAACGCCCAAATGGTCGGTTCAACATTGCGCGGGCCGTTTAGGCACCGCAAGCAAGAAGTATGTCCCGATTTGACAACATTTTTCATTGCTGCTCTGCTCCTATTGGTCATAGCGTGATATTAAATAGGCTATAGCATTCCTCGATAAATGGACTATCTAACAAAAATAATTATTCGATTCGAACCAGAGCCTGTAGCCAAATGGCAAGCGACAGTCGTTAACGTTCAAGGAGTCGCTAATACATTTTTCACACCCCGTCGCATAAAGTTGAATATCTAGTAAAGACTGCTGAACGATAGCGAACGAAACGAAAACGATCTGTAATCTTTGATAGATTTCAAGTTGAAAATGTATTAGAGACTGCTGAACGTTAGCGAATGTCGCTTGCCATTTGGCTATAGGACCAGAAGTTCCTGAGATTAGCGCGTTTTTAGTAGTTGACAAAACTGAATGTCCTCCGAGATAATCCCACATTAGTTCTACTATTTGCCACCATGAGCACTGCAATCCAATAGTACTACTCCCACCGCCGCGGCGGTGGGAGTAGTACTATTACAAGTAGTAGTACTATTCGATTGCAGTCGCCTCTACTTACCAGTGAGCGACGCGCCTTAGGTGACACCTGCATCTTGAGATGGTCAAGTCAAAAATTAGTTTAAGAGAATTTCATTACCTCAACTCCTTGTTGAAGCTTGGAGTCGTCGTCGCTGATTCCGGTTCTCTCCACCTGCTCTTCCTCGGCAAGAATGTGGCTTGGGGTTCCCGATACACAGACACTACGCGAGGTCAAATGGGCCGGGGGCGGGCCCAGCAGGGCTATTGGCTAATTTGATAGTCACTGACCAGCCTAGTCGTCAACTGAACTTAGATGGCTTGACACCTCTATATTTTATCGACTGTTATGATGCTAAGTTGAGGAGTGCCTCAAGAGCGTTAGAATATTTGATTTCAGGAAAGATTTGCATGTATACGTTTCATAGCAAAATGCAAAAGCCAATACATACAAATTAAATACTAATTTTGACAGCTATTTGATGGTCACAAGAGCAACTGATCATCATTTGAACTGTCAACCGAGATAAGCAATAGCCCCGCTGGTCACGAGAACCGGTGTTCTATCCTCACGCATGAGCGGATGTAGGGCGAGTCGGTGATGGATGTCACGTTTGCCAGCAGTCGGGCACGCCGCAATCGCAGCGGTAAGACCCCTCCTTGAGCAGTGGCTGGATAGGCCTCACGGCGCTGACCTACCGCATGACGCAGGCCCTCACCGGACACTGAAGTTTCGGGAGGAACCTGTGTCTGATGAGAAAGGAGGAAACGCCTGGGTGTCACCACTCCGAAGATCGCTCGGAGAACACAGTAGAGCATATACGGTGCAAGACTGCCCCGCTTGGGCAGAGAACCGACGTGTCCTCAGGGCGTCGATAGGCGGAGACCTTTCGCGCCCGGCATTGGTCGCGGCCATGCTGCCGGACGGAGTGGGAAGCGGTCGCCCCTTCTGCAAAGCAGTCATGCTCGCAAAGGAGGAGGCGGGCCGCGTGAGGGAGAAGATCGGGCACCACCGAAGGCGCGGGCATGCAGCCGGCGAGTAAAGGGCAACTCGCTGTCCGACCATAGACCATGCCCGGGTCGACGGCGCGTTGTGTTCCACGCGCGCCTCAAAGAGCGTCAGCATAATGATGGGGCCTCCCTCTAGACGGCCAAAGCCTGCTGGGGTCGCGGGACTTATCTCATTACCGTGACCCCAGAACATAAAGGACTATTGAAGGACACCATGGATTTTAGTCAGTACGAGTCTGACAGTCCCTTCCGCCCTGCTCGGGGTGGGAGGACTCATTTGATGATTTTACCACGTATAAAAACTTTTTCAAAAAAAATGTGACCGCCTTCAAAAACAACCACAAAAAAGAGTAAAATAACTTAAAAAACTTTTCTTTCGGAAGTTGGTTTTTTATTAATTTCATTGTCTCTTTTGCCACCGACTTCCGAAAGAAAAGTTTTGTAGGTTATTTTACTCTTTTTTGTGGTTGTTTTTGAAGGCGGTCACATTTTTTTTGAAAAAGTTTTTATTTTACTCTTTTTAGTTTAAATATTCAACCAAAATTCTTGTCAAATACATCATTTTCTTACATGTGCATTGCATTAGAATTTTGTAATCTAGCACCGGTAATAACATCGTTAACATCTCTTTCATTTATTCCCTATCTCAAAAACTGCTGAACCGATTTTGATGAAATTTGCAGTATGCCCTAAGGTGAACGATACCTAGTACCTACAACAAAAAAAGAATTTCTTAAATCGGACTTATAGTTCCGGAGATATGCGAACACAAACATAATTTTCTTACTTGAGGAGTTGTACCTTCCATCATCAGCTCAGCTACATGAGATGATGATTTCCATACGCAAGTACTTGAATTACTTCATAAGATTTGCGAAAAACTATGTGTCAGTTAATAAAATTTGAGGGTTGCCCTCGATTTCTCCAAGATCCAATCATCAGATCCTGAAATGGTGACAATGGGACCACACGGAAGCACCAGCTTTCGAATAAAAAAAGAATCATGAAAATCGGTTCACCCAGTCGCAAGTTATGAGGTAACAAACATAAAAAAAAAAATACAGTCGAATTGATAACCTCCTCCTTTTTTTGAAGTCGGTTAAAAAGGGAATTTACCTCTAATTCTTGTTTTGAACATTAGTTGACTGGGAAAAACCAGATGGCACGTATTGGTTTCTAATAATTACCAAACAATCATTACTAGGGGCGTACGGCACTACGCCCTCTCTGATAATACAAGTCATAGTGGTTGATGCAGCACCAGTACGAACACAACAGTCTACCGAGACACATGGACCATGTCCAACGCACTCGGACAACGCCTCTTCTTGCTATGCATATTTTGTTTTGTTCCTCTTGATTGTGAACTCTACCAGGACCGGCCAAAAATCAAGACTTCGGGAGGTGATCTTATTCTAGAACCAGCATTTGATAAAAATATATATCTACGCCCCAATGGACCGAAATCGAGCATCTTTGTTGGTGATATCAGTGTACTCAAACCAAACATCCCGAACAATGGACCGCAGTACCAGCCATCCAGTAATGAAAACGCCGACGAAAATATAAACAGTATATTACAAAGACTTGACAGATTGGAGAGCAAGGAATCCACACTTCCAAATGACTTTCTTTTCAACATATCAATGCTATGGCGGAAAGTTAACAATATTCACAGGAAAGTGTTGAATCTACAAAATCTTTTAAACAGTAGAGGGAAAGACGAATGTCAATCTCAAACATGCCAGCATGGCGGAACTTGCCTCAACTTGGTGAACGGCTACCATTGTCTTTGCCCTTCCAATTGGGAAGGCAGAGATTGTGACGTCGATGTAAATGAATGCCGAAATTTTGCTGGGACGGACCTCGGATGTCAAAATGGAGCTATGTGCATCAACAGACCAGGATCTTACGAGTGTTTGTGCAAATCTGGCTGGTTCGGCTTACACTGCACTAGGAAGGCTAAAGATTGTTCCGGTGGTGACTTTGAAATGTGCGGCTATGGAACCTGTGTACAAGTAAGTTCAGGAGAGGGCGTTCAATGTATGTGCCACCAGGGATGGACAACGAATGGTACCGGTGTCGCGTGCTTAACTGATATCAACGAATGTGAATCCTATCATGGTCCTCGGTGTTCGGTGAACCCCAGGGTTGACTGTATCAATCTGCCGGGCTCATTCCGATGTGGACAGTGCCCTTCTGGTTATGAAGGCGATGGTTACACATGTTACGATATTGACGAATGCACCACTATACCCAATGGAGGCTGCAGCCCAGTAGTGACATGCCATAACACCATCGGCTCGCGAATATGTGGTTCATGTCCACCTGGCTATCAAGGTGACGGAGTTACCTGTTCTTGGAGAGGTACGTGCAACATCGGGCATGGAGGGTGTCACCCGTCCGCACAATGCATAGAAAGCGCATCGCCGACTGGCCAATCAGCACAATGTGTATGCCCCGACGGCATGGAAGGCGATGGAGTAGGAATCAGTGGCTGCTACGTCGCAACAGGCGGAAACTACACTGATGGGTGCGCAATCAATCCATGCGGCGTCCACGGACAATGCCATTCCCTTCGTACCGGCTACACCTGTATCTGTTTCAAGGGCTACGGTGGCGCTCACTGTGAATTGCCCACAGACGTTTGCGGAGTGAATCCTTGCCACAACGGCGGAATTTGTAGACCAGACGACAGTGCGATTGGAGGCTTCCGTTGTGAGTGCGCGGCTCAGTTCTCTGGCGCCTTGTGTCAGGTAAGGACAAAGTCTTGTGGTGGTGTTCTAGATAACGAAGAAGGCAGCATTGTTTATCCTTTGACGAATACGTCGTACAGTCACAATTCTCAGTGTGCTTGGGTAATACACACAGCTCCTGATAAAGTCATTAATGTTACATTCAGTAAATTTAATATAGAGAACAGTCCCGAATGTATGTACGATTTCCTACAAATTCACGATGGTCGGAAATCTTCTAGTCAACTCATAGGTAGATTTTGCGGCAATAATTACCCTAAAGGCGGCAACATTGTGTCAAGTCATAATAATTTATATTTCTGGTTCCATTCGGACAAAACAGTAGCTAAAGACGGGTTCGCCTTACACTGGACCAGCATAGAGCCAGTGTGCGGCGGTGACGTTGACGCTTCCACGCACGGCCATATCAGCTCCCCAGGCTCCCCCGGGCCGTATCCTCCCAACCGTGATTGCTATTGGCACTTAACAACAACTGTCGGTAAAAGGATCAACTTGCATTTCTTCGCTCTCGATATCGAAACACATTCAAACTGCAGTTTCGATTATTTGGCAATTTATGACGGTGAACATATGACGGATCCGCTTATCAATAGATACTGCAACACGACCCAGCCCGCGCCTGTTCAGTCTGCAGGCTCTTTCATGTTGATACACTTTCATTCAGACGCCTACGGTGCGGGTCATGGCTTCCAAATCGCTTACGCACCTGTCGAAGGCGTTCCTGGCTGTGGAGGTTACTACACTGCTGACAAGGGAGAGCTTGTTTCTCCTACTTACAATGGGCTTTACTTAAGTAATTTATTATGTGAGTACAAAATTAAAACTGGCCTAGATACCAGAATTAAAATCGACTTTAAATTATTCAAGCTCGAACGGTCTTTTACATGCCAATACGATTATTTGAAAGTTTACGACGGCCCATCATCAGATTCACGACTCGTCGGGAAATTTTGTGGAACTACTTTTCCGAAAACTTATAAATCATCGTCGAATGAACTTTATTTTAAATTTAAAACTGATAGAAGTATGCCCGCCGACGGGTTTCGTATCACATATGAGGCCATATGCGAGAAAACTTTAGAAGGTGATAGCGGAGTTATCAAATCGCCCGGTTATCCTTTCAGCTATCCAGAGAACAAAGTCTGTGTTTACATCATCAGAACTGTTCCCGGCAAAGCAATTCAATTGACATTTCAAGATTTTGATATCGAAGACAACCGATACTATGACTGCCGGTACGATAACGTCGAGGTCAGAGACGGTCACGACCAGAATGCTACTTTGCTAGGCAGATACTGCGGCGGGGCCGAACACACGCCGCCAGTTCAGACATCCACGCTCAACTATATGTACATTAGATTTACATCGGATTTAAGTGTTTCGGGCACGGGATTCTATGCTAACTACACTACCATCGATACAGAGTGCGGAGGTATTCACAGGGATACCACTGGCTTAATAAATCATCCGTCCGGAGATGCTACCACTTATAAAAACTACCAGACTTGCAAGTGGATACTCATTGCGCCTGAAGGCATGCACATAAAGTTGAATTGGAACAGGTTCGACATTGAGGACATGCCTAGCTGTGGCAGCGATTACCTGGAGCTTGTAGAGATAGACGATAACAATGAAAACAATGTATTGGGCAAGTTCTGCGGTTCTCACGCGCCACCCGCTTTGACCACATCCACTAACCGACTCATGTTGAACTTCGAATCTGATGGTAGTATTCGTTCTGCTGGTTTTTCATTATCATACACATTTTTAGATGAAAAAACTCATTGTGGCGGATCGTATATTAAAACTCATGGTTTCATATACTCTCCTGGCTGGCCAGCCTCATACGACCCCAATCGCGACTGCACATGGATCATCACAGTGCCGGTGGGCCAACAAATTATGCTCAACATATCACAATTTAATCTTGAACGCCCTATAAGAGATAAATGTACTCTCGGAGACTTTTTGGAAATAAGAAATGGTGGCAACGACAATTCACCACTGATCGGTCAGTATTGCGGCGTGTTCCAATCGAAAAGAATCATATCATTATCGAATGCCTTGCACCTCCGTTTCCATTCAGATTTCTATTTATCCGGAACTGGATTCAAAATCGAATGGGATGGTACATTAACAGGATGCGGAGGAACACTGACGAGTCCTTCCGGATCAGTAACCTCGCCGAACTATCCAAATGATTATAACGAAAACGCAGAATGTTTCTATAGAATAGTCACCAGTGAAGGTTCAAGGATCCGTATTACATTCACAGAGCTTGATCTCGAAAGAACTCTCAATTGTAAAGATGACTATGTCGAAATTTTTGACGGTCGCGATACGAGTGCCAACGTTCTAGGTAAATATTGCTACATGTCACACGAGGTATCTAATATTGAGACATCAACTAATTATGCATACGTTAAATTCAGATCAGATATATTCATAGGCGGTAAAGGATTCCTATTTAATTATGAAACGATATGTAATAATAATATAACAGGACGATTTGGAGTTATTGAGAGCCCAGGCTATCCAAGTAATTACCCGCTAACCTTAAATTGTATCTGGAGCATCACGGTTCCCAAAGGAAATAAAATTAACGCGACGTTTACGCACTTTGATGTTTATAAATCTCACAGATTTTATAGCAGTTGGATGAGAACTCGTTATAGAAATTCTAACGATGATTGCCGTTTGGATTATTTGCAAACGAAAGAATTATCCGATCCAAATTATTCGAGTAAACTCTGTGGCAGTACAACCCCTGCTCCAATAACTACGCATGGGAACACATTATTAATCAAATTCGCCTCTGGACCTTATATGTCTCGCTCCGGGTTTCGCTTAGAATGGATCAGTTACGGATGTGGAGGACACATTAAAAAATCTTTGGGCACCATAATCCTTGATAAAAGTAAAACTAACGACCAGGAAATGGATTGCGAGTGGTTGATAGAAACACAAGTAGGTAAGAGTATCACAATCTCATTTACGGAGATTTATATGACAGATACCGCTAATTGTACGATTGATGCTATTGAAATATATAACGGTCAAAATACAATGGCCCCACTACTGTCGAAAATTTGTCATCCAGGTTTTGTATCCGTGCAGTCTGACAGTAATTTCATGATGGTGCGTTTGTCGAAACGGTCTACTCTTCGAGATGTGCACTTTTCTTCCAACTTTCGGTCTACCAATTCTAAATGTGGTGGTGATATGACTGCCAAATCAGGTCTCATTTACTCTAAGAACTACCCTAAGAATTACGACAATAATTTGGATTGTTTTTGGTATATTACCGTACCCGCATTTCATCGTATTGAACTTAACTTTATGGATCTTGATCTGTACTCTTTTATGGATGATGAAGGTGTCTGTGGAGATTCCATTCAAATATATGATTATGGAAACAGGTACATACCATCTTTAAATTACACGTACCGTATTTGTCCAAATTCGAATAAATCACAATTTATTAGCAAACACAATAGCGTTGTTGTTCAATTCAAAACTGACGCATATGGAACGGCCAAAGGCTTCAAAGCTAACTTTACTGTAACGTGTGGTGCTCTCATAAGGGCTGCGTCTGAGGGTATCATTCATAGCGATTCTTTTGTCAAACATACCAACAAAAGCTGTGTTTGGACTATTTATGCGGAATCGCCCGATCAAAAAATATATTTAACGTTAACTTTAATGTCGTTACCAAAAGATAATATTGTAATCACAAATAGAACATGTCCCTCCTCTTACCTACGAGTTCTCGACGGAGATGACAATAATGCTCCACTAATTGGAGAATATTGTGGTCGAAAAGTTCCACCTATGATCGTCAGCCGCGGCAGTGCATTGACGATAGAGTTCGGCAGTTATACTGGTGGAGCTTCTGGAATGTTTGCAGCTCACTATTCACCACTTAGTAACGCCTGCGGAGGTGCATTAACTTCAGAAGAAGGAACTATCGCTTCTCCGAACTACCCCGGACCTTATCCTGTAAACACTGATTGTGAATGGATAATAAAATCTTCCCCTGGAAACACTGCATACGTTCAGTTCGAGCGATTTGATTTAGAATTTTCTGAAAGTTGTTACGATGATTATGTAGAAGTTCGTGAAAATAACGGCGCTGGTCGATTATTGGGTGCGTATTGTGGCAGTGAAACTCCAAGTAATCACAGCGCAGCGTCACAAATATATGTTAAGTTTCACAGTGATTCCAAGACCAGTGGCCGAGGGTTTCTCCTACACTATGGATATCAGCGTGAAAATGACATTACAGGTGATAGCGGTGAGATAACTTCACCATTGTACCCTACTCGATACTTAGAATCTAGTAATTACAACTGGCGCGTTTTCGTTACCGATTCAGATACCATATCTATCACACTGGATGTTTTAGAAATTTATTCACACAGCGAGGCAAACTATAATAAATTAACTATTTATGATGGATATGATTCAACTGCTCCAATTTTAGAAGAACTAAGCGGTGCACTGGCTGCCACGAAAGTTATTCAGAGCTCCTCCAGTGTAGTGTACATGACACTTACAACAGATGAGTCAAATACGGGTTCGATGTTTCACATGAGTTGGACCAAAACTTCTAGAATCAATGAACCGGAAACTGGTGAGAGAATTAACTGTGGTTCGAATGGGACTGTAACGGTTTTACCTGAAAACGGTACCATTAGTTTTAAATCGCCGAACTATCCACAGGAATATTCAGACAATTTAAATTGTGAATGGGTTTACAAATCACAAGTGGGCCGGCATTTAACTGTTAATTTCGTAGATTTTAATATTGAAGACACCAACGCCTGTTTTGCAGACAGTGTTTCTATTTATTTTTCTGACAGCCCCGGAAATTGGAAGCCCGTAAATGAAAATATATGTACGACGGAATCAGCTAAAATAACCTTTAACGCATCCACTTACTTGAAAATTAAATTCAAAACAGATTCATCCATTACTAGGAAAGGATTCCTTGGTCGAGTCACTTCCAGATGCGGAGGACTCGTGACTAGTTTGTCTGGTGATGTCGGTCCAACTTGGTGGGACTTACAAGGCGATTATCGGTATAGGTCCAAGGTAACATGCAACTGGGTCGTAAAAGTACGTCCCGGCAGGACTATCAAATTACAGTTAAATCAATTTAATATTACTAATAAAAATGATAACTGTGCAACATACGTTGTTTTAAGAAATGGTGATTCTGAGGAGGCGCCTCTCTTGGCAAGCGGAAAGTATTGCGGTTACGATCACGAAAATAAAGCAGATATTATCACTTCCAGCAACACTTTATTTATAAGTTACACTAAGGGGTCATTCCCATACCAGAGCTTCGTGGTTCATTACGAAGAGAACAATTACGAATGTGGATCAACATCATCTCTAACTGCTGACCACAATTGGGAAATAATAACATCGCCAAATTACCCATCAGTACCAGTTCCGTATTCAGAATGTGAGTGGGTATTCACCGGTCCACCTGGAGAAATAATTAGAATAGACTTCATAGATAGATTCGATTTGGATCACGAAGATAATTGCGGAACTGAGTCCGTTGAAATAAGATTTGGATCATCGAAATTTTCTCCTCTACACCAACAATATTGTGGCAATGAAAGACCTGGAACCGTGAAGAGTACTGGCAATACAATGTATATTAAATACATGACACTGATACCAATACCACGCAATGGATTCAAAGCCAATGTGTCCATCGACACATGTGGCGGAACCATCGTCACTGATACCGGTGAACTGACATCACCTGGATACCCGCATATGCAAATGATTCCTTACGGAACAGTCTGTGAGTGGCACATAATAGGACCTTCAAAACACGTGTTTCAAATTAAACCCGATGATATCGATTTGCCTCAATCTGAGTTATCTTGTGGAACCAAAGTAACAATCGAAGAATCCATGCTCACCAATAATACTATCAACGTTCTGAGTACCTTGTGTAATGATGAAGATCACACGCTTCAAACAATAGAAACTTCAACGAATAAGTTTAGCATTAAACTTCATATCGGTAAGCCAGACTCATGGGATCACACATCGGAGAATAGAGGATTTAGAATTAGATTTAATTCTTCCCGACCTATGTGTCGTGCTATAATAACGGCTTCAGACGGTTACTTGACATCTCCGAACTATCCGCAAGAAACTACATTGAGTTACTGCCAATGGCAAATAACAGTGCCGAATAAGTCTCGACGAATCCGTTTAGAAATTATAGATTTAGACAAAGAAAAGAATTATATCGCCATTTTCAATGACGATATCTTCTTCAATGCTATACAACGTATCCCTAGCGACGATTACATTCCTGGTACTAATGTTTTTAGGTCTACTGCCAACAAAATGTCACTTTATTTAGTGCTCAATAACGCCTTTACCTCGCACCGATTCAAAGCCAAGTTTAGCTCGGACGAAGAAGCGCTATGTGGCGGTGATCTAACTGAAATGAACCAAGTTCTCTTATCACCGGTCTTAAATAATTCTTACATCTGTCAATGGCATTATAACAGTCAAATAAAAAAAAGCAATGATTATAATACTCTTTCAAATAACCTTACTTATAATTCAATCTTTTTAACCGCCAACCTAAGTTCGTCAATAACCCGAACACGTTGTAAATACTTAGATCCTCAAGTTAAAATTAATGCAGCTATAACGGAAACTAGATTTTCTGCAAAAATATGTGGAAAAACCTTCACATCATACAGAATACCGTCACCAATCATTGATATTACAGCAACAAAAACTAAAGACACTTCATTAGACTTCCATTTAGAATGGAAACTTCAACCATGTGGCGGTGTTATTCAAGTAGGAGATAATGCTGTTAATATTTTAAAGTTACCTGATTCATATAATGATACTTTAGACTGCGCTTGGGTTCTGACTGGTGCAACAAATAGGATTGAAATTAAAATGGAAGGGTATTTTACGTTGAATTGTGACGAAGAGTATTTGAAAATAAGTACAAGCAGATCCTTGATCAATGCTCCTGAAATTGGTAAA
Organism: Agrotis segetum; assembly: GCA_036375495.1. NCBI lineage: Eukaryota > Metazoa > Arthropoda > Insecta > Lepidoptera > Noctuidae > Agrotis > Agrotis segetum. Next base: position 2,148,081 of record JAQSVV010000192.1, read on the forward strand.
TATTGTCAAGCAACACCTTTAGATACCCCGTTAAAAGCACATTTTAATAATATATTTATTGAGTATCATTCAAACGTGAAAAACAACTCTAATATAAAGATTATGGTCAGATCAGTCACTGAACTATGTGGTGGATATCTTACTTCATATCAAAACACCTTTGCAACGCCAAATTATCCGAAAAATTATTCACCTAATCAAGAATGCTCTTGGGAGATACAAGCAGACCTAGGCTACAGAGTATCTCTTAAATTTGTAGAACGATTTTTTATTGAAGAAACAACTAATTGCACTAAAGATGTTGTAATAATTTATGACTGGAAGGATGACGCTTACACGGAGATAGCAAGAGTGTGTGGACGAAATACACCACCTATTTATAATTCAACTTTTAATCGCATGAAAGTACTCTTGCGTACAGATGCTGATAAAAATCTCGATGGTTTCAAAGCTGAATGGGATTCTGTCTGCGGTGGAAGTTATACAGCAACACTAAAAGAACAAATTTTATATAGTCCTGATTTCCCGTATGGTTACCACCCAGAGATGAGTTGCAAATACGAAATATCTGCTCCTAACAATAAAGTCGTTCTCAAATTCCTTGATTTTGAACTAGAGGGTTCGACTCCTGAATGTGTATTTGATAATTTAACAGTAACCGGTCAATCAGATTATAACTATCTCTATGAAATTTACTGCGGTGACAAACTTCCTCCACTCACAGCTCAGTCTGATCGAATATCACTGATATTCAAAAGTGATAACTATGGACAGAGACAAGGTTTTAGAATTGCTTACTTTATAGATTCATGTGGAGGCAGAGTAAATGAGAGTACTGTACTCACATCATCACTTTCTGAAACTTACGACATTAATATGAATTGCACGTGGTTTATTGAAGCACCACCTACGAAACTGGTTGTGCTTAAATTCCTCTATATTGACGTGGAAAGCCAATCAGAGTGTTATAATGATTATATCGCAGTTTATGATGGACTTAAAATTGACGACGATAAGCGTTTAGCGTTAATGTGTGGTAATGTTACTTCGCCAACAACACTTCGAAGCAAAAAGAACACCGCTTTGTTACAGTTCGTATCAGACTCCAGTGTAAACTATAAAGGCTTCAAAGTTCAAGTTTACTTCAGCTACTCTGAAGCAGCTCAATGTGGTGGATTCATTAATTTAACAACGGCTTCATCGCATGTTCTCAAGTCTCCTTTCATGGGTCATACTGTATACGAGAATTTCTTAGATTGTCATTGGTCGATAGTATCACCACCAGATACCGTAATTAAAATCGAATTCACCTCTTTCCACGTAGCCCCTTGTCAGAATATCAACCAAACGGAAATAGGATATAGCAAGTGCGACTGCGACTTAGTCGAAATAAAAGATGGTCTAAATCCTAATAGCTTAGTAATTGGAACCTATTGTGGTCACAGCCTTCCACCGCAATTAATTTCTTCTGGTAATCTGCTGGGCGTCAGACTGTCTACGGATGGTGAAATAGGAAGTCAAGGCTTTGTGTCCACATTAACAGCTCAGCGGTCTGTATGTGGGACCTCCACCATTTCAGTGAGCAATACGCCGCAAACCTTGAAATCTCCTGGTTATGATCGAGGGTCCGTTCCTCGAGGGATACATTGCCTTTATCAGTTGGATGTAAGCGCCTCCCCATACATTTTACTACGTATCACTGTAAAGGATTTGGACTTACAGCCCCCCGTCAATGACAGTGCTGGCGTAAAGCGTTGCAATAGAGACAAGCTGATAATATCCAGTAATCCAAGCATTCAAAATACAACGCTTGGGAAAGATTTTATCTTAAACCATCCGACGGATGACTTCTTTAACCGTAATTCATTTTACGACATAACTTTGAATCTCCCCGACCGTGTTGAGTTATGCGGACGAAAGGAGCCTACAGACTTTTATGTATATGGATCTACGTCTATAAACTTAATGACATCGGCTGATTCAGATGATAAGGTATATAAAGGTGTGGAAATAGAAGCAGCGTTTACAGGATTTTGTGGTAGAAATTATACAGAGCCGCACGGACGAGTACAGGCTATTTATGTAAACGACTTTGATGGTAACCCCAACCATGACTGTTATACGCTGATCACAGCACCAGTTAACTACACAATATCCGCTTATTTCTTGTACGCATATCCAAGTTACTGGAACGGAGACTGTTATCTAGAAATATTTGACGGAAATAATGCTAGCGCGCCTACACTTTCCAAAATGAAAACCGAATTTGATAATAATAACCCCATCTTCTCGACTGGTAGATATTTGTTATTACACAATCATGAGAATGCTGGTGATCGTGTCACATTTGATTTGGTTTACGTTATATCCGATAAAGGACCCGGCTGCGGCGGAAAACTGCAAAGTGAGGTCGGTAAAGTTACCAGCCCCCAGTATCCCAACGTTCACAGGCGCGTGTCGAGCTGCGAGTGGGAGCTTGAGACTCCCTTAGGAACACGTTTACTGCTACACTTCGCTACGTTCGACTTGGGCATTACTTGCGATCAGAATTATGTGCAGCTCGTGGACAGTAAGGGGGTAGTAGTCCGGACATTCTGCGAGGACACGCCTGCCGACTACACAAGCGATGATAACTTTGTGAAGATAGTGTTTGTAACCACCATGAATAACGGTGGCACGGGCTGGGTTGCAGAGTTTATAGGAATTTTATAAACTAGGCTGTATTTTAAAAGTTTGTGTGTCTATTGGAGGTTGGCGGAGAGGTGCAAAGAATTGCAAACAAACAAAAAGAATCATGTTTAAGCCTGACTGGTAATTAGTGCTGATTGGTTCAACAATTGTCAGCATTTATCAAAAAGTGCAATGCTTCTACACTACAACAGGTTTTCGAAGACAGAATTAAACCAATCACAACATAGAGTAAATTATAGCAAGATATCTGTATTGATTTAGTATCTGGTACTCCTTAGAATTATTTACCAATCCTTATAAATAAAATGTTTTCCTTATTCATATTCCTACTAATCTATATAGGTAATATAACAAAACCTTAAAAAAAAACAAACCGACGAAACATCGAACTGAAAAGCAAAAAATAAATTTTGAGGCGGCGCCAAACAAACAAACATAATATGTAAATTAACTATTTGAAGAGCAGAATAGCTCGTTGTATAGCTTGTCGTGGTTGAATAGCTCGTCGTAGCTATTCGTTGATTGTTTCTTTGGCGCCGCCTCAAAATTTATTTTTGTTTTTCAGTTCGATGTTTCGTCGGTTTGATTTTTTTTTTAAAAGGTTTCATTTTTTACTTTTGAGATAGAAATCGTAAGGAGACCACACACTGCAGATATAATGTATATTTTTACATCTTCGAATCTTTATGGAAAGATGTAATGAGATGTATCGTGCTATATATAAATGTACCAACATCTTTGCATTATGCTGCTGTGTGTGAAGCCCTTCAGTTTTCATCAAGACTTGTGAAATGAGCCCAAAAAATATAGGCATAGGATGTTAAAAAAGTTGTTAAAGAAGCAGTTATTTTTTAACATCCTATACCTATATTTTGTTGACATTCTCAATTTTTATTGTTAACATTTTGATAAATTTAATTTTACATTTTGATAATTTCGACTTGTATTTTTGACATTTTTAATTTTAATATTTGTATTTTACGTTTATTTTACTTGACAATTACGTGTATTTTTGACACTTTTATTATATGTGTGACTTGTATATTTATGTCAATTTTGCATGCCAGATGTTAAAATGTAGCAGATCTCATTTAATGTTAATAATTATTATCTTCTGTACCTACATTATGAGCTGTGATTTAGAGCAAATAAAATTCTGATTTTGATCAGTATAATTATATTTTATTGTTTTAATATTCATTCATTCATTTTTCCTTTTGAAGCGGCTGGTGCTCTTGCAGGGTTCATGACAGGTTTTGGCAAAATTGTTTAACATCTTGTAACACCACACCACATAATTGCAATAAATGTTTGTTGAGTTTGGGTTTGAGTTTAATTGGTTCATTCCTTAAAATGGGGATACCACTGCAATGATTTTAACCCCGAAAACATGGGGTTATAACTGGCCTGTTTTGTAGAGTACTTTTCTGAACTTTAAAAATACTTTTTCTCAAAAAAAAAATCGCCTCTTCCATATAATATAAAATGCAATATCTGGTTGACCGAGCTTCGCTCGGTTTTTGAAATGTCTATAACTTGGGAACCGAGCTTTTGTCGAATGATAAATCGATTCCTTGAGCCGAAAAACCCCTTATCTGTAACTTTCATGAAAATCCTTGGAGCCGTTTCCGAGATCCTGATTATATATAAATAAATATACGAGTACCTACAAGAATTGTGTATGCTCGTTTAAAGATAATTAGATAGATAGATTAGATATTGTGAGAAACTAACAACGGTCACCTCTTTGAATTATTGATACTTTTGAAAACGAATTTGTTAAGAAACTAATTAAATCTTGGGAAATTAACCATGAAGTTCCTGTATTTTTTTTTTCTTAACATTTCTCTGTTCTCACAAGGTACTTGATTGGCAAATTCCAGAAACCGCTACGTGGTGTCAAGGGGTGAGGCAGCTCCAAGAAAAGCATATGGCACGGCCGTGCCAATTTTCTCAAACGACTCCGGTACTTTTAACCCCCAATAGCTTCGTTGTTTATCAAGCCACGTCTGATGAAATCCAGTATGACTTGATTGCTGAAACTTGTTGCGGATTTCATATAACCGCTATGTGGTACGATCATATCAGAGAAAAACGGTCTATGAAGACCAAACTTGGACAGTTCAAAAGAATAGATCAACGATTTCTCGTGATACTTTACACGGTATTTCTGTCAAAGTTTGTTCCTCAATTATTCAGACTATTGCACCGTATTTAGCCACAATATTTAATTTATGCGTAGATCAAGGGGTCTTCCGAGATCTCATGACATACAGTAAGGTAATTCCGCTTTTTAAATCCGGGGATAATTAGGACTAATAACTATAGGCCCGTTTCCGTTCTGCCAGTCTTTAGCAAGGTGTTCATTTCAACACCAATAAAATCTTGCACGAGCAACAGTATCGTTTCACCAAAGGACGTTGTATGACTGACGTTTTACCTTATTAAAACACATACTGCGTGGGAAGAAGCTGAAGATACCAATGGGATCTTCTGTGATCTTTCGAAAGCATTTGATTGCGTAGATCACGAAACTTTGTACGGTAATATACGTAGTAACGGTATAAGTAAACTTGAGCTAAGCTTAAGTTAGTGTAAGGCTGCTCCCACATCTAACAACGCGGATTCGGATTTTTCCCTAGCCCTTTCTCTTTCTGTCGCTTAGAACTGCCCTTTGCTAGACCGAGACAGAAAGCATAATGCGATCGCATGCGACGGAATCTTCAAGGCGGCCGCATGCTATCGCATTGTCTCGCTCTAGCAAATGGCATTTCTAAGCGACAGAAAGAGAAAGGGCGACGGAAGAATCCGAATCCGCGTCGTTAGATGTGGGAGCACCCTAATGGTATTTAAATGATAGCCAACGGAAAGTTCAAGTAAATGGTGTCAATTCAACAGGTTTAAAAGTTAAAATGGGGGTACCACATTTGTTCGATATTGGGCCCTTTTCTCTTTTTAGGGTTCCGTAGTCAACAAGGAACCCTTATAGTTTCGCTATGTCCGTCCGTCCGTCCGTCCGTCCGTTCGTCCGTCCGTCCGTCTATCCGCAGTTTAGCTCAGAGACGCACAGTACTAGAGAGCTGTAATTTGGTGTAAATATACGGATTTGTTGTGCCAAAAAAGTGGTAAAATAGAATCTCGTAAAATATTTTTTTTTAGGGTACCTCCTGTACTTACACGTAAAGTGAGGATTTTTGAAGTGAAAACTTCTTTAGCGGCGTTGTACACTTTTTCTGTAATGGGTAAAAAATTTAAAACTCGCGTCAGGGTCACGTGACCAAAACTCGCGTCAGGGTCACGTGACCCTGATCGAAAATGAGTAAGACGTCATTCAAATTAAAAATAAAACATAGTAACAAAAAAGTTTTCACTTCTACCGGCACTCCTGGAGTGCAACCTTTTTTTTTTTTTCTCGCGTACCCCTTTGTGTGGGGTATCATTAAATAGGCCTTTAAAAAATAATGATAGTTTCCATTAACAGTTTTTTGATAAAAAAAATCGTTTGTGAAATATTAAGCTTGAAAGTGCTAAATTTTGCTCGATTCGAGTGTCCCCCCCCTCTACCAGCTAAACGGTTATGTTTGGGGGTGTGAAAAAATTCACAATAGTAGTATATACGAGTATAACGAAGTTTAAAAGAAAATTATCACGCCTAAGTAGGCTTTACAAGTTTTCGAGTAATAGTCGACCAACTTATAAAATGTACTTGAATAAATATTTTCTTAAACAAAATGTATCGGAGAACATCCTCATCAACTGCAAATGTAAGTTTGTCAACTTTATTTTTACAGCTACGTACACGTATCTTTTTTGGGTATAGGTAGGTTTTTATCGTCAACAATTTTTAACTAACTTCAAAAAAAGGAGGAGGTTCTAAATTCGTCGTAATCTTTTTTCTTATGTATTTTCCTTGATTTCTCAAAGACTCCTGGACCGATTTTGAAAATTCATCTTTTTAAAATTAAATTCAGCGAATCAGTTTAGTTAGTTCGCATAAGTATTTTGATGGGCAACTACGGAACCCTACACTGTGCGTGGCCCGACACGCACTTGGCCGGTTTTTTTGTATAATAACATAATACACACATCAAAAGTGTCTAGGGATCAAGCATTTTTATGCGGATTTCTTGAGATTGAGATGTGGCTTTGTAATAAATTTATGATTTTATAAATTTATATGGATCCTTTTTGGTGCATTTCATAATTTGAATCAGGAACTGTAAATCAAATTCGAGTAAAAGATGAAAATCAGCTGTCAATATTTTCCCTATAAAAACATACAACGCATTGAAGACATTATTAGTGCTACTGTTTCCCTACTACTGATTAAAACCAACGTTATTATGGAGCGGCGACGTCATTTAAGCAGGGAAGAAATGCTCAGAGCCGTGGGAATGATAGAAGCTGGTTCCCGGCAACGTACTGTGGCTTTAGCTCTGAATACAATTCAGAGTGTTATCAGTCGACTTTGGACACGTTACCGAAGCACTGGTACCGTGGCTGAGCGCCATGGAGGACGGTATCGCTGCACCACACGGAGACAAGACCGATACATTCAAATCTTAACTCGAAGAGCTCCAACAATAACCGCCATGATGTTAGCCGTGAGGCTTCATCACTCTTCAGGGAACTTAATTAGCGACCAAACAGTCAGAAACCGCTTGCATGAAGTGAACCTTCATTCCCGAAGACCGCTACGGGTACCACCTATAGCAATGCACAATCGTAGGATTCGATATCAATGGGCTCTTGAACACAGAAATTGGGCAGAAGAACAATGGCGTTTCGTGTGTTTTTCTGATGAGTCTCGTTTTGGTATGAGACCGGATACAAGACGTATACGACACTGGAGAACCCCTGGACGCCAACAGCGATTAAAATCCTGCCAGGAAGTCCATCCTTATAGTGGTGGAACCATCATGGTATGGGCGGGTATTTGGATCGGCGGAAGAACTGAGTTGATTTGAATCAGAGGCAACCTCAACGCTCAAATTTATGCTGAGACGATTGTATCAGACGTCATCGTTCCTCTACAAGTGCAAATCGGTCCCTTATTTCAGTTAATGCATGATAATGCACGACCGCACACCGCAAGAGTTGTAAGACAGACTCTCGCCGCAGCTAACATCAATGTTCTGCCCTGGCTTGCTCAGTCGCCAGACTTGAACCCGATTGAGCATGCATGGGATATGCTACAGAGAAGAGCTCTGCCGAATATGGAGGGTATCTAGTCGCAAGAAGACCTTTTTTTGTTGTTGCAACGAACATGGGCGGCCATTCCACAGCGTGATTTGGATGAACTCATTTTGAGTATGCCAAACCGATGTTCTTGTGTTGTTAGTGTTCGCGGTAGAAACACGGATTATTAATTGTTTAAGTTACCCAATAAAATTTTAAAGAAAACTGTTATTTCAGTCTTTTTTTCGAACTTTAATGTTAGTGGTTCAAATGTCAAAAATCCCTTTATTAGGAAAATGGCAAATTTCTTTATGAATGCAAAGGTGACTTGGTTTATCGTTACTGTGACAAACGATAACACTTTATTTGATGAATCCTTAAAGAACATTTTAATTAATATCAATCAGGAGAAAAGTTATTGCAAAAATATATGTTGATCCCTAGACACTTTTGATGTGTGTATTTTACGGCTAATACCTGAAGTGCGGTTACACCTAGGTTTAACCGCCTAAACCTAGGTGTAGGTAACCGACCACATGCGGTTAAACCACAGAAATATTAAAAACAGGAGAAGTGGTAAGGGGGCGTGTCGTTGACACCAGGTCCTGAGCGTTTTGGCACGGGTTTTGGCTAGCTATTGACTTGGACTACTTTATTTTTGTTTCCTTTATTACTCCGACTGTATTGTTTTTCATAAAATACATTGCTCTTTTACAACGATCTCACATTATCACTGAGTGACTGGACCAGCAATGTAAAGCTAACATAACGATACCTCAACAAGCCGTAATGTCGCGTGGTGCGTCCGTGGTATTTGAGCGGGAGTAGTACCGCCCCTCGCGTGTCGCGACAACACACAATGATAATTGTTAGTGTGAGTAAGTTACACGGAAAAAGAGTAGGCTGTGGTTTTAAGAATAAGGTTTATATTTAAACTAGTATTTGTGCGTTGCGCGAGCTGCAAGCAGCTCGCGGGGTCATGTTTTGAGAAGTATTTCTTACTTAGAATTCTTTGCAGTCGCCATTTTAGATTTTGATTTTGACCTTACTATCGGCTTTAGCATCCTCGAAAACTATTAAAACGACTCCCATGATGAACAATTCAAAAATGATCGCAGCCGCCATCTTAGATTCTTTCGAAAATATCACAGCCACCATCTTGGATTTTGATTTGACCTCGCTATCAGCTTTATATCATCATCCAGCCTATTGCCGTCCACTACTGGGCGTAAGCCTCCCCCAAAGAACGCCAACCATCCCGGTTTTGGGCAGGCCGCATCCATCCACTGCCAGCCACCTTCCTTAAATCATCGACCCATCTTGCAGCAGGGCGTCCTACACTACGTTTGCCCATTCGCTGTCTCCACTCAAGCACATGTTTGCTCCATCTGCCGTTTGTCCGTCTACAGACGTGCTATTTGGTTCTACATTTGGTTCTCTGGCGAATGACTTCATTACGAATTTTATCCACCAGAGAAACCCCGAGCATTGCTCTCCATTGCACGCTGAGCAACCTTAAATTTGTGGACCAGACCGATGGTAAGTGTTCACGTTTCGGCTCCGTAAGTCATTACAGGTAGGACAAACTGGTTGCAACCCTGGTTTTAAGGGATTGTGGGATCGATGATTCAAAGATATGACGCAGCTTCCCGAATACCGCCCAGCCCAAGCGTATTCTTCTAGATGCCACCTTCTCAAAGTCGTGCCTGCCCAGTTGTACACTTTGGCCTAAATAAATGTATTCTTGCACAACCTCGAGGGCAGCATCATTCACGATTACAGGTCTCGGGGTGACGTGACCATTAAACATGACTTTGGTTTTATTCAGCCAGATTCATTCCGAGACCCACACGCCTTGAAGAATCGCTCAAGCTGTTCAGCATTTTTTCCAGCTCCTGCAGAGACTCTGCTATGTTGACAATGTCATCCGCAAATCGGAGGTGTGAGATGTACTGACCGTTGATATTAACACCCCGTCCTTTCCAATCAATCGTCTTGAAAACGTCCTCCAACGCGTTTGTAAACAGTTGGATTGGTTTTGTGCTCTGTTCTTGTACTTAGACGGTCACTGTTGCGGCCTTATACAGACATCTCACCTCAACGTAGCGACAGTCGATGAGGCATCTCTGCATGGACTCCAGAACAGCCCAGGTCTCGACGGTATCGAAAGCCTTCTCGTAGTCCACATACGCTAGGCACAGAGGCTGGTTATACTCCTCGGTCTTTTGAATCATTTGCCTAAGGGTGTGTATGTGGTCTATGGTGCGGTAACCTTTTTGAAACCCGGCCTGCTCCGGTGGCTGAAAATCATCGAACTTTTGGGCGAGATGATTTAGAATAACCCTCGAGAACAGCTTATAGATATGGCTCAGAAGTGAGATAGGGCGGTAGTTTTTAAGGAGCGCTTTATCGCCCTTTTTGAAGAATAATACTACAACACTCCCATGCCATGCCTCCGGTGTTATGCAAGTGTGGATGACGGAATTGAAGAGTTTACAAGCTCTGTCAAGATAGGTATTCCTCTTGCCTTGAGCAGCTCAATGGTTATTCTGTCATCCCCTGGGGCTTTGTTGTGGTGAAGCTGCCTGAGTGCCATTCCAATCTCACCCATGTCAATGTCGGGAAGCTCGTCTGTGAGATGGCGTGTCAGTTTGGCCCGTTGGTCATCCGCGCCGTGGGCCTGAGGTGGGCAAGGTTTTTGAGAATATAAGTCTCCGTAGAACTTTTCGACTTCAGCTAGAATCTCTGGCTTTGAGGTAACGGAGGTACCTTGTGACATTCTGGTCTTTGTCAGGCGACAGCGGGAGGTATTGGGCTTGGCAAATACCTTCGAGCCTTTATTCCGAGCTAAAGCTTGCTCTATAATTCGGTTATTTGCACTCCGAGTATCGCGTATGAACTGCTTTTTGACCTCCCCGTTAAAAACCTGACTCTCAGCCTGTGTGGCTTTGTGAGTTCTCGTCGTTTCCTCATCAGTGCCAGAGTCTCGCTGGTAATTAAGTTCCGGCTTACGTCTATTCCTGATCGGTCGAAAAAGTTAACAGCCCACCTCGCAGACAACACGCAGCAGGCCTTCGGTGACGTCGTTTATGCCCTCCTGGATTTAAACCTCACTATCGGCTTTAACATCCTCGAAAACCATGAAAACTACACCCATGATGAAAACAAAAACTATCCAAGACAAAAAGAATTTTTCAATTCCAAAACAAACTTGTCAGTTTAGATAAAAATATGATATTTCAAAATATTATTGTGTTAGGTACGCGCTTACCGCCCCTCGAACACTCTATGCGGTCACAGGATTTGGATTTTAACCTCACTATCGGCTTAAGCATCCTCGAAAACCATGAAAACGACTCCCATGATGAAAAATTCGAAAATTATCGCAGCCGCCATCTTGGATTCTCATTTTGACCTCACTATCGGCTTTAGCATTCTCAAAAACCATGAAAACGACTCCCATGATGAACAATTCGAAAATGATCGCAGTCGCCATCTTGGATTTTGATTTTGACTTCACTATCAGCTTTTTACCCTCGAAAACCATGAAAACGACATCCATGATGATATCTTTGAATTTTTTGCTGTCGCCATCTTGGATTTTGATTTTGACCTCACCATCGGCTTTAGCATCCTCGAAAACCATGAAAACGACTGCCATGATGAACATTTCGAAAATTATCGCAGCTGCCATTTTCGATTTTGATTTTGACCTCACTATCGGCTTAAGCATCCCCGAAAACCATGAAAACGACATCCATGATGATATCTTTGAATTTTTTGCTGTAGCCATCTTGGATTTTGATTTTGACTTCACTATCAGCTTTATTACCCTCGAAAACCATGAAAACGACATCCATGATGATATCTTTGAATTTTTTGCTGTCGCCATCTTTGATTTTGATTTTGACCTCACTATCGGCTTTAGCATCCTCGAAAACCATGGAAACGACTCCCATGATGACATTTTGAAAATTATCGCATCCGCCATCTTAGATTTTGATTTTAACTTCACTATCATCTTTATTTCCCTCGAAAACCATGGAAACGACATCCATGATGATATCTTTGAATTTTTTGCTGTCGCCATTTTTGATTTTGATTTTGACCTCACTATCGGCTTTAGCATCCTCGAAAACCATGAAAACGACTCCCATGATGAACAATTCGAAAATGATCGCAGTCGCCATCTTGGATTTTGATTTTGACTTCACTATCAGCTTTTTACCCTCGAAAACCATGAAAACGACATCCATGATGATATCTTTGAATTTTTTGCTGTCGCCATCTTGGATTTTGATTTTGACCTCACCATCGGCTTTAGCATCCTCGAAAACCATGAAAACGACTCCCATGATGAACAATTCGAAAATTATCGCAGCCGCCATCTTGGATTTTGATTTTGACTTCACTATCATCTTTATTACCCTCGAAAACCATGAAAACACATCCATGATGATATCTTTGAATTTTTTGCTGTCGCCATCTTTGATTTTGATTTTGACCTCACTATCGGCTTTAGCACCCTCGAAAACCATGAAAACGACTCCCAGGATGAACATTTCGAAAATTATCGCAGCCGCCATCTTGGATTTTGATTTTAACCACGCTATCGTCTAAATTTAAGCATCCTCGAAAACCATGAAAACGACTCCCATGATGAACATTTTGAAAATGATTGCATCCGCCATCTTAGATTTTGATTTTGATCTCACCATCGGCTTTAGCATACCCGAAAACCATGAAAACGACATCCATGATGAAAAATTCGAAAATTGTCGCAGCCGCCATCTTGGATTTGGATTTTGACAACGATTTCGGCTTAAGCATCCTCAAAAACCATGAAAACGACTCCCATGATGAATATTTTGAAAATTATCGCATCCGCCATCTTAGATTTTGATTTTAACTTCACTATCATCTTTATTACCCTCGAAAACCATGAAAACGACATCCATGATGATATCTTTGAATTTTTTGCTGTCGCCATCTTTGATTTTGATTTTGACCTCACTATCGGCTTTAGCATCCTCGAAAACCATGGAAACGACTCCCATGATGACATTTTGAAAATTATCGCATCCGCCATCTTAGATTTTGATTTTAACTTCACTATCATCTTTATTTCCCTCGAAAACCATGGAAACGACATCCATGATGATATCTTTGAATTTTTTGCTGTCGCCATTTTTGATTTTGATTTTGACCTCACTATCGGCTTTAGCATCCTCGAAAACCATGAAAACGACTCCCATGATGAACAATTCGAAAATGATCGCAGTCGCCATCTTGGATTTTGATTTTGACTTCACTATCAGCTTTTTACCCTCGAAAACCATGAAAACGACATCCATGATGATATCTTTGAATTTTTTGCTGTCGCCATCTTGGATTTTGATTTTGACCTCACCATCGGCTTTAGCATCCTCGAAAACCATGAAAACGACTCCCATGATGAACAATTCGAAAATTATCGCAGCCGCCATCTTGGATTTTGATTTTGACTTCACTATCATCTTTATTACCCTCGAAAACCATGAAAACACATCCATGATGATATCTTTGAATTTTTTGCTGTCGCCATCTTTGATTTTGATTTTGACCTCACTATCGGCTTTAGCACCCTCGAAAACCATGAAAACGACTCCCAGGATGAACATTTCGAAAATTATCGCAGCCGCCATCTTGGATTTTGATTTTAACCACGCTATCGTCTAAATTTAAGCATCCTCGAAAACCATGAAAACGACTCCCATGATGAACATTTTGAAAATGATTGCATCCGCCATCTTAGATTTTGATTTTGATCTCACCATCGGCTTTAGCATACCCGAAAACCATGAAAACGACATCCATGATGAAAAAATCGAAAATTGTCGCAGCCGCCATCTTGGATTTGGATTTTGACCTTACTATCGGCTTTAGCGTCCTCGAAAACCATGAAAACGACTCCCATGATAAAATTGATGAACAGTTCGAAAATTATAGCAGCCGCCATCTTGGATTCTCATTTTGATTTTGAAAAATGATTTTGACATACTCTGGGCCCCAAGAGAAAATAAAGGAAATAGATCCACTTAAAGGGGGGAGAAACGGGTGAAGAGGGGAGATTTTGAAAAAAATGTTTTTTCCTTTTCCGATCCTCCTATATACGAATCCGTAAAAAAACACCAAACACACCTCCTAGTTTCTGAGATACGATAGGGAAGGGGGAGGGGGGAGGCCAAAAAGCGGAGGCTTGGTACTTTTGCCCTACTTATGAGAGTTATTTGTAAGTTTGCTTGTCGTCACCCGCGAGTTACGCTTCACCCGCTCAACCTTCGTTACGCTACGGAGGTCGCCGGCTCGCTTCGCTCGCCACCTCCCCCCTTCGCTCAACTCGGTCTCGCAGGTTCGCTCCACTCAGGACCTACCTACCACCGGAAAGCTATCGTGACCTCATTCCTACGCTTCGCTTTGCCGCTACATAGTTTTTCTGATATACGATGGGGGGATGGGTGAAGAGGCGGAAATGGGGGAGTTTAGAAAAATCATTTTGACCAATTCAGGGTACCTTGATGTGAATCTGAAAAAAAAAATGTTCCAAGTCTCTTCTGAGATCCGCCTTAAGGGGGGGAAAGGGTCAAGAGGGGCAACTTTGAAAAAATGGGTTTTTCTTTTCCGAGCCTTCTCTATAAGAATCCGTAAAAAAATAAAACACTGGTTTCTTTAGTTTCTGAGATACGATTGGGAGGGGGGGGAGACGCCAAAAAGGGGAAGCTTGGTACTTTTGCCCTACTCATGAGAGTTACTTGTAAGTTTGCTTGTCGTCACCCCTGAGTTACGCTTCACCCACTCAACCTTCGTTACGCTACGGAGGTCGCCGGCTCGCTTCGCTCGCCACCTCCCCCCTTCGCTCCACTCGGTCTCGCAGGTTCGCTCCATTCAGAACCTACCTACCACCGGAAAGGTATCGTGACCTTTTCCCTACGCTACCTAGTTTCCGAGATACGATGGAGGGAGGGGTGAAGGGGGGGAATAGGGTGAAATGATTTTGACATACTCTGGGCCCATTGATACGAATCTGAAAAAAAAAATGTTCCAAATCTCTTCTGAGATCCGCCTGAAGGGGGGAGAAGGGAGCCAAGGGAGGGGGGGACTTTGAAAAATGTTTTTTACTTTTCCGAGCCTCCTCTATACGAATCCATAAAAAAACAAAACACGGGTCTCATAGTTTCTGAGATACGATTGGGGGGGGGGGGAGCAAAAAGGGGGGCTTGGTACTTTTGCTCTATTAGTGTGAGTTACTTGTAAGTTTGCTTGTCGTCACCCGCGAGTTACGCTTCACCCGCTCAACCTTCATTACGCTACGGAGGTCTCGCAGGTTCGCTTCACTCAGGACCTACCTACCACCGGAAAGCTATCGTGACCACATCCCTACGCTTCGCTTTACCGCTATGGGGTGAGGGGTGAAGAGGGGGAGAGGGGTGAGTTTCGAAAAATGATTTTGACATACTCTGGACCTCTTGACACGAGTCTGAAAAAAAAATATTCCAAGTCTTTTTTGAGATCTGCCTAAAGGGGGGGGGGGAGGGGGGCAAGGGTGAACTTTGAAAATGATTTTTACTATTTCGAGCCTCCTCTATACGAATCCGTAACAAACAAAACACGGGTCTCTTAGTTTCCGAGATACGACGGGGGGAGGGGTGAAGGGGGGGAGAGGGGAGAGTTTTGAAAAATGATTTTGACCAACTATGGGGCCCTTGACATGAATCTGAAAAAAAAACTGTTGCAAGTCTATTAACTTCCGAGATCCTCCTAAAGGGGGGAGAAGGGGAAAAGGGGAGGGGGGACTCTAAAAAATGATTTTTACGTTTCCGAGCCTCCTCTATACGAATCCGTAAAAAAACAAAACACGGGTCTCTTAGTTTCCGAGATACGATGGGGAGGGGGGAGAGGGGGGGCGAAAAGGGGAGGTTTGGGATTTTTCCCATACTCACGAGAGTAACTTGTATACGAATCTGTCAAAATATACCCACCTCCCCCTTCACCATCTGGGAGAACAATTCTGTCAGTCAGTCAGTGAGTGGTAATCGAGCTTTATATAGTATAATGACTGAGTTATCGATGGCGCGTGTGTGCACTTGTTCGTAGTATTGTTTTGATAGAACTACATATGCAATATTATCGTTATGGTGGGGCTGTTGCGGCTTCACCGGTTTTCTATACATTTTAAACTCCACGCCATATCTCCTTCTTTAAGATATCTGTGGGTTAAACCTAGGTGTACCTATCCTACTTATCGTCGACTTGCTCCTATGAAGGAAAAATACACCTAGGTTTAACCACATGTGGTCGGTTACACCTAGGTTTAGCCGGTAAAACCTGGGTGTAACCGCACTTCGGGCTCTATCCGTAACATTTACCCCCGTATCTATAAAAAAGTAAATGGTTTTACTTGAGTAAATGTCATTTAATTATGAGACGATTTTTAATAAGTAGTTTAATAATTGCTTGAAGTTTGAACTGTAAGAATATAGAATATACCTTTGCTTTCTTTTACGGTACCCACTTTGTTAAAATTCAGGACTATTGCTTAAAAAAAAATGCACAAGTAATTGCTTAAGCTAAAGAAATTACTTTCACTTGACTATAGATACGGCTGTTAAAGTCAAAGTCAAAGTGCGCCTCCGCGCGTATTGGCAAAATCTGACTTCCCGCGCGCAGTTTCTGCCAATATGCGCGGGGGCGCGGGGCAATGTGTTGTGCTAGGCGTGATTTCTTTACAAAATTGACATACCTATCGAATACAATGAAAAATCTGCCATCCCGCGCTACGCGATGCGGCGCGGTGGAGCGCCTAAGCCCCTTCGTACATTAGGAAACTCCGGTATCCGATACTCCAGTCGCATACCCAAGTCGCGCGACTCCAGTCGCGCACGATCCGTACACAGCGGCGACTCGAGTCGTAAGACTCAAATCGTCTATTCGGCCACCATTCTATATTCAACCTTAATAATACATTGTACAAAACACAAAATGTTCATCTTATAACATAAATTAAAATGCTTCTATTTTAAAAATGACGAGCGCATTCCTTTTTCAAATTTTTGGAATTATTAATTGGCGCGTATAGAGGAAAACAATCAATCTAGAAAGAATATGGTTCATAATTTCGCCGCGCCAACGGGCTACAAAGTAGCTCGATTTGTTCAAGCTTTGACTTTCAAGGTGGTGACCATTGGTTCAATCCCCAGGTAAACATAGATTTTTTCTTTTTTCGTGTTTCAGTTGTTTTTTAGAGGTTTATTCATTTTTTTTATTGTTTTTTTTTTTATAGTTTTCTTTTATTTGCACTGGAACGCTGACGCCCTTACTGCTATGATGATGACCGTGGTTTCAAATTTCAGATTTGAATAGGTTTTTTTAATGTTTTCGTTTTCTTAATTACTTTATTTTTGTCGTATGTGCAAGTACATGACGAAGCTGGGTTAAAGTAGTAATGTTTGTAACGAAACCGTAATAATTTATAAAAGTGCAAAAAGTTTGACACCATGCTCGATAGATGGCGCTGTCGTCGAGTTAGATCGCGCTATCGTTTTGTTAGGTTCCATTGAAGGACACCGTGGATTTTAGTTAGTACGAGTCTGACAGTCCCTCCCGCCCTGCCCGGGGTGGGAGGACTCATTTAATACGATGATTTTACCACTTAAAAAAAAGCTTATTCCATGCTAATTATCTATTAGAATATTCTTTTGAATTTGACAAGCCTGTTGGTCTAGTCGTTAGTGACCCTGACTGCTATGCCGGAGGACGTGGGTTCGATTCCCACCCAGGACAAATGTTTGTTTGATGAGCACGATCATTTGTTCTGTGTCTGGGTGTAATTTATCTATTATATTTATGTATTTAGAAATATATAAGTATGTTTATCAGTTGTTTAGTACCCATAACACAAGCTCTGCTTAGCTCGGGACGAGATGGCGTTGTGTGATAGTTGTGGAATATTATTATTATACAAACAAGGATATTTTTCTACCTCAGATACTTTAATAATAAATTTTAAAATAATAGATACAAATTTTTCGTCGGTTAAAAATCGCGGAGACTTGGGTATCGGCGATCTTGATAGATGAGTAGCGAGCGACTAGAGTCGGCGACGCATGTCGGCGACGCGACCTGTGTACGAGCCTCTATGGATTTGTATTGCGATAGTCGCCTGGAAACCAAAATCGTAAGGTATCGGAAACTTGCGTCGCCTCGTGTACGAACCTTCGTACACGAGGCGACGCAAGTTTCCGATACTGGAGTTTCGCCACTACTCATGACCTGCGGAAAATTCGAGGTACTAAATTTTTATAATGCAATTTGATGTAACGACATAGACACTAGCGCCGCGTCAAAAGGTCATGATGGGTGGTCAAGAATATGAATTAATAAAATGGCTGACACATGACTGTCACAATCAAAGTATATTTTTTTAGGGATCCGAAGGTTAAAAAAAAAAAGGAATCTTTATAAGATCAGTCGTGTGACAGTCCGTCCATCACAGTTAATTTCCTGGGAACCTAACATTAATCCAAATCCAAATACTATAACATAATTTAAAATTTTTATTCACTAAAATAGAAAAAAAACCATCTCTCCCAACTTTTTAATAAAACTGCATACAAAATTATGATTTGATAGAGGATTGTAAATATTTAACTATCGTTTTAAGGCGCATAGTACCCTCAATGACCTTGAACATCCAGACGGAGCTAAACGCACATTTTCATATCTTCACCGCACATATTAATATGTCCCGAGCATACTGCGATACCTCAAAATGATATCATAGACTATGCAGCTAGGCAGAAACAGCTGCAAAAACCCGCCTTCGCCCGGTTTTTATATGTGGAAATCACAATTTTCAACATATTCTTTGTAAAATATTGACTGATTTACATGAGCGCTACTCACTTTGTAGTAAATTTTAACACCGATTGATCTATTCAAAAACATTTTAAATAAAAGAAGCCGTTTAGAAGGAGTGAGCATTTATTTGAACAAAATAGCGTGTTGTTAAATATTTTTTTACAGTTCAAATATTTGTCATAAGAAAATAAAATTTACTCACATTGTTGTACATGAATATACATTCAACATATATTTTTTTTCAATCTTTACACCCAGCCGTTAATCAGGAGTTTGCTTTAGAATGTAACGTTTTTACGGCTTAAAAGGCGCGAAGGCCCTTAAAATAATTACTTTCCAAAAATGATTCAAGAATATGCTACGGAACCCTTTATTCTGTGAATAAAATTAAAAATGGTAAATAAATTGTTCCACCATCTTGAAAATCGCGGAAACTCAAGTCGCCGCGATAGCAGATAGGTAGCGCGCGATTGGCGTCGCGCGTCGCGTGCATGTGTACGAACGTATATGCATTTCTATTGCGAGAGTCGCCTGGATACTGAAGTCGAAAGGTATCGAAAACTTGAGTCTTATAGTGGACGAAGGGCCTTAGATAGGTACTTAGTTTTATGATGTCCGAGATTTTTTTAACACAATCATGTAAGCACTACCGCTTAGTTGGTTTAAGAGGGGACGCATATCTATTAAAAAGCACTTAAAAGCCTAATATTCCTTAAACAAAAGATCCCTCAATCAAACAATTGATTTCACAACCAACTGCTATCATCAATTAAACCAGATGGCTCGTATTGGTTTCTAATTACCAAACAATCATTACTAGGGGCGTACGGCACTACGCCCCCTGTGATAAAACAAGTCATAGTGGATGCTGCAGCACCAGCACAGCACACAGTACGAACACAACAGTCTACCGAGACACATGGACCATGTCCAACGCACTCGGACAACGCCTCTTCTTGCTAGGCGTACTTTGTTTTGTTCCTCTTGATTGTGAACTCTACCAGGACCGGCCAAAAATCAAGACTTCGGGAGGTGATCTTATTCTAGAACCAGCATTTGATAAAAATATATATCTACGCCCCAATGGACCGAAATCGAGCATCTTTGTTGGTGATATCAATGTACTCAAACCAAACATCCCGAACAATGGACCGCAGTACCAGCCATCCAGTAATGAAAACGCCGACGAAAACATAAACAGTATATTACAAAGACTTGACAGATTGGAGAACAAGGAATCCACACTTCCAAATGACTTTCTTTTCAACATATCAATGCTATGGCGGAAAGTTAACAATATTCACAGGAAAGTGTTGAATCTACAAAATCTTTTAAACAGTAGAGGGAAAGACGAATGTCAATCTCAACCATGCCAGCATGGCGGAACTTGCCTCAACTTGGTGAACGGCTACCATTGTCTTTGCCCTTCCAATTGGGAAGGCAGAGATTGTGACGTCGATGTAAATGAATGCCGAAATTTTGCTGGGACGGACCTCGGATGTCAAAATGGAGCTATGTGCATCAACAGACCAGGATCTTACGAGTGTTTGTGCAAATCTGGCTGGTTCGGCTTACACTGCACTAGGAAGGCTAAAGATTGTTCCGGTGGTGACTTTGAAATGTGCGGCTATGGAACCTGTGTACAAGTAAGTTCAGGAGAGGGCGTTCAATGTATGTGCCACCAGGGATGGACAACGAATGGTACCGGTGTCGCGTGCTTAACTGATATCAACGAATGTGAATCCTATCATGGTCCTCGGTGTTCGGTGAACCCCAGGGTTGACTGTATCAATCTGCCGGGCTCATTCCGATGTGGACAGTGCCCTTCTGGTTATGAAGGCGATGGTTACACATGTTACGATATTGACGAATGCACCACTATACCCAATGGAGGCTGCAGCCCAGTAGTGACATGCCATAACACCATCGGCTCGCGAATATGTGGTTCATGTCCACCTGGCTATCAAGGTGACGGAGTTACCTGTTCTTGGAGAGGTACGTGCAACATCGGGCATGGAGGGTGTCACCCGTCCGCACAATGCATAGAAAGCGCATCGCCGACTGGCCAATCAGCACAATGTGTATGCCCCGACGGCATGGAAGGCGATGGAGTAGGAATCAGTGGCTGCTACGTCGCAACAGGCGGAAACTACACTGATGGGTGCGCAATCAATCCATGCGGCGTCCACGGACAATGCCATTCCCTTCGTACCGGCTACACCTGTATCTGTTTCAAGGGCTACGGTGGCGCTCACTGTGAATTGCCCACAGACGTTTGCGGAGTGAATCCTTGCCACAACGGCGGAATTTGTAGACCAGACGACAGTGCGATTGGAGGCTTCCGCTGTGAGTGCACGGCTCAGTTCTCAGGCGCCTTGTGTCAGGTAAGGACAAAGTCTTGTGGTGGTGTTCTAGATAACGAAGAAGGCAGCATTGTTTATCCTTTGACGAATACGTCGTACAGTCACAATTCTCAGTGTGCTTGGGTAATACACACAGCTCCTGATAAAGTCATTAATGTTACATTCAGTAAATTTAATATAGAGAACAGTCCCGAATGTATGTACGATTTCCTACAAATTCACGATGGTCGGAAATCTTCTAGTCAACTCATAGGTAGATTTTGCGGCAATAATTACCCTAAAGGCGGCAACATTGTGTCAAGTCATAATAATTTATATTTCTGGTTCCATTCGGACAAAACAGTAGCTAAAGACGGGTTCGCCTTACACTGGACCAGCATAGAGCCAGTGTGCGGCGGTGACGTTGACGCTTCCACGCACGGCCATATCAGCTCCCCAGGCTCTCCCGGGCCGTATCCTCCCAACCGTGATTGCTATTGGCACTTAACAACAACTCTCGGTAAAAGGATCAACTTGCATTTCTTCGCTCTCGATATCGAAACACATTCAAACTGCAGTTTCGATTATTTGGCAATTTATGACGGTGAACATATGACGGATCCGCTTATCAATAGATACTGCAACACGACCCAGCCCGCGCCTGTTCAGTCTGCAGGCTCTTTCATGTTGATACACTTTCATTCAGACGCCTACGGTGCGGGTCATGGCTTCCAAATCGCTTACGCACCTGTCGAAGGCGTTCCTGGCTGTGGAGGTTACTACACTGCTGACAAGGGAGAACTTGTTTCTCCTACTTACAATGGGCTTTACTTAAGTAATTTATTATGTGAGTACAAAATTAAAACTGGCCTAGATACCAGAATTAAAATCGACTTTAAATTATTTAAGCTCGAACGGTCTTTTAGATGCCAATACGATTATTTGAAAGTTTACGACGGCCCATCATCAGATTCACGACTCGTCGGGAAATTTTGTGGAACTACTTTTCCGAAAACTTATAAATCATCGTCGAATGAACTTTATTTTAAATTTAAAACTGATAGAAGTATGCCCGCAGACGGGTTTCGTATCACATATGAGGCCATATGCGAGAAAACTTTAGAAGGTGATAGCGGAGTTATCAAATCGCCCGGTTATCCTTTCAGCTATCCAGAGAACAAAGTCTGTGTTTACATCATCAGAACTATTCCCGGCAAAGCAATTCAATTGACATTTCAAGATTTTGATATCGAAGACAACCGATACTATGACTGCCGGTACGATAACGTCGAGGTCAGAGACGGTCACGACCAGAATGCTACTTTGCTAGGCAGATACTGCGGCGGGGCCGAACACACGCCGCCAGTTCAGACATCCACGCTCAACTATATGTACATTAGATTTACATCGGATTTAAGTGTTTCGGGCACGGGATTCTATGCTAACTACACTACCATCGATACAGAGTGCGGAGGTATTCACAGGGATACCACTGGCTTAATAAATCATCCGTCCGGAGATGCTTCTACTTACAAAAACTACCAGACTTGCAAGTGGATACTCATTGCGCCTGAAGGCATGCACATAAAGTTGAATTGGAACAGGTTCGACATTGAGGATATGCCTAGCTGTGGCAGCGATTACCTGGAGCTTGTAGAGATAGATGATAACAATGAAAACAATATATTGGGCAAGTTCTGCGGTTCTCACGCGCCACCCGCTTTGACCACATCCACTAACCGACTCATGTTGAACTTCGAATCTGATGGTAGTATTCGTTCTGCTGGTTTTTCATTATCATACACATTTTTAGATGAAAAAACTCATTGTGGCGGATCGTATATTAAAACTCATGGTTTCATATACTCTCCAGGCTGGCCAGCCTCATACGACCCCAATCGCGACTGCACATGGATCATCACAGTGCCGGTGGGCCAACAAATTATGCTCAACATATCACAATTTAATCTTGAACGCCCTATAAGAGATAAATGTACTCTCGGAGACTTTTTGGAAATAAGAAATGGTGGCAACGACAATTCACCACTGATCGGTCAGTATTGCGGCGTGTTCCAATCGAAAAGAATCATATCATTATCGAATGCCTTGCACCTCCATTTCCATTCAGATTTCTATTTATCCGGAAGTGGATTCAAAATCGAATGGGATGGTACATTAACAGGATGCGGAGGAACACTGACGAGTCCTTCCGGATCAGTAACCTCGCCGAACTATCCAAATGATTATAACGAAAACGCAGAATGTTTCTATAGAATAGTCACCAGTGAAGGTTCAAGGATCCGTATTACATTCACAGAGCTTGATCTCGAAAGAACTCTCAATTGTAAAGATGACTATGTCGAAATTTTTGACGGTCGCGATACGAGTGCCACCGTTCTAGGTAAATATTGCTACATGTCACACGAGGTATCTAATATTGAGACATCAACTAATTATGCATACGTTAAATTCAGATCAGATATATTCATAGGCGGTAAAGGATTCCTGTTTAATTATGAAACGATATGTAATAATAATATAACAGGACGATTTGGAGTTATTGAGAGCCCAGGCTATCCGAGTAATTACCCGCTAACCTTAAATTGTATCTGGAGCATCACGGTTCCCAAAGGAAATAAAATTAACGCGACGTTTACGCACTTTGATGTTTATAAATCTCACAGATTTTATAGCAGTTGGATGAGAACTCGTTATAGAAATTCTAACGATGATTGCCGTTTGGATTATTTGCAAACGAAAGAATTATCCGATCCAAATTATTCGAGTAAACTCTGTGGCAGTACAACCCCTCCTCCAATAACTACGCATGGGAACACATTATTAATCAAATTCGCCTCTGGACCTTATATGTCTCGCTCCGGGTTTCGCTTAGAATGGATCAGTTACGGATGTGGAGGACACATTAAAAAATCTTTGGGCACCATAATCCTTGATAAAAGTAAAACTAACGACCAGGAAATGGATTGCGAGTGGTTGATAGAAACACAAGTAGGTAAGAGTATCACAATCTCATTTACGGAGATTTATATGACAGATACCGCTAATTGTACGACTGATGCTATTGAAATATATAACGGTCAAAATACAATGGCCCCACTACTGTCGAAAATTTGTCATCCAGGTTTTGTATCCGTGCAGTCTGACAGTAATTTCATGATGGTGCGTTTGTCGAAACGGTCTACTCTTCGAGATGTGCACTTTTCTTCCAACTTTCGGTCTACCAATTCTAAATGTGGCGGTGATATGACTGCGAAATCAGGTCTCATTTACTCTAAGAACTACCCTAAGAATTACGACAATAATTTGGATTGTTTTTGGTATATTACCGTACCCGCATTTCATCGTATTGAACTTAACTTTATGGATCTTGATCTGTACTCTTTTATGGATGATGAAGGTGTCTGTGGAGACTCCATTCAAATATATGATTATGGAAACAGGTACATACCATCTTTAAATTACACGTACCGTATTTGTCCAAATTCGAATAAAACACAATTTATTAGCAAACACAATAGCGTTGTTGTTCAATTCAAAACTGACGCATATGGAACGGCCAAAGGCTTCAAAGCTAACTTTACTGTAACGTGTGGTGCTCTTATAAGGGCTGCGTCTGAGGGTATCATTCATAGCGATTCTTTTGTCAAACATACCAACAAAAGCTGTGTTTGGACTATTTATGCGGAATCGCCCGATCAAAAAATTTATTTAACGTTAACTTTAATGTCGTTACCAAAAGATAATATTGTAATCACAAACAGAACATGTCCCTCCTCTTACCTACGAGTTCTCGACGGAGATGACAATAATGCTCCACTAATTGGAGAATATTGTGGTCGAAAAGTTCCACCTATGATCGTCAGCCGCGGCAGTGCATTGACGATAGAGTTCGGCAGTTACACTGGTGGAGCTTCTGGAATGTTTGCAGCTCACTATTCACCACTGAGTAACGCCTGCGGAGGTGCATTAACTTCAGAAGAAGGAACTATCGCTTCTCCGAACTACCCCGGACCTTATCCTGTAAACACAGATTGTGAATGGATAATAAAATCTTCCCCTGGAAACACTGCATACGTCCAGTTCGAGCGATTTGATTTAGAATTTTCTGAAGGTTGTAACGACGATTATGTAGAAGTTCGTGAAAATAACGGCGCTGGTCGACTATTGGGTGCATATTGTGGCAGTGAAACTCCTAGCAATCACAGCGCAGCGTCACAAATATATGTCAAGTTTCACAGTGATTTCAAGACCAGTGGCCGAGGTTTTCTCTTGCATTATGGATATCAGCGTGAAAATGACATTACAAGAGACAGTGGGGAAATATCTTCACCATTGTACCCTACTCGATACTTAGGATATGGTGAATATAGTTGGCGAGTGCTCGTTACTGATTCAGATACCATATCTATCACACTGGATGTTTTAGAAATTTATTCACACAGCGAGGCAAACTATAATAAATTAACTATTTATGATGGATATGATTCAACTGCTCCAATTTTAGAAGAACTAAGCGGTGTACTGGCTGCCACGAAAGTTATTCAGAGCTCCTCCAGTGTAGTGTACATGACACTTACAACAGATGAGTCAAATACGGGTTCGATGTTTCACATGAGTTGGACCAAAACTTCTAGAATCAATGAACCGGAAACTGGTGAGAAAATTAATTGTGGTTCGAATGAGACTGTAACGGTTTTACCTGAAAACGGTACCATTAGTTTTAAATCGCCGAACTATCCACAGGAATATTCAGACAATTTAAATTGTGAATGGGTTTACAAATCACAAGTGGGCCGGCATTTAACTGTTAATTTCGTAGATTTTAATATTGAAGACACCAACGCCTGTTTTGCAGACAGTGTTTCTATTTATTCTTCTGACAGCCCCGGAAATTGGAAGCCCGTAAATGAAAATATATGTACGACAGAATCAGCTAAAATAACCTTTAACGCATCCACTTACTTGAAAATTAAATTCAAAACAGATTCATCCACTACTAGGAAAGGATTCCTTGGTCGAGTCACTTCCAGATGCGGAGGACTCGTGACTAGTTTGTCTGGTGATGTCGGTCCAACTTGGTGGGACTTACAAGGCGATTATCGGTATAGGTCCAAGGTAACATGCAACTGGGTCGTAAAAGTACGGCCCGGCAGGACTATCAAATTACAGTTAAATCAATTTAATATTACTAATAAAAATGACAACTGTGCAACATACGTTGTTTTAAGAAATGGTGATTCTGAGGAGGCGCCTCTCTTGGCAAGCGGAAAGTATTGCGGTTACGATCACGAAAATAAAGCAGATATTATCACTTCCAGCAACACTTTATTTATAAGTTACACTAAGGGGTCATTCCCATACCAGAGCTTCGTGGTTCATTACGAAGAGAACAATTACGAATGTGGATCAACATCATCTCTAACTGCTGACCACAATTGGGAAATAATAACATCGCCAAATTACCCATCAGTACCAGTTCCGTATTCAGAATGTGAGTGGGTATTCACCGGTCCACCTGGAGAAATAATTAGAATAGACTTCATAGATAGATTCGATTTGGATCACGAAGATTATTGCGGAACTGAGTCCGTTGAAATAAGATTTGGATCATCGAAATTTTCTCCTCTACACCAACAATATTGCGGCAATGAAAGACCTGGAACCGTGAAGAGTACTGGCAATACAATGTATATTAAATATATGACACAAATACCAACACCACGCAATGGATTCAAAGCTAATGTGTCCATTGAGACGTGCGGCGGAACCATCGTCGCTGATGCCGGTGAACTGACATCACCTGGATACCCGCACATGCAAATGATTCCTTACGGAACAGTCTGTGAGTGGCACATAATAGGACCTCCAAGACACGTGTTTCAAATTAAACCCGATGATATCGAGTTGCCTCAGTCTGAATTATCTTGTGGAACCAAAGTAACAATCGAAGAAACCATGCTCATCAATAATACTATCACCGTACTAAGTACCCTGTGTAATGATGAAGATCACTCCCTTGAACCGATTGAAACTTCAACGAATGAATTTAGCATTAAACTTCATATCGGTAAGCCAGACTCATGGGATCACACATCGGAGAATAGAGGATTTAGAATCAGGTTTAATTCTTCTCGACCCATGTGTGGTGGTGTAATAACGGCTGCAGACGGTTACTTGACATCTCCAAGCTATCCACAAGAAACTACATTGAGGTACTGCCAATGGCGAATAACAGTGCCTAATAAGTCTCGAAGAATCCGTTTAGAAATTATAGATTTGGACACAGAAAAGAATAGTATTGCCATTTTCAATGATGCTATGTTCTACAATGCTATACAATATATTCCTGGCGACGATTACATTCCTGGAAGTAGCGTTTTTGAGTCTACTGGAAACAAAATGTCAATTTATTTATTGCTCAATAACTCCTTTACCTCGCATCGCTTCAAAGCTAAGTTTAGCTCTGATGAAGAAGCGCTATGTGGCGGTGATCTAGCTGAAATGAACCAAGTTCTCTTATCACCGGTCTTAAATCGCTCTTACAGCTGTCAATGGCATTATAATGGTCAAATAGAAACAAACAACGAATATAATGCTCTTTCAAGTAACCTTACTTACAAGTCAATATTTTTAACCGCCAATCTAAGTTCATCAGTAACGCGAACACGTTGTAAATACTTTGATCCTCAAGTCATAATTAAGTCAGCTATAACGGAAACTAGATTTTCTGCAAAAATATGTGGAAAAACCTTCACATCATACAGAATACCGTCACCAATCATTGATATTACAGCAACAAAAACTAAAGACACTTCATTAGACTTCCATTTAGAATGGAAACTTCAACCATGTGGCGGTGTTATTCAAGTAGGAGATAATGCTGTTAACATTTTAAAGATACCTGATTCATATAATGATACTTTAGACTGCGCTTGGGTTCTGACTGGTGCAAAAAATAGGATTGAAATTAAAATGGAAGGTTATTTTACGTTGAATTGTGACGAAGAGTATTTGAAAATAAGTACAAGCAGATCTTTATACAATGCTCCTGAAATTGGTAAATATTGCCAAGCAACACCTTTAGATACCCCGCTAAAACCACATTTCAATAGTATATTTATTGAGTATCATTCAAACGTGAAAAACAACACTAATATAAAGCTTATGGTCAGATCAGTTACTGAACAATGTGGGGGATATCTTACTTCATACCAAAACACCTTTGCGTCGCCGAATTATCCTAAAAATTATTTACCTAATCAAGAATGCTCTTGGGAGATACAAGCAGACTTAGGCTTCAGGGTATCTCTTAAATTTGTAGAACGATTTTTCATTGAAGAAACAACTAATTGCACTAAAGATGTTGTGATAATTTATGACTGGAAGGATGACGCTTACACGGAGATAGCAAGAGTGTGTGGACGAAATACACCACCTATTTATAATTCAACTTTTAATCGCATGAAAGTTGTCTTACGTACAGATGCTGACAAAAATCTCGATGGTTTCAAAGCTGAATGGGATTCTATCTGCGGTGGAAGTTATACAGCAACACTAAAAGAACAAATTTTATATAGTCCTGATTTTCCATATCGTTACCACCCACTGATGAGTTGCAAATACGAAATATCTGCTCCTAACAATAAAGTCGTACTAAAATTCCTTGATTTTGAACTAGAGGGTTCGACTCCTGAATGTTTGTTTGATAATTTAACAGTAACCGGTCAATCAGATTATAACTATCTCTATGAAGTTTACTGCGGTGACAAACTTCCTCCAATCACAGTTCAGTCTGATCGAATATCACTGATATTCAAAAGTGATAAATATGTACAAAGAAAAGGTTTTAGAATTGCTTACTCTGTATATTCATGTGGAGGCAGAGTAAATGAGAGTACTGTACTCACATCATCACTTTCTGAAACTTACGAAATAAACATGAACTGCACGTGGTTTATTGAAGCACCACCTACTAAACTGGTTGTGCTTAAATTCCTCTATATTGACGTGGAAAGCCAATCAGAGTGTTATAATGATTATATCGCAGTTTATGATGGACTTAAAATTGACGACGATAAGCGTTTAGCGTTAATGTGTGGTAATGTTACTTCGCCAACAACACTTCGAAGCAAAAAGAACACCGCTTTGTTACAGTTCGTATCAGACTCCAGTGTAAACTATAAAGGCTTCAAAGTTCAAGTTTACTTCAGCTACTCTGAAGCAGCTCAATGTGGTGGATTCATTAATTTAACAACGGCTTCATCGCATGTTCTCAAGTCTCCTTTCATGGGTCATACGGTATACGAGAATTTCTTAGATTGTCATTGGTCGATAGTATCACCACCAGATACCGTAATTAAAATCGAATTCACCTCTTTCCACGTAGCCCCTTGTCAGAATATCAACCAAACGGAAATAGGATATAGCAAGTGCGACTGCGACTTAGTTGAAATAAAAGATGGTCTAAATCCTAATAGCTTAGTAATTGGAACCTATTGTGGTCACAGCCTTCCACCGCAATTAATTTCTTCTGGTAATCTGCTGGGCGTCAGACTGTCTACGGATGGTGAAATAGGAAGTCAAGGCTTTGTGTCCACATTAACAGCTCAGCGGTCTGTATGTGGGACCTCCACCATTTCAGTGAGCAATACGCCGCAAACCTTGAAATCTCCTGGTTATGATCGAGGGTCCGTTCCTCGAGGGATACATTGCCTTTATCAGTTGGATGTGAGCGCCTCCCCATACATTTTACTACGTATCACTGTAAAGGATTTGGACTTACAGCCCCCTGTCAATGACAGTGCTGGCGTAAAGCGTTGCAATAGAGACAAGCTGATAATATCCAGTAATCCAAGCATTCAAAATACAACGCTTGGGAAAGATTTTATCTTAAACCATCCGACGGATGACTTCTTTAACCGTAATTCATTTTACGACATAACTTTGAGTCTCCCCGACCGTGTTGAGTTATGCGGACGAAAGGAGCCTACAGACTTTTATGTGCATGGATCTACGTCTATAAACTTAATGACATCGGCTGATTCAGATGATAAGGTATATAAAGGTGTGGAAATAGAAGCAGCGTTTACAGGATTTTGTGGTAGAAATTATACAGAGCCTCACGGACGAGTACAGGCTATTTATGTAAATGACTTTGATGGTAACCCCAACCATGACTGTTATACGCTGATCACAGCACCAGTTAACTACACAATATCCGCTTATTTCTTGTACGCATATCCTAGTTACTGGAACGACGACTGTTATCTAGAAATATTTGATGGAAATAACGCTAGTGCTCCTAGACTTTCTAAAATTCAAACCCAGTATGATAATAATAACCCTATATTTTCGACTGGTAGATATTTGTTGTTACACAATCATGAGAATGCTGGTGATCGTGTCACGTTTGATTTGGTTTACGTAATATCCGATAAAGGACCTGGCTGCGGCGGAAAACTGCAAAGTGAGGTCGGTAAAGTTACCAGTCCCCAGTATCCCAACGTTCACAGGCGCGTGTCGAGCTGCGAGTGGGAGCTTGAGACTCCCTTAGGAACACGTTTACTGCTACACTTCGCTACGTTCGACTTGGGCATTACTTGCGATCAGAATTATGTGCAGCTCGTGGACAGTAAGGGGGTAGTAGTCCGGACATTCTGCGAGGACACGCCTGCCGACTACACAAGCGATGATAACTTTGTGAAGATAGTGTTTGTAACCACCATGAATAACGGTGGCACGGGCTGGGTTGCAGAGTTTATAGGAATTTTATAAACTGGGCTGTATTTTTAACGTTTACATGTCTTTTGGAGGTTGGTGGAGCGCCTGTTCAGACATGCGGGAACCGCGCGATTCCCGCGCGGGAATCGCGCGGTTATGTCTGAACGATAACTTAATAACTCATACAAATAAGACTCACGCGATTTCCATGCGGTTCTGAAATCGCGCGGTTCCCGCCGTGTCTGAACAGAGGCTCAGCCTCTGTTCAGAACTGCGCGATTTCAGAATCGCATGGAAATCGCGTGAGTCTAGCCTCTGTTCAGACACGGCGGGAACCGCGCGTTTCCCGCGCGGGAATCGCGCGGTTATGTCTGAACGATTGCTTAAGCCTCTGTTCAGACACGGCGGGAACCGCGCGATTCCCGCGCGGGAAACGCGCGATTCCCGCCGTGTCTGAACAGAGGTTTAAGCTTATGGTACGATTGCGTTCGGAAGGGCAACGTCACACAAATGCTGTTCTTTTGCAAACACCATCCAATCTAAGCCTCTGTTCAGACACAGCGGGAACCGCGCGATTTCAGAATCGCATGGAAATCGCATGAGTCTTATTTGTATGAGTTATTAAGTAATCGTTCAGACATAACCGCGCGATTCCCGCGCGGGAATCGCGCGGTTCCCGCCGTGTCTGAACAGAGGCTTAGTTTGACGTTGACCTAGCGACAAGTCGGTGCGTCTGAGCTAATAAGGGTGAATTCCTTATTAAATAGGTAGGTACACCTAATTTGCAATCATTTTAAACCTGACAAAATGGAACCGAAAGTCGAAACTGATTTGTTTTTGTGGAATATTGGACCTCTTCCCTGTAAACTGCATTATTGTAAGAAATTAACCACAGCTTGGTCAAAACGTCTTGAAACGAAACTAATATGTTTGTTTGCTGACAACGTTTTTAAATCTTTGACATTTGATGTAAACAAAGAACGCAGGTTTGTTAGATTTATTATTGTGCCATAAAACTAACGTAATAATCATTCGAAGTGCTGGTAGCGAGAGCACAGTGGCGACTTTTCCGGTTTTCTTCTCTAATTTGCCAAAAAACAAGCAGCTAAAGTAACCTCTGCGCTACCACCGACAACACCGTGGAGGTGGCGAAATTTATTTATTGTAGTATCTAGTTTACTCGCTTGTGCTCAGCCTTGGTCACGAGATACAATAAGGCTATCAATAATGCGACCAAGTTTCTCGACAGCATTTCTAATTGCAAGGAAATAATTTATGTATGTATGTGTGTGTAACCTACTTCAGTTTTGTTTTTAATTCTCTTTTTACTTAGAGTCAACTCGGCGAAGACCGTCTGGCGGGTAAGACCGTACAATAAGTAATAAAAAATGTATAAATAACCACAGCAATTAAATGAAAAAGTAGTTGATTTAAACTGTTAAAACTAATTTTTTTGTTGTACGGGATGTCTCGTTGTGGTTATTCAGACTATGTTGTATTGCTTACTGTACGGTCTTTGCCGCCAGACGATCTTCGCCGAGTTGATAAGATTGAGAGCCATAAAATATATTTTCGCAAAAAAAAAAGACGTGTTGACATTATGTATGCCGCGCACTCGCCTATTAGGAGCTGTGTTATACCTAAATCTAGAACAGCACAGATGCCTATTACGAGTATACAGTTCGTTTCGTTGACTTTGGTTCATATTGGTGTTTGGATTATGCTGCATGTCTTCTGAACACGGTTGGAATGACACTTCAAGTTTTTGAATCCTCTTTTGTTACTGTGTAACTTATTTGTACCTAGATATTTACATTCAAGTGTGTAATGTAGCTTCTTTTTTGTTAATGCAACTTTCGGATTAAATTAATTGCCTAGGTACCTACACTTTTATAACAGTTAAGAGCGTATATTCCGAAAGTTGGCAACGTCGCAAATAGTTATCAAATAGTAACGAGTTTTAATTAATTTAGCATTGTTAATGCATGAAAATAAGAAATATGGCTCTGTAGTGCACTAAAAAATTGATAAGGGAATGCAATAATTAATATCGTTACACCGAATACATAGCTTTAGATGTAAAAAAAGCATTTGGAAGCTTTCCAAATGCCTTTTATACACCTGAAACGGTTACAACATGAAATTCAGTGTTTTGATTGCATTCCTATACCTATCATTTCTTTAGTGCACTACTGAGAGCAATATTTCTTGTTTTCATACAGAAAATTCGCCAAATTAATTAAAACTTGTAAATATTTGACAGCTTTTTGCGACGTTGCCAACTTTCAGAATATGCAGCCTTATGTGAATTTTTTTACATAAAGAAAGTACAAACAAAGTTTTAAGAAAGCTGCACAAAG
This sequence comes from Agrotis segetum, assembly GCA_036375495.1. Classification (NCBI taxonomy): domain Eukaryota; kingdom Metazoa; phylum Arthropoda; class Insecta; order Lepidoptera; family Noctuidae; genus Agrotis; species Agrotis segetum. The sequence goes on from JAQSVV010000192.1 coordinate 2,181,289, forward strand.
TTATGTAGGTACCTACAGTTATTTTTTGTTATTTAAAAATTATTACGTATGTTTCACGAATATAAAAATTATTGTATTTTAAATCAGAAAACGAATAAATAAATGGAAAACTGTAAACGACGTGTTTTCTGCAATGTGGCGTAAGGCTTATTATACCCCTTCACTCTCCGAGGCTAACTTAAGAGGGCCCTTCCCCATCCGACGAACGACAACGCGAGCATGGTCAAAAAGCTTGTTGTTTCATCCAGAACAAGAGGCAAACCCGTCCCCGCTCGACTCGGCCCCTGCTTACCTCTTACCGTCACATAGCTAACACGCAAGTGAGAACGCGACAACATTAAAAGGAAAATAGTGTGCGGAAGTTTCATAAAACTTGTTCCAAGAAATACGTGTTTATTCGTAAGCCTTATAAGATTATGAAAAAAAAATTTTGCATTTAGAAACTCCATTACATTTGCAAGGTTTCTATGCAAATATTTCTTTCCGGTTACAATTAATAAGTACATTATAAACGCCCAAACATCACATAAAATTTGTGCAAAAAAGCTGATTTTTGGAGGTTTGTACTGAATTTGTTTCTTAAAATTTTGATTTCGCGTTTTGATAGAAACCTAGATATAGTGCACAAGATGCCTATTAGTTCAAAAGTTTGAAAGAAATATCTGTTACAACGCCATAATCACGTACGAGCGTTTGTATGAAAAGATAGACGGGTTGGCCGCCCTTAACCTAATCACTTCAGACATAAATCTCCATTTTCCTTTGCCTTTCCAAAATGAGAAGATAAGCCTAGTTGCCCTCAATCAAGTCCTCACAGCACAGCCACAGCTCCACTAGTTACTAAAGACAAAGAGATGGCTTGGAGAGAATTTTAGGTAAGTAAACGATCTTAGTTTTAATATATTGTTCCAAAGGCCATCCTGTTTCAAATCTGGGTATCATCGTCATCGTTGGATTTTAGAAAAACCAATCATCCTTGCCGGGAATCGAACCCGCTGACTTCGGAAAAAAATCACAACCTATACCTATTCGATAGTGTCGCTTACAATGATAAAATTACATGTAAGATGTAAGTAGATCAAATTCTAAGAAGTATAATGATATACGGCAAACCAATTGAAAACCATACTTTTTAAATCAATTGATTTTTGAAATGTGAGTTCTCTCTTGATCAAAACGTCAAAAAGAGCTGAAGGTTCCCATGAAAGTTTTTTCGTATCTCGGATTAGAATTTTCCCTTGTTGGCCATTTTAAAAGAAAGACCCTGTATACACAGAATACTTATTATTACTACGTCCGGAAGTGTCACTTCCCAAAAACAAACAAAAAAAACTTTGCTCGAGAGAATAAAGTAAAAATATGTACGGAGCGCATGGGACACGGACGGCGCGTGGGCGGCAGCCATTGGCAGCAGCCGACTGTGCTTGTAGATCTACAAGCCCACGCGGGCGCACCGTGCTACACCACAGAATGCGCCATATGAAACACTGATGTATACATAAATACATCATATTACTTTTGATTAGTTTTGATATTTTTAAATACTTGAAATAAAAACTTAAATCAATAAGTAAGAAAATTTGCGAGAGTGATTGTTTTGTTAAACAACTTTAAACCGTTATAATATGTATATCTTAAACTATTATCTAAAATGATGATTTTAATATACCTATTCAACGACACCACTTAACACATAGTTCATCGAATTTTTTTTTTTTTTTCATTTCGACAATATGGCTGTCGCTGTGGTGAATTTTGATTACTTATTTTAGTCATGTCTTTAATTATACTCGCAAGTTTAAGAAGACGAATCGATTGACATAAGAATTATTAAAATCGGCCTACGCATTTGGTCTCTAGAATGCCACAAACATACATTACATGCATGTACGAGTAGGTATGTTTGTTCCTATGTGGCGTTCTAATGTATTTAAACATTCATAGACTGATTAACACATTACCCTCCTTAGCGTCACGCAGTCGGGTAAAAAAGGAACCGACTTCAAAACCAAACACAAAAAGGGTAAAATAACTTTTCTTTCGGAAGTCAGTGGCTTTGTTTTTTATTTCATTGACTATTATATGGCCACCGATTTCCGAAAGAAAAGTTATTTTTTACACCTCTTGTGGGCCGATTTTAAAGGTCCAATTTTCGCTCCCCCCGCCCATCCACCGCTTACTATGACAATGACTAAACAAGCCACCGGGAAGCAGCTGAAAGTAATTGGACGCAAACGCCCAAAACACACGCGGCGGCCTTGAAAAAATGGCTAAAGGGGCCCTGGAAATAGCGTTGCCTAGGGACAGGGGCCCTGTAAAACTATATCGGTTTAAGACACTTTCTGTAACGATTGTAATATGCAATAAATACATGGGCTTTATTTAGCAAATTGGTTTTAGCCAACTGTTTTACATGCCAAAAAGACACTAATTTTTAAAACTTTATGAGACGTGGATGTTTTGGAAGATAATTCTATATCGAGTTACATAATCATCGAATCACACAATATACTAAAGGTAGGACACAACGCATTCAATCAATTTCATCGATTGAACCAGATGGCTCGTATTTGTTTCTAATTACCAAATAATCATTGCGAGGGGCGTACGGCACTACGCCCCCCGTGATAAAACAAGTCATAGTGGATGCTGCAGCACCAGGACAGCACATAGTACGAACACAACAGTCTACCGAGACACATGGACCATGTCCAACGCACTCGGACAACGCCTCTTCTTGCTAGGCGTGCTTTGTTTTGTTCCTCTTGATTGTGAACTCTACCAGGACCGACCAAAAATCAAGACTTCGGGAGGTGATCTTATTCTAGAACCAGCATTTGATAAAAATATATATCTACGCCCCAATGGACCGAAATCGAGCATCTTTGTTGGTGATATCAATGTACTCAAACCAAACATCCCGAACAATGGACCGCAGTACCAGCCATCCAGTAATGAAAACGCCGACGAAAACATAAACAGTATATTACAAAGACTTGACAGATTGGAGAGCAAGGAATCCACACTTCCAAATGACTTTCTTTTCAACATATCAATGCTATGGCGGAAAGTTAACAATATTCACAGGAAAGTGTTGAATCTACAAAATCTTTTAAACAGTAGAGGGAAAGACGAATGTCAATCTCAACCATGCCAGCATGGCGGAACTTGCCTCAACTTGGTGAACGGCTACCATTGTCTTTGCCCTTCCAATTGGGAAGGCAGAGATTGTGACGTCGATGTAAATGAATGCCGAAATTTTGCTGGGACGGACCTCGGATGTCAAAATGGAGCTATGTGCATCAACAGACCAGGATCTTACGAGTGTTTGTGCAAATCTGGCTGGTTCGGCTTACACTGCACTAGGAAGGCTAAAGATTGTTCCGGTGGCGACTTTGAAATGTGCGGCTATGGAACCTGTGTACAAGTAACTTCAGGAGAGGGCGTTCAATGTATGTGCCACCAGGGATGGACAACGAATGGTACCGGTGTCGCGTGCTTAACTGATATCAACGAATGTGAATCCTATCATGGTCCTCGGTGTTCGGTGAACCCCAGGGTTGACTGTATCAATCTGCCGGGCTCATTCCGATGTGGACAGTGCCCTTCTGGTTATGAAGGCGATGGTTACACATGTTACGATATTGACGAATGCACCACTATGCCCAATGGAGGCTGCAGCCCAGTAGTGACATGCCATAACACCATCGGCTCGCGAATATGTGGTTCTTGTCCACCTGGCTATCAAGGTGACGGAGTTACCTGTTCTTGGAGAGGTACGTGCAACATCGGGCATGGAGGGTGTCACCCGTCCGCACAATGCATAGAAAGCGCATCGCCGACTGGCCAATCAGCACAATGTGTATGCCCCGACGGCATGGAAGGCGATGGAGTAGGAATCAGTGGCTGCTACGTCGCAACAGGCGGAAACTACACTGATGGGTGCGCAATCAATCCATGCGGCGTCCACGGACAATGCCATTCCCTTCGTACCGGCTACACCTGTATCTGTTTCAAGGGCTACGGTGGCGCTCACTGTGAATTGCCCACAGACGTTTGCGGAGTGAATCCTTGCCACAACGGCGGAATTTGTAGACCAGACGACAGTGCGATTGGAGGCTTCCGTTGTGAGTGCGCGGCTCAGTTCTCTGGCGCCTTGTGTCAGGTAAGGACAAAGTCTTGTGGTGGTGTTCTAGATAACGAAGAAGGCAGCATTGTTTATCCTTTGACGAATACGTCGTACAGTCACAATTCTCAGTGTGCTTGGGTAATACACACAGCTTCTGATAAAGTCATTAATGTTACATTCAGTAAATTTAATATAGAGAACAGTCCCGAATGTATGTACGATTTCTTACAAATTCACGACGGTCGGAAATCTTCTAGTCAACTCATAGGTAGATTTTGCGGCAATAATTACCCTAAAGGCGGCAACATTGTGTCAAGTCATAATAATTTATATTTCTGGTTCCATTCGGACAAAACAGTAGCTAAAGACGGGTTCGCCTTACACTGGACCAGCATAGAGCCAGTGTGCGGCGGTGACGTTGACGCTTCCACGCACGGCCATATCAGCTCCCCAGGCTCTCCCGGGCCGTATCCTCCCAACCGTGATTGCTATTGGCACTTAACTACAACTCTCGGTAAAAGGATCAACTTGCATTTCTTCGCTCTCGATATCGAAACACATTCAAACTGCAGTTTCGATTATTTGGCAATTTATGACGGTGAACATATAACGGATCCGCTTATCAATAGATACTGCAACACGACCCAGCCCGCGCCTGTTCAGTCTGCAGGCTCTTTCATGTTGATACACTTTCATTCAGACGCCTACGGTGCGGGTCATGGCTTCCAAATCGCTTACGCACCTGTCGAAGGCGTTCCTGGCTGTGGAGGTTACTACACTGCTGACAAGGGAGAGCTTGTTTCTCCTACTTACAATGGGCTTTACTTAAGTAATTTATTATGTGAGTACAAAATTAAAACTGGCCTAGATACCAGAATTAAAATCGACTTTAAATTATTCAAGCTCGAACGGTCTTTTAGATGCCAATACGATTATTTGAAAGTTTACGACGGCCCATCATCAGATTCACGACTCGTCGGGAAATTTTGTGGAACTACTTTTCCGAAAACTTATAAATCATCGTCGAATGAACTTTATTTTAAATTTAAAACTGATAGAAGTATGCCCGCAGACGGGTTTCGTATCACATATGAGGCCATATGCGAGAAAACTTTAGAAGGTGATAGCGGAGTTATCAAATCGCCCGGTTATCCTTTCAGCTATCCAGAGAACAAAGTCTGTGTTTACATCATCAGAACTGTTCCCGGCAAAGCAATTCAATTGACATTTCAAGATTTTGATATCGAAGACAACCGATACTATGACTGCCGGTACGATAACGTCGAGGTCAGAGACGGTCACGACCAGAATGCTACTTTGCTAGGCAGATACTGCGGCGGGGCCGAACACACGCCGCCAGTTCAGACATCCACGCTCAACTATATGTACATTAGATTTACATCGGATTTAAGTGTTTCGGGCACGGGATTCTATGCTAACTACACTACCATCGATACAGAGTGCGGAGGTATTCACAGGGATACCACTGGCTTAATAAATCATCCGTCCGGAGATGCTTCCACTTATAAAAACTACCAGACTTGCAAGTGGATACTCATTGCGCCTGAAGGCATGCACATAAAGTTGAATTGGAACAGGTTCGACATTGAGGACATGCCCAGCTGTGGCAGCGATTACCTGGAGCTTGTAGAGATAGATGATAACAATGAAAACAATGTATTGGGCAAGTTCTGCGGTTCTCACGCGCCACCCGCTTTGACCACATCCACTAACCGACTCATGTTGAACTTCGAATCTGATGGTAGTATTCGTTCTGCTGGTTTTTCATTATCATACACATTTTTAGATGAAAAAACTCATTGTGGCGGATCGTATATTAAAACTCATGGTTTTATATACTCTCCCGGCTGGCCAGCCTCATATGACCCTAATCGCGACTGCACATGGATCATCACAGTGCCGGTGGGCCAACAGATTATGCTCAACATATCCCAATTTAATCTTGAACGCCCTATAGGAGGTAAATGTACTCTAGGAGACTTTTTGGAAATAAGGAATGGCGGCAACGACAATTCACCACTGATCGGTCAGTATTGCGGCGTGTTCCAATCGAAAAGAATCATATCATTATCTAATGCCTTGCACCTCCATTTCCATTCAGATTTCTATTTATCCGGAACTGGATTCAAAATCGAATGGGATGGTACATTAACAGGATGCGGTGGAACTCTGACAACTCCGTCTGGATCAGTAACCTCGCCGAACTATCCAAATGATTACAACGAAAATGCTGAATGTTTCTATAGAATTGTAACCAGTGAAGGTTCAAGGATCCGTATTACATTCACAGAGCTTGATCTGGAAAGAACTCTCAATTGTAGAGACGATTATGTCGAAATTTTTGACGGTCGCGATACGAGTGCCACCGTTTTAGGTAAATATTGTTACATGTCACCGGAGTTAGCTAATATCGAAACTTCAAGTAATTATGCATACGTTAAATTCAGATCTGACATATACATGGGCGGTAAAGGTTTCCTGTTTAATTATGAAACAATATGTAATAATAATATAACGGGACGATATGGAGTTATTGAGAGCCCAGGCTATCCAAGTAATTACCCGCTAACCTTAAATTGTATCTGGAGCATCACGGTTCCCAAAGGAAATAAAATTAATGCGACGTTTACTCATTTTGATGTTTATAAATCTCACAGATTTTATAGTAGTTGGATGAGAACTCGTTATAGAAATTCTAACGACGAATGCCGTTTCGATTACTTACAAACTAAAGAGTTGTCCGATCCAAATTATTCGAGTAAATTCTGTGGCAGTACAACTCCACCTCCAATAACTACGCATCGTAACACATTACAAATCAAATTCGCCTCTGGACCTTATATGTCTCGCTCCGGGTTTCGCTTAGAATGGATCAGTTACGGATGTGGAGGACACATTAAAAAACCCTTTGGCACTATAACCCTCGATAAAAGTAAAACTAACGACCAGGAAATGGATTGCGAGTGGTTGATAGAAACACAAGTAGGTAAGAGTATCACAATCTCATTTTCGGAGATTTATATGAAAGATACCGCTAATTGTACGACTGATGCTATTGAAATATATAACGGTCAAAATACAATGGCTCCACTACTAACAAAAATTTGCCATCGAGATTTCGTGTCCGCGCAGTCTGATAGCAATTACATGATGTTGCGTTTGTCGAAACGGTCTACTCTTAGAGATGTGCACTTTTCGTCACAATTTCGGTCTACCAATTCCAAATGCGGCGGTGCTATTACTACCAAATCTGGACTCATTCATTCTAAGAACTATCCAAAGAATTACGACAATAATTTGGATTGTTTTTGGTATATTACCGTACCCGCATTTCATCGTATTGAACTTAACTTTATGGATCTTGATCTGTACTCTTTATTTGATGATCGGGAAAATGTTTGCGGAGACTCGATTCAAGTTTATGATTATGGGAACAAATACATACCATCTTTAAATTACACGTACCGTATTTGTCCAAATTCGAATAAAACACAATTTATTAGCAAACACAATAGCATTGTTGTTCAATTCAAAACTGATGCATATGGAACGGCCAAAGGCTTCAAAGCTAACTTTACTGTAACGTGTGGTGCTCTCATAAGGGCTGCGTCTGAGGGTATCATTCATAGCGATTCTTTTGTCAAACATACCAACAAAAGCTGTGTTTGGACTATTTATGCGGATTCGCCCAATCAAAAAATATATTTAACGTTAACTTTAATGTCGTTACCAAAAGATAATATTGTAATCACAAACAGAACATGTCCCTCCTCTTACCTACGAGTTCTCGACGGAGATGACAATAATGCTCCACTAATTGGAGAATATTGTGGTCGAAAAGTTCCACCTATGATCGTCAGCCGCGGCAGTGCATTGACGATAGAGTTCGGCAGTTACACTGGTGGAGCTTCTGGAATGTTTGCAGCTCACTATTCACCACTTAGTAACGCCTGCGGAGGTGCATTAACTTCAGAAGAAGGAACTATCGCTTCTCCGAACTACCCCGGACCTTATCCTGTAAACACTGATTGTGAATGGATAATAAAATCTTCCCCTGGAAACACTGCATACGTCCAGTTCGAGCGATTTGATTTAGAATTTTCTGAAGGTTGTAACGACGATTATGTAGAAGTTCGTGAAAATAACGGCGCTGGTCGACTATTGGGTGCGTACTGTGGCAGTGAAACTCCAAGTAATCACAGCGCAGCGTCACAAATATATGTCAAGTTTCACAGTGATTCCAAGACCAGTGGCCGAGGTTTTCTCCTGCACTATGGATATCAGCGTGAAAATGACATTACAGGTGATAGCGGTGAGATAACTTCACCATTGTACCCTACTCGATACTTAGGATCTAGTAATTACAACTGGCGCGTTTTCGTTACCGATTCAGATACCATATCTATTACACTGGATGTTTTAGAAATTTACTCACACAGCGAGGCAAACTATAATAAATTAACTATTTATGATGGATATGATTCAACTGCTCCAATTTTAGAAGAACTAAGAGGAGTACTGACCACCACGAAAATCATTCAAAGCTCCTCTAGTGTAGTGTACATGACACTTACAACAGATGAGTCAAATACGGGTTCGATGTTTCATATGAGTTGGACCAAAACTTCTAGAATCTATGAACCGGAAACTGGTGAGAGGATTAACTGTGGATCGAATGAGACTGTAACGGTTTTATCTGCAAACGGCACCATTAGTTTTAAATCGCCTAATTATCCACAGGAATATTCAGACAATTTAAATTGTGAATGGGTTTACAAATCACAAATGGGCCGGCATTTAACTGTTAATTTCGTTGATTTTAATATTGAAGACACCAACGCCTGTTTTGCAGACAGAGTTTCTATTTATTCTTCTGACAGCCCCGGAAATTGGAAGCCCGTTAATGAAAATATATGTACGACGGAATCGGCTAAAATAACCTTCAACGCGACCACTTACTTGAAAATTAAATTCAAAACAGATTCATCCATTACTAGGAAAGGATTCCTTGGTCGAGTCACTTCCAGATGCGGAGGACTTGTGACTAGTTTGTCTGGTGATGTCGGTCCGACTTGGTGGGACTTTCAAGGCGATTATCGGTATAGGTCCAAGGTAACATGCAACTGGGTCGTAAAAGTACGTCCCGGCAGGACTATCAAATTACAGTTAAATCAATTTAATATTACTAATAAAAATGACAACTGTGCAACATACGTTGTTTTAAGAAATGGTGATTCTGAGGAGGCGCCTCTCTTGGCAAGCGGAAAGTATTGCGGTTACGATCACGAAAATAAAGCAGATATTATCACTTCCAGCAACACTTTATTTATAAGTTACACTAAGGGGTCATTCCCATACCAGAGCTTCGTGGTTCATTACGAAGAGAACAATTACGAATGTGGATCAACATCATCTCTAACTGCTGACCACAATTGGGAAATAATAACATCGCCAAATTACCCATCAGTACCAGTTCCGTATTCAGAATGTGAGTGGGTATTCACCGGTCCACCTGGAGAAATAATTAGAATAGACTTTATAGATAGATTCGATTTGGAGCAGAAAGATGATTGCGAAACTGAATGGCTCGAAATAAGATTTGGATCATCTAAATTTTCCCCTCTTCATCAACGATATTGCGGCAATGAAAGACCTGGAACCGTGAAGAGTACTGGCAATACAATGTATATTAAATACATGACACAGATACAAACACCACGCAATGGATTCAAAGCCAATGTGTCTATAGAAACTTGTGGCGGAACCATCGTCACTGATGCCGGTGAACTGACATCACCTGGATACCCGCACATGCAAATAATTCCTTACGGAACAGTCTGTGAGTGGCACATAATAGGACCTCCAAGACATGTGTTTCAAATTAAAGCCGATGACATCCAGTTGCCTCAATCTGAATTATCTTGTGGAACCAAAGTAACAATCGAAGAAACTATGCTCACCAATAATACTATCACCGTACTAAGTACCCTGTGTAATGATGAGGATTATTCTCTTGAACCGATTGAAACTTCAACGAATGAGTTTAGCATTAAACTTCACATCGGTAAGCCGGACTCATGGGATCAAACTTCAGAGAATAGAGGATTTCGAATAAGATTTAACTCTTCCCGACCTATGTGTGGTGGTGTAATAAGTGCATCAGACGGTTACTTGACATCTCCAAGTTATCCACAAGAAACTACATTAAGGTATTGCCAATGGCTAATAATAGTGCCTAATAAATACCGGAGAATCCGTTTAGAAATAATAGATTTTGACACAGAAAAGCACAGAATTGGTATTTTTAATGACATTACCTTCCACAGTGTTATACAATCAATCCCTGGCGACGATTACATTCCTGGAACAAATGTTTTTGAGTCTACTGGAAATAAAATGACGGTTTATGTATGGCTTAACCGTACACATACCTCACACCGCTTCAAAGCTAAGTTTAGCTCTGACGAAGAAGCACTATGTGGAGGTAATCTATCTGACATGAACCAGGTTCTAATATCACCAGACCTGAGTCGGCCATATACTTGTCAATGGCATTATAATGGTCAAGCAATCACCGTCAATGATTATAATGCCCTTTCAACTAACCTCACTTACAAGTCAATATTTTTAACAGCCACGCTAAATTCATCGGTAGCCCGAACTCGTTGTAAATTATTTGATCCTCAAGTCATTATTAAATTGTCTCGTCAAAACAGATTTTCTAGATATATTTGTGGAAATGTCAAAGAATCATACAGAATACCATCAATTGAACTTGATATTACAGCAACAAAAACCAAAGAAAGTTCCTTGTACTTCCATTTAGAATGGAAACTTCAACCATGTGGCGGTGTTATTCAAGTAGGAAACAATGCTGTTAACATTTTAAACTTACCTGATTCATATAACGATACTTTGGACTGTGCTTGGATTCTGACAGGTGCAACAAATAATAGGTTTGAAATTAAAACGGAAGGGTATTTTACTTTAAATTGTGACAACGAATATTTAGTACTAAAATCAAGCTTAAGACCAAATGCTGTTGAAATTGGTAAATATTGCCAGACATCACTTATGGACAGTCCGTTAATTACGAATTTCAATGAAATGTATATTCAGTATCACTCGAATGTTAAAAACAAACCAAATTTAAAGCTTATGGTCACACCGATTACTGCACAATGTGGAGGATATTTTACTGCATACGAAATTACGTTTGTATCGCCAAATTATCCTAAAAGTTATTTACCTAATCAGGATTGCTCTTGGGAGATACAAGCAGACCTAGGCTTCAGGGTATCTCTTAAATTTACAGAACGATTTTTCATTGAAGAAACAATTAATTGCACCAAAGATGTTGTCATAATTTATGACTGGAAGGATGACGCTTATACGGAGATAGCAAGAGTATGTGGACGAAATGCACCACCTATATACAGTGTGTCCGGGCACGAGTTAGCGATATTTGAAGGGGATATTCTAGGCTCATTTTCATCGACAAAAATGCTTTTAAAAAAATTCTTACTCCAATACTTCGCGAATGGCAGCCATTTAATTTTTTAATCCGTCGAACTGGGGTGTGTACAATAAAATGCAAATATCTTGGAATCCAAGAGACCTACATCCATGAAAATGACTTAATTGCAAAGTTTAACGTTGAGGCTTATCAAAAACTTACGAAAATTTTCTAAATAATACGTAAAAATAACCAAAAAACATGGGCAAACACAAAATTGTACACAAAAATTACTGAATATTTTCACATTTTTAACTCTAACTCGATAAGTACCCCTGAATTTTGATAAGATTTTTGCATTAAATTAAAAGTGTTTGAGTCAGGCTATAAAATGATATCAAAATGATCACTCTACGTTAAGTATCTTAAGAGTTATTCTCACTTGAATATCACCCTTCCTTAGCGCATGTACCCCAATATTACAGGTGTCGCATTCTTTGGGCGAGCTAAATCGTTCCAAGGAATATTTATCAGCTGGAATCATTGACCACCATAATCCATAAACTGAAATGGTACTTTTTTTTTATTATATGAAACCATTTCTTGGAATTATTGCTGCGGGGCGAGACGGAAGGGTGATGTTCAAGTGAGAATAACTCATAAGAAACTTAACGTAGAGTGATTATTTTGATATCATTTTATAGCCTGACTCAAACACTTTTAATTTAACGCAAAAACCCTGGCAAAATTCAGGGGTACTTATTGAGCTAGAGTTAAAAATGTGAAATTATTCAGTAATTTTTGTGTACAATTTCGTGTTTGCCCATGTTTTTGGTTATTTTTACATATTATTTAGAAAACTTTCGTAAGTTTTTGATGAGCCTCAACGTTTAACTTTGCAATAAAGTCATTTGCATGAATGTAGGTCTCTTGAATTTAAAGATATTTGCATTTTATTGTACACACAGATCAAAAAATTAAAATGGCTGCCATTCGCGAAGTTTTGGAGTAAGAATTTTTTTTAAAGCAGTTTTGTCGATGAAAAAGAGCCTAGAATATTCCCTTCAAATATCGCTAACCCGTGCCCGGACACACTGTATAATTCAACTTTTAATCGCATGAAAGTTGTTTTACGCACAGATGCTGATAAAAATCTCGATGGTTTCAAAGCCGAATGGAATTCTATCTGCGGTGGAAACTATGTAGCAACACAAAAAGAACAAATTTTATATAGTCCTGGTTTCCCATATGGTTACCACCCTCGGATGAGTTGCCAATATGAAATATCTGCTCCTAACAATAAAGTCGTACTAAAATTCCTTGATTTTGAACTCGAGGGCTCGACTCCTGAATGTGCGTTTGATAATTTGACAGTAACAGGCCAGTCAGACTATAACTATCTCTATGAAATTTACTGCGGTAGCACAATTCCTCCAATCACAGTTCAATCTGATCGAATATCACTGATATTCAAAAGTGATAAATATGTACAAAGAAAAGGTTTTAGAATTGCGTACTCTGTATATTCCTGTGGTGGCAGAATAAATGAGAGTACTGTACTCACATCATCACTTTCTGAAACTTACGAAATAAACATGAACTGCACGTGGTTTATTGAAGCACCACCTACTAAACTGGTTGTGCTTAAATTCCTCTATATTGACGTGGAAAGCCAATCAGAGTGTTATAATGATTATATCGCAGTTTATGATGGACTTAAAATTGACGACGATAAGCGTTTGGCGTTAATGTGTGGTAATGTTACTTCGCAAACAACACTTCGAAGCAAAAAGAACACCGCTTTGTTACAGTTCGTATCAGACTCCAGTGTAAACTATAAAGGCTTCAAAGTTCAAGTTTACTTCAGCTACTCTGAAGCAGCTCAATGTGGTGGATTCATTAATTTAACAACGGCTTCATCGCATGTTCTCAAGTCTCCTTTCATGGGTCATACTGTATACGAGAATTTCTTAGATTGCCATTGGTCGATAATATCACCACCAGATACCGTAATTAAGATCGAATTCACCTCTTTCCACGTAGCCCCTTGTCAAAATATCAACCAAACGGAAATAGGATATAGCAAGTGCGACTGCGACTTAGTTGAAATAAAAGATGGTCTAAATCCTAATAGCTTAGTAATTGGAACCTATTGTGGCCACAGCCTTCCACCGCAATTAATATCTTCTGGTAATCTGCTGGGCGTCAGACTGTCTACGGATGGTGAAATAGGAAGTCAAGGCTTTGTGTCCACATTAACAGCTCAGCGGTCTGTGTGTGGGACCTCCACCATTTCAGTGAGCAATACGCCGCAAACCTTGAAATCTCCTGGTTATGATCGAGGGTCCGTTCCTCGAGGGATACATTGCCTTTATCAGTTGGATGTGAGCGCCTCCCCATACATTTTACTACGTATCACTGTAAAGGATTTGGACTTACAGCCCCCCGTCAATGACAGTGCTGGCGTAAAGCGCTGCAATAGAGACAAGCTGATTATATCTAGCAATCCAAGCATTAAAAATGCTACGCTTGGGAAAGATTTTATCATAAACTCACGGATCGATGACTTCTTTAGCCGTAATTCTTTTTATGATAGCACTTTGCACCTCCCCGATCGTTTTGAATTGTGCGGACGGAAAGAGCCTACGGACTTTTATGTATATGGATCTACGTCTATAACCTTAATGACATCGGCTGATTCAGATGATAAGGTATATAAAGGAGTGGAAATAGAAGCAGCGTTTACAGGATTTTGTGGTAGAAATTATACAGAGCCTCACGGACGAGTACAGGCTATTTATGTAAATGACTTTGATGGTAACCCCAACCATGACTGTTATACGCTGATCACAGCACCAGTTAACTACACAATATCCGCTTATTTCTTGTACGCATATCCAAGTTACTGGAACGGAGACTGTTATCTAGAAATATTTGACGGAAATAATGCTAGCGCGCCTACACTTTCCAAAATGAAAACCGAATTTGATAATAATAACCCCATCTTCTCGACTGGTAGATATTTGTTGTTACACAATCATGAGAATGCTGGTGATCGTGTCACGTTTGATTTGGTTTACGTTATATCCGATAAAGGACCTGGCTGCGGCGGAAAACTGCAAAGTGAGGTCGGTAAAGTTACCAGTCCCCAGTACCCTAACGTTCACAGGCGCGTGTCGAGCTGCGAGTGGGAGCTTGAGACTCCCTTAGGAACACGTTTACTGCTACACTTCGCTACGTTCGACTTGGGCATTACTTGCGATCAGAATTATGTGCAGCTCGTGGACAGTAAGGGGGTAGTAGTCCGGACATTCTGCGAGGACACGCCTGCCGACTACACAAGCGATGATAACTTTGTGAAGATAGTGTTTGTAACCACCATGAATAACGGTGGCACGGGCTGGGTTGCTGAGTTTATAGGAATTTTATAAAAGACTTAATAGTACTTACTGTCTTCTAGAAATTTTTTCTGGGTAAGCTTGCTCCATCGTCGACCTTGTCTTTGTTACCTCTGACCTATACTAAGGTTCGATGTATGCAAAAAAATTAAATTAGATAATGTACCTACCAAAAAAAATCCCGGGGCAGGGTCGTCCTGGCGGTGTCAATGACATCACCAACGCGATCAATACCCTGCCCTGAAGTTGCATCAGGGAGGCACTCCGATATCACCGTGATTCCGACCTTCTTCCGTCGCGTGCTCGAAGCATACCTGATAGACAGAGCCGTCATCAGATCTACCCCGGTCACCGAGGAGAGTGGAAACGGCAAAAATTGTCGTGCGGTGTTCCACAGGGATCGGTCATAGAACCGCTTCTGTGGAACATCGGTTACGACTGGATGTTGCGTGGCGACCTCCCTAGCGACGTCAGTGGTAGTGTATTGCTTCGCTGACGACACGCTTGTCCTGGCGCAGGGAGAGTCGCACCAGGCAGCCAGACAGTCGTGGATACGATCCGACAGTTTGAGCAGCAGTCACCTCCTCCTGCTTAGCAGTCATGCTAGCAAAGAAGGAGGCTGAATGCGTCAGGGACAAAACAGCGTCCACCTCATGTCCTAGCCGCCGTGGGAGACGTGCACGGCAACGGACGTCGCGGTACGATTTCCGACCATCGTAGGCGCGAGCATGCGGGTGGCGAGTACTGTTGCCACTCATTTATTTTTAGGGTTCCGTAGTCAACAAGGAACCCTTATAGTTTCGCCATGTCCGTCCGTCCGTCCGTCCGTCCGTCCGTCCGTCCGTCCGTCCGTCTGTCCGCAGTTTAGCTCAGAGACGCACAATACTAGAGAGCTGTAATTTGGTGTAAATATACGGATTTGTTGTGCCGAAAAAGTGGTAAAATAAAATCTCGTAAAATATTTTTTTCTAGGGTACCTCCAGTACTTACACGTAAAGTGAGGATTTTTTTTTTCTCGCGTACCCCGCGGGTATCATTAAATAGGCCTTTAAAAAATAATGATACTTTCCATGTACAATTTTTTGATAAAAAAAATTCGTTTGTGAAATATTAAGCTTTAAAGTGCTAAATTTTGCTCGATTCGAGTGTCCCCTCCCTCTACCAGCTAAACGGTTATGTTTGGGGGTGTGAAAAAATTCACAATAGTAGTACATATAACGAAGTTTAAAAGAAAATTATCATGACTAAGTAGGCTTTACAACTTTACGAGTAATAGTCGACCAACTTATAAAATGTACTTGATATCATATTTTCTTAAACAAAATGTATCGGAGACATCTGCAAATGTAAAGTCAACTTTATTTTTACAGCTTTTATAGGTACTTATGTTTTTTGGGGATAGGTTGGTTTTTATCGTCAACTATTTTTAACTAAATTCAAAAAAAGGAGGAGGTTCTAAATTCGTTGTAGTCTTTTTTCTTATGTATTTTCCCCGATTTCTCAAAGACTCCTGGACCGATTTTGAAAATTCTTCTTTTTAAAATTAAATTCAGCGAATCAGTTTAGTTAGTTCGCATACCTACGTATTTTGATGGGCAACTACGGAACCCTACACTGTGCGTGGCCCGACACGCACTTGGCCGGTTTTTGATTGTTGACATTTTACCGACTTTCACATTGTATTTTTTTTTTGTTTTTTTTTTCAATGTTGTAATTTTGTGATAATCATACGTGGACGTGTATTAATGGACAAGGACATGCCTCCGTCATTATTTTAGGAAATTGGATTTATTTTATTAATCAATCAAATAATTGATCACTATTTGAATGATGTTTAAAATACTATAATTTTTGTGCACGTCACAAAGTGCCAAAATGTCAGAGCCTAATTTAAAATATCTTACAAGCATGAGTTAGTTCATAATAATTGCATGTAGGTCTCTAAACACATGTTTGAGCAAATAAATGTATCACAACTAACCTTGTATTTAGTAAAAAAAAACCTTATGTTGTATTGTTGTTTTTTTTACTACCTATGCTGACTTATTGAAAACTTCGGCTAGCTGCATTACACACGTTTTCCGAATTCGTTTTTTTCCGAAGTCGTTAGGTTTTTTGTGTTTTGTTTTAGCCTGGCTAAGTTTCGAAACGAACATTAGATTTGTGCGCCACGTAATGCACTTCGTACGAAATATAATTATGCAGTCCGCGGTTTCCGAATACGAAAAATGAATTCGGAAATCGAATACGGAAAACGTACGTATGCGACTCTTCTATACCTAGTCCGAGCCGCTACTCAAATCCTTGTGTCTTTGCAGTTATATCAAATTGCATTAAAAGATGTTATGTAGGTTTCTATGTACAGACAAAAGTACTCTGTGGTAGGTACAGACGCCAGCACATCAATCTGTATAATTTCTTTAATAGATTTTGAACCTAATCACAATAATCATAGTGGAAGGTTAATGTTCGATCGGTAGTCTGTACTTCACTTTTTCGCTGAGATTGATTTGTTTTCTATGTCGAATGATAAATTCCGTTCCGTTTTTGTCTGATACCTACCTAGATAAACATTTATCGAATCGTTGCATGAAGTTACGCTAGTATTATATTTTATCTTTGATGAAGTAAATAGCATGTAGTCTCAATCATGTATTCTGTAGATAATAACGGTGTCAGTTTCAGGTACCTAACAGTTGTGTTATTACATAAATACACAATGTGTAACTCTTTGTTAATCCGAAATTAATAGAATTAAAAAATGATCTTTTTGGCTAATCTAATGTTGTTACTAAGTATTTCTTGTTTTAAAAGTTCAAAACAAGTGTTATTTGTTAATAAAATAAATAAATGAGTAAGGAAAAAGCAAATCTCAACCATCTCAACGGTATTTCATTTTCTTAACCAATTGCTTACCAAATTATCTAGGTACGGTAGATTATAGCAGTTATGGCGATAATTCCTCGCAACCCACGAAATTCAAATTTTCATTGTTTTTTGCAATTCGCTTATCAGTGGCAACTTTTAGCTTGATCAAAATTGATTCGCGACAATGACCAGTATAACCCGTGGTATAACTTTAAATATAAGAATGATCAAAACATTCGCTCCATTCGGTCTCAAAAAGATTTAGTCGACCTAATCTTTGTAAATAATTATACTTGGATTCATGTTTTGATCAATTAACAACTTGTCACTGATAAGCAAATTTTATAAAAGAAAAATTAAGATTTGGGCTACCTACCTACTTATTTGTGGCGGTCTAAAACAGTTACTTATCAATATTCCCAATAATTAATTTCGTAAATGAATACTAGAAGAATAATCAATAGCATCGCGAAGTGAATAATGAGGAATATCTGATTTCGACCACACTCGACCCTCGGAATGCTGTGATTTGGAACTGAATAGGTAAGTTCGAGTACAGACGCGAGCACATTAAAAAACCCCAATCTATCACAAGTGTGTTGTCCTATTCTCCTTTGGAGAATGGGAAGAACCTTTACTCCTAACATGAGGTTATCGTCAATTCAGTGCGTTTTGTTTTATGGTTTCTAAGGGTTCTCAGAAGGTAAATACATCGGTGCCCGAAATTAAGATTTATTGACATTTCCTAAAACAGTATTTTATACATTTATCTAATAAAAACAACGTAAGGCATAAACTATGATATTTCTAATTTATGGTAGGCATAGTAAGTATGGTCGCGGGATTTATTTCAACATAAAGGACTATTGAAGGACACCGTGGATTTTAGTCAGTATAGTCTGACAGTCCCTCCTGCCCTGCCCGGGGTGGGAGGAGTCATTTGATGATTTTACCACGATAGTAAAAAAGGTACCTATAGTAAGTATTCGCGAAAATTAATAAATCTATGAAATTATTATTTATTTTTTACCTATATAATTACAGTTTTTGCAGTTAGAGCTCTGCAGCTCCTCAAACACTGATTTTAGAGGGAAGCAGTGGCTCTTACTTGTTGAACTACATTGTTATGATAAATTATATTTATTTTTGGAACGAAGTTCCTTATCGCGTGCTGTGAAAGGGGGTTAGAGCTCAAAGAGTGAAGTGGAGTGGAGTGGAGTGGCGTGGAGCGGAGCAGAATGGAGTGGAGTGGAGCGGAGCGGAGTGGAGCGGAGCGGAGTGGAGCGGAGCGGAGTGGAGCGGAGCGGAGTGGAGCGGAGCGGAGTGGAGTCGCGACGATTATTTTTGTTGAGTGTATACAGTAACTTCGTTCCATCCGGGTGTCCCTTGACACCTCTCAAGTTTTTTTAACCAACTTATGGTTTTAAAACCACTTTTACACGTCACAACCAATATTTTTAAAGCCAGATGAGAAACAGCCGAAACAAACTCAGAGGTCAGTCTTTTTTAAAGTCTAGACATTGTTTTAAGGTCATACGAGGACCATGCATGTCTGACATGGTCTTTTGAGGAAAGAACCACACAGATTTGAGTGGAGCATGTGTAGCTCGACTCAGAACACAAGGAGCTGAACGACACGATCACACGACGAACAATGCCAAAGAAAGGACATTTGAGCAGGCCGCTTATCCTAAAGTACTCGAATTGCCAGACAATGGGGATGGCAACTCAAAGCTAATCGTAGATGGCGCTGCGATAGTTGGTCCCCACGTCTACCTTGTACAAAAAAACAAACAAGATTATTTGTTATAAAAATTGAGTATAAATACAAAACAAATATGGGAAATTATTCGTCCATGCAAGTACTATATAATAAAAGAAGAATTAAGACGCCGCGGCGCATCTACAAGAGGAAAAAAGTGATTTAATTGAGTGGTTATACATTTGATTTTACCGTAATAAATCCACAATTACTTGTAGTTCAGGTTTCAATTTTTGAGTTTAGGTATGTTTTACCTGTCCTCTCCTTTATCAAGAATATAATGCTGGTTTTGACTTTCTATTTTGATAAAATATCATAATGTTTTAAGTCAGTAATTTTAACCTTTTCTTCTATTTAGATTCGAGAAATATCACAATATATTTAATTTCTTAACACCACAACTATTACAAAACTCGTTCCAGGTGATAATTCTTCGATTTTCGAGCGATGCAATACTGGTACTTAACCTCCAAAAGAAAAGTAGATATTATTTTGAAAAGTGTATTCCATCATTTTTACAGCTTATTACACAACATCTAGTCATTTTACATCAATAAATGGTTTTTTTACTGAAAATTCCTTTGATTTTACAGTTCTTTGGGGACCAAACTGTCATTTTCACTTTGACACTTGCCTTCCCCATTGTTCTAAAAAGTTAGCCTAGGAATCTAATGCACTTCACGTAAGACACGCGAGCTATAACTTACCTACTGCAGCTAAAAGGCTCATCACCAACAATAAATATTTTATTGCTTCGTTTCACTTTCACACAATCACAGCACACAATCTTTTAACTTCCCGCCATTTGGGAGTGACTGATGAGAACCATAAATATTTTTTTTGGTAAGCGAAACTTATGCCGGCCACTCACATTCGCGCGAATACGCAAACCCACAAGTGTAAGACGACATTTGCAAATGACTTTGCGAAGTTTTTGTGGCATTCGTGCTTTTCCAAGCTGTGTCGGTTGGACAGCGTCCTCCCTCCGCCCCAGCCGCAGTGGTAGGCGCCAACGGCGACGGACGTCGCTAGATGATCTCCGGCCACCGTAGGCGCGGGCATGCGGGCAGCGAGTAAAGGGCAACTCGCTGTCCGACCAAGGACCATGCCCGGGTCGACGGCGCGTTGTGTCCCACGCGCGCCTCAAAGAGCGTCAGCATAATGACGGGGCCCCCCTCTCAGAGGGCCAAAGCCTGCCGGGGTCGCGGGATTATTCCCTTACCGTAACCCCGGAACGTAACAGGCTATGAAGGACACCGTGGATTTTAGTCAGTAGAAGTCTGACAGTCCCTCCCGCCCTGCCCGGGGTTGGAGGACTCATTTGATGATTTTACCACGCTAAAAAAAAAAAAAAAAAAAAGCTGTGTCGGTTTTTTAACGCACATCAAAGGGCGCGAACCTCGAACCTTCGCGTAGTCTCCTACACATTCGTGTGACCAGTTGCGCACACGATTGCG
Organism: Agrotis segetum; assembly: GCA_036375495.1. Classification (NCBI taxonomy): domain Eukaryota; kingdom Metazoa; phylum Arthropoda; class Insecta; order Lepidoptera; family Noctuidae; genus Agrotis; species Agrotis segetum. Next base: position 2,202,380 of record JAQSVV010000192.1, read on the forward strand.
AAGCAAACGGTCGTGTCGTTGTTTTGTGTCTGGGTGTAATTTATCTTTAATATTATGTATTTAGAAATATATATGTATGTTTATCAGTTGTCTAGTACACATAACACAAGCTCTGCTTAACTTGGGACTAGATGGTGTTGTGTGATAGTTGTGGAATATTATTTATTATTATTTTGTGTAACGAACTACTGATCAGCTTAAGTACAGGCATACATACACACACCGTTAAATTTTGTTCCTTTTAATCCCGTGGAGGGTCGATTCGGTACTTGAAACACTGTCGATTTTCAAAAATAAAATTAAAAAATAAAGTACTTTTTCTCTAAAGTCGAAGAAAATACTGAGACATTCGTAACAAGTGTAGGAGGAAGCGCAAACAGTTTCGCAAGTACGAATCTTTGCGCGCATGTGAGTGGCCCCGGTTAGAATAATCTGGTGATAGCGTCGATGTAGCCCGCGAAATTCAAATTTTCTTACGTTTTTTGCAATTTGCAGGCCAGTGACATGTTGTAACTTTATCAAAATATGAATTTTATTGCGATTATAATAAGTATTATTTTAAAAATAAAAATTATCAAAACATTCGCTCCACCAGCTCTCACATAGAAAAGCTGCATCTAAGTTAGATTTCGGAGATTTTTACAAGATGCAGCTTTTCTAGGTGAGAGCTGGTGGAGCGAATGTTTTGATAATTTTTATATTAATTATACTTGTTATTACTGCAGTTCATATTTTGATAAAGTTAAAACATTTCACTGGCCTGCAAATTGCAAAAAACGTAAGAAAATTTGAATTTCGCGGGTTGGTTGGAGCATTCACTTTGGACCATAGACTAATGGTGAGGACCATGGAAATAGAGCATGCTCGGTTCACAAGCATTATTTTTTCTGTCATTGTTTCTGTCACAATTTTTTTTTATGGTCGCCGCTGTTTGATTCTCTCGTCAACGCCCAGTAGAGTAAAGAAAGAAACCAGTCCACGGGCGCACGTGGAGGTGTCCTGTCATAGCACCCCAAATATGGTAGGTAACCCTAGGCGCGAACGAGAATGTGGATGGTTCTGCGGGGTTCGTGCGCGTTCACGCCTGTCCCCGATCAGTGTCGGTATTTTATACCGCGACGTATCTCTTAGTAGTCTGTGACCGCGACAAAGGGTTCGCACCACAAACTTTATAGGGTTCGCATCGTCTTCACGCGTCGTTCACGCGTATATCCACATTCACGCCCCAGTGATTTTATTAATTATATTTTTTTTATTTTTAATTTAATTCTGATAACTGTTTCTTCATAGATAGGTACAGTTATCAGAATTAAATAGTTTGAAATGAATTTTATTATTAATAAAGACAGATTTAATCATATTCCTACTAAGTAAATTCAGTAAACAAATTTCTTGCAGCAACAGTCCATTTCGCGGCAGGCACAGACTAGATAGCGGCAGGTTTCACGAACAACAGAGCACAGACTACCAACAGAGCATCCCGATAATGTGGAGAGCACGACTTGTGATCACGTTGAGAATTCGCGGCGCGAATTCAAGGCCCTAATGGTGAACGCACATTTAGCCGCACCGCAGTCTCCGCAGTCTGTTCTCTTACCCAATTCTTTGTATGAAGTTCTATGATCCCTCGCACACCGCATCGCAAATTCAAAGAATTCGGTAAGAAAACAGACTGCGGAGACTGCGGTGCGGCTAAATGTGCGTTCACCATAATGTGGAGCCGCATAAGACACACAGATATTCTCGCAATCTACTGCTTAGAATTGCCTGGCAACATTGGTTACGTGTCAACGATATGTCATGTCAACGTCATTAAACGTCACAATAGTTAGATATTATGTGCAGTAAATAAATTTTCATTTTGTTTTCAGCACAACGTTCCTCTGAAACTTGAACTGCAACAAATATTGTTTCAACAATATTAAGAAGCAACATTTAAAAATAATAGTAAAAGCTAGTAGCTAGATATAATACAATGACTTTTTTAGTAATTATTTGGAGTGTTATTTTTTACGGTCTTGCGGCCGCGGTAACCTTACTTGTTTCGGTGAGTAAAATAACTAATTCAAGCAATTACGTGGAGCGTGTGTTGTTGGCTATAAATAAACGGAATAACCTAGAATAATTACAATTTATTTTGTAGTTATCAATCCTGTTATACATGATAACAAACCCATATCCGGTGGTGGAAAGGTTTCCAGAGGAGACAACATACAACGATAATAAAAGCAAGAGTAAAACTAAGTTCCCAAACATAGCAGAGCCACAAAGTGTACACTTGAGTGTTGTAGTACCTGCATATAATGAGGAAGAGAGATGTGAGTTTACAACTTTTAAAGGTCTTTGTTACTACCTCCACTCCAGACTGCTAGGCTAGTCATCTGAGATTTCTCTTTAGCAGCATGGTTTGTGTTGTACATACTTTATAGCACAACCAAAAAATGTATTCATTATAACTTTTGATGGTAATAAAATAATTACATTTTATTTGTACTATTTTAAACCACTATACCACTAATTTTTAAAAAAGAATTACCTCTCAATTTGATAATTGAAGGAACCAAGATTACAGCTAGCAAGAAGTTGATGAAACAAGAGCATGCCTTATAATTCATAGTCATATTTGATTACTGGTGAATAATTGTTAAAAGCCAAGAAAAGATTTTGTCTTAAAGCCTGTATAGTGAAGATTTGTTGTTTTGGTTTCTATGATTAATTCCAATTATTTTATGACCAAATTCTTGCAACTTTTGTAAAACAGTAACACTTGTTTCTAGTACCACCAATGCTAGATGAAGCTATAGAATTTTTAGAAGGAAGAGTAAAGGACCAGCCTTCATACAAATATGAAATAATAGTAGTTAGTGATGGCAGTAGAGACAACACAGTGCAAGTGACTGAGGGTTACTCCATAATGTATGGCAGTGAGAAGGTGAGGTGCCTCGAACTCATCAAGAATAGAGGAAAAGGTGGAGCTGTGCAACTGGTAAGTCCCAAAATTAATTAGAAAGTATGTAGTTGCAGTACATCTCTATGAGAAGAAATCTGAGTACTTCCCCTACACATTGAAAAATTGGTTCTTCTGGTCAGATCAATTATAATAAAGCCTTCTTTATTTTCTACCCTATAAATGTACATTCCAAACATTGTTTATGTTTATTTCATTAGTACCTATATAGATTTTACATAATAAAAAAATATGTTAGTAAGGTTATTGTTTTGCATGTTTGATGATATGAATCTCGTTTAGAGTAAAGGCCTCCTCCATTTCCTTCCATAGTTCTTTATCAACTTTTCTTTTGCCTGATGTCTGGCGCTTCCATTGTGTAGTTAACTTTGTCACATCAATATTAGTACCTAAAGTTGTATCCCTAGGAATTTCTCATCTCCATGTTACAGGGCATTGAAAGCTGTAGAGGTGCTAGTATATTATTTGCTGATGCAGATGGAGCATCCAAATTCGAAGACTTAGCTAAACTAGAAGTTGCACTGAAGAGCCTTACAAAGTGCGATCCATTGTCCCAGCCACAAGAAGTGAGCGAAAAAATAGCTATAGTTATTGGATCTAGAGCGCATCTAGAAAAAGAGTCGTTAGCAACGCGTAGCGTTTTTAGGTAAGACTATCATTTTATTTATTCAGAGACAGGGTTACGGTACCACCATCTGGCCTGATGGTAAGCAGATAAATTATTGCAATGATTCTACAGTTATTAAGAAACACCTGCAATATTTTTGTTACTTCTAAATTGTACTCCACTTCTGGGCATAATTAAGAGATCTAAAATTTTAGCTATGAATAATGATTAAATCAGATAACAAATCATATATTGAGATAACAAATGTTTAACTGTCAAAAAAATATAATCAGTGCAATCTACCATTTCCATCATCGAAATTAATTGATAAGCATATTTGACATCCTGATCATTCAGCCAACAATGTTTACTCATCGCCCTTTAGGTGCTCCGGTATTAACGGATTACATAAAAATGACATCATTTAAGTATTAGTTACTACACTCCTAATTATGATAAAGGTAAGACACGGATGTGCAGACTGATATTAGCACAAGTTTCTTCCTATACTTATCTACAGTGTGCAGGGCCGCGCCGCCCCTATGTGCGAAGTGTGCGGCGCACACAGGCGCCAGGGTAATAGAGGCGCCGGATGACTAGTGACAATTGTTTAAATTATTTTTGTCACATTACAACATATTTACATATACAAAAAAAATGAATTTATGAAAGAAATTCGAAAGACGACACGTAAAAGGCGCTTCATAGGTTTTGCACACAGGCGCTTCATAGGCTTTACGCACAGGCGCTGCAAGGGGTTGGCGCGGCCCTGACAGTGTGTAAATAAAACCTGGCAGCGCATTTTCAAATTCCGGGAGGTTCTGGGGAAATAATCTTAGGAAAAAAGTCTTTTGTGTTTGAAAACCCATTTATCGTGAAAGACTAGGAAATAAACTGTATATCATCACGCTACGATCAATAAGACCCGAGCAGCGGGTGAAACAGCTGAGCAATTGGACTGCAACTCTGCGTGTCGCGGGTTCGATTCCCGCACGGAGCAAATATTTGTATAATCTACAAGAAGTTTGTTCCTGGTCTGGGTGTTTGTGAGTTAATATGCTTGTAAACGCACGATATCCTCTATTTCATGATAGAGGAGAAATTGCTATAGTGAGGCAGCGTTTTTAATCAGAAAAAAAACCCGCTGCTACTGAAAAATCCCTAATGCAAAAATAAAAAAGCATTTACATGACCCCAAAATCGACACTAGGTCCCCAGCCGCAGCAGTCGCCATGCGCAGTTACAGATCTATATGTACCAGCAGGCATAGCATGGCGCCGTAGAAAGGGGTTTTGTCGACGCAAGAATAGACAAAATGACAGAACGTAGAAATAATTTTAGCGTTTTAAGCATGTTTATGTAAAAAATATGGAAAACAAATGTTCTTTTCTTCAATAGTGTAAGAATGGTGTCATACGAGTATTTGTGCAAAAAAACAGACGATTTGTGTAGAAATAACGATGAAATAACTTTGTCTTTTCTTGGTAGAATAGAGATAGAATCGCCATGCTACGCGTGCTGTACTATTGACCCATTATTGTATTGTATAACGGGCTGGTATCCGCAACTCCACGTCATATGCGCGTATTTTGCGTGCGGGTGGGAAAGAAATCATTCGATCCACCCCAGCTCGCCGAGGAAAGCCAGCAACGCCTTCGTGTTGCCGACAATCTCGCGGAGAGTACCTGGGTTACCGAAGTACTGACCCATATATGGCCAACAAATTAAATCGAAACTGTACCCAAACATAATTTGTATTATTTCAGGAATATTCTGATGTATGGGTTCCATTTCCTGGTGTGGCTGTTCACTGTGAAAGGCATCAAGGACACACAGTGCGGCTTTAAACTGTTCACAAGGAAAGCTGCAGATATCTGTTTTAAAAGTCTACATGTAAATAGATGGTAAGTGACAGCACGGTTAGCGCAGTGGCTAAGCGATTGGACTACTGCGCAGCGTGTCGCGGGTTTGATTCCCGCACGTAGCAAATATTTGTATGACCTAAAAGTAGTTGTCTGGGTATTTGTGTATTTGAGTTTCTGTTTCTAAACGTACCCACGACACTCCTAGTTATTATAGGGAAAATTAAAAAATACATATACAGGGTGTCCCAAAACTCAACGTCAAGCCGAAACGGGGTGATAGGATTGATCATAACCATCACGAGAAAAATCTGAAAAAAATTCTATCCCATGCAGTTTGAAAATTATGGGCATTTTAAGAAAAACCTAGAAATTTTATCAAACTGTACCATTTTTCGGTTATTGTGGTTTTCCTTTTTTATTTTTGTTCATTTGAACTTTGGAAACGTAATCCTAAATAACATTTCTAGAATCCCAATAAAAAATAATGACACAATGACACAATTGCCTCAAGTTTCCGAGAATTGAGACTATTTGTATAACTACGAATTTAAAATTTTCAACATCCATCGACTTTGACAGGCCCTCCTTTAAAAACAATGTACTAGAGTGCCTTGGCAAGTGACATCAAAAGTTGGCGCATTTAATCAAGATTCTAAAATGGTACAATACTTGTTAGTTCCATACAATAAAAAAGAGTAAAAAAATTAAAACCTGAAGTAGGCCGATTTTTGCTATCTCAGTTAAAATGTTTTTGATTCGCACAAGCTCTAGATAGGTTCTTAATTTTAAGGCAAAATGATGAGAAAGATGGATAGTGGGTATGTTTGCCATGAGTGAGCGAGATAGATAATGACGCCACTTTAACCAAAGTGAAAAAAGTTAGTAAAATTAGTAAAATAATGAAAAATCTTGATCTCGTTTAATTTAGGTTTGATGGAATAAAAGTCAGATAGAGAAATAACATTTTATAACAATAAATTCAAATTGTTTACCATTTGCCTCAATACAAGCCCTACATCTTCTTAAAACAGATCTACTTATTAGTCGAGCATATCTTCGAGAGTTGATCTCCTCAGGTTCTTGAGAAATGCATTATCGCAGGTCGGCTACGTTTTCAATGGGCTCTGAGATCATTTTGCCTTAAAATTACGAACCTACCTAAAGCTTGTGCGAATCAAAAACATTTTAACTGAGATAGCAAAAATCGGGTTACTTGAGGTTTTATTTTTTTTACTCTTTTTTATTGTATGGAACTAACAAGTATTGTACCATTTTAGAATCCTGATTAAATGCGCCAACTTTTGATGCCACTTGCCAAGGCACTCTAGTACATTTTTTTTAAAGGAGGGCCTGGCAAAGTCGACGGATGTTGAAAATTTTAAATTCGTAGTTATACAAATAGTCTCAATTCTCGGAAACTTGAGGCAATTGTGTCATTATTTTTTATTGGGATTCTAGAAATGTTATTTAGGATTACGTTTCCAAAGTTCAATTGAACAAAAATAAAAAAGGAAAACCACAATAACCGAAAAATGGTACAGTTTCATCAAATTTCTAGGATTTTCTTAAAATGTCCATAATTTTCAAACTACATGGGATAGATTTTTTTAAAGATTTTTCTCGTGATGGTTATGATCAATCCTATCACCCCGTTTCGGCTTGACGTTGAGTTTTGGGACACCCTGTATATATATACCTTCTCGGATCAGCACATTAGATTCGGCAATGTTTACTGAAATTCATAACTGACATGAAGATAAAAGAATGTCGTGAAAGAGTGTCGTGGCTTTGCACAATTTGATCTAAGCAGCAGGTGTAGCATGGCGCCGTAGAAAGAGGTTTTCTCGACGCAAGAATAGACAAATGACAGAACGTAGAAATATTTTTAGCGTTTTAAGCATGGTAATGTAATAAATATGGAAAATAAAGACGTTCTTTTCTTCAATAGTGTACGAATGGTGTCATATTTGTGCAAAAAAACAGTCGATTTGTGTAGAAATAACGATGAAATAACCTTGTCTTTTCTTGGTAGAATAGAGATAGAATCGCCATGCTACGCGTGCAGAGAGTTTTCCCGTAATTTAAGAGGAGATTGATTTTGTTAACCATTATCCTTGTTAATTTGCGGATATGCTAATGGCCGTTGGTGCAATCCACAATGATGCACACGGCAAAATGGATTTCGGTAAAAAAATATAGATGTAGGTCAAGAAAAACTTGAGATAATTTTCTTTAGCCTCCACGTGGGCGACAGTGTAGCTCAAAGCTAATCTTTATCTTTACATATAATAAAATCGTAGAGCTGTCATTCCTGTACATTGAATATTTTTTTCTTTTTGTATTTTTTTCGAGATAAGGGATCGATTCTGATGCCAAATCAACTTTTTTTTTCTTTCGAAATTTTTTATGTTTTTTTGATTTGATCTATCTCTTAAACTACTGAAAAGTTGTCGATCAAATTTTCCTCAAATATTCCTAATAATATGCTTCTGTTGATAGGCTATGTGTCATTACGCTATTTTTCCTGGGAGATAAGCAATTTTAAATTTTGTTGTTTTTATCTGTTTGTTTTTAGTTGGTAGCTAAACCACTGGATATTATTTAGTCAATTTTTCCCCAAATATTCCTTAAACTGCTCTTCTATTAATAGGATATGTATAATTACGCTATTCCCTTTGGGGGATTAGCAATTTTATAATATGTTGATTTTCAGTCATTGTTCACATTTGTATAAGAACCGCTATTTGAAAACACTGTCAGCGTACTAGCCAGTCTGGTTAGTATCCTGCTTGACTTTCGTGCAAGGGGTCTCTGGATCAAATCTCGCTGTTTCTTTTTTTTCACTTTTTGAGTTTTCTTATATTTGTCCTGAGAGTTTCAAATAATTAAAAAAAATGTGTATACTTTTATTTCAATATTATTCGCGATTTTAAATTATTGTATTGTGTAAACTGGCCTGTTGGTCTAGTGGTTAGTGACCCTGACTGCTATGCCGGAGGTCGTGGGTTCGATTCCCACCCAGGATAAATGTTTGTGTGATGAGCACGATCATCTGTTCTGTGTCTGGGTGTAATTTATCTATACTATGTATGTATTTAGAAATATATAAGTATGTTTATCAGTTGTCTAGTACCCATAACACAAGCTCTGCTTAGCTTGGGACTAGATGGCGTTGTGTGATAGTTGTGAAATATTAAAAAAAAAAAAAAAATATTACTATTTTTTTTTCAATAGTTTTCTAGGATATAAATATACACTGATTTAAATTGTAGGTAGTAAGTTGGATATTTTTTTAAATTGTAATTGTTTCGAGGTGTGGAATTTTAAAGATTAGAAAAAAATGTGTTTATTTATGTTTTGAATTGGTGTTCAAACCAGTGCATAGATTCTGTTTTAAACGACGACAAGTTGTACTCATCGAGTCAGATAATTAGTTATTTTTTAGGTATCACGCGGAATGCAAGGGAGAAGAGCAATGCTATCGTACGTTCAATTTGCAGCGATACTGTAAATCAACCCAAAAATGATAGTCTAATGTTTAAAATAAACACGGTTCTTTGAAATTAATGTCGCTCAAATAAGGACGTTTCCTATGCAAACTATGTACCTAGATATAACATTATTGATCTAAACTAATAATAAAAATGCAAGTATGTTTGTTTTTTACCTTTTCACGCATTACTACCTACTGAATCGATCGTCCCAAAATTTAGCATATACGTTGTCAGGAGTATAGACACGGATATAAGGTATCTTACATCCCGAATAACAGAAGAGAGCTGTTGCCGAGAAAACAATTACGTTCATATTCCAGATGGCGCCACACGATCCGTATTGTTTCTCAAATTCTAAAATAACGCAAGCGAAGCCGCGGGCAAACACTAGTAACTAAAACAATTGATATTGTTGTTTCAGGGCGTTTGACGTAGAATTGCTGTACATAGCACAAAAACTAAACATTCCAATTGCCGAGATTCCAGTGAGATGGACGGAAATAGAGGGCTCCAAAGTGACACCAGTGCTATCCTGGCTACAGATGGGCTGTGACTTGGGCCTGATCTGGCTCAAATACACCATTGGAGCATGGAAAATAAAAAGTCAAAAGGCAGATTAGAATAACCTTTTTTGTTAGGTATATCTCATCTATGGGCTTCTATTAATAATGGCCATGAACAATTATTATTGTGAGTGATATGATGGATGGATGCCTTTTAATATTAGTGAAGCTTCTTCCAATTTTATGACTTTGTTATATATTTATGTGTAGGAAATTCCAAACGTGCGCATTTGTTAATGCTATTACTTAAGTTAATATTAGTGTACTATATTACCTACCACTTCGGGAAAAGCAAATATAATGTTAAGTTTACAATAAATTAAAATCAACCATTTTATTTTAAAAACATTTATTGAAAAGTCTGTCTTATCATAAAAAGAAATGATATAGTTTGCACATTTGATGTTTCTTTGTAAGCTGTAATAATAATAATACTTTACACATTTAAAACAAATAAACAATTTCAAGAACTTTGGTTGTAATTACTTTGCGATAGTATGGTGTCGTTTTTATTTAGGTACAAAATTATTGAAGTGTTCCAAAGCTTATTAATTATTTTTGATATTATTACGCAATAGGAAAAATATTTGTATACTTTTTAGTACTTACATTTTGTATTGTTTATGAATGTAGTTTTATATTTTCGTTAATATATAATAAACATACTTTAAGTATAGTATTCTCGTTATAATATATTTTGCATATAGACACATGAACATTTTTTAATATATTCAAGCTTTTCACTATATTATAAACTTCTTTTATTTTATTTTCAGAGTTACACAAAGCAGATTGAATGAAACTTGATACACACAGAATAAATCTTAAAATATACAGCTTTACTATCGTATATCCAATTAGGTATAGAAATTGTAAGAATACAAAGCTTTTACGAAATTGAGGTGAATTTACAGAAACATGTTTGAGCTCTTTTATCATAAGTAAATATTCGAATAGTTATAAAAACCAAAAAATTAGATCTATAATTTTAATCAATTGGCAAGGCCACTCTTGAACGCGTTATGTTCAAGTTGTCCTAAAAAATCTTATTCCAAATAGGTACCAATAGTGTAAATAATTTTGAGTTTGATTTATGTTTGAGCATATTAAATTGAGAGCCGTGGTACTTGATTTAAAGAGAAATTTCCCTAATTTTTACAATAAATACTTTAACGATAAAAAAATACTGACCCACGGATATTTGAGTATAAAGTACTATTAAGGTGATTGCGTCGATGTAGCCCGCGAAATTCATTTTTTTTTACGTTTTTTGCAATTTGCAGGCCAGTGACATGTTGTAACTTTATTAAAATATGAATTGCGGTAATAACAAGTATAATTTTAAATATTAAAATTATCAAAAAAAATCGCTCCATCAGCTCTCACATAGAAAAGGTGCATCGAAGTTAGATTTCGGAGATTTTAACATGATGCAGCTTTTCTATGTGAGAGCTGGTGGAGCGAATGTTTTGATAATTTTTATGTTTAAAATTATACTTGTTACTACCGCAATTCATATTTTGATAAAGTTACAAATGTCACTGGCCTGCAAATTGCAAAAAACGTAAGAAAATTTGAATTTCGCGGGCTGGTTGGAGCATCCCCCTTAATATTTGTTCACAGATACATCAAAATATAATATTTCTTATTGAATGATTACCTTTTACAACTTTATTATAAAATTGGTGGGTATCAGTTGGCCTGAAAGCATTTTCCCGGGACCATTTCAACTGCGATGTTTACGGCACACACTAAATGAAAGAGAAATTTTCCTATTAGTGCATCGAGACACGAATGTAAAGTAATTTAATAAGTATATTATATGTATTTAATATGTTCTTATATTTATAGACATTTTTGAAATTCTAGCATTAGATTAAAACATCTAATCACGATGATTAGCGGCAATCGTGGTCTTAAAGCGTGTGAAAAGGATGGTGAATATTTAGTAGGCCACTACTAATACTTATATCGCATCATGTCTCTCCCACGTTTTATGACCGTGCCTGATATGAGAGTTTAAGAAAATATCAGAAATACTCAAGCTTATGTTAAAATGAAATTGTTGTTCAAATAATAATTATGTTGCTATATTTTATGCTTGCGTGAAGAATTCTTTTTGATTCGTGTCTTTAAGAAGTGTTGTAACTAAAGCAGTCAACTATTAAGCCACTACGTTGCTAAATAAGTATTAAAAGAACTTATCTCATCAATTAAGGTATCCGATAGACTTTCAGCAAGAATTGCTACCCTCTATCTATTGGATGTTTTTATTATGAGCAATCAAGCGAACAGAACACCAGTGGTGACAATTCGACATTAATCACGCCTTTATGTCGCAGCAATAAGGGCGAATTTCCTAGTGAAATTGACCACTAATAACAAGTTGACTGAACTTTCAATAAATCAGAAAAACTTCAAAGACGAGACGGAAGTCGTTTTCCAAACATAAAACGAGCAGTAATGTAGGAAACATTTTTTGTTTAGAGTTACTCAAAACGTTCTTAAAAGCTTGCCAACTAATCAAAAGTACTGGTGTAGGTATAGTTTATAAACAGTTAATCTATTATGTCTCGGAAATAAAGTGCAAGCAGCAACGGCAGAAGATCGAGTATTACTAAGCTAGAATTTATCACATCATGCGAAAGTAAGCTAAATTGGAAGACCTGTGGCGTTTCTTTACATATAGCATAGATTTATTTATCGAGATACATTTAGAAATATTCAGACCTATTTAATTACAAAAATACAATTAGAATATTCACAATTAAATATGATTATTTATCTTAATAACATATTTTTATTACAAAACACACTTTCTTTCATCGGAAAGTTTAACTTTCGTCTTTTTTCACAAATATTAATTAGCTTAGTTTAAAATTTAATACATAAAAAGTGATATATAGCGATGACTGCAGAAGATACGCCCTTTTAAAATCTACTGTGAAGCTAAATGTCTACCACAAATCTATGATAGTCTACCATGCAGAAAATCAAACGTATCATCTTTGCAGAAGGAAACTCTAGCTAGATCTAAAGAAGCTGTGCTAACTGATAGAGGTAGGAGGTTTCTATGAAAATGCATCTATAGTTTGGTCTCAAATGTTATGAAAAATCAGCCTTAGATAAAATACCGAAATCGAGAATAGGTATAATTAATCTCAATTTCAATGTACAGTTTTATTTTACACTATAAATAGACGCCTTAGGTTACGAAGAGATAATAGCCACACTTGGGGTCCATTTATACTGCCGAGTCGAAACCAATCGAAGCGTCAAATTAGTAGTTGCATGAAACCAATCAGCGTTGGTTGCACTGCGATGTATTTTTATGTCAGAACAAATATGAGCACTAGGCTGTAGTGATACTTTGGTGTGCTTTGACTGCGATAGTATAAATATTGACCCTTAAAGCCTATCTCATCGTTTAGTATTACACCATTACAATAATCGAGGTGTGGTAAAAAAATGCGAGGCGTATATTTCGCAGTCACCCAACAAACAAGCCTACAAGTGATCGACAGTACATACAGATATTGATGGGCAGTTCGATTGTTCCAAAAGTCGTATTAAGTTAGGGTTGCCATATCTAATATTTGGAAACCAGCAGAAGACCCGTTGAAACCCCGGATTTTAGTCCAGAACCCGGAAATGAGTCGTGGAAACTGCGTCGAGAGGGGTAGGGAGACGTTGAAGTGTGCGTATATCGCGGACGGCCCAAAACTTTAATTGTTTAAACCTGGACTACAAATTAAGCCCCCTCCCCAAACTAGGAAAAATCCGGGGAAACCCGGACGAATGGCAACCCTATAATAAGTTTGACTACTAATATTTTAATTACAGTTTAAAATATTGATAGTCAAAGAAAACATTTTATACTTTTACCTTTAATCCGAACACCATTTTAAGGAATTGTTCGTAGTGAATAGTTATGACGCCATCTTGATCCGTGTCGAAATGGCGGAACGCTGACGTCAGAGTCTATAAAAAAAGAAACCCCGATTAATAAGCAGAAACGTTTGAGGAAAATTGAGCAAAATGTAATAAGCCTTACTATTATTACACTGTTGGAATTTCGATTCTCACTATAGTGAAACTGTGAATTGTTTATCAATCATCCAACACAGTTCATACTGTATTGAAATAAACGTAAAATATACTTCAGTGCAGTAAGCACAAAATAACCAACTTACATATAAAGTGACACAACACTGGATAAAGTCATCAAACAAGATGGTGCCGCGGCCAAATCTGTCGAACTTCTGAACCATGATATTCACCACTTCATCTGACAATCTGTATCCGAATGCTGTTAGGGCATTCTTTAATTCCGTCTTATCAATGTTTCCGGAGTTATCGTTGTCAAACGAACGGAAACAGTTCTGCCAGTCGGTAACATACTTCCATAAAGCACCGAAGTCCTCAAAATTGATAACACCTCTGCTCTGTTTGTCGAACATCCCTGAAATAATAAAATTATTCAATTACAACTGATAATATTTTTCGTTATAAAGAGAATATCTTTTTCAACACATTTGCTCGAAAAATGCATTTACGAAGCCTGTATACATTGTTCGACAGTTAAAAATTACGCACCATACAACGGAGCGTGCGTAATAGTACATTACTGCCGCGGCCTATAATGGCTACTTTGCTGGTCGCACTGATGATGGCCGACAGCGCAGCGTAGCGCAGCTCCAGGCCGACACAGCGCGGTCAGCATGCACCACTTGATGGACGAGCTGAGATAAAGGCCGAGGCCGGAGGCCGAGACCGGAGGCCGAGGCCTTTACAGCGAGGACAGCAAGGGCTGCATGATGGCCAAGCTGGAAGGCCTAGAGCGTAGCTAAGCTAGCTGGAGGCAATCATAGCGTGACCAGCGAAGCAGACATAGTGGGCCAAGGCTTGTATAGTGCTTTACTCAAAAATGCAAGTACCTAACCTACATAAAACCAGCAAGTGATTTAAATAAAATATATATTAATTAACTAGAAATTTAATTAAAATAACAATTATGAAAAATACAGTTACTAAAATTCAACACCGACTTTCCCGGTTTCATATTACTTATTAATAGTTTGCGATAATTTTAATGCGATGTTTGACTGCATTTCATTTATTACTTCATTTACATAGAGCAAAAAAGTCACTAAATAAAAAAAAAAAATTCGCTGAACCGCGCTTTTGTTTTTTTTTTTTTAAATATGGTATGCAATCTTTTTGTGCCTACCTCTTTAAATACAAACAGCTGTGTTTTAAATAAAATCTTTTTGCATTTGTTTTTTTAAAACGTTGAAACGTCAGAATAGCGGCCGGCAATGTTTTGCCGACCTGTTAGAGCGGCCAGCAAAAACATTGCTGGCCGCTCCTTGAAACAGACCCGCAAAGTCGACTTTGCTCAAACAAGGTTGTCAAAATAATGACCACATTACATGCATTTTTGAGTAAAATAGGTACTCTCACCTAAGTACCTACTTTACCGCACGCTCCGTTGTATAGCACCGTGCGTTTTCTTTACGGTTTTTTTTTAAATTTCCATTTAAAAAAAAAGAATTCCACCAAAGAGTTTCACACTATGAGAATAAACAGCCTGACTGATCGAACCTCCTTGGAAGCTCCTTTTGATCAATACGTTGTCTCACTGTAATACTTAAGAGTAAATGAGACAAAAGCTGTAGTTCTAATTTCCACCACGTGCATGTGGCGCCATTTGCAAATTCACGCCATTTTCATATTGGGAACTTTAAAAATTGTTGCGACTTTTCTACTAAATAAAGTTTGTTTAATTTCATATTTTACTGTTTTCTCGCAAATGTGTTGAAAAACGTTGTATGACACACGTGCAGAAATTGGTGTTTACAAACTCGTGACTATGGTAAGCCCTCGGCTTCGCCTCGGGCTTACATTCGTCTACTCGTTTGTAAAAACCAACTTACCGCACTAGTATCATAAATAACTATTCTAGGTTTTATGTACTTTGGAATTCCTAAAACCAATGCAGAGGTAGGAAAGAAATTACCTATCAACGTATTCACATTTCGAAAATGAAAGAAAAGGTTATCCAAGGTTAACTTTATATCTATACAAATATAAATGTTTGATTGAACGCGCTAATCTCAGGAATTACTGGTTCAAATTCAGAATTATTTCTGTGTGATAGTTTACTATCGAGGAAGGCTAAATTCTATATAACCTCACGCTACGATCAATAGGAGACGAGCA
The DNA here is from genome assembly GCA_036375495.1 of Agrotis segetum. Classification (NCBI taxonomy): domain Eukaryota; kingdom Metazoa; phylum Arthropoda; class Insecta; order Lepidoptera; family Noctuidae; genus Agrotis; species Agrotis segetum. The sequence continues at coordinate 2,218,099 of JAQSVV010000192.1, forward strand.
GCGGGGATGAAACCACGGGGTTGAGCTAGTGATAAAATAATCGAATTATTTATTGTAACAGCAAAAATATTTTTCTATGATAAATACAGCACTTTGTACCAAACCTTATACAACAATGTAACCGCTTTTTAGAGGTTCAAAAATTGAATATTTATAAAACCCCATCAATTCCTATCTCTTTTACCTAATAGGCGCTGCCGCCGCCGTACTTATAAATGTTTCAGAAGGCCATACTGTCGTCATACTAACCCACTCCGTTCAATTATTCAATATGAAGGTAAATAGTGCAATTAAAAATGATAGTTATTATTTTTGGACAACCTGGGGAAGCAAACTCGAGGTCAGGAGTTTCGGAATCATTTTTTTTTCAGTTTTTATTTCATCGCCAAGGATCATAAACAAATACTCATGTTTCCAAGCTATAGCATGAGACTTACATGTAAACAGCAATATGTGAAGGATACCGTGGATTTTAGTTATTACGAGTCTGACGGTCCCCCCTGCCATGGATGGGAGGACTTAAATTAAACTTACCTATCATGAGCCGCACAGTTTCAGGATTGAATGGATTCCACGTGCCATTGGAGAGTGCCTGTTGCAGCTCATCAGCTGATATGTACCCACTGCGGTCCTTGTCAACTCTGCAAGTTAATGGAATCACATAAAATTAACTGATCCAAAAAAGATGAAGCTGGCAGGATAGTCAAAACGATCTAAATTCGTAATTACAGTTTTATGTTGTTTACAGATAATGGTTAAAGAGAGAATCATATTCTTATGCTCATGGATGGTTCCAATATTTATTTCATTTATTTAATGAAACTCCTCCTGTAACTTGGAATTTATTCTATAGGTAGTGCAGGTACACACATTTCAACTCGCATACACAAACAGCCAGACTATGTAAAAATACTGTTCCGTGAAGGGAATCGAACACGCAATATGCAACGCAGCAGTCAATCACATAACCACTGCAAGATATTGAGGAATAGACCATGAATTCTGATTTATTCTGAAAGTAATCCACTAGAAACATCATCCCGTTTAATAAAAAAAAAACCGGCCAAGTGTGAGTCTGACTCGCCTATGAAGGGTTCCGTAGCAGCAAGTGACATAATAATTATAAACGTTCTTGTAACTTCAAAAAGTAAATTGCAGATTACGGTTTATGCGTATTAAAAAAAAAAAAATTACTTGATCTTTTTCAAACCAATTTTCAATTGAAGTTTGCATAGTAATGTACATCATTAAATGTTTTTTAGTTTTATAATTCTCTTATTTTAGAAGTTACAGGGGCGGGGGGCACACATTTTACCACTTTGGAATTAGCGTCAGTTCAGACCGAGACGCGACGATGCGATGCGCCGCGATGCGTCGCGCTGCGTATCCAAACGCCGCGCGGTGCAGCGGAGTGTCTACATTCGCTACGTGCTTCCCGCCCCAACACCCTTCCTTCCGCACAGTCGAGCGGCCACGGCAGCGCGGCGCATCGCGACGCATCCGGCGCCGCTTGACGCCGCTTAAATTCTCTCAACGAAATGTGTATCTTTTGGTGTAGAAAATAAAGTCGTATTTTGAATGGCTCTTAAAAAAGTGCGCGCATCGTCGCGTCGCTTCGCGTCGCGGTCTGAACTAACCTTTTGTGTCTCTCGCGCAAACTGTTCAGTTTAGAAAAAAATGATGTTGGTAACCTGAATATCATTTTTCAAGACCTATTCAAATCATAGATACCCAAGTGGATCAAGCGAAAAATATTTTTTTGAGTTTCAATTCTGAATATGGGGGCAACCCCCAAGATTAGTTTTATTTTTAGCCGTTTTTAGCCATTTGGCTACGGAACCCTAAAAAGTGTTATTTTTAACCAATTGGTATAATTATCTTGACCTTGTATTTTGACAACACAATGTTCATTGTTGCATAGAGATAAAAAAAAAATGTCGCTTATTGACATTGGTTTCACAAATTATGATCAGGTTTGTATTTGGATTGAACTTCAAGTAAGTATTTATTGATACAAAATTATCAAAAGACTTGAAACCACACAAAACCACAACTTGTTATCTTAACATTTGTAAGTAGTAATGTAATATCTTACCCAGTTACTATTTTAAGCCTTTGTTGAAGGTCATAATTATGAAGCTGTAGTCTTTACACTATTATTACATAAAGGCTAAAGATTCATCATCTGCCTGGCCTTTTCCCAACTATATTGGGATCCACTTCCAGTCGAACTGGATTCGAACTTTAGAGCTTCTGACTAATAGTAACAACTGGCAAAGTATCAACTATTATAGGCTAAAGATTGAAGTTCCCTTTTAGAGGTATTTTTTTTTGGACCTATTTGAAAAAATATTTTAATAATGGAAAGCTAGATTATCTTCTAAGTATAACAATATAGAATCTACTTATATTTTGAAGACATTGTAAGTTTGACAGTAGGAAGTAATCTCTGGAATGACTACACTCATTATGAAAATGCTTTTACCAGTAGAATGCACACTTGACAAATCCTTTTTTTAAGTTCCTGAGATGAAATTGTGGGCAGATTACTAGTTCTAAATAAAACAACAACTCTATCATTGTGGGATTGAATCCAATTGAGTTTATATGGTGCAACAATTATTTAGTTTACTACAGGCTGAGTCATAACCCAATGAACTAATTCTCTCAGCAAATTGCAAAATATTTTTTTTATGTGGTGATAATATTATAATCAAATGTATTCTCCCACCGCGGGCAGGACAGGAGGGACTAAGACTCGTACTGACTAAAATTCACTGTTTCCTTCAATAGCCCTTTATGTTCTGGGGTCACGGTAATGAGATTAATCCCGCAACCCCGGAATTGCAAAATACTTGTTTTTTTAGGTGGTAAAATCATCAAATGAGTCCTCCCGCCCTGGGTGGGGCGGAAGGGACTGTCAGACTTACTGACTAAAATCCACCCGTGTTCCTTCCTATGCCCTTTACGTTTTGGGGCCACGGTAACCTGGGTTAAGAAAAAACCCGCGACCCCAGCAGGCATTTGGCGCGAAACACGACGCGCCACCGACCCGGGCTTGGTCCTTGGTCGGACGGCGAGCTACCCATCACTCACCGTCCGCAAGCCCGCTCCGCCGCTGTGCCCTCTGCTGATCAGAGGGACACGCGTTGGAGCATCCACACGACAGGCTATTCGCATACGGGCAAAGAGACCACTTAGGAAGAGTTTTTGCCCGCATCCCAGGGTGCACCGGCCCGAAAAACTGGTCTTCCCCCCGGACGTATCCGAGAGGGAACTCCAGTCCACGGGCGCACGTGGAGGTTTCCTGTCATAGCACCCCGAATTGCAAAATACTTAGTAATAAAGTTAAATTTTACCTCCTAAATACATCCCAAAGGAACTCCCGGCTTGGCATAACAGACTGGAATGTCATCTTGTTCTGGAATAAAAGATATGAAATGTTATTTACATAAAAGATACTTTGTGTGAACTGGTTTAAAAGTTCAAGTGTACACACGGCTACACATCAAGCTATACAAAACCAGTTTGTTGTGGACTCGCTTTATGATCTTTCCGCACATTTAATGCTTTTACAAGTTTAGCACAACTTGATGTGTAGCCGTGTGTACAAATCAAAGCTATCAATCTGTGTTTTCAAAATGTTTCTGACCCATATGTTTACATTTTTATTAATGTTTAGGAACATAATAATAGGTCATTGATGATTTATTTTCAAAAATTCTTTAGTATTGGTAATTTCTTTGTGACATTCTAATGTAATGTTATGACTTTCAACAAAGATTTGAAAATGGAGCAACTAAAAGTTGTATCTTGCATTTTAGACTATGACCTGATATCTAGGTTTCTCTTCCACAAGTAAAGTAAGATTATATCTGTATTATCTTACTCATTTAACTATTATTACTAAGCACCTGTGGTTTGCTATACACCTCTGTATTACTTACATAAATAAATAGAACATACTAGACAAACACTGTAAAATACATCTAGGCACAGGTAATTATCACCACAAGAAGCTAGTTATTTGTTAGATCCCAATAATAATATCAGCAATAGGACGATCATTCGAAACACCAATGAAAAATAGAAGCGAATATATTATTTATTCAATTGCTTAAATTTTTTCTAAGCTCAGTTTTACTGACTCACCTGTTGGTCTAACCGCTGTAAAACACTTTTATCACGATTACGGTTAAGTAATTCAAAATAATGAATGTCCAATAATTATTTCTAAATTAGTCTGGTGTTAAGCTGTTTTTAGAATTGTTTCTATTTTCTTTATGAATTAAGATAAAACAAGTTTATCACTATCTTGCACGATAATGCGCAAGAAGACAAGCCACAGACAAGCTGCTTAGCTGCCTGACACTGACAGATCATAGATGACGAATAGATGATGTCACGATGTCACTTGTCACTCCTCGTGACAGTGATTTTGACGTTTTAAAATTTTGTTGCCATAAACTTGGCCATTGGATTGCGTCGATGTAGCCCGCGAAATTCAATGTTTTTTTACGTTTTTTGCAATTTGCAGGCCAGTGACATGTTGTAACTTTATCAAAATATGAATTGCGGTAATAACAAGTATGAATATGAAAATTATCAAAAAATTCGCTACCTCAGCTCTCACATAGAAAAGGTGCATCGTAGTTTTCGGAGATTTTAACATGATGCATGCGTTTCCAGTAGGTACAGCTTGGCCACCACAATTCATATTTTGATGAAGTTACATGTCACTGGCTTGCAAATTGCAAAAAACGTAAAAAAATTGAATTTCGCGGGCTGGTTGGAGCACAGTGGCGGCCTTAGGGGGGGGCGAATAGGGCACCCGCCCGGGGCCTCGCGCTTGCAGGGGGCCTCGCGCAACAAAGCAAGCAAAAGAAAAAACTAGTAATTTTTATTAGTTAAAAGCTTTTCATTTTGATTCACTAATTAATCAGTTTCAATTCAATCATAACGGCAAAATTAAATAAGAATTTAGTTTTAGAAAAAATCAAACCTATCATATAAATCTATTTTTTTTAATTTATCATCTCAGAGTTGGTTAATTTTGTAAATATTTATTTAGTACATTAATTTTGTCGCCTGAACGTACAGCTAGTTTAGGTTAAATCCGGTAGTTCAGACTTGTTTATGATGTTGGCCCAATCAGTGACGTAGCGAGACCGAATCTTGGAGGGGCAAGACGCATTAATTGCGAGGCCCTTTCCTTTGATGGAGGATGAAAAATATCGTGCGGATTTTTGATTTTTTTTAAGCCCGACGTGTGGATCACCGCGTGCGAGGCCTCCTTTTTTTTGATGACTTGATGATAAGATCGCTTTGCGAGGCCTCTTTGCCTCTTTCAGTTCACAGTTAGAAATAAAAAGTAAACAAGTTAACATGCACCTACGGGGCCTCGAGCGAGAAGCGGAATTGCTAGACCTAAATATGATCGTCGGCGCTATCAGCTTTGGCTCTATCAGTTCTCAGTTAGAAATAGTAGTAGAAGTTAAATTATACTGCTTTACTGAGTGGTAACAAAGTTGAGATTGCCGTTGTCAATTTTAATATATTTTATTAAATCTCTAAGCGCGAAGCCCCGGGAACCCCCCTTTGAGGAGTGGCTGGAGAGACGTCATGGCGTCCTGACCTACCACTTGACGCATGTCTTCACCGGACACGGAAGTTTCGGGAGGTACCTGTGTCTGATGCGAAAGGAGGAAACGCCTGGGTGTCACCACTGCGAAGATCGCCCGGAGGACAGAGTAAAGCATACGGTGCAAGACTGCCCCGCTTGGGCAGACTACCACCGACGTGTCCTCACAGTGGCGATAGGCGAAAACCTCTCGCGTCCGGCATTGGTTGCGGCCATGCTGCGGGGCGAGACGGAGTGGGAAGCGGAGTGGGAAGCGCCTCCTGTGAGAGAGAGAGAGGACAGCGTCCTCCCTCCGCCCCAACCGCAGTGGGAGACGCCCGCGGCGTCGGATGTCGGCAGACGATCTCCGACCACCGTAGGCGCGGGCATGCGGACAGCGAGTAAAGGGCAACTCTCTGTCCGACCATAGACCATGCCCGGGCCGACGCGACGGCGCGTCGTGTTCCACGCGCGCCTCAAAGAGCGTCAGCAATAATGACGGGGCCCCCTCTCAAAGGGCCAAAGCCTGCTGGGATCGCGGGATTTATTTCCTCTAAGCCTGCTGGGATCCGGGCTATTGAAGGATACCGTGGATTTTAGTTGTTACAAGTCTGACAGTCCAGGACTCATTTGATTAAAATCATCAAATGAGTCCTGGACTGTTGCTAAAAAAAAGGGGCACAAATTCACGCCATTAAAAACCAAAGCGGTTTAACCGTAGTGCGGCCCCAAACCCCTTCAAAGTTCTTTTTCGAGAAAAGTTATAAAACTGGATAACATTCCAACTGAAGACATGATAATTATCAGATGCCTCTTTCACATTTGTTGTAAAAAAACGTTGATTTTAGATACTTTTGAAAACCGCTAACTCGGAAGCTTTTGGGTTTACAGAAACCATTTTAGTCTCGTATTGTATTAAAGGAGGTGTTAATTTGTTCCCTACATTTAAGGCCAAGCCGTGTACCTCAAGGACAAAAATACGAAATTATAGGAAAAAAATCGTAGATTTTGAAAAAAAATATGTTGTATTTATTTGGGCATTTGTACCATATGAAATTGTCGATCCAAAATGTTAAAACTTGCAACCCAAGAATTGATTTTCAATCTAGCAATGTCATACGTCTCCGACATGATGCGTTTCGTTACTTCATTTATAAACGTGTGAAAACCCAAAAATGTACTTTACAGAATTTATTTATGTATTTCAAATAAGTTATAATTACTAGTACACATATTTTGTGAATAATCATGGGAATAAGAACTTTAAAAAATGCATTTATTTCACATTTCGTATTATTTTTTGCGTTTGGTTATCTGCCGGCCAAAAGCCAGGGTTCCCGACCTAGTTCGATAGTTTTTTTCTATTGTTGTTGATATTCATTACTGTCAAAAAGCTGTCAAATATTGAAACATCGATGTCATATTTTGACGTGATTTTGACAGATGAAACAGATTGAAGCTGTCATAAACGTTTCTTTGAACGCAGTTCCGTTGCGAAGTAGTGTTTTTTCATATACTTTTATTTCTTTTTCTATCTAGTATTGAAGGATTTTAAATACTGCTAAAAATACTAATTATTGGAAGGGATTTTAATAATAATTTGTACCTCGGTACATGGTTGGGCCGAAAAATTAACACCTCCTTTATTCTTTTTAAAAAAAACGTCGTGTTATGTTTCATCAATGTAGTAAACTAAGACTTTAAGGTAATAATCGCCAAAAAGGCAAACAAAGGTTTGCAAAAATCAGAACTACTCCATTTTACGCAAACACGGATGTTCAAAGTTCCTGTATGAACTGTAGAATGTTTTAAAACTCAAATTACATTTATTTAATTGTATAACATTAGCATTTGTCCTCAAACATGACAACCAAACCTACTTTCGCATCACATATACTTTTTATACAGGGCAAGGGGCCTCGCAAAGACTTGCCGCCCGGGGCCTCGCAATGGGTAAGGCCGCCTCTGTTGGAGCATCCCCCCTAAGATTGTTTGCTCTAGGGTCAAGTCAATCTACAATTTTGAGGCTTCCGTTGAGGATAATGACGCCCGATTTGCATTAGTAGCCCGCGAAATTCAAATTTTCATACGTTTTTTTGCAATTTGCAGGCCAGTGACATGTAACTTCATCAAAATATGAATTGCGGTGGCCAAGCTGTACCTACATGGAAAAACATGTACAGCTTGGCCAGAACGGATTGAAACGGAACTAATCTTTTTATATATGACAACGTTTTAATATCTTTGATATTGGATGTAAACAAAGACCGCTATTATTGTGCCATAAAACTCACGTAATAAGTGAGAAAATATAAAATAAAATCATTCAAAGTGCTGGCAGCGCGAAGACAATAGCGACTTCCGGTTTTCTACATTTTTATGTCAAGCTGTAGACTATTTCGGCGCTTTTTTAACGCCCAAGCCAAAAAGTTAAAAAACCGCTCGTGCGTATGGGCCACGTATGTGCATTATTTTGGCGTGCTGATCCTTTTTTTGGTGTGCCTATTCGGCTGTGTTTAATATTTTCATGTGTAAGTGTATTAGATTATAAATAATAATTAAATATAGAATTTCTAAATATAATGTAAAAATATAATGTAAAAATAGTCAATTTTCCCACGTAATACTTGTTACGTTTTGTTACGAGCAGTGGTTGATACGCTGATTTGGAAATGAGTTAAACACAGCAACACTATGCTTCGATACGAAAATGGCTGATGTCTCAAATAGTGAGCGTAAAATAAAGCTAACTAAAAACGGGAAAATCATCAAAAGACGTCTGAGGAATCCAGAAGGTGAGCATAGTCTCTACTTTAATAACAAGAAACAACCACTTTAGTCTTTACGTACATTTTTCTAGGACATTGTTCTCATTGTTAGGTCTTCATTACTTCAACCAGTTATTGACTCTTATTACCTTACTACATTTTGTGTTACTAGTTGTTGATTGTCCTGAAACGCTTTGACTTTATTTGATCACTGAATGTACATACGAAATAGGTTCAATGCAAATGCCTATTGTAACATTAGATGTTTCTGTAACATATACGTATACATAATGTAAATAAGTATTAGGGCCATTGGCTATTGACTAATAATTATCTGTACATAATGCATGTTTTGGTTTACAGAATGGCACAAACAAAAACAAAAGCGTTTACGAATAGCAGGACTAGAGTACATAAACGCAAATGGAAAAGTGGTACCACCTAAGCAGCCTGGCCCAGACTGTAACTGCCGAAGAAGATGCTTCCAAAAGGTTCCAGAAGAAATACGATTGAAAACATTTCAAGGCTTCTATTCCATGAAAACCCATGATGAACAAAATGCATACTTATTTGGACTTATGAGGCAAGTGGATGTGAAGAGGAAAAGGGTTAAATCAAGTAGCCGCCGCACATGCACATTTGAATACTTTGTGCGAGTGAAGGGAAGAGAGACTCAGGTGTGCCAAACAGCTTTCAAAAATATTCATGCCATAACGGAGAGAAAAGTTAGAGTTCTTTGTAAAAAAATGGATGATGGCGTTATGTTCCCCAGTGACAACCGTGGAAAGAATAGTCATCGTCGCTCTGGAGAGGTCCGCTTACCTTCTGGGGTATTGGATCAAATAAGAAATCACATATATTCAATTGTACACACTCACCGTTTAAAAGATTTTATCAGACTGGATAAAATTGCTGGCTTAGAAATTAACATTTCCAAAATGTGGAAAGATTACATCAAAACCTTTGACCCAGATAACATATCAGCAACTATGCCTAAGTCTAAGAGAAGCATGGATCTTGTGCCACAAGTGGAACCTCCTCCACAACAAACACAACCTCCGCAAGAAACTCTGGGTACCATTGCATATCCAGGAACTGGTCACCTGGTCAACATAACTGAGAACTACTTCCAAAACCAATATCAAACTGCTACATTGGCTACAAGCACTGCTACTAACTTTTATCAAACTCCTAATGGAGGACAGAGCATGGGGATTTTACTTCAGTCAGCAGCACCCAGACCCACACAGCCCACAACAGCATTCATTGTGCTGCAAGCTAAGCCTGAGCCCCAACAGCACACCATAACCATTGACAATCCTTATGGACATACTACAGAGCTACAGATGCATCATCACATTGAACCAAAACCAGAAAAGAAAATTAAGAAAGAACGTAAGAGAGGTCCTATGGTGAAACAGTGGAGGTACACAAACATTTTCCATGATGAAATCAATGGGGCAGCTTTGGCAGCTATTAAAACTAGACTGGGGATGTACTATGCTGAGAGTGATGCTGCCCGCAAGAAGGCCAAGCAGGCACGACCTGCAGAAGTCATCCAGACACAAGCTCCCCCGGAGCAAGTCCCGCAGATGAGGCAGACACACACTGTCACAATATACACTTAACCCCGGTATGATAGACAGTATTTTTTACTGAACTGTCCACTACTCGAATTTGAAATGTTTAAACAAACAAAAACACATTTATCACAGGTACACATATATGTGTGTATCTGAGTATGATATTGTCTCATACAACTTGCAGCAAAATTCTGAATAAAAGGTCAAAAAATGCCATTTTGTCACGAATGAAATGAGATGGGAAAGAAATAAATTTCAAAAGAAAAGAACAAGTATCTGCTGAAGGAGAAACCAACATTTACGTATTTATCGTAATATCACAATATTGGTTTGATAAATAATGAAACCTTAGCTTGGTTATGATGATTTAGATAGCAGGATTACAAGCCATATAAATAAATAAAATTCGAAACACATGCTTTATAAATCAACTAGCACTTCGCCCGCGACTTCGTCCGCGCTTATTTCGAACTTTGCTTCTGTGAATTTCTTCTCCGGCCACCCTATTTATGGAATACTCTTATGAAATCTAAATCAATATGCAACTAAAATTCTATCGATCACAAAATAACCCTTTAACAGTCGGTTTTCGCAACATCCCATCATAATAAGCATCTCCGTCATAAAAGACATACTCCAGGGAAAATTTGAGAATCGTAGAAACTTGTAGTATCGAAGTTTCATACAAACTATGAAGCTAAACGACCACTTTTTTTTTATCGATCAATCGTGGCAAAATCATCAAATGAGTCCTCCCGCCCAGGGCGGGACAGGAGGGACTATCAGACTTGTACACAATCCGCAAAATCCGCGGTGTTCCTTCAATAGCCCTTTATGTACCAGGGTCACGGTTACCGAGTGAACCAGTCCCGCGACCCCGGCAGGCTCTGGCCCTCATATCGCTAACAGCTCTTTGAGGCGCGCGTGGAACACAATGCGCCGTCGACCCAGACATGGTCCACGATCGGACGGCGAGTCACCCATTACTCGCCGTCCGCATGCCCGAGCCTACGGTGGCCGCAGATCGTCTTGCGACGTCCGTTGCCGTGGGCGTCTCACGCGGCGGTTGGGTCGTGAGGTGGACGCTGTCCTCTCCCACACGCGTTTCACCTCCACCTTTGCTAGCATGACTGCTTCGCAGAAAGAGGCAACCGCTTCCCATTCCATCTCGCCCCGCAGCATGGCCTCGACCAGTGCCGGGCGCGAGAGGTCGCCGCCTATCGCCGCTGTGAGGACGCGGCGGTGCTCTGCCCAAGCGGGGCAGAGAGGGAGAATTTCCCGAAGAAGCACCTACGTCCCAAAAGAACCCTTCTGTGAAACATTTAAAACTCCTAGTTCTTGTAGTAATGAAGATTCATACAAACTATCAACACCAAAAACAACCCCTTAGGGTTCGCATTTCGAATCACCCCCTTATAGTGAGCATCTAAGTTCTACAGATAAACCCCATGCAAAATTTGAGACTTTTAACACTTCTAGTAACGAAAGTTTAATACAAACTATCAACATCAATAACAACCCCTTAGGGTTCGAATTTCGAATCACCCCGTCATAGTTAGCATCTACGCTCTAAAAATAAACCCCATGCAAAATTTAAGACCCCTAGCACTTGTAGTAATGAAAGCTTCATACAAACTTTCAACACCAAAAACAACCCCTTAGGGGTCGAATTTCGAAAAACCCTTTGCTAAAGTAGCACCTACGTCTTAAAGAGAACCCGCATGCAAAATTTGAAACTCCTAGTACTTGTAGAAAAAAAGTTTCATACAAACTGTCAACCCCAAAAACTACCCCTTAGGGGCGTAATATCGCAAAATCCGTTCTTAGCGGGTACCTACGTCCTAAAAAGAACCCATGTGCAAAATTTTGAACCTTTAGCACTGGTAGTTTCCGAGCTTTCGTGTCCTATGAGTGAGTGACCTTTTGCTTTTATATATATAGATAGATAGATGAATAAATTTGAAGATATACAGTTTAGATTCTACAAATACATACAGCTATAAATATCAATAGCTTTTGTAGGCCATGAAATAAAGTATAATAATTTTTTTATGTCATATAATATTTAACTATAAGTATTTAGATAAAAGGTTTACAAAAAGCCATATAAATGATCCTGTCTGCAATATTGAAACATGAATGTGCTTTAGTTTCAAAAAAAACAAAGAGAAATTTAGTAATTTTAGAATAATTATAATTACTTATACAGTTTAAATTAATTCTGCATACAGCAAATAGTTTCCATAGTCCATAAAGTAACAATGTATAATCATTTCAAGTAATATTTTATAGATTGTTGTAATTGCAGCATAGTGACTCCAGAATTAAGTATGACAGATAGACTAAGCTACTGCTAAAAATCTCTTAATTTAAGTACTGAATAAGGAAAAATTGAAGGATATTGTTTAACTGATCTCATGGTATATTTTGCTTTATAATTCGAAACCCAATGCATATAATATTAGGTACATGATTATAAAGATGACTTCACATTTTAGCATTTGATGGAAACATTATTTTGTCATTGTAAGGGCTTAGTCACAACAATAAGTAGGTAATTATATTGAATTGAAATGCTATTGTGTGTACACATCTGTAATTATTATAATGTTAATTAAGTATCTACACAATGTTGTGTTGCTTTTACACAAAATTGCATTTAAAATGCCGCATATATCTTATTATTATTTGAATATAATTATGAATACTGTGAACGAATTAATTAATCAGTTTGAGTTTTAGGGCCGAGTCACACCGGAATGGCATCGGCCGGCAGCGACGCGGCGAGCACATTCAGTGTGAAATAATGTTAAGCTTTAACTACATACTTAAAAGACCAGTATCGCTTGAAAAGGTCCCGAGGCCTTCCGCGGCTGCTAGCGGCGACTACGCGAGGCCGCCAGCGGCACCGTTGCCATTCCGGTGTGACTCGGCCCTTTATGTATTGAGTCTCACAAGACCAATAACAACTTATCGTGTGTACCCTTAATTTTACTCAAGCGAGAAAATGATTACATAATGACGCTATATTTAACACTGGTGTTTTAATTACCCATCTTATAACCTTATTTTTTGTTGTGGACTCGTGTTGACTAAAAACCACACCTTTACGTTCAGTACGACAGTCCTGCATACCCGAGGCTTTGGGGGGGCGTCGGCGGGGTTGCTCCGAGTTCGATCGCAGTTTGCCTTTGTAGTTGAAGAGCAAACAGTATACCTATTCAGTGTCTGAATCAAAATACATTTTGCTTTAAAATACTGGAGCAAAATACATACGAGTCCAGCCTCCAGCGTCTCGTCTCGTATCGGACAGAAACCGGATAAAAATTCGGACTCGCTTTAGCATCCTTAGTCAAATTACTGATTACCAGCTATCAATGCAAGTCGTGTGTTTAGTCTATAACCGTTTCTAGAGTCCCGTCTATCTCTGTAGCAAAATTCATCAACATTAGCTTAGCCGTTTTGACGTAAAAATGGCACAGACTTCAAAACCAAACAAAAAAGTGTAAAATAAGTTTTCTTTCGGAAGTCGGTGGCCATAGTCAATGAAATAAAAAAACAAAGCCACCAACTTCCGTAAGAAAAGTTATTTTACAATTTTTTGTGTTTGGTTTTGAAAAAAAGTAATTCAACATTAGAAATCAAACAAGACAATTTTGTTTTACCCTTTTTAGTAGCTACAGGCGGCGTATTATTACGTTGTGGGTTTGCGTGAACAATGTATAGATATGCGATAGCAGCAATCTCAGATGACTTGCTGTCATTTAATTTTATTGAAAAGTTTCCTCGATTTCTCCAAGATTCCGTCATGACCGAGTAACCTGGGACCATCTGTTAAGATACCCTTTCACACAAAAGAAGAATTACTCAAATCGCTCCAGGCGTCATTGAGAAAAGAAGGAACATACATAAAAAAAAATCCGACGAATTGTGAACCTCCTACATTTTTGAAGTCGGTTAAAAAGATAGTGTAGTTTTAAACAAATCACTCATTATTTCTCGTAGACTAGTATTACAAATACGGAATAAGTATTGACACTTTCACTGTCCGCGCAGCAGACACAATACCTAAACAATAGTCGTGAGTCACATGTGATTCATCGGACAGGGAAGTGGTTATGTTCAGTTTTTACGTCAGAAAGGCTAAACAGATGTTGATGAATTTTGTTACAGAGATAGATAGGACTTTACGAGACGGTTATAGGCAACAAATGAAGGCGGTTGGAGTAGGCAAAGCCGGGCGTCGTAACTCTGGTTGGTTGCGGTTCAGATTTTTTTTTATAATTTTTTACGAATTTTTAATTTAGGTTGCGGTCTACTAATGACCAAAATTTCATTACCTATACGTAATTTTTAAAATAACTTGGGGAGCAAGAAACATAAAATAAAAATGGCAGGAATGATTTTATTTTTTTATTGTTTACTTAAATTACGCAGACAAAACGCAGGCACCGCCTACAGCTTTGATCTTCCTCTCAGCTGTCTTGGAGAAGAACTTGGCCTTAACTATGACGGGCTGCTTGGGGAGCTTGCCTTTGCCTAGCAACTTGTAGTAACCCTGAAATAGAAACAACAGTACATTATTATATTATTTGAAAAGTTCAACCAAAACAGGAACTTTGCTATGCCTGCATCATTTGAATTTAAGGGTTTCATTTGTTATGAGCAACATACTCTTGGACCTCAACAAGTTCAGGATTAACAAATATTTACCTTCAGCAACATCTTTAATTCAAAACAATTACATGTTGATTTGACAACAATTGTTGTTGGTGCTGATTTGCTAAACTAGAGACAGCAACTTCACCACAATAATATTCTTGTTCCTGTATCTTACTTGGTGTAAACAATTAAAATGTAGAAACTTATTATAATGAGTCTGTTAGTATACTTACAGCCTTGACAATGTTGATGACGGGCACCTTGCCGTCGGTGGCCGAGGCATACTTTAGCCTGGACTGCTCAGACACCAAGGTCCATAGCTTGTCCAGGTTCAGCACGGGGTTGAACAGCTTGTTCTTCCTTTCGTGGTAATTCCTCATGCCGAGCTGAAATAAACATGGAATATTAATATTTTTATGGAATTTATGGGAAGCTTAGTAAAAAATGACAGTGGGTAGAAACTGTTAATTATGATGTATTTTGGCTATCAAAATTTAATTAGATACACCATTCCCAATAGACTTGCTATTCCAGAAGACAAATAAACGACTGTGGAGTATTTTGCTTGAAAGCAAAAGCCCCCACTTGCTGTTGTAGAAGTATTAGGTAAAATGCACAGCTACTTGTTAGCATTAAGATTCACTAGTCACTTTTGTTTTGCCTTTTACATGTGATAATATTTAGTTTAGTATTATTCTGAAAATGCATTTTGTAAGTAGAACATCTAACAACATGAGAAATGGAAAACAAATTCAGGTGTTTGTTATAATTGTATTTTATCAATACAATATTGAAATAAAGACCTTTCTCAAAGGGCTATAGAAGGACACCATAGATTTAGTACAAGCCTGACAGCAAGTCCCACCCTGCCCTGGGTGGGAGAACTCATTTGATAATTTAAACAAAAACCTTACAGGTAAATGGTGGGTCATCAACATACTTTGCCAAAGTATCCAGGGTGGTACTTGTCCATGTTGATTCTGTGGTGGTGCTCACCACCAGCGTTACCGCGACCTCCAGGATGCTTGCGGTGCTTGCCTGGAACCAGACAATAACAATGTTTACTCAATATCCAATACTTCACTAACTTTATCATTGGTTATACAAAACAGGTTGTGTTATTTTAAAATCGGTCCATGATATTTTGGGCTAATCTTCATTTTTTCAATAGTTAAGAAGCAAAGCACAACCAGACTACTACTTAGAGTAAGTCTTGCTTCATCATTGTTTACCAGATACATCATGGTAAAAACAAAGCCAAGTAAGACCATATGTAGGACAAGGAACAAATAAATATAAGCACAAGGCGCTTCACTGATTCATATTCAATCCAAACTGGGAATCATTGGAGATTTTTTTGGAATGTAGTTTTAGCTAGGCATGTTGAACCGGGTTATTTAGAAATAGTTTGGAGGTTAGGTTTACTTCGTTGCCTACAATGTTTTTTTATGTAGTAAAAATTAAGAAAATGGAGTAAAGAACTTACCGATACGACCGTGGCCATGGCTCACGTGTCCTCTTAACTTCCTGGTCTTCTTCTTGGAGGTGGCCTGCAGCGGAACAACAAATAGGATTTACAAAAATGTTTCCACATAATAATCATAAATAATATGCTGTATGACACCGATATCACTTATAACAGAGAAGCCACGCTATATTTAACAAATTTACTTGGTGATTTTATTGAAAAATTCAGATAAAAATCGAGAAAATACACACGAACCATATTTTCGTCTTCCGTCAAGTTTTGAAAAGAGGAAAAGAGATTGCTGTATCTGTCACTGTCACATCACTGTCTATGGTTTGGTTTATGGTAAACCAGCTAGTGCTGCACCATAGCGTTAACATTAGTCGATTTCCTTATTTGATTTTTTTTGTTACCTATTCGATTTGTGGGAAGTTGCTGTTGCTGGGTCGCTGGGTCAAGTGCGTCAAGTGTGGTCAACTGTCACTGGGCTCTTAAGCCGGCCACTCACATTCGCGCGAATACGCAAACCCACAAGTGTAGGACGACATTTGCAAATGACTTCGCGAAGTTTTCGTGGCATTCGTGCTTTTCCAAGCTATGTCGGTTTTTTAACGCACATCAAAGGGCGCGAACCTCGAACCTTCGCATAGTCTCCTACACATTCGTGTGACCAGTTGCCAGTGTTGCCAACTTAGTGCTTTCGGCACTAGATCTAGTGCATTTCTTGATGTTTTAGCGCTCAAAATTCCACAACAGTGCCTAGTGCCATAACTAGTGCATTTTTAAAAGTCTACAATACATCACGCAATTTCGTAAAAACAAAACCAATCAATGGCGCGTTCTGTAACACAGTTAAATTTCAGAACGCACCTCTAATTATTAGTTATTTATGAAAATGCGTATCCCCATGATCGTATAGCTGGGCTACGAGCAGCAAATAAAACTTCAACAATTACGATATTCCGAAGGAAGATCTTGAAAAAGTCGGTTCGAAAGATATACATACGTATAAGTTTAAAACTCCAACAACAATTTCTCAAACAGCCACCTCAGCAACGGTGAATCAGACCATGATTCCAACCCTGATTCGGACTACGATATATTTTTGTAATAACAATATTCTCAATAAAAACTGTTTTTTTTTTAAATAATTTAATTGATTTTATGTTTTTGGTGCTCTTTTATGCAAATTAGCACAAACCTAGTGCATTTTAGATTTTGTTTAGCGCATTTCTTACAATAGCAGTTGGCAACACTGCCAGTTGCGCACACGATTGCGAAGCAAACGGTCGTGTCGTTTTTATATTTTGTGTGAGGAATAAATGTGTGTGCTAAATAATCACAGCCGCACAGGCCGATCTTCCGGGTTCAGCCGCGCTTGCCGAGGTTGGTCTGTGGATGGGTGACCATCTATCATAGCGAGTTTCCTCCGTGCCTCGGAAAGCACGTAAAGCCGTTGGTCCCGGCTGTCATTTGTAGATCTTTGACAGTCGTTACTGTTAGTCAGAAGCTCTAAAGTCTGACAACCAGTCTTACCATGGGGTATCGTATTACCCAGTTACTGGGTTGTGGAGGTCCGACAGGCAGTCGCTCCATGTAAAATACTGATATCCAGCTGAATCTGGTTTGACTGGAAGCCGACCCCAATATAGTTGGGAAAAGGCTAGGCAGATGATGTGTGAGGAAATACTGATCAGTTTAAGTACCTATTCATACATCGTTAAATTTTGGTCCTTTTAATCCCGTGGAGGATCGATTATAATTGTTAAGAGGGTCGGTAATTCGGTAAATGAAACACTATCGATCTGTAAAGATAAAATTAACTGAGACATTCGTAAACAAGTGTAGGAGGAAGCGCAAACAGTTTCGCAAATAGAGTATGCGAACCCATTTGCAAATATGCAAAGTTTGCGAATGTATGTCTGACGGCCCTCCACATGCGCGCAAAGATTCGTACAATGTACGAATCTTTGCGCGCATGTGAGTGGCCCCGGTTAGCAAAACAGATCCAAAATACGATTTCTTCTTCTTTGCATGTATTTCTGCCTGAAATGAAGAACAACAATGAAAATATGACAACAACAAAATATGGCTCACGCGACTCTACTAAATCTGGCTTCATTGAAAAAAATTGTCATTCAACATGTCTATGCCATGGACCTAAAAAAAAAGTCGGACGGAACTTCACTAAGAAACAATTGAAGCACCCATAGTAAGTCAGTGCGCTTGTCCATACACGCCAGCACACACACATTCACACCATAGTAAGTCAGCCGTCGGCCATTACGCTTCGAACGACACTCGCGGTTTCATACGGTGCTAATTTGTCTAATAAAAATCAAAGTATGCCGTCATGTGTTGCAAAAAGTTGTCTAAACCATAGTAGTTCAGTTTAAAAAGCCAGGGGATCACTTTTCATAGTTAAACATGTCATTTTGAAGCTTATTTCTCGATTTTACGTCAATAAATTTTACAAACATCTCGAAATCAATCAGTGTTGCAACTATTTCAAGGTTCAAATTATTTTAAAATTGGGAGATTTATATTTTGTTACTATTTATCGTTATTGTATTCTTCTGTATTTTTACAAGTTTCCCCACGGCAAATGATGCATGGAAAAATGATTGTATAAAAAACAATAGTCATTATTAATCTGTTAAAAACAGGGAAAGAAAGTTGTACTGAATTTCATTCATCCTCTAGGGAGAGAATGTGATTTGAATTTCGAATACTTACCGATAGTGAACTACATCAGTCTGTCTTTACACCATTGAGTTTGTATGTAAAGCAATATACAACTTTTTGAAAAAGGAATACGCATTTTTATTATGCAGTTATGATTTAATAAAATTACGAAAACCAACGAGGCCGTATGATCTTGATGCCTTTGCTTTTCCGACCCGCGTTTTGTTTTCTTCAAATACATAAACGTTTAGTTTGTTTTAATTTATTTTTTTAAATAAGTTATTGTTAAATTTAAATGGTTAAATAATGCTTATCTCATATTATTATTATGTTAATTTTTTCGCAAGTGGTACGAAAAGTAGAGTATTTTCCTCGGTGATAAAGCTGTCTTAGTCTTGGGTGAACTTAAATCCCTCGCTCCACTCAGGACTCGTGTTAAATCCCTCGCTTCGCTCGTGATTTAAGTTTCTAACACCCTCGCTACGCTCGGGAGTAAGCCTCGAGTCCTTCGTTATGCTCGCGATTTAAATCGTCACCCGCGACAGAAGACACTGCTTTATCCCCTTGGTTAATAATCTACTATTTCATTACACCTATTCGAAAAGGACGACTTGGTTCGCCTTTAAGTGCGCCCAAAACTGGTGTTTTCTATGGGGAACTTTTAGCGGGCAGTAATGAGTTTTTAATCCTCTTTATAAATGCGCTACGCTCAGGATTCTACTGTAGAATCCCTCACTTCGCTCTGGATACAAAATAGCGCCCTCGCCGTAAAAATATTACTTTGTCATACAATCTACTATTATTTTAATCGTGTTTTAATTATTTTACCTTTATTTTAACAATAGGTATACGTCACAAAAACTTTTTTGGTCCATGATTAAAACTAAGTTCGAAGGGAGATCTTATTAAAATATTGTTTGAAAATGGGTATTTTTTTCCTTCATCTGGCAACCCTTTAGAAACCTACACATAGTAAAGCAGTCGCCATTTTGGTGCTTCACTTGTTTCTTAGTGAAGTTCCGTCCGGCTTTTTTTTTAGGTCCATGGTCTATGCATTCAACAAACAGGCACGTAAACAGGTAAAGTGGTTTCGAATTGAATCTGGTAACACTGAGCGAAAAGGTCTATGGGTCTATGCTCCTGGTCATCAAGTGGCAAGTGTGGCAACATTGTTCAGTACGTTTCCAGAAAATGGTGGGATTGTGTATCAAAATCGGGCATGACACGTATTTTACGATTTTTATAAAATAATTTGTGAAAATTTTGCAATGTTGTTATGTTCGTAGGAGTTTTACCTTTGTAGAATTGTAAAATTGCGAGAAAATGGAGTTCCGCGAGACGTTATTAGCTGCTCAACGAAATCAACAACAAAAGTCATCTGTGAGTTTTCTACATACATATTTTGCGAAAAATTATGCGCATACATTTTTGATCAGATAAGTCATTTGACGATAGTACTAGTGTTTTTGTGCAATAGCAATCAGAATTTACACTTGAGACTTCTTTGTATTGGCTTGAAAATGAGCATGAACCAACTTGCACTTTGTTGTTATTGTCAATGTGTAACTTACCTGCAACTCTCTGTGATTTCAGGATAATTCTTATTATAAGGCTCGCTTTGATCCTCCAAAAAAGGAGCAAAAGCAAAAAGACAGGTTGTCAGCAAACATTCAAAAGTTTTTGGCTAAGAAAGATGAGGAAGAAAGGCAAAAGAGACTTGAAGCCCAGAAGAAACGCGAGGAGTTGAGTGCCTTGAGAGATCCTAAAGCTTTGAGGAAAATCCAGAAGACGCTAAAGGTCATCAAGTCAGCCAACAAGTCTGTCATAGCAGATGCTATTGACCGAGACAACACTGCTGTCACTCGTGAGGGACCAGATCAGCCTGATCAGGATGATTATGGCTATGAGTCCCAGGAGGCAGCCGCTATATACGAAAAAATGATGGAGAAGTACAGTAAAATGCCTGATGTACCAAAATTCCCTGTTGGAAGTAAGTGTAAATGTATTCTATTTCTAGAAATATCTATGTAGGTCAGCTAATAGGTGAGGAAGTCACCAAAACCTATTAAATTTTTCAGGTATGATGTATTGTGAATGCTTTAGATGCTCTCAAGTTTGTTTGTTTTGGACTGATCTATCATACCCATTATTATTGCCTATTAAAAGCCTGGTAATGATAATTCACAAAGTAATTTTTTTGTTAGGTTGATACTCTTTGTAATGGGTGCCGTAGATAATAATTTTTACATTTTTCTTTTTACTATTTAAAAGTACCTGATAATAATTATGTACCACCCACCAAGGCTGGTACGGGAGGGACTGTCAGACTTGCACTCACTAAAATCCATAGTGATTCTTCAGTAGCCCTTTACGCTCCAGTGTCATGGTCACCTAAACAGACTGTCCTGCAACCTCGGCTGGCTCTGACCCTCTAAGGGAGCCCCATCAGATTGCTGGAAGCTCTTAAAGGCGCGCGAGTGGAACACGATGCGCTGTCGACACGGGCATGGTCCATGATGATACCATGAATCACCCATTAATTGCCGCCTACGGTGGCCAGAAATCGCCTCGCGACGTCCAAGGACGTGGGCGTCTCGCGGCGGCTGGTGCTTGCGAGGTGTAGGCTGGCCTCTCCCTCACACGTCGCGCCCCTTCACTTGTATGACTGCTTCGCATTAGGAGGCGACCGCTTCCTATTCTATCTCGCCGCGCAGCATGGCCTTGACCAATGCCGGTCACCGCCTATAGCCTCCGTCAGGACACGGTGGTGCTCTGCCTAAACGTTGCAGTTCTGCACCGTGTCCTCCGGGCGATCCTCGCAGTGGTGACACTCAGGCGTTTCTTCTATATCAGCGTTTCCCAACCTTTTTCAGCCACGGACCTCTAGGAAATCAAGCACAGTTTCCACGGACCCCCTTAATAAAATAATTATTTATTTGTAATCTCATATCAGATTCGTCGTTTCTGTGTATGTGTTTGTATAGATGCACGCACTTTTTTCACTCAGTCTTGCTCACCACACGTTGGCGCTCGTTTGCCGTGCTAACTAAGCGCAGCGATTACGAGACATTAGCATTTATGTATGCAACCAGAGATGACACCGCGGACCCCCATACATATAATCGCGGACCTCCAGGGGTCCGCGGACCACAGGTTGGGAAACACTGTTCTATATCAATGAGACACAGGAACCTCCCAAAACATCCGTGTCTGGTGAGGACCTGTGTCAAGTGGAAGATGAGGACTCCATGATGCCTCTCCTCAAAGAGGGGTCCTACTTCGCGGCGGTGTCGTGCTCGAATAGCTAAACGTGCGATTTGAATTGGCAATCGACACGCGTCATGCTACTAATGGCCAAAAATTACCATTATTTGTAATTTTCCAGACCAATCTGTGAAAAAGGATCTCAATGGCACTAGAGAGAGAGTGAAACACGCCCTGAGACATGAGGATGATCCTGTGCCACATAAGAGAAGGCGCAAAGGTGAAAATGGAGGTAAAGCAAATCTTTATTTTTGTTAGAGACACTATAACTTTAACTTGGGGTGGGGATATAGGATTATTTTTATCCCAGAAGGGTGTTTCTGTATAACACCGTTCGCGAGAACAACGTTGGGTGAAAGCAACTTTGCGTGAAATAAGAAAGAGAACAAAATCACTCTTTCTTATATGTTTTCATCTATTCGAAATATCTGTAAATTCCACCTTTGTAAATAGTAGCGCTCAACCATAAATTACCACAATATATTTATGTATATTTTATAGATAATGTCGTGCAACCTGTTGCATTGTGAACAGATAATAAGGTTAAATCTTGTTTTAAATACTCAATCATGTAAAATACGCGCATATGACGTGGAGTTGCGGATACCAGCCCGTTATACAATACAATACTCAATCATGTATAAAAATATGAAACTACAGTAACTGGAGCATTCGCCTTTAATGTAACCGGCAGAAAACAATGATTTAGTCCTTCTCACTCATTTAGGTATGATTGCGACCTCGGCAGCATGCAGACATTGAAGCCGCCTAGCTGATTCCGAGAGACGTATCTAACAATGTAAAAATGTCTTTTCTTAAATTATGTCAAGTGTTATAATTCAGATTATATTGTTTCAAGAACGAGAATCGAGTCCTCCTACAAAATATGAACCTGAGAAAAAAGAAACAAAAGACACCAAACCCGAAAAACCAAAATTCCGGAAACCACTCCCGCCTCCCATGGACTTTAACCAACTGTTGAAACTAGCTGAACAAAAGAAAAGTGAGCCGATAGAAATAGGCAAAAAGAAAGAGGCTGTAGCTGAGATGGAACCAGGAGCTGAAAGACCCATGACTAAGAAACAGAAGCGGGAGTATGAGGAGGAAATGGCCAGACGACAGCGAAGGCAGGAGAGACTGGATGCAGAGAAAGCAGGACCTAAGAAAGGTATGTAAGCTATTGGTGATGGGCTGCTTATGAAGACATTTTTTATAGGGAGGGGGAAAAACTGCTTGGCTTTGATTCACACAGCTTCTTTAGCATTCTATAAGAAATAAATGATTTTACTTTGGTAACACTATTCTTTGGGGTACTTCAAAATTCAAAATTGCTTAGTCATCATACAATTGTGTATTTCAGTTCCAAGAGATGACAGACATCGAGACGTAGAACGTGAGCGAAAGCCTGAACCAACTACTGGTTTCGGACGGATTCCGAAAGTCTCCGACAAATTGAATAGCTCTAACTCTAGAAACGACAGCCCTTCCAGACCGGACAGACCTTCTGACAGGACAGACAGACCTTCTGAACGACCAGAAAGACCTTCTGACAGACTTGCTGACAGGGAAAGAATTGAGAGAGAGAAAATTGAAAAATTACAAAAAGAAAGAGATAGATTAAGACTAGACAAAGATAAGGCTGAACGTGAAAAAGAAAGAATAGACAGAGAGAGACTTGACAAGCTGAAAGCAGAGAGAGAACGTATCGAAAGAGACATAGACAGACTCAACAGGGACAGAGAAAAGTTAGAAAAGGCAAAATCTAAATTAGAAAGTAGCAGTAGACCTTCTGACAAGGTAACCAAAAGTGTCGATAAGTCTGTAGATAGATCAAAATTAAATTCTAAAGAGAGCTTAAAGCAAGACGTTAATAGAAACATAGATTTAAAGAGTCAGAACACATACAGGATAGATAAGAATTCTAATGAAAGAAAATTATCTCTAGCAAGTAAGCAGTCAGATAGTAAACACTTGAACGGCCATAGCAGCCAAGGTAAACCTGTGCCAAAGCAGAGAGAGCAACCGCAACAGAATGGCTTCAAGGACAAAGCGTTACTAGCCAAACAGAGGGCAGCTAGCGAAGGATCTCAGAAACAAAATGGTAAAAGAATGCCTGAAACTAAAGAAGTGCCTTCTAAAAGACCTGATGATAGGAAAATGGGTGCATCTAATGACAAAGCAGGCCCAAGTAAATCAAAGGTAACAAATACATTTGATTTTGATAAACACATTAATCGTTTGGGCAAGAAGCAAGACGGCTCGCGGCAGTTCCCGCCCGGCGACGTCAAGAGAAAAGGACCGCCGGACCAGAAGAACAAGAAACGTAAGTGTCTTTTAATTTATCATAGAAGAAATATTCCAATGCGGTGAACTGACTGGGCGAACGAAAATGTAGCTAAAGTTCCCAAGGTAACCCTTCCCATGACATATGCTACTTGACTACGCTTCTGGTCCACTTGTAAATAAATATGTACTATTCTAGTCTAGCCTCGTTTCCACATAGTAATAGTGTAACACAGTGGGTATTCTAGCTCCTCTGTTGCCTCAACCTCTTACCTTTTAGATCTATTTATTTATTTTCGAAATATGAATATTCAAACTTAGAAAATAAATAAATAGACCTTAGGATCAGTTCAGACCGAGACACGAAGCAACGCGATGATGCGTGAAGGGGCCTCTATTTAACTATTCTAAATTCTCACAACGAAATTTTTTGGTGTAGAAAATAATGTCGTATTTTGAATGCCTCTTAAAAGAGTGCGCGCATCGTCGCGGCGCGGTCTTTACCCTAATAGGAAAGAGGTTGAGGCAACAGAGGTACATACAAGTAAAAGTGACGAACTGCATATTTTGTCCCCCCTTGCGATATCTGTCTCATATTCTATGCAGATAACCCTCTTCAGCTTTGCTCTGCTTTTATACTGCTGAACAGAGCTTAATAAGTATGTTAACTCCTTTATGAAGAGTGTTGTCTGTAATGAATTCAAAATGTAGTAAGATACCTGTTTAACATTTCTTTATGAGCTAAAACATTTTATTTTCGTATTAGTCCAGTCAAATTAGACATCTAAGGGTACAGTCAGCAACTTTTGATGATGACTGTACTAAGTAATTCGCACCCAGCTGAAAGTGGGTAGAATTGTTCAAAACACCATCGTAAATGAAATTTATAAAATCCTCATTGATGGAACTTAATTCAGACAAAAATATATTGCAGATTAAAACAATCAGCTGGCTGAGAATTATTGTAACTTCACTCCTATTTTTTGGTCTTATTTGATCGGTCTGTATGTATTGTGTTACTAATGATATTCGTTTCACAGGGCGCGCACTAGATTCAGAATCTGAGTACGACTCGGAGCTCGATGACTTCATTGACGATGGTGATGATGAAATGGATTACTCCAAGCACATCAAGGAAATCTTCGGCTATGATAAGTCCAAGTTAGTGACTGGTATTTTGCTCTTTACTTGATTTATTTAGTATGAAAATATGAAAATATGAAGTGTGCCAAACGCAAATATAGCTGCAGGATCCGGGTTCAGGCACAGTTTAGTGGCCAATGTTCTGAATAATTGGTGACCGAAAAGTTGATACTAGGAATCTCTTCCTATGTCGTGGGTGCGTTTACAAACACAGAAGCACACACACAAACAACTAACCCCAAAAGTTGTTCCCGATCGAACCCGCAATAGTCCAATCGCTCAGCCACTGCGCTAACCGTGCCGTCAATGGACTGACAAGTTGGCGAAATTCCAAATAATAAAAAGCCTTTACAAGAAAGCGCCATTTAGACGGAGCAAGAACTCGTATGCGAGTTTCACTACATTGCGGCATTTGTTTCATTAATTGAATTTGTTCTACCTATAAATTCCGCAATGTAACGCAACTCGCGTTCGAGTTCTTGCATCGTCTAAATGAGGCTGAAGTGTGGCTTGGTATTGTGTTTAGTATTGTTGAGCCACTTGTACCTACAAACATTTCAGATATCGGGACATTGATGACGATGATGATCCGATGATGGAGTCGAGCTTCGCGCGTCAGCAACGTGAGGAGTATATCAGCAAAAAGATTGGTAAGTCTGCATTATTATTTCTCTATAGGAATTAATACATACTGTGCTTCAAAGTTTACTGATTTTTGAGTTTACTGATACAGGAAACTGCAAGAAACTTGTTTTTTTCCAAAACCTCGTTGTTGTGCTCTTATAGTAGTAGGAACTTGTTAGTTCAGAGTTTGATTTTATATGTAGTAGAGGGCAAAAGGCACAACTTAGGTGGGATCTAAGCTGTGGTAGGTTCACTTCTGCCTTCCCTCGTATGAATTTCAAGTGTTATGTATAATTAGTCTTCTTAAAAAATAATATAATTTCGTCAGGTATTATGGAAGACTTAGAAGACATGAGATTGGAGGCTATGCAGAAGAAAAAACCTAAAAAAGGACGACGTATCAGCGATGATTGACAGACGATGCACTCTCAACCGGCTCACGATCACCATTAGAAGACAATCACTTGCGATTCAATTGCACTACAAGGTATTTAATTGTAGTCAACTTACAAGGGATCAATTAAATTCAATTAATTGTTGAAATAATTATATTTGCAACTGATTGTCTCCCAATAACAATGAATAGTCTTATTTCAATTAGTTACCTATGCATTAAAATTATTTAGTGTATTTGTATAAAGTGAATTAGTTTATTGAATTAGCACTTTTCGCTCATCATGTTATTTGTATGTACATTTTGTCTGCTTTTTTTTACTGTATCTGGCTTTTATGTTTAGCTTTCATAATAGAGGAACTTTTTGGGTTTGCAACACGTCGTATTGATCTGTATTTATTGGTGATACTTATGTATGTAGTCCATCAGACCACAGGTCGTAGGCCCCAGCAATCTTCTGAATGGTAATCTTCTGTTCAGCTTCATAGAAAACTAACCCCGTGGCGACGTCATTACCAAAGGGGGTTTGTTTTCCTGAATATTGAATGATGATGTTCTTGTATAATACCACTCGCAGCATTGTATGGTAAATTGTCAAAAAAAAAACAAACATATTTCAGTCCAAATATCTTATTGTACATGTTTCGCAATAGACAACTTTACCATAATACTGATATAATAAACAAATATGTAGATAAATAAGGTTGTTCTTTTTATTATTATGGCTCTGGTACCAATAGTAGGTTTGTTGGGTTAAAGATGAATTATTAGAGTATTACAACAAGAAAAATATTATGTGTTGAATGTTTTCTTTTATATATTGCAAACTTCGTTATGTATTTTTCAACAGGTTTGTAAAGAAATATAGCATCTATTTATCACAAATGAATCAACTAGGGTTGTCTTAATAATGTTTATTTAAATATAAGTTTGTTAGATAATTAATTGATTAATTTATATTTTATTAGTTAAGTAACTTTTAATTTTACATTAATTCTAGCAACAGTTACAGTTTTAGTTATTTTTGCACATATTTTGTTTGAAGTCTGTTGTTTCGTACTGTTGTAAGAATGCCTTTTTTTTCACTGCACTTTATAATATTTTAACAAGTCCCTAAACTGTACTGGGTTAATGAACGCCACATCACATCACCATAGTTGTAACCACACACAGACCATTCATAACCACACATTGACAGTGGACCACTAGTGCTAGTCATGAGTGGTTAATCTTACGTTTTTCTAATAAGTATAGTGTTTCAATTATTTAGCATTGGAAAGCTCAAACCTTTATGAAAAGTAAAAGAAAAATGAACTGTTTAAAAAATAGACGGTAAATAAATCATAAAATCCATCTTGCCCCAATATAGTATAATTTTAGTACCACATTGTGATCGAGAGAGACAACTATACAATGTTATACTTTTTTGCATGCAGTATTTGGTTTTTCACCCTGTTTTAGTACTGCATACTTCTTTTGGCGCGTGGCTAAAGCCGCCATCTTGTTTTACAACTAAGGGAGTTTCCTCATGACGCAACGACGACTGATTCCAACTACAAGTGAAAATCATCCTTACCACTACGACATATGACATAAAACGTGCGGTTGTCTACGGGAAAAACAAAACACGCTCGCCACGACGATTTCAAGTCAATCAAATTGCATTATTTTATAGGAAATTTTACATTTTTAGTAAATAGAAATTTAAAATCGCACGAATCCCGCCATACGATAGCTCCTGGGTCTTTCCTCATGAAGCGATCCGAAATTCGACAAAGCGTCGCCAAACAAGTAGAGGTTAAAATCATCATTACCACTGTTACATAACGGCCTGCCAATATAAAAAAGTGCGGTTTTCTGTGGGTAGATAGTAAATTA
The DNA here is from genome assembly GCA_036375495.1 of Agrotis segetum. NCBI lineage: Eukaryota > Metazoa > Arthropoda > Insecta > Lepidoptera > Noctuidae > Agrotis > Agrotis segetum. Next base: position 2,246,471 of record JAQSVV010000192.1, read on the forward strand.
CTAGGCTTGCTAAGACAATGTAATCAGTAAGTCGTAGAAATAAGGACGATTTTCACTTCTAGAGTTGGTCGTCAACGCAAATCAGTTGAGTCAAGTCATGAGTAAGGACGCAAATGTCACAACTGGTAGGTAGATAAAGTTATTCAAGTGCCAAACCCTCTATTTAAACAACCTTTCACAGAAGAATGAAGATACACATCACTGTTCAAGTTGTACAAGTCCAGTTATTTTTATTCTTATCACATTAAGTCCTGGATTAAGTTCACTTCTTTTAATTTAGACATTCCCACAGTGGCTTCATGCCTGTGTGGCTGTGCTTGTGAAAGTTATAAATACTTTATATTTAATCGATATCTTATTGGGTCATTTGTTTGAAGAGAATCGCCTCGAAACAGCAACTATCAAGAGGAAATATCGATTCTTGTAAATAGTACAGTATAGGACAGTCGACCTTGTAATTGCTTCACGTATTTTCTTGTCAACAATGTATAAGTCAATTGAACTTTTCTAAATGTAACAAAGCCAGTGGTATTATCGAACAAGAGATATTAAACCGAAGAGTGGTTGCATTACAAGGCTGATTGTACTATATTCGCCTGTCGACGGTTGATTCTCTTCTCTTGTTATGAACCTATGGATACAATATTTAAGAAAGCATAATTATTGTAACCTAGTTGAATGTAAATCTTGTATACTTTTGTGATACTGAAGATGAAAAATAACAAAAATATAAATACATATTATATGAATATTTTGAAAATAATGTTTTAATTTTTTACCCCATGACGAAATCCAACTGAAAATCATCTTTTTTATTGATATGAGTCAATTTTCTACGCGCTATGTAGAACCGATTTGCACACTAACCGCATTTTGCCATCGTTATCGACTGCGTGGGTGATACTTTAACTGACCACATCGCAACCAGTGTTGGGCATTAATCAATTAATTTGTCAATTGTCTTGTTAATTGACTAAAAAAGTAATTGCAATTAAATTAATTGCAATTAAATTTAATTGCAATTAAACTTTAATTGCACCTTTCAATTAAATTAATTTGATTAACGTATGTCAATTGTAACTCGCAATTAAAATAATTGCAATTAACTTTTTTAGTTTTTTTTTGAAACAATTAAAACTAACAATTAACTTTATGTATCTAAACGAAATTTGTCTAATCTGTCTTTTATTTGTTGCCAACATGTGTATTACTACAGGAATAGGTGGGGGTGGGGGGTACTATGATGACTGATTATGACAGTCCGAGAGTCTGACGGAGTCTGACAGTTTATCAGTCTGACAGTCAGACCGAGTTTGTCAGTTTATCAGCCGGACAGTGTAGATCAGTCTGTCAATCTGATAGAGTCTGAAAGTTTATCAGTCTCACACTGCTCATGGGTATATTAAATATTTATATAAACTGGCTGTATATTATACAGCAGCATTTTTTAATTGTTAGTTTTTAATTAAAATTCCCAAAACAATTGAAAATTAATTAATTGTTAATTGTAGTAAACCACAACTAACAATTAATTAATTGTTCGTGTGACCAGTTGCGCACACGATTGCGAAGCAAACGGTCGTGTCGTTGTTATATTTTGTGTGAGGAAATACTGATCAGTATAAGTACCTATTCATACACCTTTAAATTTTGTCCTTAGTTTAAAGTTCTAGTTTTAATTTGATCATAGAGTATGCGAACCCATTTGCAAATATGCGAAGTTCGCGAATGTATGTCTGACGGCCCTCCACATGCGCGCAAAGATTCGTACAATGTACGAACCTTTGCGCGCATGTGAGTGGCCGGGGTAATAAGTGAAAAATAATAAAATAAAATCATCCAAAGTGCTGGTAGCGAGAGCACAGTGGCGACTTCCGGTTTTCTACTGTTTTTTGCCAAGCTGTATTGTGAATAGATAGTGATGGCCATTGGCCAGACGGACTCGAATTCAGATAAGCATAGAGATCTAGAAAATATTGAGTTGATGTCTATGGAATACATAGAAATGACAGTGACAGGTGACACTTTGACAGTGTCATTGTCACTTGTCAAGTTTGAAGTTGTCACAGGCAGTTTTCTCTTTACGTCGTCAAGGTCGTACGTGGGTTGTTCGTCTTGTTCTCCTATTAATATTCTAATAATAACGCTACTTTTTAATTAGCGTGAGCATAAAATAAATAATCTTCAATTTAAAACGTTTACATATAAACCAGCCACCTATACTTTAACAGGTAAGCATGTAAAAATCGTATTCATAAGGAACTTGTAATTTTTTGTGTATCGTTGATTGAACACGAATTTGTTGATAAAAGTAGTTGACAAAATAGTAACGTAACAGCTGTTATCGCGTACTAATTGTTTCTTTGTTGCAGCTATGAAGTTTCTGACAAGTTTGGACGATGTACCGGAACTCAAGAAAGAGAATGTCCACATTAGGGACGAAGGCGAATTGTTACAAAAATTAAATAAGATGATAAAAGATGGACATGCTAAGCTACAGATCGTTACAGATTTCGATCACACTCTGACCAGACACACCCTGGACAATGGAACCACTGTACTCACAAGTTTTGGTAAGCTGATAAATATTAACATCAACTTGTTATTAAAATCTAAATGACATTTTAATGACTAGTTCAGTCATTCAGTGGATAATAAAGAAACTTGATTTTTATCGTTTTCCATCAACTGTATCAAATCCTTTTATTGATGAATGAAATGTAGAGATAAGCACAATAAGACCTATTGTGATGTCTACTAATTCCACATATTTATTCGTAGGAATGTTCCGTGAGTGTCCCTCAATTCCACAACACTACAAAGATGAAGACAACCGGCTGTCTGGCATCTACAAACCTATTGAATGTGACCCTGTCATGAGTATAGAGGAGAAAACCAAACATATGATTGATTGGTATGTGGCTGCTCATGCATTGCTCAAGTAAGTTGATCTAGAATTTCTATTATAACATAAACATCTAATCATTATTTATTTACACTAGAAACATGTTATGTATGAAGAAAAGTTATAATACACAATGCTTATTTTTCTGAAATCAAAGGATGCAACCAATTACCAGTTGTTTACTTGGAATAACTGCCTGTTTGACTTTGAAAGCCTATTTTCTGTATAACATAATAACATTCTCACATATTATTTTGTAAGACAAGAAACCTCTTTATATTCATTCAGCACTTAAGAGTAGTGATAGAGCAACTTAGTTGCTGAGGGCAGCAAGGGTGACGATAACTAAATACTTGGTAATTTTCATCATTTGTAATCTGTCAATGACTGATGATAACTGATAATGTTTTGGGGATTTCTTAGGAATTACATAATATTGTGTTATCAATATTATATTAGGTCAGTATAGTGACAGTTACCCTGACTGATAGTTTGAAAATTAAATTGTATGTAGCAACAAGTTCTATTTACTATGAGCATCAGCATTCCTATTATCCAGATATTTTTATTATAAAAGAATTACATCTCTTTGATCAATATAATTATTGTGAAATAAATAAAAAACAACATCCAAATTATAACTGACTGACTTACTGTAAGCAGGTTACTATGGCCCTGGAATGCAAAGTGGATTTGAATGAACTGGGTGGATTTTTAGTCAGTAAGCAGGAAATGTATGTGATGTGGCTGTTCTCTTTCTAATAAAAGTGTGACAGTCCCACCCACTCCACTCATTGAGTGGGAGCATTCATTTGATGATGTTACCTTCCAAAAAAATGCCACAGGTTGACATACAGACATGTCAAACTGGGGTTTTAAAATTGAGGAAAACCATAGAAAAAATCCAATAACTGTGCCGGATGTTTTCTAAATCAACCTATCAACATAATTTTGTTTGTATTCCATCTCATCAATATATTGATGAATTCAAGCTTTCTCCTATGAACCAAGTATACATTTCAGAAAATATACAAACTGTGTAGAATTAGCTAAACACAATGCACTTCATTTTTGTTGTGGAAGTGTCTTGATACTTGGTTTCTTTAAATTGTGATTAAAAATAAAATTAACTGATTTTTTTTTCTGTATATAATAAGTGAGTTTTTCATTTTATACTGTTTGTGTTTTTCAGAGGTGTGAAATTCCCAAGAAATGAGTTAATGGACTCTGCACACAGGATGGTGCAATGTTTCAGGTAAATTCAAATATTTGACTTTTCAGGTTGTTCCATCTTTGGCGATGTAGCGAAGAGGGCGGAAGTTAAAATTCAATTTCTTATAATTAGTTAAGACTTCCAAAGGAAGAGGCGGTCTCATAAATTATTTTAAATGCCAGATAACTACATAATAAAAAATATGAACATTTTTATTATTATTTATAGAAAATGCTTATATCAACAACCCCAGGCGACTACACTATAACTGTTCATAAATTAAAGTCATCATCATATCAGCCTGGAATCACCCACTGCTGGGCATAGGCCTCCCCCTTTATTTACCCCTAAATTAATGTAATTGTGAATAATCATGGAATGTGGTGATAAAATAGATGATATGAATATTATTTTTATAGAACCTTGTTAGTGAAAACACACTGAACTATTTTTTCCAGGAAAGGTGTTGAGGATATGATAGAATGGAGCAAGTCCCAACAGGTGCCAGTGCTGGTGTTCTCAGCGGGTCTCGGCGAGTCCGTGCTGGCCGCTATGAAGGCTGCAAACTTCTTACTGCCACATGTCAAGGTACATAACTTAATACAGTTTTTTTACCGTGCTAAAATCATCCATTGAGTCCTCCCACCCAGGGCAGAGCAGGAAGGACTGTCAGACTCGTACTGACTAAAAGCCACGGTGTCCTTCAATAGCCCTTTACGTTCCGGGGTCACAGTAATTCGTTAGTCCTCGTTTTACCCCAGCAGGCTTTAGCCCTCTATAGATGCGCTGCGGCTTTAGCCGTCATAATGTTGACACCTTTTGAGGCGCGCGTGGAACACAACGTGGCGTCGACCCGGGCATGTTCCATAGTCGGACAGCGAGTCGACCATTACTTGCCGGCCGCATGCCCGCGCATTTTAAACACTATACTATGCCTGCTACTGACATTCTCAAAAGAAAAAACCCAGCTGACCAGCACTCGCGTGACCAACGAGGCAGACAAAATTAGTACATATGTAAACATTAGATCGTAAAAGTACTTGTAAATTATCTCAATTAAATTCTGCTATAAACTTATTAACAATTGATGAAACCTCTACTATTAGTTGTTGTCACTATCAAACCCTGTTTAAACTTGTAGGTAGTATCAAACTTCTTAGCCATGGATGAAAACGACTACATAGTGGGCATCAAAGGCGAGGTTATACACACGTACAACAAGAATGAAACAGCTATCAAACACACGGAGTACTACGACATGGTACAGCAACGCTCCAACGTTATTCTGATGGGGGACAATATCGGCGACGCGGGCATGGCCGAGGGCATGGAACACTGCGACGTCGTCGTCAAAGTAGGGTTCTTAGGAAACAACGCAGAAGGGAACTTGAGAAACTACCTTAACAAGTTCGACATAGTCCTAGTCAACGAACCGTCAGTCGACGTCGTCAACGCCATACTGCAATTTATACTGTGATTTTATTTTTATATTGTGATCGTAGCTAAAGATATACACCCGATCTCTGAATGAACTGTCTGTCGGTTACTTAATTTTATTGATTAATTGTTCAGAAATTGGGTGTGAATTATAATTTATTGTTAGAAAATTGTTTGTGCAATGGTAACTTTTTATGTTAATCAGCCAGACCCATCTAGCCTAGAGATTAAATCATTATACGTAACAACTTGTTCAAATTGTATTGTATTGCCTTTATTATACTTTTTAACTGATCATCATGTGCATTATGCAGCTTTTTTTTACACATAATTTTATTGTTTTAAATATGAATATTATTTTCATCGCATATTTTTTTTATTGAGAAATATATTCACTAGAGATATGACATAAAACTTCGACTAGTCGGCACATTCATATGAACTATATAAGTTATTTTACAAAGAAATAAAAGGTTCGTTCTTCGATTTTCTGTCTAAGATTTTAAAAGGATCGGTTTTTTCTACCTTTGGAAATCAATAAATCATTGGGGATGGCAACTGGGGAACTAATGGCGCTAGTATAGCTTGTTCCAAGCATTTTCATTGGTGGCAAAATAGTACAACATCATTGGTCGGATTAGGACGTAGCTATGGTGGCGCCATCTACAATAGCTTTGACTTGCCTTTCCCATTAAAAGGAATTGAATTTTAACTTTCGCCATATGCATTACTTTTCTCAAAAGTTTCTGCCTCATTTTGTTGTTACCTGATTATAAAGATCTTAGGAATGACCAAACTGTTGAAAAATGGCAGAAATTAATCCGTTCTGAATTTCTATGACTGCATAGTCAATGAACAAGTGCATTTCTTACTATTACATGACGCACTCAATGCAAGCGATTCATCTATACATAACAGGAAACGCCACTGACATTGTCGATAGCCCCTGAACTACATCGACAGTAATTAACAACTTGGTCGATAGTCGGCCAGTCATAGTCGGCCCATCTCTAATAAACACCGAGTAAAAGTTTTATATAATTTGAGCAAGTTGATGTTTTGACGAATGACATAATAATAAGATAACGAAGTTGTGGGTCTGGCTAAAATGCGACATTGTAATAAAATACTTTCGACAATTTCTCTTGGAATTTTTAAGAGTTTACAAGCTTCGTTGTAAACCGTGAGTCGCGTCTTGTTTGTATCTTATCAAAGGTCATAGACCTCTTTTGTACAATCGACCAAGTGGAATTATGACCCACCATAACCTTATTTTCCCAGAGACATTCAAATACAATTAGGTCCACATTCGCGTAAACATACATATCCATCTCAGACTTTGATCTTTGTCAATTTGACAGATTCAAACGATTTATTGTCAAAATGGGTCATGATTCCACTTTGTCGACTGTACATACACGTATATACTTAAAGTTTTGTCCCCATTTGTAATATACACTCTGACAACTAGTTCAACAATCACCAAAATGTTACACATAAAAATATTAGCATATACACAGTGCTACAAGGATCTTTTGGCGCTTGGTTAATAATGCAAGTGTAAGGGCTCCCGCATAAGGGCCACAAAACGACGCCGCTCGCGCGATTCCACACCCCTCTCTCTCTCTTAACCTCAGTAATGCATTGGTTAAAAAAAGAAGCAGCCAACGACCGCAAGTGTGGACCACCGACCACAAATTGCTGTCGCGCGCTTCAGCTACCACTGTAGCCGCGTCTAGCTTCTTGTGGCGGCGTTCGTGGCTGTCGCGAGTGACTCGTGTCCGGTGACACTTAGAAGGGCCATTAGATGTTCTGATGTTCCAACTATACCTAAAGACGCGGTCAACTTGTTATAAATGGCGGACACAACTTAATAATCAAACTTAGATGAGTCAAACTCTTAACTCGGCATTTTCTATTCTACTTAGTAGATTTACTCATTGTAATATTATTAGGTAGGTAGAAAGGAAACTGAGCGATATTACCCATGTCTTAGTCATTATCTGTTGGTTAGGTATACAAAATTGCTCAGTTTCTTTGAATTTTAAAGTATAATTTGTGTGACATATTACAAGAAACACTGTTATAATTGGTTTATGTTCACTATATAATGTTATTGTTGAGTTATTTTGTTAAACTGTCCTAAAAGACAAATTCATAATCAAATTATATTTTTGTTGAAAAATGTTTTCTAATTGTTGGATAAAGACAAGTTTTTTTGTTGTTTGAAAGTACAATATACTTGTAATTTGATGTTCAGCGAAATTTCTATTAATTTCAAACTATGTAATGTGAAAATACCACGTGGTATTTATTGTACAGACGCCACCGGGTCAATCTACCCCAGTCAAATTTTACCAATCAAACATAAACCTTCCGTTATTGTGATAAGGTTGAAAATGTAATAAAGCAATTTGGCAGATTGAGGAAGGTAGATATTGTGTTGGCTTCTGTATGTTTAAGGCAGAACTTGTTTTGTTCATATTGTGCAAAAAGTATGCCTTGGTCGCTTGTGTCCATTATTTATGTAACTTTTGTAAATAATTTAGAGATTTAAGAATGTAGAATTTCATGTAAACATGAAATGAACATGTTTTAAAACGTTTTCTACACTTGCTTATAATAACTATTGTAGCAATGTTAACTGCACAAACCATTATTATGAAAAAATACGTGACAAATTTAAAATATGTGATTGTATGACGAGGAGGAAAAATAAAACAATATTTGTAATGAAATTAAATAATTTGTTATTATTATAAAACAACACATATAAATGATGTATTTTCTAGTCATTGCCGTGCTTACATTTTGATATAGCGACTATAAAAGAGATTTTTGTTTTGATAATATCACAAAAACTAAATGCACAATATTAGAATTAGTATAAGTAAGAATCAACATGATTTATTTATAATATAATGGAATAAGCAACAGATTAAATGCATAAAGTACTACGTAACTAAGCTGGACCTGGAGCGATGTTTACTATGTTGTCAAAATAACGAATGAAAAAAATGGTTCTAGATTTGTTTTCTTGTTCGCTTTCCACTAATGAAGACTGTCAAGGCGCATCGCATTAGTTTCGTAGTACTGCACATTGATAAAAAATGCCTTTAAATACATTCATGGAAGATTTAAATTTTTATAATACTAAAAAGTTTCTAACAAAATCTATATTTCGTTGATAAGACTAGTAAAAATTTAAACTATAATGGCTTGTTTCACCTCCCAGTGTTCCAGATAACTTTCCTGGAATATAATAATTTAATGTAGGTAGTGTCTATCCGGAAAAAGTAAAACATGCCTTTATTAATAATTTCCAATAAACAACACAATAAGTACTGATCAATTTTAAACTGGCAATATAAACGCACTGCTCAAATCGCATCACTCTAAAACAAAGAAAGAATAATTAAACATTCAAGTTCTAGCATACAGAAATTGTACTAAACATTGTTAACAACATGGCAAGAATGAAAAGTAGAACGAAACTATTCAAAGTTGGTCAGCATGATAACAAAATGACTGGAAAATACATGTGTTCATCACAATACCCTATTACATAGTTAAATTTAAATGAACGAACTAAAAACTCTAACATAAACAACAGTCTTAGAACATACAAGTTATTTACACAAAGATTTTTTTCATATAAAAATATCCTACTGTACACGTAACAATCATCTCATTCATATAGAAATATATTTGTTTCTATGTACAAAACTAGAAACGATAGTAAAAATAGTTAAATCTTTAGGAATCATCTACACGACGTCGGTCCGTCGCGGGGAACACACTCGGCCGGTGCGTTCAAGGCACTTGTTGTATTAACTTAATTGAATTGACATTTGCGTGGGATCCATGGGAAATAGGTGTATGAAATATTATTTTAACCCTTTATACCTCAATTCAATGACTTGAATTAGTTTTTTTAAAATATAAATACATTTTAAAGTATGTCTAAATGCTTGCTTAAACGTAAAATAAGGACGCCGGTGGCGATTTGAACTTTATGTGTCTGATAGTCCAAGACTGAAGATCCAATAAGTATTTAGGATCAAGAAGTGCATGATCCGAGTCACAGATCGATTCTTAACTGAAAGTTCCGACATTCTCGCCTAATGTTAGGACTAGTCACAATGTCTCGACGGACATTTGAACGTGAGCGCGCGAGTTGCCGCGAGTGTTCCCCGCTACGATTAATATGTTTGCCCCAATAACGGGTGCAGTCTCAGGCAAGGCAGCGTTTCTCTATAAATAAATATAAATATTCTGAGAAGGAAGTCAACCGTTATCACACACTAGTAACCTACTAAAATACAAGATTTCATCAACAATCACAATCGTGTCGTACGTTGCCACAAAACACGGTACTACATACCTGGTACATTATAAACAGACATACAAACAATAACAGCTATTACCTAAACGCCAAAGTACATACTACACGTGGTCGTAAAAAGAGGATGAAACGACTCAAAAGCCTGCTCACTCTTCATACGACCGCGACGGAACATGAACGTTGGCGATTAGTATAGTCAATGATATTATAAAGTCATAGATGCGTTATACACGTACAAAGCGACGCAAAAAACTGTGCCGCGCCGAGCGGCAACACAGATACACACTTTTTTATTCACACATTACATTTCACTACAAGTAAAAAGGATAGCTTGATACAACGCAATAAGAAAAAAAGTGACAGCTAGATAAACAAACAGCGCCACGCGTCATCAATCCCCCCGCACGTCAGCGTCTCCTCTCGCTCGCACCCGTGCTCGCACTCTTTCTTTTACGACGCCATATTTATAGAAATGTTATGTTTTATTTGTGAAAATATTAAAGATAAATAGTATATTTACGAATGTTATGTGATTCTTTGACTTTTAGAAGTCTTGCATGTTTAATTTGTACAATATCTCATCACACACGACAGCATTTTTGGTAGTTTTGAGTTACTTTTACTTTTAATTCAGTCTGTGGTACGTGAAGTGCCGCTGGCAACGTCGCACTGAGATCAAGCTGTGTGAATCAGCCTCATTTGAGCGCATTCGTTATTGAGCGCGTATGACGTATCTACACCTTTTTACTTATAATATCATTGAGTATAGTTAACACAGACTAAGAATTAACCACTTGACACTTCCCCTATGTTAGTCAATGTGTTACAGTAAATACTTGCTGCGTTCATACAATATATCACGTCGTAAGGTTTGTCTTTGTGTGTACGAATACTACTCATAGTGGAATTACTCGATTTCAATACTGGAGATGTTTATTGTCTATGTTATTTCTTCTTACCAATTTCTTGATTACACAGATGCAAAATCTTACGACATGGTTGACGGCTGTACTATCTTATTCGATCAAAACCTTGCTCTAATAGACTACGGGCCCAAGTCCAAATGTGGTGTTCCCATGTGGGTCATTTGAACCACCAGGTGACGTATATAGGACGATATAAAAGCATAAAAGGGTTGCAACCCGTCATTATTTTTAATGGATCTATCGATGGTAAAAATGCCGTACAAAGAGTTATGACTAAAATGTACTCACTCTACCTGCACTTTTGAATTCTTACCAGCTCTCAGTTGGACAGCTTACAGGTGACGGCATAGTGCTGAATATTATTATATTATGCTCTTATATCATCCTATATACGTCACCTGGTGATCATATGACCAACCATTTTTTGGACATGGGTCTGTAGTCTATAAGGAATGTAATCAAATAAAATTTGAAAACGAGACAGCACATATAGTGCGGTCTCTGCTACTTATGGGTCATAGTTAGACATAGTAAAGCGTAAATCGATTTTTAATTAATATTATTGTACAGCGGACTTAACTAAGTGCCAACGTTCATGGTAGTTGCGGCGGTCACCAGCTGAGTGAAAGAGACAACACAAACGAGTCAGAAATTAATTGTCCTTTTCACACTTACATAACCGCGACTGCCACGTGTTTTGACGTTTATTATAGAGTTATGTCAGTACGCACAATATTTAATCAGATACAACATCCAAACATTAAATTTGTTAAATATCAAGCTTCTGACTGAACACATTATGCTGAAAATGATAAGCAGCTTCACAGATAGCTGTCTTAACAGTAACACGAAGCGGATATAGTCGTTACGAGTCACGAGCGCGAGTCTTGTGACATAAATGTTATTGACATAAAGTTTAGATTGCAATTACTGACATAATATAGGTTCACATTCAAGTGTAGTTTGATGTTCACGTTTTTTTCGCGATGCAATTCGTCATGGATTTAAAATACACTGGAACTTGTTTAAGGCAGCTTATACCATATGGAATTAACTCCATGGTTAGTGTGTGGATCTGATATACTGTATTTCGGTTTTAAACCCATTTTCCAAACATCAACATGCAAAATACTGATTAAAATTAAAATACGAAATACTTGGTGGTGCTGACTGGCTGAAAACCTCAACTATGTATTTATAGTCAGCTCATAACACCACTCAGTTCCCACTGCTGGGACACGGGCCTCTTTGTGAGAAAGAATGCTATACACGTGAGCCCAGTGCAAATTGGTAGATGTCACATGTCTTTAAATTTTCAATTTTAGGATTATGTCGGTTTCCTCACAATGTTTTCCTTCACCATTTTGAGAGTAGTAGTGAACGAATTTCAACAAAACCCGGGCAGTACATGTTTAGCAATAATACAATAACTATAAAGTGGTTAACAATTTTTGACTTTCAAGAATGTAATAAATTCACTCATCCTTCTGGGCGAAGGCGATCGTCGGAAGTGTAAGTCTATTGAATGTTTGAGGGTTGTAAGTCAGCAGCACCAAGTGGATTGTCTCTAGTTGGCAGATCTATGAGAATACCGCGAGATGCGGCGCGTAAGTACTATGTACTGTAAATACTATACAAATAATAATGTTATACATACAATTATGGTAACTAACAACATCGGAAGTAATTTCGATGATATGGTAAGTTATACGTTATCGTTTTGAACACTTGCGATGAAATATTTACAAACAAACAAGAATAGTGTATTTAGAATTCAGATTCCAGTCGTGAAGTACAATACAATTGTTTTCTTGACTCACTGGAAACTATTTTTGCACAATGTGAGATAGACATAATCACTCGATTTGCAAAAATTGTGAGTCAAGATAAATGCTAGCTAAGTCTGGCCGAGCTCAGCCGGGCGAGGCCCGGACGTCGCTCGGACTTGTGCCACGTCTCTCGGACGCTTGGTCCCGCTTTGCAGTATAAAAGCACAATATAATCTACATGTATTAAATAGGTCTATCGACAGATCACAGCCATGTTCAGAGTACAGCGAGCGCGGCTCAGGTGATGGCGGCCACGTCCGGCTGCGGCTTCTGCAGACCGTCCTCGTCCCGCGCACTGTACACAACACACAAGTCAGTCTAAAGCTGTCGCAGAGAGTGCGTCTGTTGCACTGAAATATTGAATTGAGTTATGGACGCAGGTTTAAATTCTGCAATTTTTTTTCTTATTACAAAAGCTTTAAAAATCGCAACACTGATATCGCCTGGAGGACACGGTGGAGCCCTTGGGCAGAGCACCGCCGTGTCCTCACGATGACGATAGGCGGGGACCTCTCGCACCCGGCATTGGTCGAGGCCATGCTGCGGGGCGAGACGGAGTGGGAAGCGGTCGCCTCCTGCGAAGCAGTCATGCTCGCGAAGGAGGAGGCGGGGTGGACTGTGTTGTGTTGTGTTGTGTCAGGACCAACATGTATACATACCGGTAGAGTGTGGCGTGCGGCGGCGCGGAGCGGTAGTGCGCGGCGTAGGAGCGCGCGCGGCGCCGGGACACGATGGCGCGGCCCAGGGTGCCGGGGTGGACTGTGTTGTGTTGTGTTGTGTCAGGACCAACATGTATACATACCGGTAGAGTGTGGCGTGCGGCGGCGCGGAGCGGTAGTGCGCGGCGTAGGAGCGCGCGCGGCGCCGGGACACGATGGCGCGGCCCAGGGTGCCGGGGTGGACTGTGTTGTGTTGTGTTGTGTCAGGACCAACATGTATACATACCGGTAGAGTGTGGCGTGCGGCGGCGCGGAGCGGTAGTGCGCGGCGTAGGAGCGCGCGCGGCGCCGGGACACGATGGCGCGGCCCAGGGTGCCGGGGTGGACTGTGTTGTGTTGTGTTGTGTCAGGACCAACATGTATACATACCGGTAGAGTGTGGCGTGCGGCGGCGCGGAGCGGTAGTGCGCGGCGTAGGAGCGCGCGCGGCGCCGGGACACGATGGCGCGGCCCAGGGTGCCGGGGTGGACTGTGTTGTGTTGTGTTGTGTCAGGACCAACATGTATACATACCGGTAGAGTGTGGCGTGCGGCGGCGCGGAGCGGTAGTGCGCGGCGTAGGAGCGCGCGCGGCGCCGGGACACGATGGCGCGGCCCAGGGTGCCGGGGTGGACTGTGTTGTGTTGTGTTGTGTCAGGACCAACATGTATACATACCGGTAGAGTGTGGCGTGCGGCGGCGCGGAGCGGTAGTGCGCGGCGTAGGAGCGCGCGCGGCGCCGGGACACGATGGCGCGGCCCAGGGTGCCGGGGTGGACTGTGTTGTGTTGTGTTGTGTCAGGACCAACATGTATACATACCGGTAGAGTGTGGCGTGCGGCGGCGCGGAGCGGTAGTGCGCGGCGTAGGAGCGCGCGCGGCGCCGGGACACGATGGCGCGGCCCAGGGTGCCGGGGTGGACTGTGTTGTGTTGTGTTGTGTCAGGACCAACATGTATACATACCGGTAGAGTGTGGCGTGCGGCGGCGCGGAGCGGTAGTGCGCGGCGTAGGAGCGCGCGCGGCGCCGGGACACGATGGCGCGGCCCAGGGTGCCGGGGTGGACTGTGTTGTGTTGTGTTGTGTCAGGACCAACATGTATACATACCGGTAGAGTGTGGCGTGCGGCGGCGCGGAGCGGTAGTGCGCGGCGTAGGAGCGCGCGCGGCGCCGGGACACGATGGCGCGGCCCAGGGTGCCGGGGTGGACTGTGTTGTGTTGTGTTGTGTCAGGACCAACATGTATACATACCGGTAGAGTGTGGCGTGCGGCGGCGCGGAGCGGTAGTGCGCGGCGTAGGAGCGCGCGCGGCGCCGGGACACGATGGCGCGGCCCAGGGTGCCGGGGTGGACTGTGTTGTGTTGTGTTGTGTCAGGACCAACATGTATACATACCGGTAGAGTGTGGCGTGCGGCGGCGCGGAGCGGTAGTGCGCGGCGTAGGAGCGCGCGCGGCGCCGGGACACGATGGCGCGGCCCAGGGTGCCGGGGTGGACTGTGTTGTGTTGTGTTGTGTCAGGACCAACATGTATACATACCGGTAGAGTGTGGCGTGCGGCGGCGCGGAGCGGTAGTGCGCGGCGTAGGAGCGCGCGCGGCGCCGGGACACGATGGCGCGGCCCAGGGTGCCGGGGTGGACTGTGTTGTGTTGTGTTGTGTCAGGACCAACATGTATACATACCGGTAGAGTGTGGCGTGCGGCGGCGCGGAGCGGTAGTGCGCGGCGTAGGAGCGCGCGCGGCGCCGGGACACGATGGCGCGGCCCAGGGTGCCGGGGTGGACTGTGTTGTGTTGTGTTGTGTCAGGACCAACATGTATACATACCGGTAGAGTGTGGCGTGCGGCGGCGCGGAGCGGTAGTGCGCGGCGTAGGAGCGCGCGCGGCGCCGGGACACGATGGCGCGGCCCAGGGTGCCGGGGTGGACTGTGTTGTGTTGTGTTGTGTCAGGACCAACATGTATACATACCGGTAGAGTGTGGCGTGCGGCGGCGCGGAGCGGTAGTGCGCGGCGTAGGAGCGCGCGCGGCGCCGGGACACGATGGCGCGGCCCAGGGTGCCGGGGTGGACTGTGTTGTGTTGTGTTGTGTCAGGACCAACATGTATACATACCGGTAGAGTGTGGCGTGCGGCGGCGCGGAGCGGTAGTGCGCGGCGTAGGAGCGCGCGCGGCGCCGGGACACGATGGCGCGGCCCAGGGTGCCGGGGTGGACTGTGTTGTGTTGTGTTGTGTCAGGACCAACATGTATACATACCGGTAGAGTGTGGCGTGCGGCGGCGCGGAGCGGTAGTGCGCGGCGTAGGAGCGCGCGCGGCGCCGGGACACGATGGCGCGGCCCAGGGTGCCGGGGTGGACTGTGTTGTGTTGTGTTGTGTCAGGACCAACATGTATACATACCGGTAGAGTGTGGCGTGCGGCGGCGCGGAGCGGTAGTGCGCGGCGTAGGAGCGCGCGCGGCGCCGGGACACGATGGCGCGGCCCAGGGTGCCGGGGTGGACTGTGTTGTGTTGTGTTGTGTCAGGACCAACATGTATACATACCGGTAGAGTGTGGCGTGCGGCGGCGCGGAGCGGTAGTGCGCGGCGTAGGAGCGCGCGCGGCGCCGGGACACGATGGCGCGGCCCAGGGTGCCGGGGTGGACTGTGTTGTGTTGTGTTGTGTCAGGACCAACATGTATACATACCGGTAGAGTGTGGCGTGCGGCGGCGCGGAGCGGTAGTGCGCGGCGTAGGAGCGCGCGCGGCGCCGGGACACGATGGCGCGGCCCAGGGTGCCGGGGTGGACTGTGTTGCGGACGGCGTGGTACAGTAACCTGCAGACAACATAAAGACGTTAAAATCGTCTAATATATCATTTTACATAAAGATTCGAAAGCTTTAAAAAATAAATATGGATTAAAAATCTCAGCAGCTCGGCCCCACTGTTAAATGCCATATGACATAATGTTGTGAAAATAGCCGAAGTATACCAAACGCACGTAGTCAATCTCGTGCCCCCTTCACAATAGATGCTAGGTTATGAAAACAAAGAAAAAAAAAATTTCTTTAACCAATTTCCGTCGCCGTCCCGATGTTTATCTTCCCATACAATGGAATGATCCTTACATGAAGCAGAGCCTAATGGCACAAAAAATTGGCCTCATTATTCAATTCAATTCACTCATTTCCTTGACAATAGAAACGGCAAAATTGTCAACATCAGAAAGAACTTAAGAAAGTATTCCCGTAGCTCTAATGGATTCGGATTTCTCCCTTTCCGCCAATTTGAAAGAAAGACCCTTTAAATTGATTTACTAACTATTAGTTTTTTTTAAAATAATAATTTTACCCTGTAGACAAGATACATGCTTGCTAGGTACTACTGACCTGGGCGCCAGCGCAGCCACAGTAGTGATGACGAGCAGGAGCCAGTAGATGGGCTCCTGTATGGTGTGCAGCATGACGTGGTACGTGGAGGGCAGGTTCAGCATGGTGGGCGCGATGGCCTGGTACATCAGCGTCAGGATGAAGAACATGAAGGTACTACTGACCTGGGCGCCAGCGCAGCCACAGTAGTGATGACGAGCAGGAGCCAGTAGATGGGCTCCTGTATGGTGTGCAGCATGACGTGGTACGTGGAGGGCAGGTTCAGCATGGTGGGCGCGATGGCCTGGTACATCAGCGTCAGGATGAAGAACATGAAGGTACTACTGACCTGGGCGCCAGCGCAGCCACAGTAGTGATGACGAGCAGGAGCCAGTAGATGGGCTCCTGTATGGTGTGCAGCATGACGTGGTACGTGGAGGGCAGGTTCAGCATGGTGGGCGCGATGGCCTGGTACATCAGCGTCAGGATGAAGAACATGAAGGTACTACTGACCTGGGCGCCAGCGCAGCCACAGTAGTGATGACGAGCAGGAGCCAGTAGATGGGCTCCTGTATGGTGTGCAGCATGACGTGGTACGTGGAGGGCAGGTTCAGCATGGTGGGCGCGATGGCCTGGTACATCAGCGTCAGGATGAAGAACATGAAGGTACTACTGACCTGGGCGCCAGCGCAGCCACAGTAGTGATGACGAGCAGGAGCCAGTAGATGGGCTCCTGTATGGTGTGCAGCATGACGTGGTACGTGGAGGGCAGGTTCAGCATGGTGGGCGCGATGGCCTGGTACATCAGCGTCAGGATGAAGAACATGAAGGTACTACTGACCTGGGCGCCAGCGCAGCCACAGTAGTGATGACGAGCAGGAGCCAGTAGATGGGCTCCTGTATGGTGTGCAGCATGACGTGGTACGTGGAGGGCAGGTTCAGCATGGTGGGCGCGATGGCCTGGTACATCAGCGTCAGGATGAAGAACATGAAGGTACTACTGACCTGGGCGCCAGCGCAGCCACAGTAGTGATGACGAGCAGGAGCCAGTAGATGGGCTCCTGTATGGTGTGCAGCATGACGTGGTACGTGGAGGGCAGGTTCAGCATGGTGGGCGCGATGGCCTGGTACATCAGCGTCAGGATGAAGAACATGAAGGTACTACTGACCTGGGCGCCAGCGCAGCCACAGTAGTGATGACGAGCAGGAGCCAGTAGATGGGCTCCTGTATGGTGTGCAGCATGACGTGGTACGTGGAGGGCAGGTTCAGCATGGTGGGCGCGATGGCCTGGTACATCAGCGTCAGGATGAAGAACGCCAGCAGCGACCCCGTCAGCGCGAACACGTGGATCACCGTCTGAGGAATCACCATTTTCTTTTATTCTAGCAAAAGTTATGGGTCACAGTGTAATTTTTAATGGCTTTACTACCTTTAATGGGGAAGGCAAGTCAAAGCTAATGGTAGATAGCGCCACCATAAACTAGTCCTAATCCGACCAATGACGTAATACTATTTTGAAGTACCTTTGAGATTTGAACTGATTTGCACAATATATACACACGATAATACACGATGCTTGGAACAAGCTATACTAGCGC
Source organism: Agrotis segetum (assembly GCA_036375495.1). Taxonomy (NCBI): domain Eukaryota; kingdom Metazoa; phylum Arthropoda; class Insecta; order Lepidoptera; family Noctuidae; genus Agrotis; species Agrotis segetum. Next base: position 2,264,762 of record JAQSVV010000192.1, read on the forward strand.
CATTAGTTCAACAGTTGCCATCCCCATTGTACAGTTTTAAAGGCGACTTCGCTAAAGAGACTTGTCTTAGAAAACTGACAACTTAAAACGGCATTTCACGTTGATATAAGGGTCGTTTTTGAGTAACACTTTTTTTTAAACAAGGGTTGGTTGTGTGTTTATCTTTTTGTGATACGACGGGTTATGTTCGGCCTGTCTAGAACCGCTTTTAAAAGGATGGCTTGCAACTTTTGAATGACATTTGGATGTACCGATTATCAAATCAGCATTCAGGAATGCATTTTCAATCGTCAGATAACAGTTAAGAATATATCTACGGTTGTTTGACGTTACGTTACAGGGATGTTTTGGCCTTCGAATGACAATGACATTGACATAGGGCGCTGAAAAAGATGGCCGCGCGCCTAATACAAAAAATAATAATATGAAAACTGAATATAACACACACTTCTTTGCAAGTACTGTTATAAACTTTCACTCGTGTTAGCATTCTATTAAATCGCACAGTCAACAGTGAGAGCAGCGGTGGCCCAGTGTTATCGGTCCCGACTTACGAGTTGTAGGTCGTGGGTTCGAACCTCGCAAGGCGCATTACTTTGTGTAATTTATTTCATCACCACTGCTCTCAAAACGGTGAAGGAAAACATCGTGAGGAAACCGGCATGTTCTAGAACCAAAAATTCAAAGACATGTGACATCTGCCAACCCGCACTGGGCCCGTGTGATGGATTATAGCCCACTCCTTCTCACAGAGATGTGGCCTGTGTCCCAGCAGTGGGAACATTATAGGCTGATGATGATGCACAGTCAACCACTTTTCGATACTAAGTGCACTACGAAAATCGCTTTTACTGCTACTGTTTACACGGTGTTCATGATTTGATGAAAACGATTGGAGCGGTGGCTGGTCGATTGTCTGCAGCTCTTTACGTCACGGGTTTGATTACCGCAGGGATCAAATATTTATATGGCCTAGATGTGATTGTTCCAGGTCTGGCTCTTTGTGTGTGTGAGTTTAAATTTCTGAAAACGCATCTACGACACAGGAGTTTCTATTTGGACCATAACCTGTGTTTTTTTATCCAATTACGGTGATTTTAAATGTCGCATGGTTAGTAAGGATGTGCGGTTGACTGTATTCATACACTAAAACTACTGTCTAACTCTTCTTTCCATGCATTCACACACACTCCTACACTTACGAATTTGCGATTAAAACGCTGCATGTAATCAATTATCGATTAATAAGTATAATACATTAATACAAATATTATTGCAAGAGTCGTGTTGACAGTGTCAATAGATCACACATTTAATTATTCCATCAATTTAAAGTTTTGATAAATAATAGATACTTGATTTTGCTTTTGTTAAATCAATACATATCTAGTTACAAAGATGTCATAAAAATCGAGAGTTATAACGTCACAAACAAATAAAAATTGTATTTGCTTTGATGTCATTGACCACAACATTTTTGACAACAGTCAAATATACTTTAAAGTTATTGGATAATTTGCTATGTTCAGTTTACCATTTAAAAATTGAACAGTATGTTTACTGTTCACATAATTTCATATTTCCACCATCAACATGCAACAAACAACAAACATTACAAAGAGATAAAGCAAGATATAACAAACTCACCCAACTCCTAGTCTCAATGGCAACATACACGGTCATGACAACGAGGCAGTTGGTCATGCAGGACAGGCCGTAGACGTTGAGGTCCACCGTAGAGTCCCAGTAGGCGAAGGTGGCCGTGAAGAAGATGACGACACTGATGTACATGCTCTCCAGCAGCACGGCCCAGAACGAGTGCGTGCGGTACGACAGGCCGCGCCGGGAGGACGCGTACAGCCCCGGCCGGTCCAGCAGCAGCGCCGCCGGGGCCACGCGGTCGTACGCGCCTGGGGAGGGGACCGTGATATACTAATAGCTATACAACGGATTACTGCCGCAAAAAGCTGTACGTTTCTGTTGACAATGTGACAAAAAAAAAAACTAACTGGTCCGTAAGTTGGATTATTTAGGGCTGATTTTTCAATAGACGGTTAACTCTTATCTGAGGAATAAAAATGGCGGTTTGACAGCTTACCTATAGAAAATATGTCAAACCGCAATTTTTATTCCCCAGATATGAGCTAACTGACTATTGAAAAATCATAGTAAACCAAAATTGACGGAGATACGAGTCTTTCAAAATTGGCAATACGTCACAATTTACTAAAATTTTTATTGAATGGGGATGGTAACTGGAGTACTAATGGCGCTAGTATAGCTTGTTCCAAGCATCGTCATTGGTTCAAATCAGTTCAAATCTTAAAGGTACTTCAAAATAGTACTACGTCATTAATCGGATTAGGACTAAGCTATGGTAGCGCCATCTACAATTAGCTAACGTCACGAGTACCCAAGTACCAGTACTCTCAAGTTTTGATGCGAAATATAAATCTTGGTAAATGTGTATTGATTTTACAAAAGAAAAAAATACATGACCGTTAATTTAAAAAAATTACTAAATAATTAGATTTATAAAATTGATTGATACTGCCAAATAGCCAATTACAACAGTATTCAATATTAAAGCCTATCTAATTTTTGTCAGCTTATTGTACATCAATTATATAAGAGCCATTTTGAAGTGATTGAATCCGATGGGCAATGAAAATAAGTCCCACGTTCAATCAGTAGATAAGTAAACTAGGTATTTATTTAAAATGAAACTAAAATAATAACAAGTTTGTGGTGATATGTTACCGATGACGATGGGCGGCAGCGCGGTGAACATGAGGTTGTAGGTCATGAGGTGCACTTGGTCGATCATCACGCTGGACGAGAACCCGCAGTACAGCTGGTACCAGAATATCAGGAACACGAATGTCTGAAACACAAATATTTACTTGTTTGAACATTTTTGTGGAAAGATAAATTCGACTGGTTGCGAAACTTACGAATTACCGTCACCCCGGACTGTGAAGGGCTATTGATTGACACCGTGGATTTTAGTTAGTGCAAGTCTGACAGTCCCTCCCGCTTTGCCCTGGGTGGGAGGACTCATTTGTTGATTTGTTTTTTTTTGAAAAAGTCCTCACTCCTGAGTTTCACCACAGAATATATAATAGTACCTAAAGGCACAGAAGGATAACTCCCAAAAAGAAAACAAACAAATGTAAAATCTATGCACGAAAGAATAGAGTCCATTTTTACTTGCACCCGCATCACCCACCTACTTTTATAATAGCCTAAACTTCCCGTGCGCAAGCAAAAATGAACTGAATAGTGACGCGCGAGAGTTCATTTTAGTTTATGTGACGCCAACGACATTAAAAGGTTACTGTCGGTCAAGCTCAATAGGGTTGCGACTCGCGAGTTTGGGCACAGTTAGGTAGGAATACGATTTTATGCATTGTTTAATTACATATATATTTATGTTAATTAATATTAACTTAAATATATATCACTCCTAATTACCTCCTTAAGTCCCTCAAGGAATTTTGTTTTTATCATCAGCCTATATCTTTTTCTGTTTCGTCATCGATTACTTCATATTCATATCGATTGGTAGCACAGAATGTTAACAGTAGGTACCTACGGCACCTTACGTGAGGAATAATATATACACCGTGACTTTTTAGTCGCCTTACAACGGCAGCCCAGTTTATGTATCCAATGACTAAAACACGTTTATAATATAAAATATGTATATATATAAAATATGCGGCACCACCCGCAACGCGCGCCGCCCCCGCGCCACGCCGTCAACGCTCTTATGTTTAATAGTACAGGAGCAGTGACCCGATTTGGTCGTAGAAATTAATTCATACTAGAGTACCAAAAAACAACAAAGTGGTTTCGTGTGAGAAGTGTGAGAACACATTTTTTTATTCATAATACGTCCTAAATAAGAAAGTTCTTTAGTTTTATAGGCTCGTTCGCCCACTGAAATATGTATAATTGTATATCGAACATTTTTACACCATATATGTAGTTCGATGTTCTTTTTTGACCATGGCTCTTGGTCTATAATTTTATTTACAGCTTGACATCTTCTTAATATATATAAATCTCGTGTCACAATGTTTGTCCTCAATGGACTCCTAAACCACTTAACCGATTTTAATAAAATTCGCACACCATGTGCAGTTTGATCCAACTTGAGAGATAGGATAGTTTAAATCTCAAATTATAGTCGCAAGATTGTTTACTACTTTTAAAAACTTTAGCCACAGCAACGCGTGGCCGAGTCAGCTAGTAAAACTGTAGAAAACCGGAAGTAGCCACTGTCTTCGCGCTACCAGCACATTTACATCTTGACATAAAAATGTAGAAAACCGGAAGTCGCCACTGTCTTCGCACTACCAGCACTTTGAATGATTTTATTTTATTTATTTTTTCACTTATTACGTTAGTTTTATGGCACAATAATAAATCTAACAAACCTGCGGTCTTTGTTTACATCAAATATCAAAGATTTTAAAACGCTGTCAGAAATAAAAATTTTAGTTCCGTTTCAACCCGTTCTGGCCAAGCTGTAATGAATTTTTTTTTTTTTCTCTTAATAAGTTAGTTTTGTAGCACAATAATAAATCTAACAAACCTGCGGTTATTGTTTACATCAAATATCAAAAATTTTAAAACGTTGTCAGAAACAAAAAGATTAGTTCCGTTTCAATTCGTTCTGGCCAAGCTGTAGTCATAACTTTAAAGATCGATTGTTATCGTTTACGGCAAAATAGGTAACTAGTCCTTATCATTTTAATTTCATTGTCACAGGCCCCGTGTTGCGTGTCTTTGTAGGTAAGTAGGTAAAAAAGTCGCGAAGAGAATTACGATCGCTGACCTTGAATGCGTAGTGTAGCCATTTTCTGAGTTTGAACGTGTCTAAACAATAACGTAAACATCTTCCTACTTTCTACCGATCATAATTCGACCTACCTACGTATTCAGCTTAGGTGAGTGAGAGTGATGTCAGGTTTGATAATCGTCTATTTTATTTATCTTGGTCGTCTTGTAGGCCAAATTTGTAACCTACCTAATCATGCTTAACTGATCATGATTACTAGCCGGTACTTGAATGACATTAATAAGCACGCCACAAGCAGGTAGATAGTTTTTTGATCATTATTAAATATGTATTACATAGATAAATATTCACTTTTTTTCTTACCTTTCGAAATCACGCGGTAGTGTGTGAAACGTGAGGCTCCTATCACTGTCATTATTTAAACAACCAAACGTTATGCAGTATTTTTTTTCTTCATCATATATATTTTTTTTAAACTCATGCGTAAATTCAACCAAACACCAAACTTAAATATTATATAAGTAAGCGCGTGCGTAGTGGGCGGCACGCGGCAACCGACTAAATGTCCACTCCGAAGTGGTCCCCGCCAATGCTTGCAGTTTTATACCTACACTGCGGAGTGAGCCAGGCCTGGTTTCACCTTTGTGAACTATCACTGATTTAACGAAAATAAAATACGTGTTCATTATTTTGTAAGCTGACGGACTGCTTAGATTTGAAATATACTGGAAACTAGCTCATAGTACTTTAAGGGTGCTCCCACATCTATCGACGCGGAATCGGATTTTTCCGTCGCCCTTTCTCTTTCTGTCGCTTAGAACTGCCATTTGCTAGACCTACAACCTACTATGTCATCTACATCATTTCCATTAAAAAAGAACAAAAACTCACGGCATTCTTGAGAAAGAAGTAGAGTATCATCCTGGCGAGGCGGTCGTTGCACCAGTGTCCGTGCACCAGCAGCAGTCGCTCGATGTACTTGAAGCGCGACACCGCGAAGTCCGACGCCATCACCGCCTGCATGCCCTCCTGACCTGATATACCTGGGGGGGGGGGGGGGGGGGGGGGGGGCAATGATAAACAAAGACAATTTTCATAACATGTTTTTAAAATTTCCATAATCAAGTTTATCGTGGTCGCGCTTTGCATGATCTTGCTGCACATTCAACAGCAACATTATACAATTTTATACAGCTTGATGTGTAACCGTATTCGCAGTGACAAGTCTAAACCTAACTTAGCACGAACTTCAGCTAAGGATTCAAAAGTCAAATCATATAAGCGCCATTTAGACGGAGCAAGAACTCGTATACGAGTTTCACTACATTGCGGCATTTGTTCCATTATCTGAATTTGTTCTACCTATAAATTCCGCAATGTAACGCAACTCGCGTTCGACTTTTTGCATCGTCTAAATGAGGCTTTATTTCAAATACTTACTTTCGCACAGCTGTCAAACTATACGTGCAAGATACAAAAAGGAACACGACGATTCGAAGAAAAGTATGAATTAGGCATATTTTATGTCGACTTGCCAGTGGCAGACCATGTTTATGACAGTGATATAAAGTCAAAATTAATAATATTAAGAAAGGACTAGTAGCGCTGCCGTTTCATCATTTGATTACAGACCCCTAAAAATGGTCAATAAAAAAATTTATTGAATAAATTGCTTCAATTAATTATACCAACTTTGTTCAAGGTTGCAGTATCATTAACACAATTCTATGTTATTAATTTTATTGCGTCTCCTAACTAGCACGCGCACAATTTTATTGAATTAAATCATTGACTTGAAGTCTGCTGATGTGTCAACTAGGAGAACGCTTGTCATGACAGATTTTTAGACATTTTAACGAAGAGATCTTTGATTAAAATAGATGAAGTCATTAAGAGTTATTTCTTTAAAACGTTGCCTCACACTAGGAATTTGTTCCTGTATCGTGGGTGCGTTTACAAACATAGAAACTCAGACCCGAAACAACTACTTGTAATAGTTGAGGCTGAAAACTTGTCCAGGACATCTCCAATAATGCCTAAACACAAAATAGCAGACCTGACTAGGTGGGTAGAAGCGGGAAGTATTCAACCTATTGATTTCTACCGATTGGTGTAATAATATGGGGTGTTTCTTTTTTCAGAATCAGAGCATCGCTAATAACGTATGTTCAAAAAAAAAAATACCGACCGAATCAAGAACCACCTCCTTTTTTTGAAGTCGGTTAAAATAGCTAGTAACCGCATCGTGATGCGATGCGAACGATTTACAGCTTCGCTACAAAAAGACACCTGGACAAAGGACCTAACAGAAGCAAACAAGTTATTCTATATTATTTTAATAGAGGATAACTGTAATTGTGACGCGGGTTTTTGAGTTTAGTTCTTTATTTACTGTATTAGGCCCCTCGCCCTCGGCGACTTTTTGCAGCGATGCTGTAGCGCGTTTAGGAAACGCGCGACAGCATCGCTTCTAACGTAAGTTAGTCGCATTTGCAACGCGCTACTGCATCGCGATTGTATCGATACAAACGCGCGACCCCGTGAGATGACATCGGTAGAGAGGCCGGAGGGGGGAGGGAGTGTGACTAATGTTGCCTCAACGGCGTCTATCTTGCAACTATACTGATCAACACAGCTAGCGACAGCATCGCGTCTGTATCGATGCTACGCGCGACAGCATCGCGACTGCATCGCTACAAAAAGTCGCCCGTGGGCGAGGGGCCTTAAGGTCGTTAGTGTTTTTTTTGTAGTAGTAAAATGTGGCGCGTACGGTAGTGATGAATGTCAGTAAACTCACCGATGCCGACGTCCGCAGTCTGTATCATGGACACGTCGTTGGCTCCGTCTCCGATGGCCAGCGTCGTGACTCCCAGCTCTTCCTTCACCGCCTGCGGAAATGCATCGTATTGTTAAACGTTTGTCATGAGTACATTATTACGGTCCAGGATAGAGCAGCGACAGGAAGGGAGCCACCAGCCCCGAGCGACGGTCCAGGATGTACGTCAGCGTGCGGCGTCCACCACCAGGAAGTAGTTCGTACCTTGACGATGTAGGCCTTCTGCAGCGGCGTGGCCCGGCAGCACAGCACGGCACTGCAGCGCCGCGCCAGCGACAGGAAGGGAGCCACCAGCCCCGAGCGACGGTCCAGGATGTACGTCAGCGTGCGGCGTCCACCACCAGGAAGTAGTTCGTACCTTGACGATGTAGGCCTTCTGCAGCGGCGTGGCCCGGCAGCACAGCACGGCACTGCAGCGCCGCGCCAGCGACAGGAAGGGAGCCACCAGCCCCGAGCGACGGTCCAGGATGTACGTCAGCGTGCGGCGTCCACCACCAGGAAGTAGTTCGTACCTTGACGATGTAGGCCTTCTGCAGCGGCGTGGCCCGGCAGCACAGCACGGCACTGCAGCGCCGCGCCAGCGACAGGAAGGGAGCCACCAGCCCCGAGCGACGGTCCAGGATGTACGTCAGCGTGCGGCGTCCACCACCAGGAAGTAGTTCGTACCTTGACGATGTAGGCCTTCTGCAGCGGCGTGGCCCGGCAGCACAGCACGGCACTGCAGCGCCGCGCCAGCGACAGGAAGGGAGCCACCAGCCCCGAGCGACGGTCCAGGATGTACGTCAGCGTGCGGCGTCCACCACCAGGAAGTAGTTCGTACCTTGACGATGTAGGCCTTCTGCAGCGGCGTGGCCCGGCAGCACAGCACGGCACTGCAGCGCCGCGCCAGCGACAGGAAGGGAGCCACCAGCCCCGAGCGACGGTCCAGGATGTACGTCAGCGTGCGGCGTCCACCACCAGGAAGTAGTTCGTACCTTGACGATGTAGGCCTTCTGCAGCGGCGTGGCCCGGCAGCACAGCACGGCACTGCAGCGCCGCGCCAGCGACAGGAAGGGAGCCACCAGCCCCGAGCGACGGTCCAGGATGTACGTCAGCGTGCGGCGTCCACCACCAGGAAGTAGTTCGTACCTTGACGATGTAGGCCTTCTGCAGCGGCGTGGCCCGGCAGCACAGCACGGCACTGCAGCGCCGCGCCAGCGACAGGAAGGGAGCCACCAGCCCCGAGCGACGGTCCAGGATGTACGTCAGCGTGCGGCGTCCACCACCAGGAAGTAGTTCGTACCTTGACGATGTAGGCCTTCTGCAGCGGCGTGGCCCGGCAGCACAGCACGGCACTGCAGCGCCGCGCCAGCGACAGGAAGGGAGCCACCAGCCCCGAGCGACGGTCCAGGATGTACGTCAGCGTGCGGCGTCCACCACCAGGAAGTAGTTCGTACCTTGACGATGTAGGCCTTCTGCAGCGGCGTGGCCCGGCAGCACAGCACGGCACTGCAGCGCCGCGCCAGCGACAGGAAGGGAGCCACCAGCCCCGAGCGACGGTCCAGGATGTACGTCAGCGTGCGGCGTCCACCACCAGGAAGTAGTTCGTACCTTGACGATGTAGGCCTTCTGCAGCGGCGTGGCCCGGCAGCACAGCACGGCACTGCAGCGCCGCGCCAGCGACAGGAAGGGAGCCACCAGCCCCGAGCGACGGTCCAGGATGTACGTCAGCGTGCGGCGTCCACCACCAGGAAGTAGTTCGTACCTTGACGATGTAGGCCTTCTGCAGCGGCGTGGCCCGGCAGCACAGCACGGCACTGCAGCGCCGCGCCAGCGACAGGAAGGGAGCCACCAGCCCCGAGCGACGGTCCAGGATGTACGTCAGCGTGCGGCGTCCACCACCAGGAAGTAGTTCGTACCTTGACGATGTAGGCCTTCTGCAGCGGCGTGGCCCGGCAGCACAGCACGGCACTGCAGCGCCGCGCCAGCGACAGGAAGGGAGCCACCAGCCCCGAGCGACGGTCCAGGATGTACGTCAGCGTGCGGCCATCTACCACCAGCGCGCGCCCCGTCACCAGCGAGCCGCTGGAGCCGCCCGACAGGTAGTTCTTGATCGTGGCCTCCGCGTGCTCCTGTAACCGACAAACATTGCTCAAAAGAAATGACACGGAAAAGACGAACTAAAGTTGCCGACATAGCCCAACGAATTAGCAAGTTGAAGTGACAGTGGGTAGGCCACATAGCTGATGGGGCCTTGAGGTTCTCGAATGAAAACTACGCGCCAGCAAGTACAGCGTAGGACGTCCATCCACAAGGTGAATCTTATGAAGACCACGGGATCACGCTGCATGCAAGCCGCTTCCAACCGGTCCTATTGGAAGTCTAAATGGGAGGACTATGATCAGCAGCGGACGTCCTACACCTGGCATCTTACTGGGCGATAGGCTGCAGCTGCACTATATGCAGCGAGTGTCGGTGAGTCTTACGGTCGTACGGTCCGCGACACGTCTGTCCTCCTCGCCGGCGGGTCTTACCTTGTCCCTGGATATAAGATACAGCAGCCGGTCGCTCTGCGAGAAGAGCGCGGCGGAGTAGGCTATGTTGATGGCGGTCTCGGGCTTGTCGCCCGTGAGCACCCACAGCACCACGCCGGCGTCCAGCAGCGCGCGCACGGTCCGCGGCACGTCTGCCTGGAGTCTGTCCTCTACTCCGGTAGCTCCCACCAGCGTCAGGGCACTCTCCAGCCTCGCCAGGGACTCGCGGATGCGCTTCTCGCGACCTGGGATGACGAGGAGACGTTAACTTTGTTGGGTGAGACAGTATGACTTGTGGAAAAGAGTGATTACGAGCAGGATTCCAACCTGCAAACTCCTGCACACAAAATGATTTACCAACTTGGCCATTATTTTGAGACATTTATAATAGATAGGACCGACTTCACCACCTCGAAAACCATGGAAACGACACAGGTATTGAAACGCAATACCAAACTTTCTTTCGCTACCGCGTCGTTACGGACCCTCAATAAGAACCTGGATAGACTTACTAATCAATTTAACAAAATTAATTATTGCAATGAAAAATCTACTAATCAAATCTACAATTTTCCTAGAAGATTTATGCTAACTACCGGAATCATTCAATGTACATACCCTCTCCCATTTCCATGGCCCGACTGTGCGACGCGAGCCACTCCTCCCACAAGGCGGGCTGCATGACTCTCTTGGCCATGACCAGAGTCCTCAGGCCGGCGCGGGAATACTCCAGCAGCAGCGCCTTGGTGCGCTCCAGGGCCGCGGCCTCGGTAGACCCGGCGCGCATCGGAGTGAGCGCTCCTAACACCGTGGAGTCCGCGCCCTTCACGTATATTACTACCTAAGGGATGGGGTTACATTCATATAGAACACGGGTTCCCAAACTTTTTCAGCCCGCCGCGCACATACAGATTTAGAATTCTTACTCGGCGCCCTAGCTGGTTGATACCAGATGGATAATAAAACAATAATACCTACACGATTCCAAACTCCTCAAAATCAGATCAATCTAGGTTTCTTGCTGCAAAAGAGATCAATGAGACTATCTTCATTCTGGTGGATATTTTACACATATAGATAATCTTGGTTCCACGCAATATCAATCCGGGAAATGGTCGAGACTCGTGTCTCACGGCGCCCTTCTGTACTCATTAGTGTATACTATACTCTATTTGCAATTTTGTTTTAAAGATTCACAAACATCCATCCTCATAAACTTTCGCTTTTATATCATTAGAAAGATTTAAGATCATTTCTGTTTGGTGTTAACTTTTGGAGAACATGCACGCACTGTTATTGGGACTAACTGAAATCATAGAAAAAAACTGTTCTCCTAAGTAAAGATTGTTCATAAAGATGAATGTACGAGTTGCATTGATCTGTTACTAAAACGTTAAGAATAAAAAAATAAGCAATTAAATTTTGTGTAGCCGTTATGGCGTATACACCCTTAAATAAGTATGACTGTACTGCCTTGTCAACATTATGAAATACATGGTATGCAGGAAAAGAACTGAATACTTCAAAATAGGTAGTAAAATATCACTGCGAAATAGCGAGCCAACAATGTTCATATCATCCATGCAAATTGCTTCAGAACAGCTTGGTTACACTGTCCTATTACATTATGTAGTTACGGCATCGGGCACAACATTGCGAGCTTGCTCTCACGACAGAGCTGTCCGTTTGTCCGTGACATCGAAACAGAAAGCATTACATTGTATGCACGTGTCACATTCGTAGTGCTCTGCCAAAACCGTTTTTTTCGCCAATTCCGCAAAGGTCGAGGCAATGGTAGGAGTAATGTGTGCAGCCCGATATTTATTTTAATTTCATCGAGGACATTATTTAAAATTAGTTTGCATCATCATCTGCCTAGGATTTTCTCAACGTCAAAAACGTAAGTTTGAGTCAAGAAATTACACTATTTTTTAGGGAGCTCATAAATTGGAGCCAATAAATTATACTGTTATAAATGGAGCAATTGTATATCTGACCTCCACGACTCTAAAAGTACTGGGTTATAGAAAACCCCTTGGTAAACTAAAACTCCTGGATGTCAGACTTTTGGGCCGCTGACTTGTGACTGTAATAACTACAAATGACAGTAGAGATCAATGATACTACCCTACTCAGCAGCCCGGATTTTTAAGACTGGTTCTGGTTAAACCTTGATCATCAATGGTTTATATGATCTTTTAAGAGTTATTTTGAAATGAGAATTGACGTCACAATATGGCGTCAGCTAACCTTCCTTCTTATTTGTAGTTAAACGTCGATTAGTAGATATTGATCGCCAAAAATGTGTGACCTCATGAATCATAAATGTTGTGTCTCAAAACATGTCACTTCACTCAATCACGGTGTTTATCGATCGTCAGTAGTTTACTTGCTCCTTAAGTACTCGTAGGTACACTTTTGGAAGCGAACATGTAGTGGTTTACAATTCCACCAAAATGATGTGCAGCACATTTGTACGCGCACTGCAGTAGTACGCGTACTAAGCTAGTATCGCGTTTAGTCTCCTTATCCACCGGCAAGGCAGCGCAATTAGTGTGCTGCACATTTTATGCGAGAACATTTTCACTGAACTAAGTCCAGCAATGTGCGCGCACATCACTAATCTACTGCTCATGTGTGCGCGCATAGAAGTTAAATTACAGACCCAACTTTTTTTTTGGTGTAATAGTATCAAAAGAGTTCTCCCCGTCAGGGTGACGTAGAAAAGTCTGTCCCCTCCACCCAGTTTGAGTGGACGTATTTGATGAACACAAAAAAGGATGCAACTCTTGAATGTCAGTGGCGACAATTAGATAAACACCGAAGAAATTCTGTACAATTAATTTAATTGTCTTGGATCCCATAACGAATGCTGATGGATGCAAATGCAGAGGTAAAGCCAAAGAAAAGAGATTTATTGTGTAATGAATTATTTATGAAAGAAACAATTAATTATGCTATGCTTATGATAAAGAATGGAAGAAAACATGTTGCGTCGACCCCAAGTAAAATGAGATAAGGGCAGGAAAATGATCATGGATCCTGTAACGAAATAACAAAAATATGTACCTGTCCATTAGGCGTTCGCATTGCCACAGACATGGCTTTTCTATTGGCGTCGAACTGCTGCACCCTTAGCACCTTCATCTTCTTGAGTTCTCCCCGGATGCCCAGCTCCACCTCCTCAGGGGTGCGACACCGCAACTCATAGCCGTATGCCATCGCTGCCTCTGCTAGTGCCAGCTCGTCCGGACTCTCTGCTTCGTAGCGTACCACCTGAATAAGCAATACAAAATCAGTAGAGAAAGCATTGCGGTCGACATTTAAAAACTCCTGTTTTTGGTCAGGGCGGTTCAAGTAAGCTAGAGAATATTATAACGAAAATTATGGTGGTGTAGCCACATTCACAAGCCATAATGTCTATGAAAATACTGTAGATGCCCATTCCAAGGCGTAAATCACTATGGAGAACAATGGTCAAGAAACTCTATAATGGACACTCTTTTACAATCGCGGATAGTAGCTATCGGCGCGGGGGATATTATAGATTTATTTCCTCACACTCATCTGATCGTACTGTAAGACTGGAGAGAGATCAGGCGTAGGTGGCAGGTGTGCAGCATACCGCCAAACTCCGGACTGCTACTGACAAACTCTTGGAAAAAGTATCCGTGAACGTGACGTACGTATTATATTATCATAGTTTTTTGACCGGATCAAGCTGATTTGGGAAAGGTTTTTCACTTCCTAAAGAAGATAGGGGAAAAGTGTATGAGACGGGGACGCAGTGTAAGAGGGGAAAACACACACTTAAGGCAAACTTAACACAATATTAACGTAGTGCAAGCGCCAACAGGACGCCTTAATGACCGCTTGCAAAAGAAGTCCTAATGGCGCTTGCGCTACGTTATGATAAAATTAGTCATGATGATAAGTTACTTACAGCTTGCTCCGCGGACGTGCTCGGTGTGTCGTAGGTATGATCCCGGCTACCCCGGATAAGTTTCGGAAGTCGTATCTTGAGGGGAGACCCAGTAGACGGCGGTGGCGACGGTGTGGTAGACCGGGACTCCGTCAGACGAGCGTAGCTGATGATGAGACGGGGGAATGTAAAAGCTGAAAGTAGTTCTTGAAGTCTGTTCTTCTTTCTTATCATTAAATGTGGCTCACGTGGCCACGTTAGTCGTAGTATCAGTTTAATCCCCTTAACATTATAATTTAATGGCTACTTCAAATAACCCAGCTTGTGGGTAAGAAAAATCTTAAGCATTTCCAGTCCCTCCTGCTCTGCCCTTGGTTGGTCTTGGAGGACTAATTTGATGAAACTAGCGCGACAAAACGGTTCCATGTTTAATACGGAATTGTATAAATTGGAACAAAAGTCTTTTGTCGCTGTTCCAGCTAAGATCTGCGGCCTGTCCTATAAATTATCCAAAGTTCACGGGCGCTTTTTATCGAACACTTGAATTTCAACTCTTGGCATTAAACCAAAGGTTGAGAATCCACCAATTCATCCCAACTCTTTAAAAAATACACTATTGGATTCTCAATGCACTTAGCCAAGCATAAATAATCTTTTAAAAGACTTTCTTATTCATTTTGAACTCTAAATGATTCCGTTAAAGTCTAGACTTGAATAATATATTTTTACAAGCAACTGTTTTACGCTATCCGATATCACCGAGGCAATTAGTTGTAAGCCTTTACTGAGATAAATACACATTTTTATTATCAATTTTATTTTATTACAAGCCCATTACAGTGTTCAGTAGCACAAGCCAAGGATTATGTAAATGGACGCTAATTAAAGACTACCCACTTCTTTTAAAATTATTACTTAGAAAGAAAGATTTACATCTTTAGATGTGCCTTCACTGTAATTAGGTCGCCAGTATACTGTCAATGAGAACATCTGGTGCCCTACCATGAACTCATAAAGCGGCAGTGGGAAAGAGATGGCACTAGACGACTTGTACAGCTTTATCTCTATCCCAAAACCTAAACCTAAAAAAGGATCGCGTTAAAAGCTCGTGGTAAGGCCTCAGAAGAAGCTTGGCACGATACGATATGATTCAATAAGAGCGAGCGAGACAATACTAGTCAAATGTCATCAGAAACATGAAAACAACCTTTCAAATCTTCGATATGCAGTTGGCAAGATATCCAGTGAAGTAATAAAAGATAAGATATAAAAACTAGCTTTGCCTGACTCGTTATTTCAACACTCGACACTGGCAACAATGGCAACGGCCGATTGCCACAATAAAAAAAGAATAAGAAGACTTATCATTAGGGTGCTCCCACATCTAACGACGCGGATTCGGATTTTTCCGTCGCCCTTTCTCTTTCTGTCGCTTAGAAATGCCATTTGCTAGACCGAGACAATGGGATAGCACGCGGCCGCCTTGAAGATTCCGTCGCATGCGATCGCATTATGCTTTCTGTCTCGGTCTAACAAATGGCAGTTCTAAGTGACAGAAAGAGAAAGGGCGACGGAAAAATCCGAATCCGCGTCGTTAGATGTGGGAGCACCCTTAAGATTGAGTATTAGGAACAGGGTGTTAAAGTCGATACTCCATGGAAAAAGTAGAACCAGGTAGAACCTTCCTATGAAATGGGAGTTGATCTAGTAACTATTGCTAGACAGTTGTCAACAGATTTTACACACGTTCTTTACCCGAGGCACCCGTGGTAAACTCTGATACCGCGGCATAGGAATTTAATCTTAACTCCTTACTTTGTTTAGTGAAGGTACTATCTGATTTTCTTCACCTGCCCTCTGCGTAGATAGTCCCTCGATACTTTATTCCTTACGTTACCTTTCTTAGGTACTTAGGTATATCCCTTCAAAGAGTGTCAGCACTATGACTGCTATGACAGGGCCCGTCTTTGGAGGGCCAAAGCCTGCTGAGGTCGCGGGACTCACAAATTACCCCGAAACGTTAAGGTTTATTCAAAATCAAAATATTTAATTTAACACGGGCCTTAATGGGCACTTATAAAAAGAAAAATTGGCACGGTTCGGGTTGGTCGTTTCCACGAAGAAGAACCGACAAGAAACTCCATGATTACTCTTTTGAAAAACGACACCGTGGATTTTAATCAGTACGAGTTTGACAGTCCCTCCTGCCCTGTCCTGGGTGGGAGGACTCATTTGATGACTTTACCAAGCTAAAAAAAGTAATATGTCCCTACAAAGTCTACAATATAAAATGAAAAGGTTAACATGTTTGACTTACTAGTTACTTACTTGTCGTTCGTAGTTCGCAATGTGCCGTTGGTCTTGGTGGGCTTCTCGGAAGGGATGTGCTCGCCCGAGGTGGAGGCGCTCAGCTGCATGGTGTCCACGTGCGGCTGACTTACCACCACTGTGTTGCACACAGCCAGGATTAGCAGGAACTCGCGAATCTGGAATTGACTTATGGTAAACCAACGAAAGAAATGATATGATGCACAACGTTCCGCCATTAAGCATTAACAAAGCTGTAAGTTCTATTGTACCGATGAAACGATTTTTTACTTCTTGGGCTTAGAGTTGCCATCTCTAAAATTTGGAAACCAGGACAAACTGCGTGATTTTAGAGTCCAGAACCAGGACATGTCAACAGGTTTTTTTTAAAAATATGGTCAGTGTAATGAACAGAGCGTGTGCAAAATTTCAGCAAAAATTTCAAAGTCCAACTGGAACTGACGGACAGAGCCGTCATCTACCTCGGTCACCGGGGAGAGTGGAACCGGCGAGAAATGTCGTGCGGTGTTCCACAGGGTTCGGTCCTGGGACCGCCCTTGTGGAACATCGGATACGACTGGGTGCTGCGCAGCGACCTCCCTGACGGCGTCAGCGTAATTTGTTACGCTGACGACACGCTCGTCCTTGCACAGGGAGAGTCGCACCAGGCGGCGGCCGACGTGGCGACGGAAGCGGTCGCGACAGTCGTTCAGAGGATCCGGCGGTTGGGACTCGACGTGGCGCTGCACAAGACGGAGGCCATGTGTTTTCATGGCAGCCGTAACGTGCCACAGTCGAGTTACAGCATTACGGTGGAAGGAGTTCCGATCGGCGTCAAGAGGACGATGAAGTACCTGGGACTCGTCCTCGACAGCCGGTGGAACTTCAAGGAGCATTTCTTGAGTTTGGCCCCAAAGCTGAACCGTACAGCAGCCGCCCTCAAGCGACTGCTGCCCAATCTCAGCGGGCCAAACGCTTCCTGCCGTAGGCTGTACGCTGGTGTCGTGCGGTCCATGGCCCTCTACGGGGCCCCTGTGTGGGCCCTGAGCATCCGGACGCGACCACAGAAGCTGGTCGCATGCCAGAGGGTCATGGCTATCCGAATGATCCGGGGATACCGCACGATTGCCGGCGAATCGGCCAACCTGCTTGCCGGATTGCTGCCTTGGGATCTGGAGGCGACTGCCCTCCAGCGCGTCTATGAGTGGCGCGTGGAGGCGCAGCGCCGGGGCGTGACCCCGCTGCCTCGCGAAGTCGAGGCGCGGCGCGAAGACCTCCGGCGCGATCTCAGGGCAGTATGGAAGGAACGACTGTCGCGACCGACGGCCGGGCACGCCGCAATTGCGGCGGTAAGACCCCTCTTTGAGGAGTGGCTGGAGAGAAGTCATGGCGTCCTGACCTACCGCTTGACGCAGGTCCTCACCGGACACGGAAGTTTCGGGAGGTACCTGTGTCTGATGCGAAAGGAGGAGACGCCTGGGAAGATCCACTGCGAAGATCGCCCGGAGGACACGGTGGAGCATACGGTGCAAGACTGCCCAGCTTGGGCGGAGCACCGACGTGTCCTCACGGCTGCGATAGGCGGAGACCTCTCGCGCCCGGCATTGGTTGCGGCCATGCTGCGGGGCGAGACGGAGTGGGAAGCGGTCAGCTCCTTCTGCGAGGCAGTAATGCTCGTCAAGGAGGAGGCAGGCCGCGAGCGAGAGAGGACAGCGTCCTCCCTCCGCCCCAGCCGCAGTGGTAGGCGCCCACGGCGACGGACGTCGCAAGATGATCTCCGGCCACCGTAGGCGCGGGCATGCGGGCAGCGAGTAAAGGGCAACTCGCTGCCCGACCAAGGACCATGCCCGGGTCGACGGCGCGTTGTGTCCCACGCGCGCCTCAAAGAGCGTCAGCATAATGACGGGGCCCCCCTCTCAGAGGGCCAAAGCCTGCCGGGGTCGCGGGATTATTCCCTAACCGTAACCCCGGAACGTAACAGGCTATGAAGGACACCGTGGATTTTAGTCAGTAGAAGTCTGACAGTCCCTCCCGCCCTGCCCGGGGTTGGAGGACTCATTTGATGATTTTACCACGCTAAAAAAAAAAAAAAAAAAAAAGTCCAACTGGAACGACAAATAAACAAACAAGAAAAGTGAGTTTATAAAATATCGTGGGAAAAATACGGCCCAAGACTTAAAATGTTTAAGCCTGGACAACAAATGAAGCCCCCCCGGACGCACCCCGGATGCCCTTCTTAACTAGGACAAATCCGAGTAAACCCAGACGGATGGCAACCCTACTTGGGCCCATTTTGTAGCCACGATAATCGAACAGTCTTTCTTTCTTTTTAACCATAGATATTACCAGAAGAAACCACAACAGTTATTGACACCGACCTGCGTGATAAAGCTCCCAATTGATTTGAATAAATCGTGCTTACTTTTTGTGAGTGTTGAGCTTCATTCTCTTCGAGTAAGTGTTGCAACATCCGCCTGTTGGGCGACACGGCGGTGACGGGCGTCACCAGAAACGGCAGCTCGGGCGATTGCTCCGGCGGCGGGCCCGGCGGGTGGTCGTAGTCCACGCCGCTCACCACGCACCTACGGAACTCCATCTTGTTCTCTGTCAGCGTGCCTGTCTTATCACTGAACAGGTACGACACCTGACCCAACTCCTCCGTGATGTTCAGCGCCCGACACTCCGTCCGCATGTTCATGTCGGGGTCGTACAACTGAATGTCTTGGTGTATGTGGTACACTTGTAACAGTTTCGTCATCTCTATTGTCACATACAATGATACAGGTATCATTACTTGCAGTGCTATTATGTACGTCCAGAATATGAGCAGCCCCTCGAAAGCGGGCCGGGTCACCATGGTTATGAACGGAGCATTGTATGATGAGTTAACATAATAATGGTCCAACCACATCTTGCAGCCGACGGCGCCGGCGCAACATAGAAACAGTAGCACTAAGACACACCATATCACATCTGTGTTCATTTTTTTCTCTAATCGTGAAGCCTTGTATCTTGGTCCTCCGTTGTTGAGCATCGCCTTGGTCTCGTGTCCCGCGTACACGACGATGCCCTCCACATAGTCGGTGTTCTTGATGGTGCAGTCCCTCAGCAGAAGGTTGTCCGAGGTGAGCGGCACTCTCCCTCCGTCGGGGTGAGAGATGCAACCCGTAAACCTGTATATTTTTGTCGATGGTCGCTCCACTTCTACAGTACTTTTGAACTTCATTGGATTGAACTCTCCTTGCTGAAAAATATAATTTACTTATTGTATCTAAATATGTTGAAGTACAAACAAACGCTTTTGTAAACTGGGTCGCGGTACTATAACGACTATTGTGATATTCTACAAGTAGGTACTAGAGAAAGTGTTCCCACGCTCTGCTTTTTCGGTTGTTTGCAGTGCACGCGTAGCAAACAAAAAACTAAAACAGCATTTTGATGCTCATCCAATTATAAACCGTCGACCTAGTGACACGATAGAAATTCGGACGAATTTAGAAGATTGAAGCTATTGAGTTTCGCAATTTCATCCGGGAGCAGACATAAAATAAACAACTTGAATTACTGCTAACAAACTTTTCAATCTTTTATATTCTTAAAAAAATATTCACTGAAGTAGGTAATTAACCGAGATTTCGATAAAAATCATGTCTAGGTTCGGGGTTCGGAACGATATTATACTGAACTGAATACCGTGTTAATTGATTGTGTGTTGATGGGCCTTCCACCTCTTATAAGTTTAGGGTATCTACAGGGTGGAATTTTGTAATGCCACCTGGAGGGAAAGTACTCTTAATACTGCAGATAGAAAATTTTACTCAAAGGAAACATTCCTTTATTTTTGAATAGAAAGCAAACTGCATTCAAAGATTTTCGAAAATTCTCTTCTCCCACCCAGGAATCGAACCGGCTAAAATCTGAAAAAATTATACCCGTACTTTTATTGCACCGATCGTTAGGGTCAATTATAACGATGATATCTCTCTAACAAACATGATAAATTAAATGAAAGGAAAACCAGGAAATCTTAAATTAAAGCTCTCATAACATGTAATATGGTTTCTTGGTTCAATTCCCGGGTGTGGGAGAAGAGAATTTTCGAAAATCTTTGAATGCAGTTTGCTTTCTATTAAAAAATAAAGGAATGTTTCCTTTGAGTGAAATTTTCTATCTGCAGTATTAAGGGTACTTTCCCTCCAGGTGGCATTACAAAATTCCACCGATATGGACCAAGAAACCTTATTACATGTTACGAGAGCTTTCATTTAAGATTTCTTGGTTTTCCTTTCATTTGAATTATCATGTTTATTAGAGAGATTTCATCGTTATAATTGACCCTAACGATCGGTGCAATAAAAGTACAGGGTATATTTTTTTCAGATTTTAGCCGATTCGATTCCCGGGTGGGAGAAGAGAATTTTCGAAAATCTTTGAATGCAGTTTGTTTTCTAATCAAAAATTAAGGAATGTTTTCTTTGAGTAAAATTTTCTATCTGCAGTATTAAGAGTACTTTCCCTCCAGGTGGCATTACAAAATTCCACCCTGTATATTGGAATGATCTTTATTACCTTTTCCTTAAATCCGGGCGCGACTAGCCTCTGTTTTAGATTAGTCTCCCCGTCTAGATTGCAGGTCTCCAAGTAGCAGATGCCCAGAGGGTTGGAGGTTCGCAGCAGGACTATGTCTGCTGGAACTGGCTCGTTGTTTGATAGGTGGACCAGATCCCCGACTCGCACGTCGCGCCATTGCACTCGCACGTACCGCTCTACCGATCTGTCCGACAGAAATAGAAACAATCAATAATGTTTTATGAACAGCTCAACAGATTTTCGTATGATGCAGTAGGGAATTTGTGGAGCTTGTTTTCGCTGACTTATTAGTTGTTCTCGTTTCACACAACTATGTTACAAATAGCTAAAGTATCAATATTGAGAACGTTTCCTTTACACTCTTACGGATTCAATGAAGTATTCGTTCTCATAATATCTTCTTCCACTATTCAAGATGCTTTACATCTCATTTTTTATGAGGCAGAATCACAATGAAATTTTATTTTTCAACAATAAGGTTGCTGTTGGTATACATAAATGCAATAACAAGTGTTTTTAATTATAATTACTTCTGACAGAAAAATAACCTATGAAAGGCCTGAGTTGGGCCACTGTGTGACTCAAAAGCCTTAGTAAGTTAGACTTATTATGGCAGGGAGATTATGCCCCAGACCCTAGACTTACTAAGGCTTTTGAGTTTGCAACTATTACAGTTACGTCAAGATGCAAAACTACCGTGCGAGAAAAATTCTCATAGGAACAATCATAAGTTACGTCATGTATCGTAATCGTCACGTCAATATACATGGATTACGCAATGCATTCGTTTTCCATCAATACCTCTCAATACCTGCACGCGTTAGTCAATTTACTTTGCAGCCTATCAGGCTATAATGTCGCGTAGTATTACCGTGATACCGAGGAGAAGTAGTGAAATGTGATTACGATCAAGTACGTCATTGACGCATAAGTATGTCGGTAGGGAGTACTGTTAGTAGCGTTAGCACAGCTGTTTAAGTGATCAAATTCCACGTATTAAAGGGCTTAGTAAAAGTAGAAATCAATAACTACATACTCATTGAGGCATTATGAGAAACGTATCGTGCACTTTAGTTATTAGTAGATACATTTGCTCAAATCGATGACATATAGTATTCACCAGAAACAGCAATAACGCCCCTTTGGCAAAGTAATTCATGTAGCTCTGAAATGAATTAGATTTGAAAATTTTTTGACAGGAGCTAGCAACGCTGCCGTTAAATCCAGTGAAATTTGTCGAAGTAAAGTACAATCATTTTCAACAATGTCATTGTAGTCAATGTTATCGGTGGGAACTAGCTGACTGCTGTCTACCACTCCCAACAACTTGCAAGTCGTTCGAGCAATTTCGTGAGTGAAGCAACAGGTCGCGATTAGAGATTGTGACGTGATACCGCTTCGGGCAATACTTTCTACGGCTTGAATGAACTTTACAGATCATTTTGCGATAACGTTAGACTTTCCGACATTACTGTCTTTCTTTGTGTTGTTGTTTGTTAGAATAACAATGAGTTGACTGCTCACAGTCACGCGTACACTCATTCAATTATTATTTATTGTGGTATCGTAACTGCTCAGGAGATGTCTTACTTTCTTTGTCATACCTCGCTTGAAGATTTCATAGTGCCCTTTCAATTTTAACGAAAAGGTATAAAGCATATATTTATGAATATATGAGTAACTTCATAATAAAGTATTGATATCTAACTGAACCCGTATTCAGTCGACTCCAACATTAACTGGGAAAGCCTACTAGACAGACATACAATGACATAGTAAGTATGCACAAGTTGCTTACTGTGCACTATTATTGACGCAGCAATAAAACTATTTGAAGTATTTATATTGCTATTAACAAGAAGCATTTACTTTATAATGAAGCTATTCAGCTTGCTGAATGATTTTCTATTATTAAACCATAACAAAATAGTAATAAATCTTCTAAAATGTTTGTTGTGGCTACACAACAATGAGGTAACATTGGAAAGTGTGGCCGATGCCGTTGTGACCCGTAACATGAGTCACTCACAGCCGAAACAATACCCCGTAGACTAAACTAACGCTGAGAGGCAGAATGGAACAGAGGAGATCCGGGTAAGTCCCTTTTAACACATTCTTCCTGCGTATAAGTGTGGATGGTGGGCACCGATATCAATCATTCGTAAGATTTTTTGCCAGAAAATTATAGAATCAAAGTTGGCAGATCAACAGCTAGATGGGCAATGACGAATCAGGGGGAATAATCTAAGTGAAACGAGCAGTTAATCAAGCACAAGAAGAAGGAGCTACATACTCAACAAGTGGGGCGGAAGATGGTATAAATAATGATCATAATAGGTACTATCGTTCCCATCACTGAACCCAGCTATTCGAAGCGTGTTAAAAGAAGCTTGAACAATTATGCGTGGAATTACACGCCTTCCTGCCCTTGAAACTGGAACACAGCAGCGCTGTGAAACAGCAGAAATATGACCCGTGATTCCCCTATAATACCTCCATCCACAGCCGCAGCTAAAAGTACCGTAATTCTTGGAGATGGTGGAACGAAACGGAACAATACAGTAATAAATACCATTATGAATTATAAACAATAATATTTGAAGTGTGGCGGCGCACTCGGTGGAGTAACAAGTGACGCCTGGGAATCTGTGTCATCGACACAATGCAACTATTAACTGAGCTTGATGTTTGTTTAGCCAACAAAACAAGGCATTGTGGCTCTTAAAAACAACTGTGAACTGGATGCAATGCTCTAGAGATGTGCTAGAAGTAACTCGAAGTGATTTAGGTGATATAGCAACTAGTGACCGACCGAAATTTCGGTTTCGGCCGAAACTGAGAGCTAGGCCGAAAGTTCGGTTTCGGTTTCGGCTGAAAAATCAGTTTCGGTCGGACACTAATAGCAACAGACGATCCAACTATGCTATGGTCATTGATCAACGAGTGAGTTGATCACAGACGCAGACCAACAATAATCAACGAAACCAACAGTCACCAGAAAAAAACGATTACCCACTGCAATCAAATCTTAAATGTCTCGTAAATGCACTATACACATATAATTTTATTTTACTGCATGTCATAGAAATATATATTTTATACACTGCCCATACAATTCAAAAGACATGCATACAAAAGACATGCAGTCGCGTTTAATATCCTATTACTTTGTTATCTATGAAGTGTCCTTTATTAAAAACAATAATTATGATGCTATTGGTATACGATCAGACATGCTTGCTAACGGTTCTTATTTACAAATAACAACAAAGTCACTGATATTAAACACTACAAATAAAGTTAAAGTATAAACTATAAACGATACGTATCGTATATAATGCTGACACATGGATACAAAAATATCAATGTCAGATGGCAAAACAACCTACATCACAGAGGCACAAGGCGGAAATTGTAAAAACTGCTTGTTTATCGAATATTGTCTTATCGATGATGTAAACCTCGTCAAACGAATTTGTAAACTACTAAAAGGTACAGATGTGAATCATCGTACGAAAATTACAAGTGTTTGTACAGCAGTTCCAAGACTTCGTGAAAAACAAAGCAAAGAGGCTTACGTCTTATTCTAAACACACGTGCTACAATTATTTTCTGGCTGTTTTATTTAAGATTTGTGCCAAATTGCTCGTGATTAAAAAAAAGCGATGTGTAATATTTTGAGTCAAGGAAATATCCCTCAAAAACTAAAGATATCTCATTCGATAAAGATAACAAATGCGCCGTCACAATTCCAAAACTGGACGTTATCAACGATATGGATGAGCAAGCTAAGCCCTAAGAGGATGGGCTAGGTGACTCAGAGATAAGTAAGTCTGCTACCGAACATTTTATCGTCCCTATACTCCATCATATCAAGTTTTTGCTTTGTGACATTGACTGTAGTGCTTTGGAGTGTCGTTGGTACTAAAACGGAACAATCTTACCCTCATTTAGGGGTGAAAGTTTTGATGAACAACTTGAACCAACTTTGAAATAGGTAGTGAAAGAAAGCATTTGTCAAAATTTCATAGTGTAGTGTAGCAATTTAGTATGACATAGCAGAAAACTTTAAGCCACAGAAATATGACTATGCGTTTAAAGTAAGCCTGTAGAAACAGTCACAGGTCACAATAATTATTGTTCAACCTAGGTACAGTCAACAGCAAAGATTTTTTTTACCCTCCTGGATAAATCCCTCCACTTACTCCATTTTATTTATTACGAGCTGTACAGGTTCTGTCCTCTTTCCAATATAGACACAGAATATGGACAGAATCTATCCAGTTCGTCCCATCATCTCCTTCGTGGCTTACCACACCCGCCTTGTAGTTGTGTTAATTTTACTGTGATTCATTTGATTTAATTCAAAAGTGATTGTTTATAAAATAATTATTTCTACTTAGTAACTCTGTAATAATATGGCTTTACAGATCTCATGAAATCTCTTTTACGTATGTTATCAGTTTCCGCGTTAAGAACATCAAATCCTAACCAACATTTGATAAAGGCTGTACAAACACTAGAATAAAAATATAAGATAAAATCCTATACAGGAAAATCTTTAATAAACATAATAAAAATGATTGTATAACAGCTCAATAACGTTACGATAGGATAGCGTGCGGAGATTGTCTCGTAAGATGAGCAATTTATCACAACGTTGAATGAAACATTTCTACCGACCGTGCCGACAATCAAACCTGTTATAATGCTCAGAATTCTTCGCATAGTTTATCCTAGAAAATTGATGTCGAGAAATTGCACCGCGACGGTATTTCTGTACAGATAATGACAACAATAATTTAGCAATAGGTGTATTCACTAATATGAACAAGTTTCTAATTCATCAGATTGTCATATAGAAAAAATGTTTACTTTGGCAAAACAGGTGCTCATTATTTACATATCATCGAAATGTAAGCGTACCGCTTGAAATCCATGCAGAAATCCTTATCGAACGATTCTGTGGACTGTAATCATTCATTAGTCTTTTTTTACACAACCTTGTTATTTTTTATGAAACCTCCCGAACGTGCTAGGTCGATAGGTTATTTTCTAATAAAACTTTATAGGGCAAGGCGTAAACGAGTAAAGTATTCTGTAAATCTTCAAGATTCCAGTCGGTTAAGTCTGCGAAAGCCGTAGTGACGACATGGCTGGTCAGTGCAGGCAATGTGAAGGTCGAAACGTTCACTATTGGCCTTAACAACCTGTCGGTAATCTCGTGTAATTACAAAACGTACTCTTCGAAAATGATGTCGCTTAATTTAACAAAACGGCGAAAATTTTGTGCACGCGTTCAAGCGTTCAAATGTTAATTGATCGTTTCCGATTGAAAATAAACTTTACGACTCCTGCAAGATTCATTAAATGGTTTGATTGTTACATACTGTTGGCAGTTTGGTGAAACGTTGTTAATAGTAATTTTCCTTGTGTCTTTATCGAATGTGTCACCTTACCATCATTAAATTTATTTCTCAGATCAAAGAAATAGGCAGATAGAACGCTCAGAACACGCGAGTGGTTCCACCAAAGTTAATACAAAATCAAATCGAATTACATTCCATAATGTTTTCTTTGTTTTTGAGAACAACTTTTACAATGGTTAAAGACACGTGACGGCATATTTTGGCAAACAACAACAACGACACGCAGCTTGGTACGACGCGTAGCTTGGTACAGTGATTCGATTTTGATTTTGTATTAACTTTGGTGGAACCACTCGCATGTTCTGAGCGCTCTATCTGCCTATTTCTTTGATCTGAGATTTATTTGATAACAAATAATTGCTGGTAAAAGGTATCAAACGCTTCAGTCGAATACACAATGTTTTTCTGTGAAAGATTATCGAATTTTACGAACAACCTGTGCTAAATCAAGCATCAACAAACATAATGTGAACAGTTGTAGATATTGAGCTTTGTCACTACTTAAGTTTCGAAAACACAATAAATATTGTCCTGCAAATAGCTTCTTTGAATTCTAACGGGGCCAAAGATAGTTCCTTGCGGAATCCTTTTCCTTGACAGAGTGGATGACTTTATTTGCACGTGTTTTACGCCAATCGACCTATTTACTTTTCAATAGCAGAAAATACTGTTTCATCGACCCCTATAAACGAGCCAAATACTGGTAAATATTTGTTTTCCGGGATTGTAATCTCACGAGGCCGGTATTTCCATACCTACCAGATGATATCTTCTGTTTATCCTTCTATATTTTTACAAGAAAGTGACCTCGGTTCGCCCAAACTCAATGTCGACCGATCAATGCCTTTATACATGCCAATCTGTGATAAGCTATACAAGCTACATTTTACAACACTTGTCAAATATTATAAGTCGAATGATAAGTTGCTATGTTATTACTATTCTTTGAAAATATTAATACGTAATTGTGTTATGATGATGACTCATAATATTTAATATGGTAAAACCGAGACCAATATTATGTTGTTTTGATATTGTTAGATTCAGCATCTTCCTGTCCTTGTTCCAATTGTCCAATATATTTGAAATCGGTGCAGTTACACGAGGCATTTTCATCTATTACATCTCTATCAACCGCTGTCTAAGTATTGATTCCCTACTACCAATGTTATTAGCGTCTATCAGTTGTTTGCATGGTTTACTGGCTGCCACTTTTCTTACAGAAATACATTAGACACGCTTTTTAAAACAAGCACCATTCATAAGCTTCGTTCTTCAGTAGTCAGCGGAGTGCTAAACACTTATTGCGCAAGGAATTGGACGACTTTTTGTCTTCAACTAATTGCTTAATTATGGACAGTACGCAAACATTTGCATAATTTTCAAATTGCTTTAATTTTTTAGTAGTAATTGGATGTTCGTTTATTTATGTTAATAGTTTACTAAGTTAAAACAATATAGATGACAAGGAACTTATAGCTAATGTTCATGGTAAAGAATTAGTCATCAAAACATTTATAGAAAATTGCAATGAATAACCGAGTAGCGATAAAACTTATGCCTGACGGCAATACTGCACCTACATACCAATAATTACTAAAGTGCATTATTATTGTGAAAGCGACAATTAGTTCGGATTGGACTTTGTTGATTGTCAATATTTTGCTGGTAAATATTACGGTCATTGTCGTTTAAAATGTGTGTATTTCACATAAAGTGAACTGTGAACTGATTCCGATATTAATTTTGGGTTAAGTTCCAAAATATCTGGAGGAGATTTAAGGATCGGGAGTAGGTTAGTAAATAGGGTTTCGGAAATACTCGTATAATATTCTGGCATAAAATACAACAAAGATTTAAAATTTAGGTATAAATTGTTTCGCTAGGTCGTCAGTAAATATTTCAAATGTGTCTCAACAGAGCACAATGATCTTATTGATACACAAAACGTGCTAGACTCAAATATCGGAGGTTTGGCATTTGGCAAGGCCATTCAAGTAAAACATTCTAAAGAACAATAAAATAAAGAACAACGCACCCGTTTCATTTACAACCACACGTGTTGTTACTTCTGTCATATTTATTTTAGCTAATTAAATTATTACTAGCCTTGGTTCTTATACTAAGAACTACGTGTTAATTATTCCTGAAACAATAAAGTACGCTCCAAGCTATAACTGGATCAAGTTTTCCCATATCACCTTAAACGGCAGAAAATGATGCTTCAGAGACAACAGCTTATCGAAGTCGGTTTTTCACCTAATATTGACATTTCTTTAAGATAGTTTTATAGACGGTTAATCTAAGGCTGTTATAAAGATAAATCGTTTGTGATGAACGATGTGAGCTATCATGGTTTAGTCTGTTTTTACTCATTTGTTATTGACAGTAAATGTATACTGCTTTGACGTTGCACCACGATTTCAGTGCAACCACAAGATTGATTTTGCTTTCAGGACAGAAAAAAAATCTACTTTATAAAAGTATTTACTATATAATACAGCTGAAAAGTTCGGCATTGATGACATCGTGAGGGTCGCGGGCAACCGATGGATGCAAGTGGCGAACTGTCGTTCGGCGTGGCGCGGCGGTCTAAGGGGGAGGCCTATTTTCAGCAGTGGACGTCTTCCGGCTCATGATGATGAAGAGTTTGGTGGTGTGGAAACACAGGTTAGAATTGAAAAAATATTTGTGTTGGACAGCCCATATCGAGGAATGCTATAGGCTATTTATATAATATCACGCCATCTAAGAACAATAGGAACCTAGTAGTGCATGAAACCGCTAGGAACAGCTAATAAGCAAATATACTTCAACAAAGCAGAATAAAAAAAAAGAAAAGGATTTTTGCAAAATTAAGGAAGGAGTAATTTTGGAATGAAAAAAATGCGTGGAATTTCGCCATGTTTGCCCATGGGAGATACCATGGGGCTAAGAACACGGCTTGTCCTCAATAAATCAATTGATGTTGTTGAACTTGAGCCTTTATATGATTCATGGTCGTAGTCAAGGCACAATCAAAAACTGATAGCATTCACGAATTGACGAGTTTATCGCCATCATTGAATTCAAGCATTTTGGAAGATCGAACGATACAACACCCGCGCCATCGCCAGTCGCCACCACAAGATAGATAGGTAGATAAAATGTACTTTATTGTACTCCAAAATTGTAATAGTTTTTATCAGACATTTGACGACTAGAGCTAGTCTAACATACTACTTGGTATGTGATGAGTGCCTCCATGTAGGATATTTTTAGATATTTTTAAAGTTAACAGTTGGTCACCTTTTCCAAATTAGTTTATGACCGTCTAGAATCTAGACAACCTTAATTTCGCAGTCTTCTTTATTGCCTTTAGTGTCTATATCAATTTGATCGTTCTTAAAATGGAGCGATATTTTTGTCTGGGGCCATATACCATGCTGATGTCATTTGACATCATTTTATATCATTCCATTTCTGGTGTGGCTGTGTGGTTCACTTTTACTTTCCACCATTAGAAAGTTATGTGTTGAACGACCTGTAATATCTATGGGTTATCTGATGTAACCGATTTGACCGGTTTACCGAGCAATTAATCTCAAGCGAGTATTTTTGAAATAGCATGATTTTATGGCGAGAGCATAACAGATTAACAGACGTCAGTAATATTCAAAGAACAATGGCAAAACCTTGTTGAGGTCGTTCAGAAAAAACAAATATAAAAACACGTAAAATTGGTTTCAAACAATAGCAAATGGAGGCTAAAAGGATTTTAGTGCTCGATTGACGTTGACATAGTAGTATTGTTGGTAAACATAAAACAAGATGGCTGCATAAGTTCTTTTTTTGGCAAAGCTCCAAACACAGTTAAAACAAACTGCAAAGCACTAAAAGAAATCAAATTGTGACGTCAGCTGTCATTTAGTTCTCTATACAAATAGCTGGTGTGAACTATGGCCACATAATTTATCTGTAGCATGGCTCCAGTGCGTGAAGGTTTATTAAATGAATTGAGTTTCAATAGACAATTGCGAATATTGTTGTGAACAGAGGGGACTGGGGACTGCGACATTGAACGTGTTTGTTTTGTAAGTCTGGTATTTGACTGCAGGGCCAGACATTAATCATAATCTTAACTTCCTAACTCAACTTCCTAATCTTATAAATATGAAAGTAAGTTTGTGTGTTAATTCATTTGATTTGTCATGATTGTATTTCCGGGTTTCGGTGCAATTACAGCCTTACGGATAAACTATCTCGAAGTACTTAGCAGCTCATGGATACTTTTATCCGTGAGTTCGGTGCAATTACACCCCGGATAAACTATCTCGAAGTACTTAGGAGCTCATGGATACTTTTATCCGTGATGTCGGTGCAATTACAGCCCGGATAAACTATCTCGAAGTACTTAGGAGCTCATGGATACTTTTATCCGTGATGTCGGTGCAATTACAGCCCGGATAAACTATCTCGAAGTACTTAGGAGCTCATGGATACTTTTATCCGTGATGTCGGTGCAATTACAGCCCATATAAACTATCTCGAAGTACTTAGGAGCTCATGGATACTTTTATCCGTGATGTCGGTGCAATTACAGCCCGGATAAACTATCTCGAAGTACTTAGGAGCTCATGGATACTTTTATCCGTGATGTCGGTGCAATTACAGCCCGGATAAACTATCTCGAAGTACTTAGGAGCTCATGGATACTTTTATCCGTGATGTCGGTGCAATTACAGCCCGGATAAACTATCTCGAAGTACTTAGGAGCTCATGGATACTTTTATCCGTGATGTCGGTGCAATTACAGCCCGGATAAACTATCTCGAAGTACTTAGGAGCTCATGGATACTTTTATCCGTGATGTCGGTGCAATTACAGCCCATATAAACTATCTCGAAGTACTTAGGAGCTCATGGATACTTTTATCCGTGATGTCGGTGCAATTACAGCCCGGATAAACTATCTCGAAGTACTTAGGAGCTCATGGATACTTTTATCCGTGATGTCGGTGCAATTACAGCCCGGATAAACTATCTCGAAGTACTTAGGAGCTCATGGATACTTTTATCCGTGATTTCGGTGCAATTACAGCCCGGATAAACTATCTCGAAGTACTTAGGAGCTCATAGATACTTTTATCCGTGATGTCGGTGCAATTACAGCCCGGATAAACTATCTCGAAGTACTTAGGAGCTCATGGATACTTTTAGACTGAGAAAATTTCCAATTTGCATGTGAGCAAAGCCACAATAGCTGGTAATAATCGCACCTTTATCACTAAACTTCATGATTGATCTACATACATAGATGATAATTTGGAACAATCATCATCAAAAAGGCAAAAAGTTTGTCAACAAAACGATTTCGGTGAACTGGCCATTAATCACCAGCTGGATCTGATTGTAATAGCTTGTTGTACCAGTAGTGGGAATATAAACAAATTGGTACAATCGTTTGTGTGACGTTGGCGTTCTCGTAATAAAATTCTAATGAAGTCTCAAACAAACTGGTTTCGGAATCAATCAACCGACGCAGATAAAGTAGGTTCCGTTTTCGAAATAACATTAAATATCTAGAATAATGCATGTTGTATTGAGGACATTATGTGAGTAAAGACAATATAATGACATAGGTTAAAAGTTAGTTATTACACGTATTAACACTAACCTAGATAAAAGTTGTGCTAGATAGAACGTAGACACAACGGCCTCCATACTCAACGAATATTTTAATAAAATAATAACCAACATTAAGAATAAAATTACTTATATACTTAATTAATATATTATAATAAAGCGTACCTACTGGCAGGAAATTAATCGTTCAGTGGATTAGCAGTTTAGCACAGCGAAAAGTTGTATCTATAGCAATGATACAAACACGATACAAGTAACAATAATTTAACAATTTAAATAGATCAGTTTAATGAAGACCCTTTTTCCTTAACTGGCCCACGATCAAAGAACGCGAAAATAAAACTTGGTTGTTCCAATACATGATTCTAATGGATGATAGAATGATTTGTCAGACGACAACTAAAATAAAAACACAGATTACAACGAAAAGCGTACGCGCCGCTAACGGGCTCAAAGATTTGTCACTTTCGCTCATATTGGGTCACATGGCACGGATTCGGGCACGTCACTCAGCAGTCTTCAATTTCGATGAATGGATTTTTAATGATTTTTATAGCTCATCAGTTATGATTTTTTTTAGCACAATGATTCTTGTGTATATTGCTGCCATTTTATTTTGTGGCTACAATCGGAACTAAATCGGCCATCTTGTTTATATTAAAAATCAATCAAAGTAAAGAAAATATTTTTTACTCACATTAAATAAAGAAGATTTTAACATTGTCTTGTCTCACTGCTGCACTGTGAGTTGTGACGGAAATTTTGCTCAACCGTGTCACTACTGCCCAATTGTTTACCACCAGCCAATGGCCGTCAATGGCGCCCTCCTGACACTGTCAATGACGCGCCAAAACAACTTTGTAGTTCAAGTGCTAACGAAGTTCTATCTAAATATTGGCTGGTTAATTAAATTAACTTACTTAACTGAAATTGGATCGTATTAACCTTCTGCCCACACGATGACTTCTACTGGGCATGCACCTTGAGTCTAAACTAAGGTGACGTGATTTCATGTTAAACCTACGCTAGCATTTGCCCATACGCAGCTGTCAGTAAAATAAGGACTTGAGGATAATTGATGCCTTGCTTGCTTGCCAACATTACATCACAGAAATTACAATACAATTTTACAATATTTAATTAGTTATTTTTGCACAAGCTTCTCACCGAGGATATAACGGGATAAAAACGTAACATAACTGAGAAAATAAACTAAACAGAATTGCTTAAATTTGGTGATACATCCAAAGACGGCTCTCCGCAAGAGCCGGCTAACTGAGCGGCTAACTATACGGCTTACTATACTCCGGCGCACGCTCGGATCCTTATAAGTACACTTCCGTTTACGCACTTTCGGTACATTATTGTCGAAATTACTCCCACAGAATTTACAGGAAAAATACTAGACATCCTGTCCAACATAGGTCACGGTTTACTTATGTGCCTCATCAAAATACATTTAACTGATATTGTGTGACAAACAAACACTTTCACATACTTATTATAAGACTGGATTTTCAAATAAGTTGAATCATAATGTCACGCAGACAACGTAAAAAGTTACAACTCTATGGCTTAAAAAAATATAATTATGCTGAGTCGCGCAGTACCGTTACCTATTCGCTTTCTTTTCTGACGAGAGCCTGCGCGTGCGCACAGCCGGGAGAAATTCATGATCCAAACACATGCGGAACGATTTCGCGGAACTACTACATGGTGAATGAAGGAAAACATGTTTGGTTTAAATTATACAATCAATGTCAATGTTGGGTTTACCATGCAGAATAATACAACTGCTCGTGTAGATTAAATAAATGGAGGAAAATATAAGGCCGTAAGGAGATAACACCTAATCGCTTCCATGAGAATGTACAATATTGAACATAATCAAGATCAGAAAATAATAAGACAAGTGAAACGGAAAGTCAGATATCAAAAGTCATTATTCAGGTTTAATTTTTTGCCACTCAAACAATAGCTTCAGTGAAGTCGAAAGTTAATGTTCCGTTGTTGTGACACTATTAATGGAATGCGGTGTATTGTATTGTTAACATTGTTGACGTAAATTGTACTTCACTTAACTAATTTTCTTCACGAGTAAACCGTACCGAAGCAATAATTTGAGCTTGTCGTTAAACAAAGCTTTAAAGAAATGTTTGTAAAGCGGTAAAACCTGTAGAACAGTTTGTCGGACTCTCTGACCTATGAGCGACGCAGTGTCGATCGGTCATTGCCGCGAAATCCGCGTATCTTTTAAGGTTGAGGAGAGCAACCATATAACATTTGAACGCTTTAGCAACCAGCAGGAAGTAACAGGCCGATCGACATCTCGACTGGCCTCGGATTCAGTCGCACCCGCAGAAAAAACGGCTCCAAGCTATGCCTCGCGAGACTTATTGTACCGCGGACTAAAACCGGATGCTGGCCAACCTTCAGCCACCTCAGGGACTTGGAACTAGTTCCGACTATTACAATAGAGATTGTGCTATAAATGTAACAAGAACTAGGTAATCTCTAACAAGTAAGTAACAGTAATTTTTTTTGGAATAATGAATTTAAAAATAGTCGAACTCCACACAAGTTGGAATGCAAAGCTTGTTTGTCTTCGCAGCGAGATTTTTATTCCCATTCCAGCTCCAAGGATTGATAAATCTGCATTTAGATCGACCAATCTTGGTTCACTATTGGAGTTGGGCCAATTGTTTTCCATGAACACGAAGACACCATTGTGCATCCTTCTAGTTTTTTAATAACCGTACCAAGTTTATTGAAGGTCGTACCATCCCGAGCGTCGTTACATGAAAATCAGTGAGTGCCAATGGCGCCGAGCTCATAACATAAGCGTCAATATACATTTTATTAGTTTGCCCCGTGTCGTCCCCGCTTCGGAAGACCTTCACCAGCGATTCAGCTCGTTAATATACTATTCATACAAAGTATGCCATTTAAAGACCAATTTCAACAACTTGTGTACTAAATTAAGCAATTTGGCATGACAGAATCTAGCGCCAATTTTTAATTCAGACTCTGTCTGCGCATCGATACAGACTTGTACAAACAGAAGCTATTTAAATGGAGCCTGTGTTTACTGTTAATAGCTACTTTATTAACCGCGGTGATTGGAAACCGTTACAAAACTAGCAGTTCAGCGAAAGTGGAACACACAATGATGTTGAGCGGGTAAACGTAAAACTTGCGGAATTGTCTTCAATTTAACTAGATCGAAATTGAAATGCGTTATTGACAATGGTAATATTAGTGACGGCTGTGTAACATTAGGATCCAATTTTATGATTGGACATGAACCGGACAGTAAAAAGCTTATAGGTGACCCGGATACGTCGCGTCGTCGCCGTCGCCATGCTTCGCTGTACACGCAACTGTATCGATTGACATTGACCGTGCATCGTGATTCGTGGTCACCATTCTCTTTGCCGCATGCGACGACTGTCATGAATATTCTAGTCTAGTACGATACGATGAAAATCAGTTTTTTTTTTGTAATGCAATCAGTGCGAAATATCGTTATCGCACTAACGTTAAATTGGATTTCATTACCGCTGTATGTATTTTAAATGAATGCGATGAATACATCTCTTTATGACAAAAGCAACCGTCATGAGCGTCGGCGTGATAAGCAGCTGACGACTGCTTATCAAACGGACTTTTTATCTTAAGAGTAGGTCATTAGGTTTAATTGTAGTTGAAGCCGAACAGGAACTTTTGACATTCACAGTCGCACAATAGTCACAATCAAGTTTATAGCGCATCTAGATCGTAGAGATAAAAGCGTTTGACAGAACATGACCGTCATGCTCAGTGGTGAGGTCGAGACCTAAAAGATGAATACATGCAGGCTCGGTTTGTTTTGGATAATATTATGGTCTTTTTCCTATTTCAGGCTGAAATTCTGATACTGAATAAGCATGAATGATGATTTTCTTCAGGCCTGGTGATGGTGTTGTACCACAACCTGATTACACATAGCACGTGTGCAAGGGAAGAATGAACTTGTATAGTATAAGTCGTAAAGGGAAAACACAGTGAGTCATTCCATTATCTGGAGGTTAGAGGTGAACGCTTTCAGACAGACATGCTAGCTACAAATCGAGGAACAAACAATTCGTCATCGCTGTTTATTTATTCAGATTACACTACAAACGAAATAAATTGTTTATCGCGTTAGCGTGCACTGCCAAGATACCCAATACTGATAGAAAGTCAATCAATTCAGTTAATCAATTGTTCATTATTTACAGATACGGGAAAAAAGCTATTAGCAGTGGTGTCTGGGTGTGCTCAAGGTTCAGTTTTCCGTGACAGTTGGGTCTAAGGTCAATAGAAATGAATACCCTAGTGTCCACTTCGATATTTATGTACCTAATTAGTTTTAGCAATCATTTTTGGAAGTAATGATGAATTCTATTTCCTCTGTCCTGAATTTTGTATTCTAGGAAGGAAAGTGCGTGTAATTGATTATGTTGGTAAAGGGTAAAGGTTATTGGTGTTTTGAAAATAATTATGAAAGTAAATAAATTACATCATATTGTTCCGCTGTGTTTTGCTTTGGCGGAAACTACTAGTACTAGAATTTGTCTAAGATTCCGGAAAAAAATTCGAGAAAGAATTTTGATCTGAATATAAATTGGTGCGCCTTCAACCTACATGTCAGTGGAGATCAACACTTTTTCGCTTATTGTTCAAGAATTCAGACAAAAGATCTTACTCACCCAGCTGACAACTGATTTGGTTCTGACCAAAGTCAGAACCAAATCAGTTGTCAATGATCAAAAGAGCTATAATTGAATCATAGTCTCTTTACCATATTTCTGACTGATGCAAACTCGTCAGAAAAGACCAACTAGACATTTTCATTTCATTTCTGATTTTAGCCCCAGTAGATTTAACATAGTCGACAATCCATGTACATATAGGTCAACATGGAACAATGGTCGCCAACATTTATATAATCTAGAACTGGAGCAAGGACAGTTACCTCTATTTATAGTCTTTTCATATCACGGGGATGACCTACTTTTAGTAAGAGTATGTTTTCTCTAAATTGTGGTTGGGATGTTGGAACAGGTTGTCTGGACATCGCATGAAGCTTTTGCTAACACCTTTTTTATGAGATTCTACATCAGCTCAGAACAGCAAAACAACGGTAAAAAAAATACATTATCACATGTAAACTTATCATAATTATAATGTCTCAACCTGGTAACTGTTATCAGTCAACAAACTACTTTTGAAATATTGACCAACTGGATTTCGGAAAACCTCATAGCTTAGTCGCAGTAGACAATCGACAAGAATCAATAAGCACACCCACACTTGGATCACGATTTATTGTTGATCTGTAGCTGTCATATTTTGTTATCAATTCTCATAAATTATAATGTAAATATTGTCTTCCTTAACATACGTAATATGCCGTTCAGTCAACTGAAAAGGTATTGCCTCCTCGAGCAGTTTCCATTTCTTTTAAGGAGGACTGGTATCACGTCTTCACGCCCACTTGTTGGCAACTTATCGTTAATTGTATTATGTTACTACGCTTAAAACAACATGGGCGCGGCAATATGACGTCAGTACGTCACGACTTGACGTTGATAAACGGTCCAAAAAGGACTAAGAAGGTTTACGATTTCTAAAAATGTGGAGACGCCCATAGGCGAATATGAAACATAGGTGAATCTGCCAATCACATTGGTTGAAATCGACATCATGTACGATAGGCCGAATCTTAAACCTCTTCTTTCGTCTACACTTTGGTTCGAAGCGGGCCTTTGCAGAGGGAACATTGATTTGAAGATAACGTCACACGGGACATTTAGACAACCATAGACCACGCTAAGAACCTTTGAAGAGCACAGGGATCGTTAAGCAATTCCCGGACTACAGCTTCGGGGCAACAAACGCGTTTGTGCGGCAGTACTATTATATTAGGTATTCAATGGTGCTTTCCCATCATGGTACAATCTTGGGGTCTATTCTGAGTCTGACTGCGTTTAATTTAAGACCATGCAACTTTAGACACGTTTCTCTTTTCATTTTCATGATTGTGCAGTTGATCAACCTGGGCCAAATGTGATGTTAAGATAAAATAAAAAGATTTATGATTATGACTATCCGTATTGTTTTGGTTTACTCTTTTTATTTATGTCGGGCACATTCTGCAACTTTGCATTAAGTACTAGTAGTTTGTCTTGCCACACAACGTTGTATCCTAAATCCCCGCGGACGAAGTCACACGCTAAGTTAAAGTTATTGTCAGAACGACACATAGCTCCGACAAAGGTCGCTGTGACCGCCATACAAGTCCATACATATTTTACCAAGGGAGTGGTGACCGTTTATAGCAGTTTTCACATTAAAGATTTTAAATTCTAGCTTTTGGAATAGACACGCCTTGTAAATAACACGAAATTTCACCGATGACGCATTTAATAAAAATATTCGCCTCGATTTGTATGTGTATGTTAAAGTACCTACGTTGCCCCAGACTATTTACAGTCTTGGTATGGTTTGACAGGGTTCTTAGAGATGGCTTCGGGTTGAACTGTCTGGATTCAATCCGATTGTGACGTTACTCGTGACTTCTACGGGTCATGGATGCCATACAATAACAGAAAATTTTCAAGATTAAGGTGGTTGTTGTTTACCCAAAATAGCAAATACTCGTACATTGGTTGTTTTAACGTACGGTGTAGGAAACTTAAACACTGTTTATTATTAAACAATAAACAATAAATTCTCTAACTGTTTTTATAAGACTCAATCATAGTAGATTCATCAATTGATTGTCAAATTCTTAATTAACACGGCCTTCAAAAGCCAGTATGAATACAATGATTTCAGGAGTATTCAAGTCAGTACAACAAACTGCAACCCTGAAACTTACACGAACGCAGCTCGACCAACTGTTGTGTTGAACGGAAAGATATTAAGAGAATGTGAAGTGATTAGCAGCAACCGGCGAGCACAAACAATTAACATGTAGTCAATACACAATTAGCGTCGGGTAAAAATAACGTGGCGATCATACTCAGGAAGCGGGGTTTACACAAATAGGAAGGTTTAAATGTAAATATACATACAATACCGATTTTAAAAGCGTGAATAAAACTTATAGAACTTGTTGTAACATACAAGTCGCATGGGTTTCCCCCTACCAAAATATTTTTATCAAAATCCACCTACGCGTAAAATATAAAAGAGGTAATTGCTTCGAAACGGCTGAGCCGATTTTGGTAAAAGAAGACTAAGAACCATCACTAGAAAACCTGGTTTAAATTACAGGAACCGAATTCAAATCGGCTCACCTTGTAGGTGGTAAAAATCATTACTTAAATAAGTCCTCCAGGCCTATGTGGAGCAGAAGGGACTGTTACTGACTAAAAATTACCCTGTAGTGATCCATCTATCAAAAGTCCTGTACGTTCTGAAGCATCGGCGCCCTTGGATAGTCCCGCCATAACATAACTCAGACCTTAAAACTATCCAGACGAAAAATTTCAGCTCCCTGTGGGACTCTGTCCAGTGCTCATAAAAACATTGGCACTCAAACAAAATGCTTATGAAATTCAGACACACTTTGTTAAAAATCTCGTTGGTTTTTTTGATCGGGGAAGTCCCTCATCTTATTATTACTGGAACACATTGATAATACGAGGCCATAGTAACACGTTATCGAATACTAGTTTCCTACTTAGTTTGGTTAGAAACATGAATTCCTTTGACAGAATAGAGTACGGATCCCTGAGAAAACACAAACGGTAAATGAAACCACACTGTAATCATTCCATACCAAGGTCGAAATTCAGTTCACACAACATTTTAGTTGACAAAAACTGTTTTACATATCGTAGTAAATGGCAATGGCCTCAGTCCGTAGGCCGTAAGGTCACGCTGTCAAGGCCGGAGCGAGCACGCAATTAGTGGTGTTCATTAGTTAGGCTTCATATTAACACCCATCGCTTATTTCAATTACTTTTCATAATACTAGAACAACAATTACGTAGTTGTCTAAACGACTGATGGTAGTGTCTAATTATATTTGTGGTTGTTGATTTGATTTTAATTGTTTTTCGAAGTTTTGAGTAAAACTAACATTGTAGACCTTTTTGGGGTGGTAAAACCAATAATTATGAATCTTCCTGCCCTGGCTAGACCGGGACTGTTAGACTCGTGCTGACTAAAAATAATTGACCTTTACGTTCCGGGTTATGATAACCTGTTCAGACAGCCCCGCGAATCCTTACATATCTTAAGTTTCAGATAATTATGATATTGCGAATACTGTTAAAAACCTAGATAGAGCTAGCACTCAAAGCTTCTCTCTCCTGTTTTATCAAAAACTCTTGGAGAAAATTATAATACGGCAGCATTTTTGATGGAAGCTACCGAGCAGATTCAGTTTTTCCGATATTTTCAATAATTATAATTCAGAATCAGAATCAGAATACCTAATTATTTATTTGTAAAACATAGGTATTACGGAAATAATTACTTTAGTTAGAATAATTGTAACAATAAGTGTTATATTTGCACAAAACCATGACAAAATAGATATCTAAACCTTCTTCATTCACCACTCTGTGTATTTTCGGGTTAACCCGGTAAACCGCATGCAAATCCCTTCAGTAGGTTTTAATTAAGGCCGTACGGCAAAGCGAAAGCATCGTTTGATGAGTCGGAAAAGTTGCCACGCACCGCCACCAGCAGGCGCCAGTATCGCAAAATTAACGCAATCCAAAGTTTTATGTATTTCATTTCGTCAACTTCGACATTTCATAAAGTGTTCCCTTTACGCAAAATACATGTATTACTCTAGTAGAAATATTTTAATATAAGGATGTCGAAACATTTACCAAAACAAAATGATAGAAATCTTTATTGATGTGGATTAATATTTTGTGAATATTTTTATCATTCACAGTCTTAAATTTATTTTATAACATTTTGATGTCCCGAGATTACGAACAAAACTACTATTTTGGTAGAAAATTAATGATAATTGGCATACCTTACGAAAGTGACAATACCCAATTATCGTTAAGCCCCAAACACACGCGCGCACGGGCATGGGCGTATGCGTTGTGTTCCACGCGCGCCGGAAAATGTGACAGCACAATAACGGGGCTCCCCCTTAGGGCTCCCGCACACGGGCCACTGGCCACAACCACAAAACGCCACCACCGGCATATTTCTTGTAGTTTTCATACATTTTATATGGACTCGCCGCACACGATAGACGCCGGTGGCCGCCACACGCTACAATCGTCGCTGCTCGCTTCTTGTGGCCCGTACCGGCGACTAAACGCCGCCACACGCCACTCGCGCGATTCTGCACCCCTCTCTCTCTTACCTCAGTAATGCATTGGTTAAAAAAGTAGCAGTCAGCGACCAAAAGTGTCGACCACCGGCCACAAGTGGCTGTCGCGCGCTTCAGCTTCTCTGTGGCCGCTTCCAGCTTCTCGTGGCGGCGTTTTGTGGTTGTGGCCAGTGGCCCGTGTGCGGCGACACTTAGAGGGCCTACCTGGGTCGCGGACAAACGATTACAATACCGTGACCCCAGAACGTAAAGGGCTATTGAAATAAATCGTAGATTTTAGTAAGTATTCCGAGTCTGACAGTCCCTCCCGCCCTGCTCTGGGTAGGAGGACTCATTCGATTATTTTAACACGCTAAAAAAAGCCCCAAACACACGCTCCTTTTACTATCGTGCGTTCACAAAGCTGGTTGCGTGATATCTTTATATGTTCGAGAGTGGAAAGCTAAGGATGCTTGACGCCGTGTCCTCCACCATCTGGTGTTTGTATTAATTTTTGATGCATTTCGATGTAATGACAGACACAAGCGCCGCGTAAAATGGACATTAGTCGAGCAGCGGCGTGGATTTAGTAGTTTTTTACTCATATGAGGTACAGGTATAGTAGAACAGTTTAATGTCAGAACCTCTTTATAAATAAATCTTAACAGGGTAGTGGGTGCTATGCCTTATTTGTAGTTGACAAGTAATTTTGAAGTATTCAAAATGACAACAGCAGTTTTCATTTAATTTATTTTATTCCTGTTTCTTCGAAATTGTTAAAATCTGTGACGAAACTAAATAAATAATAATAAAAGTGAAGTGCTTCTTATCCTATATCGCAGTTTGATACGATTAGAAGTTGTTTTCAGTTACATACTATCTCAAATTGTTGACTGCAAATCAGTGCATTTATCATTAGTTCATGTGAAATTGTATTTAGATGCATAAATATTAGATGGGAGGGGGATGGACACAGAGGAACCATCCGACAACAATAGTACGATATCACGATAGCATTGATATAATATCACTGTGAGTAATTTATTATATTGATAGGAACAATTCGTAATGTATAGAATCATACGTATTCTAACATTTCCCTTGTTTGCTCTGTAAGGGTCGTCAAGAATTTCCTGCGATGATTTTCAGTAAGTTTGATTTATTTTATTCTTGATTTATTAATGAAAATAATTTGTTATTGAAAAAAGAAAGTTTACGTGACTTATTTACAGTCATGTCCGTTTACAATCACGTCCCATTGAACACATCGAAACATAGTTTTGAATAATCTATAAGCCTACGTATCATTCGTTTGTATTTTCTTGATCTTTTTATCCATAACCAATTTTATTATTACGAAAATCTGACAGCCGCGATCTGAAAAAAAGTGTCACAGGTCTAGCCTGTAAGAGCCACGCTGGCTGACTGATTCGTCAAGGAACGAAAGTGATGACACTACTTGTAAAAGGCAAAAGATGAGAGGACGATAGTGAATGTGTGCTCAGAATAAAACGGCGTATGTGCCCAAACATATTGACGTCTTTTTATGAATTAAGGGCCTTCGCGCCTTTTAAGCCGTAAAAACGTTACATTCTAAAGCATACTCCTGATTAACGGCTGGGTGTAAAGATTGAAAAAAAATATATGTTGAATGTATATTCATGTAAAACAATGTGAGTAAATTTTATTTTCGTATGACAAATAGTTGAACTGTAAAAAAATATTTAACAACACGCTATTTTGTTCAAATAAATGCTCACTCCTTCTAAACGGCTTCTTTTATTTAAAATGTTTTTGAATAGATCAATCGGTGTTAAAATTTACTACAATGTGAGTAGCGCTCATGTAAATCAGTCAATATTTTACAAAGAATATGTTGAAAATTGAGATTTCCACATATAAAAACCGGGCGAAGGCGGGTTTTTGCAGCTGTTTCTGCCTAGCTGCATAGTCTATGATATCATTTTGAGGTATCGCGGTATGCTCGGGACATATTAATATGTGCGGTGAAGATATGAAAATGTGCGTTTAGCTCCGTCTGGATGTTCAAGGTCATTGAGGGTACTATGCGCCTTAAAATTGTTATTAATTGAAAAACTGTCTTTACAGAAATTAGATAGTGGTATTCTCTACAATTTAAAGTAACATCTTTTCCATAACTCATAGTAGTTATGCCATAAAGTCCAAAAAAGAAAAAATATAGACCTAACTTTGCATTTTTTTTGTATCGAGAAAATTTCAATGAATCGTGTTTTCAACTTTGTGAGAATTTATATCATATAGTCAATTACTATATTCCAAGTTTTAAGATCTGTAGTCCATATACGTACGAAGAAAAGTAAAAAATAAAAAGCGTATTTTTATTGACCCATCACCTTAAGTTTAACGTGATAACAGACCGACGCGGCGGGGGACTTGGTTTTATAATAATTAATCATTAGTAATATTGCATCACAAGGCCAATTAAGTAGGAAAAACAACTATGTACATTATAATTAGCCTTCCTTCCTCCAAAAACGGACAAAATGTTATTATGTAGACTATCGAAATTTTAGAACTCAATTTGCATGATAGAAACTGCAGCTTTAGCATAACTGGTTGTATTGGAGTGATCTTGTAAACATCTGGGTATCGAGGTAAACCACTTTATGAATGACGAGACTGAAGGAACATGTGTAGAATGTAGTAGTAAGTACTTTAGATAAAAATTATGAAGGAAAATCCAAAAAAGTTGAAAATTTATATGTATTACTGAAAAAAATAGTCGCAGAGCACGAAATCGAGCAATATGCAGTACTATTATTATTTAAATAACTAAGTTATTGCATTCTGCTTTAATCAAAAGTTCGCCAACCTACGCTGCCTGCGCGTGGCATGAGTGAAATGGTTCGTGCAAAACTGTAAAATATGCAACCTCACGAATTTCAAATTTTCCTGACCACCGACCACTCCCATTAAAGCTAGCCATGCTATTACTTTTTTAATTTATTACCACTTACTGTTCTTAATGAACATTAAGCAAATTATAAATAACGTCTCCTAAAAATTACGCAATCCACCAAATTATTATTTTTTCAGTTGTATTTTCATACGTCTGACATAAAAATCACGAAAATGGCAAAAATTAACGCAGCGACTCTACTAAGTGCTCGTTCATTTAAAGATCCGCTTTATTGTATACTACGTTTTTATTCATCAATAGCATGATGTAATTGTATGAACAAGTCCATACACAACAGTATTAAAATACCTACTGATCCGTTTTAAATTCTGACCATACAGACTCGGACTGTGAGCCCGACAAGGCGATACAAG
The DNA here is from genome assembly GCA_036375495.1 of Agrotis segetum. NCBI lineage: Eukaryota > Metazoa > Arthropoda > Insecta > Lepidoptera > Noctuidae > Agrotis > Agrotis segetum. The sequence goes on from JAQSVV010000192.1 coordinate 2,309,421, forward strand.
ATGCAAGTCTCCGATACCTTACGACTTTGCTATCCAAGTGACTATCGCAATACAAATCTACAAAGTTTCGCACACAGGCACACAACGACTACGACTCTACGACTTTGGTTTCCATTTATGAATGGAAACCAAAGTCGTAAGGTATCGGAGACCTACGTCGTATTGTGTAAGAAGGGGCTAAATGCGTTGTTGTAAACATACATCACCTCTAGTACAGACGGATCCGTTTAAAACGAAAACGAATGCTCAGTTTCAACAAGCCCTTAACTGTAGTTATTATGTGATTCGAAATATTTTCTGATAGAAGAGAAGATAACGGTAACATCACATTCTACAAATATTCGCACACAAGCACGCGTCAATGGATACCAAAGTCGTAAGGTATAGGAGACCTACGTCGTATTGTGTAAGAAGGGGCTAAATGATTTGTAAACAATAAACGAATACGGATGCTCTTTGTAAAAGATCCCTTAACTGTAGTTATTATGTGATTCGAAATATTTTCTGATAGAAGAGAACTGTAACACAACATCAAATTAACAGTTTAAACAAGCCACGATTGTTTAATAGGTCGTTGATGAGAACGACCGATAACATATCGACGATATGGTCATTAATAGTGATTGGAACTAAACGATTTAAGCAATTTCTTTGTTCGGTCGATTGATTTAAAAAGATAATTATGTTGATGACCGGAGAAAGAGCAAATACAATAACTTGGTTCTTTGAATAGTTATTTTTTTCTAGGATTTGTTTAATACCGTAATCACAGTTTGCCTTACAAAGAACCTTTAAGTGTTGGCAAACAGAACAACCCTTATCCATAAAACGGTTAATTGGAAAAAAGGTCCAAGTGCTTTTAGTACCTTGTTAGACGAACCAACAAACAAATTAAGGGTTAATTCGGGGATTTCGGTGTCAAATGAAGGCGAGTACATTTAGCCCTAGTATTAAAAATTAAGCATTTGTGTGTACTTAATATGGATTATTACAAAACCACAAAAAACGGGAAAATTACCATAGTGTGTTGATGACTAACATGTTTTTTTTCTTATTTTTCAACGTAATTTTGCCCCACAATTTCTGCTTTACTGTGGGTGCGTTTACAAACGTTTAAACCAACGACGATATAATACTAGACTCCGCTAGGGATGAGCGTTAAATCAACGAACTAGTTGAATCAACCGTTGATCTCCAGTCAACGTATCAACGTTAACTGAATATGAATCAACTAGTTGAATTCGTCAACGACGTTTATGAGTTGAACTCGTTCGTTCGTTCGTTCTCGTTAAATTCAACGAGAACGAACGAACGAACGACTGTACAACTAGTTGAATTCGTCAACGACGTTTAAGAGTTGAACTCGTTCGTTCGTTCGTTCTCGTTAATTCAACGAGTTGAATTAACGAGAACGCAAACGTTATCTTCAACGTTGAGTTTTATGGCTCGATATTTTTAAAGTCATAGATTGCGAGCGGTTGAATGAGTTGATTTTCGAATTATTTATTTTAAGAATAGTACATAAATATTGGTGGAGTTTGTTTAATTATCCCAATGTATTATTTGAAATGTACTATTTTTTGAGACGCATGAGGTATAGCGAATAGCCCTCTGTGAAAAATGTAATAATAATATTTTTATTTCACAGAATTTAAGATGTTAGTTTGTACATAAAACGTTTCCAATACAAAATTTGAATCAAATTGTTTCTTAAAATAAACGCGCAATCGTTGATTATAAACCGTTTAATGAATCAACGGTTTACGTTGCAAGTTGACAGTTAAATTCGTCAACGAGATGAACACGGTATCTCATTCAACTCGTTGACGAATTTAACTAGTTGATTAACTAGTTGACAAACGTGAATCAACGTTAACGTTTCGTTGACGGAAAAACCGTCAACGACCCATCGCTAGACTCCGCATGCACGATCAAAAGAACACAAACTATTCTGCCAAGTTGCTGAGGTACTACGTAAGCGAGGGGGACGGGGTACTGCGTTGTGATTGGCTAACTCAAGGTCTGTGCTGTCTCAACGTATGTTTACGGCTCACAGGATTGGTCGAAATGAGACGAATATAAGACTTTTTTGCCTAATGTGTTGGCAGACATCGGTCGCCTGTTATTACGAGTCTAGTATTATATCGTCGTTGGTTTAAACTCACATACGCAAACACCCAAACCCGGTATAACTAATTGTATATCATACAAATATTGCTCTGTACGAGAATCGAACGCGCGACACAAATATTAGGGTTAAGTTTTGAATTATGTGGATTTTTTAGTCACAAGACAAGCTTGAAATGGCATGAATTAAATACGTCAAATACATCTGCTATTAGTAAACCGCGAAGCAATTAAGGAAAACACCATATAAGAACTGTAGGTACTACCTATAATACAAAATTAACACAAAATAATGAGTAACCAATAAATAACCAATGAATGTTTTTTCCACGCAAAATGTAAAGTAGATAAACGTCCTACATACTAACACACATAACTGTTAGGCGCTATCTAAGATATATGCAACCGTAATATCTATAAATGTGTTTATATGACACGATAGTGAGGAATTTAGGATGCATTCGTATCGATACGGTTTGACGATAACGATACCGAAATGAAATTAGTGGTGACGCAATACCAGTTTCAGGATATCCTGTTTTTTTCGCTAAACGGCATGCTGAAAAAGTCTCCTCGCAGAATGATATAGTTTGCAACGTGTTTCCTTTCATTGCTCTACAAAAATATACCTACTAAACAAAGTCATAATACTCATATCTATGTTCAGTCAAAAAAAAACCAGTAATTTTCAAACGGTTTTCCTGTAGATATATACTAAATAATGCAGTATGTAAGCACTTTTTAGAAATCATACCTAGATAATTGCAAATATAAATTAATAATTATGTTCTAAGAATTATTGACACAAACTTTCGATACGTGCTTTTTCAAATGGGTCGTTTGTGCACCAAATCTGTGGCAAATATTTTTTTGCAAACACAAAATTTCCAAAATTTTATCGATCTATTGTGATAATTGATGATAAAAACGCTCAAAATTTCGAATTAAGCACAAAATGTTACTGTACGCACAAAATACTACCCACGTACAGCCAGCGAACATACTTTAAATGTTTATTTAGTGTTTGGATGACGTGCATCCATGTATTAAAATATCTACTGTAGTATTTTTATCACAATGATTGAACCTCTATCTTTGCATTTAAAAGTTTCTAGTCTACCTTCTCCATTCACCAACCTTATCTAGAATGCAACCTTCTAGCAAAATATTATTAAGGCCAGTTTCAATATAACCTAAACAGTTCCTGTAGTCATTTACATTTTTATAACTTTTACAATGAAAAACCTGTTGTTTAAACTGTAGTCAAGTTAACCATTAATCAAAATGATATAAGTTCCTATTTTTTTAACAATATAATTATGTTTAATAAATTGCATTTTAGATATGGAGTAGCTATCTGTGGTTAATATGACTTGCATGAGGAAAGTCCGTCACTATAAACTCGTAACGTTTTATAAAAAATGTTCCTGGTATATTGTATAAATTACTATACATAAATAAATACCTACATATTTTCCTTGTAAACTGTTGCAAATATTATTGAACTAGAACTGAAGTTAATTGAACTCCCAGTAAAAAGTCAACCTACATAGGAAGAAGGAAAACATTAACATGCAAACAGTTAAAAACCGTTCAAGTGCGAGTCAAACCAACAAACATACCGAGATGTTCCATACAAATCAAATTAAACATGCAAAACATGCTTTTGTGTGGTTTTTCGGAATTAAGGAAGCTAAACTTAAATGACAATGGCAATGCGATGCAACTCTAATCAAGGAAATAAATATTACTTTGTTATGTCTGTGCTTATTAATTTACTTTGAAACACGCCATTATCAATTTATTACCAATTCTGCGTTCGCGCATGTAAGGAACTGAATCCATAGATTGGGTTTGCAAATATCTTTTGATTATGAAAATTTTACAACCAGTTGACACGTTCTTGGACAATTAACACAAGTTGACGTGTATGTAATTATTTCTTAGAAGTTAGGAAACACCCAGCTGAAGAAAAAAGGCTTTAAAAGTACACGGCAGTTACGGATCGTATCGCATTCAAATGGGCATGAGGTGACTTGAGGCTTGGTATGTCGTAAATTTAAAAAAATACTTGGCTGGCAACATGTTTATTAAATACCTTAACATAGGGCGTATGTAGAAAATTCTATATTCGCTAATAGTGTTGGCAATTAACACCTTTGTAAGACAGACAGTGGTTATACCGTACAAGTAATTAATTTAGGTTACACTTTCCATAAAATCGCTAACAAAACACAGAAAACGTAGACGTTTCTGAGTAATAACTACTGGATGTCATTTCTCTTTGCAACCTAATTATTAATTAGTGACGTGTCCATATTATTCCATTCCTGGTATACGTAAAGGTAGGTTCTGAGTTTTAGTACGAAACATAATTATTAATGTGAAACTGGGAATTTCGGGAATTTCCCATTCCGTTATTTATGCACCAAATTAAACTTGGCTGGTGATTTAATTACACATGTAAAGGACATAAAACACCATACTATTTATTGCTAATGCCCAGATGTAACAAACGTTTGCGTTACTATCAGACACATTGCCAATTTTGTTAATTAGCAGTTGAATTACTACTTCGTTCTCCTTGGACCTCGTGGTTCCACGTTAGTGGAAGTCGGGCAGTGCTAGATCCGAATGTAAAAGGTGACTCTACTCTTGTATTGTTTGGATTTGGATCAATGATTTTATTAGGTACTGCGTCAGCAATATCAATACCAATACGTATTTTCACTATCCCTGGTCAGATGCAATGTGAAAAGCAATATTGATCCAAGCTTTTTATAATGTATTCTTATTTTCAGGGATTCGGATCGGATGCAGTGCGTGGTCTTATTCAGGTTTTCCACTAAAAATTTAGCAGGCACGGAGCCTGGGTCTATCCCCGGTTGAGGGAAACAGACTCGCCGTCTATGACATGAGACTTGAACATAACTGGCCAATTTTGGGTACCATTAGGTACATCTGTGCTAACCCTTAATTTTTAAATGCGATTTATTTTTATGGGGTTTTGAGTTGTGCCTACGTGTCGAGCAAGGCATGCCAATAAAAAAATTGATGACCAGCCTTATGGTGTCCATTAAACGTTAGCATGAGATCAGAACCGTAAAGTAAACAATCAAACTGAAGAATAAGATGCATCTGAACAAACATCGAAGAATTGCAACAAAATAAACACTCAGTATGAGCTCACTAAACATTCCAACTATTCAAACACATACATCGCTTGGGGATTTCTTAGAAGCAGGTCGCTCGCGTAGACCAACAAACAATAATTATCTCACCTTGATTTTTTTAAATACATCATACTATCACATATTATTGATAAAATACGTTACCGTAGTGAAGTGAATCAGCCCATTGAGATAATCTGCGTCCATCGCCGAGCAGATACCGTTATCAGAACATACATCATGCGATGTACGTCACTTTTTGAAACAAACCGATTGCTTTAGGTTTAAAATTTTTAACTGGAAAAACATGTTTTATCACCTCCCGTCCCTCTAACTAATCTAAAAACTAGTTGACTATTATAATGATAAGCGAAAATAATTAAAAAAATACTTTCCGACTTGAAACAAGGTATGATTTTTATCAAATAAAATCATAGAAACGGTTACGAGTTACGACTCAATTAAAAGATTTGACTCGGAAATACAGTCAAAAACGTATTCTGTGTAACCTTTTAAACCACAGTACCAAACAGTACAGTAATAATGTCTGTGAAACACGCACATAGACATTTTATTACGGGGACTTTGGGAAAGACATTGTGTGCCATGTCCGGACCTTGACCAATGACCCAGTTTGAGGGGAGCTGCGTGTCCAGGGCAAACAGTACAGTCCGCAAAACAGTCAAGTGCTCTTTACAGTTTTTGTCAAAAAGTATCATCTTTTCGCTGTCCAATATTCAACCTAAAGCGCAAAAAAATTGAACGGTCTCTCTCTCTCTGGAGAATAAACGACAAGAGCAATGTTACCGTAATCTTAAACCTAAAAAAAAACTTGTAATGTTATACTGGTAGTAATTTTACCTGTAACTTTATTCCATGTTTTTTTTTAAGCGGTCTAGATACGATTTCGGTTTTTTCTATCAGACAAGGATAAAAATAAACACCGGTGTACATTCAGAGATCGAGGTCTTGTAAATTATAATGGTAATTTATAGATAATAAAAGAACGAATTTATTTATTTTCTGAAAAAGTTTCCATGGTCCATCAATTAGAGGAGAGAATGTGCCCGCACATATATAAAAAAGAATTAAACAATTTATAACTAATATCTTTGTCTAGATGAGTGCTGAGCACTTCCGCCATATTTAAAGGTAGTCGTAAGAAAGGTAAGATTGGAGCTGGCACTTATCATTTCGTTCGATTGTACATAATTCCACCCTCATTTGACATTCAGTCTGAACATAATCAGTGTCCCTCACTAATGGGCATTCACGAAAGCTTCCACTCATTCCACTGCATCATAAAATAGTCATAGTTTGACGCTAATGTTCTCGAGACATAATATTTCCTTTATTATCGATCATAATCTATCCATTTGAAGGGAGCTATTGAAAGATCTAATAAACCATTCATTTGTAAGATTGTTTATGAGTCAGAATAATTAGATGAGGTCTTTATACCCAGTACAGACTAATAGTTGTTCTCCGTGCCTGCTCAATAGGTGAATCTAAGCCAACTCCAAACCAGAAGCACTCGACACGAACTCTAACGTTAGCCTTCGACAAATGTCGAATTCGACATCCCCAGAATAGCAACTTTTAAGATTTACGTTAATCGACGTCATTAGAATTTTTAATCGAGTTCGACACCATCCCTAAAATCGAGAATTGGCCCCCAGATCTTTGTTTGATTCTTGTTATTTTCAATATTGTACTTAATCAATTTTTATCAAAAAGGCGAGTAAGTACTATAAAAACCAAAAACACATTTTATAATTAGGGGCTAATTAAACTACAATCGTTACGTACTAACTGAATCGAGATGAATACGTTATGATGACCGAAATGAAGGATGTGATAACAATTGTGCATGAAATCAGGGCATTTCCTCCAAATGTAAATCAGCAGTAGCATAATATTCCAACGTTTCTGAAATATTTTCCCATTACAGAGAACAACAACAACATGGCAACATCTGCTTAATCCTGTCTTTGAGGGTCATGTCTGTCAATGGGTTTTCTACCAGGTTGGAAGTTGCAGTCCGGATGTTGGTTTTTGAATACCCTGTATTTTAATGTAATATGGGCGTTCATTAAACCATTTAATAACAAAATACGGGTGTTTCTGTATAACACTAAGAAGACTATAGGTCTGATTCTATGTTATATATCTTGCAATAGGTATTTAGCATAACAACTACTAAGTAGGCAGCAAGCAAAAAATCTTTCCACAAGTGATGTAATGTGTAGATGTTGATAAGTTACAACATTCACTTCGCAGACACTCATTGCAGTAAGTTGTCTATGAATAACGACTCCAAATCTGGTGCAAAGTATAATAATGTTACTGCACGCGGTTTCCCTCCCCCCACATTGCTTATGTTAGAAAACCATCTCATCTATCTCTGTACCAAAATAATCACTCTGTTCAACCGTTTTGACTTGAAAACAATATTAATGAAACATACTTCCTCATTGACATTATTTATGTTCCACAGGAGCGGCCCCAAGACCGATCCCTGTAGAACACCGCACGACATCTCTCGCCGGTTCCATTCTCCCTGGTGACCGGAGTATATGACGACTCTGTAAGTCATGTAGTCAGTGTCACACCCTTAAAAATAATGCCGAATCCACCATGGTCAGTCATTTCACGTCCAGCTCCACCATGGAAAATACGATCTAATCAATTTGACGTAACAAACACCGATGCAACGAGAAAACAGAATAAATTAGCGTGTCTTAATTAACGAGGGGCCATTAATAACAATGAAGGTTTGCCAGTGGACGATTTGCTTTGCCTTTTTGTATTGCAATTCAAGATTTTAATAGTTAGATTTGCCCTTTACAACGATCAATGAACAATGAAAAAATTTCGTCACTTGATGTCTATTCGAATACTGAGAATCATCAACATACAGTATGTGCGAGCCGAGATTTTCTATATCTATGGTATGGATGATTAACGGAAAATGCCATTAATTATCGCGTTAAGGGGCGTATAAACGAACATTTAAAGACTATTATTGCAAAAATCGGGAAATGCCGTTACTGTGGCTCGGCTTTAAGGCAGTGTAACTTATGGTGAGGGTACATTGCAAGATGTAAATCTTTGATACATTTTCTTTGTATCAGTTAGTGATGACGATTCCTGGATTTGTGTATTAAACAAATATTAGAGAGGAGTAAGGGTGGACTTGCGTCATTAAACCTGATTAAACCGCGTTTTATAGTATAAATAATTATGACTCTTGAACCCAGTTTAAGCCGGTCAATTTCAATGGTGAGCCTAGACTTCAGTTGTTCTTTTGATTAATGAAACATATCACATGACACGTATTATTTTAATTGAGTTTTTGATATTAGATTGTTAACCAAGAATCAGGAAACATTTACCAACAAAAGTGTGGACTATAAATAATAAACTACAATGATTGCGAGTGCTGGCCTTGAGGCCGTCAGTCGACCAATCACAACAAAATCAATTGAAATTACAGTCAACGAGTTGTATACGCCTGAAAGCTGCCCGAACTTGTTTGTCGGACATGAAATATTTTGACAGCCTCGTTAGTACAAAAGAACTAACAAATTGTTATTGAGCTTTTCCCTATAAGATTTCTGAGAAGCACGGAGTCTATCTTGGTTGAATGCAAAAGGCAAGAGGTCCTAGGTTAAATAAAATACCCAGATCGAAGTAGATTTGGGTATTTCCGCCTGGAATTTTCTTAGTAGTAGTCTAGAAACTGGAAACGTACCCAGTTAATTGGCTGTCCTCTATTAAATGGGAACTAAACATAACCAACGAAATGTACAGTACAAACTGCCGAATTCTTCGGGGAAACCGACATTACGAGCACATTTACAAAATTTTGTCATGTCAGTGTCATACATAAGACAATACGTGCTTTAAATTGCCTGTAGCTGTATTTCTGTAGGTCCTTCAATGTCCTCGTTTGATGCATGACAAGCTACGGAAATTAGCCAAGATCACCTATAAAATCACATCGCAATTGACATTATAACGTTGAGAGACTGCAAATATGACCATAAAATTTTATTGCTGCACGAATTTTATTGATATTCTATGTGTTTCTTTATTGTTGAACGCTACCCGGAATCATGTTATATGGTCAGTATTATGGACAGACAGACTACGTGGAAAATCAATTTAACCGAACCTCATTAGTGTTCTTTCCGCCGTAAAATCAAGCGCTTTTAGATCAAATTGTCTTGTTTACGTCACAAGGTAAGGTTTCATGATGCGCCCAATTAGTGGGATGTTATTATGTAGAAGCTTTCCTTAGAAGTTTTTAAACATCGTTCATGGACGACGTACGTAATTAGAGAAAGTTTACAACTTTTTCTCTAGTAAGGAAAATGGAACAAATTTCGGTAGAGAAAAGCGATAAACTCTCTAATAGAATAAATAAATAGCCGATTTTACGGCAAACATGTTCAGTTTCCATCATACGCGTGTAATATTAATGGCTAATTTATGAGTGGAGTTGGTGGAGTGGCCGGACCGCCCAACCGCTTGGTGTAGCAAACATCATAAGAAATTCACTGTATGTCGAATGAATTACTTATGTGCTGTGCTATGGACATACCGAAGACCTAAGCTCAATTATGGCACGCAGGTCCGTATATGTATACATATTCACCTTAATAAACAACATTATGTAGGTTCAAAGTATGAACCTATTTCCGAAAATGTATTATAGGATTGTATGCTACATGTCGAATGAGCGAAGAATGGATGGGACCCGGAAAAGGCAACACTGAGCGTAGGATTGACGGAATTACAAATTGCATGTCTCTCTCTTTACATTCTGCAAGAAGTAACGCAGAAAAAATGGTAGGGCAAAATAAAGGCAACGTACTACCTAGGAACTGACTGCTGGCCTATTAGAGAGACTAAGAGTCACTCAACGAGCAATGGAAAGAGCTATGCTCGGAGTTTCTTTGGGGGATAAAATCATGGATATTCGGCGAAGAACCAGAGTCACCGACATAGCTCATAAAATTTGCAAGTTCGAGTGGCAATGGTCAGGCTACATCGCTCGTAGAACTGACAACCGATGGGGAAGAAAAGTTCTCGAGTGGCGACCACGGACCGGAAGACGCAGCGCAGCAGGCAGGCCTCCCACAGTGGACCGACGACTTCGATCGTGAGGGTCGCGACCGATGGTTGCAAGTGGCGAATTGTCGTTCGGCGTGGCGGTCTAAGGGGGAGGCTTATGTTCAGCAATGGACGTTTTCCGGGCAATTTGGGGCAAAATAATGCCAGAACAAGCCTACAAGAAAAATAATAGCAGAAATTGCCCCAACATTGTTTCATTATTCGTAACAGTTTTAACATATTGGTTTGTATGTGTGTAGGTAGGTACAGGAGAGGGCGGAGACCACTTAACATCGGCTCGTTTGCCATCAACAAAACAAAAAAGTATTCAAACAAAATGTCAACACTAAAAGAACAAAGTTAATGGTCACACATTAAATGAATTTATAAACGGTTAAGTGATCACTTTGCTAAGTTTAAATAACCAATGATTGTAAAATGGACGGTCTTGTGCGTTTTTGAATGAAAATGTTGGTTTTTAGGGTTCCGTAGTCAACAAGGAACCCTTATAGTTTCGCCATGTCCGTCCGTCCGTCCGTCCGTCCGTCCGTCCGTCCGTCCGTCCGTCCGTCTGTCCGCAGTTTAGCTCAGAGACGCACAGTACTAGAGAGCTGTAATTTGGTGTAAATATACGGATTTGTTGTGCCGAAAAAGTGGTAAAATAAAATCTCGTAAAATATTTTTTTTTAGGGTACCTCCAGTACTTACACGTAAAGTGAGGATTTTTTTTTTCTCGCGTACCCCTTAGTGTGGGGTATCATTAAATAGGCCTTTAAAAAATAATGATAGTTTCCATTAACAATTTTTTGATAAAAAAATTCGTTTGTGAAATATTAAGCTTTAAAGTGCTAAATTTTGCTCGATTCGAGTGTCCCCCCCCTCTACCAGCTAAACGGTTATGTTTGGGGGTGTGAAAAAATTCACAATAGTAGTATATATAACAAAGTTTAAAAGAAAATTATCATGACTAAGTAGGCTTTACAACTTTACGAGTAATAGTCGACCAACTTATAAAATGTACTTGGTATCATATTTTCTTAAACAAAATGTATCGGAGACAACTGCAAATGTAAGTTTGTCAACTTTATTTTTACAGCTTTTATAGGTATGTTTTTTGGGGATAGGTAGGTTTTTATCGTCAACTATTTTTAACTAAATTCAAAAAAAGGAGGAGGTTCTAAATTCATCGTAATCTTTTTTCTTATGTATTTTCCCCGATTTCTCAAAGACTCCTGGACCGATTTTGAAAATTCTTCTTTTTAAAATTAAATTCAGCGAATCAGTTTAGTTAGTTCGCATAAGTATTTTGATGGGCAACTACGGAACCCTACACTGTGTGTGGCCCGACACGCACTTGGCCGGTTTTTATTCTCTAGTGACGCGCGTAGCGAGACTGAATCTAGGACGGGCAAGATTCATCCCTTTTCTGTCAAGTCGAAAAATATGACTCGTCTCTGCTGCTCGCATGCCCCGTTGATGTCGACGACTGTGGTTGGTACCAACTACCAAGTCACTGTCAGCGACATCAACTTTGCGAGGCGAGGCCTCTTTGACTCTTTCCGTTCCTAAATGGAAATAAAACGTAACCGAGTCAACGCAACAAGGGGGCTTCGCGTGAGCAGTTGAGGTGCTAGACCAGCTTTGTTAATAGAAGTTAAGTTGTACTTCTTTTATGTTAACAAACATGATTGTGATGGCTGTTATCAAAACTTTTTTTTTCATGCGCGCTACGCCCCTTCAGGAGGATGCGAGGTCGGGGGCTAGGGTCCGCTTCGCAACCGCCCGCCACTGCTCCACTTCAAATTCCATCAAAATGGGTCTCCCTGCCCGTATTCTCGCGAAGAAATGGACCAGCATTTGAGCTTTCTAACTAGATATTGTTTTGTTTCGAAAATCTATTATCCTATTACTAAACTCCCTAGACACGTTAATGAGGTTTTTGGGTCTTCAACATGTCCTCGAACGAATTCCCCTACGGGCAGTGGCCATGTATAACAAAATCAACTCGTAAACCTCATAGCCTTGAGAGCAGAGTTATAGACCTCGTGGTGAGATTTATTTTGTAGTAAGTACCAGGTAGGCTCTCCTTTGCGACATGTCCAATTTATTTTCACTAGAGATTCTGTTTCTTCATTTAGTTCCTGAAATTACTATTTATTTGTGCAGCAGGATCGGCGGGACCAGGAATCTAAGATGGGTTCGGGCATCTTAGATCGTTAGTGTCCATTTCCAAATAGCTGTAGGGGCGTTCATGAAGTTTTATCGCATAGGTATTTCACTTCGAATATGATAGGCGGTATTCAAGGATATAATCCTTTGTTAATTTTTTTTCTAGCCTGCCCCCTAGACAAGTCGCAAACGATAATCGTTACGCTCGGTTCTCCCCAATAGATTTTCAACCTTATTCCTTCGAGTCTTTAGTTGAAAATCTATTTAAGATTTTAAGCGTTAGCGACTGGAACGAACAACAACGCCATGAAATCTTCAATAGATTTTCAACTAAAGACTCGAAGGAATAAGGTTGAAAATCTATTGGGGAGAACCGAGCGTTAACGATTATCGTTTGCGACTTGTCTAGGGGGGCTGTTTTGTTCGTAGTGCATGTAATTTTTCTTAGCTTGCCTTTACAATATCTGTCTGTCTGTATGAATGCCTATGGTTTGGTTCAGCGACAGATTTGCAGTCCTTGCCGCTCCAGACCCGACACCATGTGCCGCCATGTTACCACAGAAGAGCGCTACGGTGTTTTCTTTGATGTGGCTGGCTTTTGATCACTAATACGCCCAGCGATTAAATCATAAATTGGTATCGTAAAAATGGTAAAAAATATACTTTGCAGTTGGTCATATCAGTAGGAAAATGTCGACTATTACGAAGTTATCGAACATTTTTGCTGTAGGAACTCAATAAATACCGGTATTAACAATGTCTAAGATAAGACGGCATTATTTACAGTACCTAGTGCGTGCGATTTATGTTCATAATAACATTCTAGGGGCTTCCTGTGAGTACTGTGATTAATTTTGCATGGAGGTAGGCAGGTTACTAGTTGCTGAATGGTGTAGGTTCCCTAAAAATGGTTTTTAATGCAGACAAAACAATTTAAGTAATTGGAATCATTTATTTTTTGAGTACGTTTACGTACATTGAAAAGTTGCCAATTGAAAATCGATCAAAATAATCAGATCACTAGGTTCAAGTACCTACGCACGAGCGCCTTACCTTTTTTACCGTCCACTGGATTTCCTTTTCATATATTTTTATCACTCGGCTTTGACCGAACGTCGATAATCCAAAATTTAAAAAAAAAAACATAACCCTCCTGGCGCAGTCGGGTAAAAAGTGGCCGTGCGTACGTCGTCTCGTGCACGATCAAAAAGTTTTCATTACAATAAGTAGGGTAGGTAGTAGTTTACTAACTACTAACTAAAGGCACATATTGTAGGTATTCATTAGGGCCTTCAAGCGTCAAATAATGGGGTGCTATGACAGGAAACCTCCACGTGCGCCCGTGGACTGGAGTTCCTTCTCGGATACGTCCGGGGGGAAGACCAGTTTTTCGGGCCGGTGCACCCTGGGATGCGGGCAAAAACTCTTTCTTAAGCACTGTGTGCCTAAGTGGTCTCTTTGCCCGTATGCGAATAGCCTGTCGTGTGGACGCTCCAACGCGTGTCCCTCTGATTAGCAGAGGGCACAGCGGCGGAGCGGGCTTGCGGACGGTGAGTGATGGGTAACTCGCCGTCCGAAGGACCAAGCCCGGGTCGGTGGCGCGTCGTGTTTCGCGCCAAATGCCTGCTGGGGTCGCGGGTTTTTTCTTAACCCAGGATACCGTGGCCCCAGAACGTAAAGGGCATAGGAAGGAACACGGGTGGATTTTAGTCAGTAAGAGTCTGACAGTCCCTTCCGCCCCACCCAGGGCTGGGAGGACTCATTTGATGATTTTACCACCTTAAAAAAAAAAAAAAAAAAAAAAAAAAAAGCGTCAAATAATCGGTTTGGTTTACGTTTCTCCAATGAATCACATTTACCTACTTAGAATAAATTCATCGACGAGCGACTTAAAGACTACGTAGTGGAATATGTAGGCATGCCATGCGCTTGCTGCCTTCCTCCCACACGAGTCATAAAAATCGACCAGCGAAAGTTGAGGCGTGTTATTGTCGTATGTTATTGGTCAACACTATCAACTTTTACTGACACCTATGGCTGGCAGCACTGATTTACAATTTACATTTTTATATAAAGAGTGAATAGGTTATTTCTAGGCAAGCATACTTCACCATCAACCACATCATTGAAAGTAAAGTTATGTTTAAAAATATATTGTTAGATGCAGCATAAGAATATTTCAAATAATTGTCTAGCTTATCCTACTCGTACCTACATTGGAGCTTCAGGACACGTAAACTATGTGGCAACAACTAGGAGAGCTAAAAATTATTCTAAATCTATTATTATCCACTCATTGTCCATTCTATGTTACAAAATTTATTGCAACTGTGAAGTTCAATGTCACCCTGTAACTACTGGGCAGTTCAGAACTACTGACTGGTTGTTAGCCTTTCAGTATTTAATATTTCTTGCTATCATCATTAGCATTTCACCTATTCTATTCCCCAACTATGTACAGGTTGGTTTCCTTTCGAACCGGACATAGCTGAATATCAGCATTTTACAATACTTATTTCTTAATAGTAATACGAAATCTAAATAATTTGAAATAAATAATCAACTATGCACACTGCACACAATACAAAACAAAGTAATCTATTTTTTTTTATCACAAAAGCATACTTTCGCAATAGTGTAAACAATGTACCATAAATTATATGTTTGTGTTGATTCTAAACTATGACATAGTTTTACTTTATAATGCAATGCTGGGATTATTACTTTAATGAATTGAAAATTTTCATGATTGTTTTTTTAGTGTTCTGTAGCCAAAAGGTAAAATGGAACCCTATTACTAAGACTCTATCTCATAAACCGTTATAGTTAGACAATTGAAATTTTCTCAGATGACATACCTATTTCTGTTGCAATTATATCAATTACTAATAAATACGCTTTTTTTCGTAATTTTAGACAATGGTATAGTACCCTTTTTCTGCAAGTCCAACTCGCACTTGATCAGTTTTTTTATTTACTCCTTCACCTTTCTCCATAATAATAATCTAGCTGATAACACTGGTTTATAAGTCCAGTGTTAGCTTGTAGGATTTGTATTTATTTAGCATATTTCAAGAAAAATATTATTCTGGATAACTTTAGTTACCATAATCAAGGGCGTAGTTACCGTCGTACCTGCCGTATCAATTATACGGGGCCCCTGGACCACAGGAGCCCCTAACATGAGTAAATAAAAACTAAATCATTCATTGAATAAAATAGTTATTTACTTTTGCACAATTTATTTGCCTAATCTATCTCTGGTGTTTTTATTTTAGAAATCCCAGGAAGATCCATATTAATATCAACATTTTTATGCAATTACTAAAATAACTGTACCTAATTCCAACCTCTGGACTGATCAGTTGCATCCTGAATTTTTTGATGACCTTACCAACCTGCCCAATTTTTTGTTTATATTTTGGCGTAGATACAGAGAAATGCATTTGTTTTTCTTGAGTGATAAATCTTTAATCTGCCTAAAGGCCCAGGCATGCTATGCCTCTGACCATAATATTATGAGTTTAAATTAAATTCACTTAAAGGGTACTTTAAAATTTTTGATTTTCTTATGCCATAAGCATAACTCAGCACTTTGCCGTGGGATACCGGCAGAGTAGAATAGTATCCCCCTTTGTACCAGGTGTCGTAAGAGCCGACTAAGGTACCAGAACCGAGTAATGGCGGTATAACCATTCTAACTGACGTAGCTAAAATGGCACAGGACGAGGATGGGCAGCAGCATCCTCGGCGCGAAGCTACGTCTCTGCGATCGCCACCACGCCTGCCCAGCGTGGCGATTATGGGCAAACCCCCCCCTTTAAAAATGAGTGACACCAAAAAGACCAGGCCCCCAGTTCCCGGCAGCTCCGCTATTCCTGGTTACGGTAGCGGCCACGGTAACGGCGGAGCAGGGGGTGCGAAGAATCACCGGCAGACGCCCGGCTACCACCCCAAACGAAAATTGGCCCTGGTAACACACAATATACGCACTTTGAGGGTAGACGAGAAAATTGTTGAGCTGGAAGAGGAACTGAGTAGGTTACACTGGGATATAGTAGGGTTAGCTGAAGTCCGTAGAGAGGGCGAGGACACGATAATCCTAAAATCAGGTAACCTACTCTACTACCGGGAGGGCGACCATCTGTCTCAAGGTGGTGTCGGCTTTCTCGTTCACAAGTCCCTCGTTAACAACATAATTACCATCGAAAGTGTTTCGAGCAGGGTCGTATACCTAATACTCAGAGTATCCAAGAGATACTCGCTGAAGGTCATTCAGGTGTACGCACCGACCTCGTCACACCCAGATGATGAAGTGGAGACTATGTATGAGGACGTCAGTAGAGCCATACATACGTCCGAAACCCACTTCACTGTTGTAATGGGGGACTTCAACGCAAAGCTGGGCAGTAAAAGCGATGATGAGCTGAAGGTGGGGCCATTTGGATATGGGCAACGGAACCCCCGGGGACAGAGACTGGCTGATTTCCTGGAGAAAGAGGGACTCTTTATGATGAACTCTTTCTTTCAGAAGCCGCCTCACAGGAAATGGACCTGGATAAGTCCCGATGGTTCCACGAGAAATGAGATAGACTTTATCATGACCAACAAGAAACGAATATTCAATGATGTCTCAGTGATTCACAGGATAAAAACCGGAAGCGATCACCGAATGGTCAGAGGCACGTTGAATATTAACGTAAAACTTGAAAGGTCCAATCTGATAAAGTCCACGCTCCGACCTACTCGCGCCTCTATCCAAAACCCCGAAAGCTTTCAACTCGAGTTGTTTAATCGCTTCGACTGCCTGGAAAATTCAGCGTCAGTGGACGAGATCAATAATAGGTTCGTAGAAACTGTCCAAACGGTGGGCTCTAAGTACTTTAGACCCCGTCGTGCAAATAGACCTCAAAAACTCTCCGACCACACTCTAAACCTCATGGCTGAACGACGCTCTTTAAGACTGCAGACTTCCGGTGACGCCGAGTCATACAGGCAGCTCAATAGACAAATTTCTAAATCCTTGCGGCACGATGTACGCCTCTTTAATGCTAACCACATTAAGGAGACGATTGAGCGTAACAAGGGCTCCAAAGTGTTCGCAAGGGATATGTCTATTGGGCAAAGCCAGCTGACAACGTTGAAACGAGAAGACGGTAGTACAGCGTCGACCAAAGCAGAGGTATTGGAGGAGGTCGAAAGGTTCTATGGACAGCTATACGCTTCGGTCACAAAACCTGTTAGCAGCGCGGCCAAAGACCCAAGAGCCAAATTGACCCGACACTATACCGAAGACATCCCGGACATCAGCCTGTACGAGATTAGGATGGCCCTTAATCAGCTAAAAAACAATAAGGCGCCGGGTGAAGACGGAATCACTTCAGAGCTTCTGAAAGCGGGTGGAACACCAGTACTTAAAGTCCTTCAGAAGCTCTTCAACTCCGTCTTGCTCGAGGGTACAACGCCAGAAGCATGGAACAGGAGCGTGGTGGTTCTATTCTTCAAGAAGGGTGACAACACCTTATTGAAGAATTACAGACCCATCTCGCTCTTGAGCCACGTTTATAAGTTGTTTTCGAGGGTCATCACGAACCGTCTCGACCGCAGGTTTGATGACTTCCAGCCTCCCGAACAAGCCGGTTTCCGAAAAGGCTACAGTACCATAGACCACATACATACGCTGCGTCAAGTTATACAGAAGACCGAAGAGTATAACTTGCCCTTGTGTTTAGCGTTTGTGGACTATGAAAAAGCCTTCGATTCGGTGGAGACATGGGCAGTGCTTGAATCTCTCCAACGATGCCGTATTGACTATCGGTACATCGAAGTGCTTAGGTGCTTGTACAATAATGCCACTATGTCGGTCCGAATACAGGAGCAGAGTTCGAAGGCGATTCCTTTAAAAAGAGGCGTAAGACAGGGAGATGTGATATCTCCGAAACTGTTTACTACCACTTTGGAAAACGCCTTCAAGCTCCTAGAATGGCAAGGACTCGGCATCAATATTAATGGCGAGTACATCACCCACCTTCGATTTGCCGACGATATTGTTGTCATGGCAAAATCGATGGAAGATCTCAGCACGATGCTCGGCGACCTCAATAGAGTTTCCCAACAGGTGGGTCTTAAAATGAATATGGACAAGACAAAAGTAATGTGTAATGGCCATGTTGTGCCCACCCCATTGTCAGTTGGGAACTCTATTCTAGAAGTTGTTGACTCGTATGTCTACCTGGGACAAGCCATCGCGCTAGGTAGGTCCAATTTCAAGAAAGAGGTCAACCGCCGAATCCAACTCGGCTGGGCAGCGTTCGGGAAATTGCGTAACGTTTTCTCGTCCAAAATACCTCAGTGCCTCAAGTCGAAAGTTTTCGACCAATGTGTGTTACCAGTGATGACCTATGGCGCCGAAACGTGGTCCTTTACTATGGGCCTCATTAGTAAGCTCAGTATAGTCCAACGAGCTATGGAGAGGGCTATGCTCGGAGTCTCTCTGCGCGATCGACTCAGAAATGAGGAGATTCGTAGACGAACCAAAGTAACCGACATAGCCCAACGAATCAGCAAGTTGAAATGGCAGTGGGCAGGCCATATAGCTCGCAGAACTGATGGCCGATGGGGCCGTAAGGTTCTCGAATGGAGACCACGCACCGGCAAGCGCAGCGTAGGACGTCCACCCACTAGGTGGGCAGACGATCTTATGAAGGCCACAGGATCACGCTGGATGCAGGCCGCTTACAACCGGTCCTACTGGAAGTCCAAAGGGGAGGCCTATGTTCAGCAGTGGACGTCTTACGGCTGATATGATGATGATGATGAAGCATAACTCATGAGGTATGGTTAAAAATACCTGTGCTAAGTAATTAAGTAGTAGACAGAAAAGGTTGAATTACACTCATCTTCAACCAAAATCAAAATCTGTGTTTTAAGTGTAGACTAAGTTAGACCCTGATTAAAATTGAAATATTACTTACTTTTTGTAGACTCTGCAAAATGAGCTGTTTATTCTTTTATCTGATTTATGTCTTCTGCGATCTTCAAATAAGTCTTTGATGGCTGTCACACCGAGCACAAACAACACGGGTAGCATTGCTACTTCTTTACCAAATGCACTGATTGCAGGCACCCAGTTCAACAACACTATGAATATAAAGTACACATTTGCAATCCTGTGGAATTGTTCAAATAAGTTCTTCGGTAAAAATGATAGTAAAGTATATTTTGTAGTCCTAATTTTATTGTCGCATCTTTTCCCATTGGGGTGATCTTTGAGTGGTGTTTTATCTGGCACCAGGTGGTTAGGGGTGACTGTGAGGTGCCTCATATCAATGCTGGGCTGCTGGCGCCGCAGCAGCCAGAATGCAGCTCTTCTCCAGGGGCTCACGACCGACGTGCGTCGGATGGTGTAGATAGAATCGGAGCGCGAGGCCTGGCGCGAGTGGATGCGCACAGAACCCAGGCGCGGTGCAGCGCTGGGCACGGGCGGGTCGCGGTCGCGGTGCCCGGGCGGCAGGATGAAGTCCGTTCTGCTGCCGGCGCGGCTGTGGCCAGGCCCGCTGCTGGGCCGCCCGCCCTCGCCAATCTGGCCGTGGGACAAGGCGCGCTGGTGCCCGCGCATCGCTGACTTGAGTGATGGCCGTGGCGCGGAGGGATTCCCCGCGAGCATAGGAGTGCCTCCATGACTTACAGACCTCGAGTGTCCTTTCGCTTTCGGAAACAGGTAAGTCTGCTCCGGTGCACCGGGTAAACATGGCACTATAGAAGGTGTCTCTCCACTGCCTTCTGTTGACATTTTTATTCATTTGAACGGTGTTCACCCCACTTTTACCTTTCATTTAAAACTTTTGTGTCGCCACACCGTTTAGATGTTTTTGTTGAAGGTGATTTAGGGAGAGTGTACCGTACGAAATCAAACATATGGTAGGAAGTCATCCGTTCACAGATTCACACATCACTAACTTAATTATTTCCAAGAATCACTAGACGAACAGATAAGTTTTGTAGTAGCTCGTGTATACATATTCTAAGAACTTTTAAAATAATTATTTGATCACCGCGGAGTGGTTACACACAACAGAGTACGAAACTTAAAAACAAGCAAAAAACACGAGACAGACAACTAACTGACTGAACTCAATGACTGACTGACACACATGACATTTCTTTCATTGCTTGCTTCTTGCTTGGTCGGTCGCCAAACATGACAAGACATTTTGCGGGTTTGCCAACAACAAAATCTTTCCATTGAGATAAAATTATATGGAGGCGCCCCAATGTTCTATATATACATTTAGCTTAAACAGAGAGTAAAATATTTGTTTGTCTTTTTCTTTTTTATGCAGTAATCATATTTGAGAAAAGAGATAACAATATTTCAGTTTTTGCTCAAAACGGGAATATTTGGTGGCACTTTTGCCTTGGTTAGAGAAACGTGCTGGTTTCGCCATTTTATGTGCCAAGTTTTGTGGTAGTTCTGCTGTCAAACAGTTCTTTACTTTTTGTTGAATTTAGATTTTTGAGTAAATTGCGGAGTGTTTTCTTTTGAAAGTGCGTGTTACAATCACAGACTAAGTAGAGAGTATACACTGTTACAATTAAAAAAACCTGTAATTCAACATGACTTAATGTTCCATTGTGTCTTGTCGTGCCAGAAAAAAGAAATCAGCCTAAATAGACTTGGCACAGGTTAGTAACAGGTTCTCATGCAAAACTACATGAAATAGAACAATTTCGGTAAAAAAATCGCTAAGTGATCGTATTTTCTTGGTTAGAGAATTACTTTTTGGGTTTATTTCCGTCCTACAGACAATATTTTTCATTATATATTTTCGTTCGTTTGTTTACAACTTTATACAAATGTACAGCTTGGTCAAATGGATTGAAACGGAACTAATCTTTTTGTTTGTTGGTTGACAACGTTTAAAATCTTTGATATTTGATGTAAAAAAAAAGAACTCATGTTTGTTAGATTTATTGAAGTGAAAACTTCTTTAGCGGCGTTGTACACTTTTTCTGTAATGGGTAAAAAATTTAAAACTCGCGTCAGGGTCACGTGACCCTGATCGAAAATGAGTAAGACGTCATTCAAATTAAAAATAAAACATAGTAACAAAAAAGTTTTCACTTCTACCGGCACTCCTGGAGTGCAACCTTTTTTTATTGTGCCATAAAACTAACGTAATAAGTGAAAAATAATAAAATAAAATCATTCATATTGCTGGTAGCGAGAGCACAGTGGCGACTTTCGGTTTTCTACTGTTTTTGCCAAGCAGCACTCGTTTACAACAATAATAGTGTTGTATCGTTCTGTAACCCAATACTCACTGACGTCCAGCTTTTTTTTATTTTTTTTTAGCGTTGTAAAATCATCAAATGAGTCCTCCGGCCCCGGGTAGGGCGGGAGGGACTGTCAGACTTCTACTGACTAAAATCCACGGTGTCTTTCAATAGCCTGTTACGTTCCGGGGTCACGGTAAGGAAATAATCCCGCGACCCCGGCAGGCTTTGGCCCTCTGAGAGGGGGCCCCGTCATTATGCTGACGCTCTTTGAGGCACGCGTGGGACACAACGCGCCGTCGACCCGGGCATGGACCATGGTCGAACAGCGAGTTGCCCTTTACTCGCTGCCCGCATGCCCGCGCCTACGGTGGCCGGAGATCGTCTTGCGACGTCCGTCGTCGTGGGCGTCCACCACCGCGGTTGGGGCGGAGGGAGGACACTGTCCTCTCTCGCACGCGGCCCGCCTCCTCCTTCGCGAGCATTACTGTTTCGCAGAATGAGGCGACCGCTTCCCACTCCGTCTCGCCCCGCAGCATGGCCGCGACCAATGCTGGGCGCGAGAGGTCTCCGCCTATCGCAGCCGTGAGGACACGTCGGTGCTCTGCCCAAGCGGGGCAGTCTTGCACCGTCCTCCGGGCGATCTTGGCAGTATGCAATAGGGAGCTAGCCATAAACTGCACTCTCCAGTTTTGTTTAAAATGTGTAGCTACTCAATCTAAATATTAAGAATACCACCATGGCCCCATTGCAATTACTGTGATGTACGCGTCACCCGAGCGGGCATGGTCCATGGTCAGGCAGCGAGTTGCCCTTTACTCGCTGCCCGCGCCTACGATGGCCGGAGATCGTCTGCTGACGTCCGACGCCGCGGGCGCCTACCACTGCGGTTGGGGCGGAGGGGACTCTGTCCTCTCTCGCTCGCGGCCCGCCTCCTCCTTCGCGAGCATTACTGCTTCGCAGAAGGAGGCGACCGCTTCCCACTCCGTCTCGCCCCGCAGCATGGCCGCGACCAATGCTGGGCGCGAGAGGTCTCCGCCTATCGCAGCCGTGAGGACACGTCGGTGCTCCGCCTAAGCTGGGCAGTCTTGCACCGTATGCTCAACCGTGTCCTCCGGGCGATCTTCGCAGTGGTGACACCCAGGCGTCTCCTCCTTTCGCATCAGACACAGGTACCTCCCGAAACTTCCGTGTCCGGTGAGGATCTGCGTCAAGCGGTAGGTCAGGACGCCTAGACTTCTCTCCAGCCACTCCTCAAAGAGGGGTCTTACCGCCGCAATCGGGGCGTGCCCGACTGACGTTCGCTTGGCAAAAAGAAAACTTCTCATTACCTTTTCGTAAAAACTTTTTTTTTTATATCCGTCCTTCAGAAACAAAACAAGATAATCAGTTTCGGATACATAAAATCATAAAAAAATTTACAGGATTTTTGTAGGATGCCTGATTTAATTTTATTTCTGTTGCCATTTTCAAAATAGAAAAAAATATTATCGACTGTTTTTGTAAATATTTACCACGCAACACTAGCTCACACGTCGTCGTCATCGAAGTCGGCCATATTCTTTCCGACATTTTGACGTTTACCACCCGGTTTGCAATTTCTAAGTGGAAAATATTCTTCTAAATCTTTCAACATGGATGAAGAATACGACGCGATAGTTCTGGGAACGGGATTGAAGGAATGCATCCTAAGTGGAATGCTCTCCGTGTCCGGAAAGAAGGTACTGCACATTGATCGTAATAAGTACTACGGTGGTGAATCTGCGTCAATTACCCCGTTAGAAGAATTGTTCGCAAAGTTCAACGCACCGGCTCCAGACGAAACATACGGTCGAGGTCGCGACTGGAATGTAGATTTGATTCCCAAGCTGTTGATGGCAAATGGGCTTCTTGTGAAACTGCTCATTCACACGGGCGTGACACGATACCTGGAATTCAAGTCTGTGGAGGGCAGCTATGTCTACAAAGGCGGAAAGATTTCAAAAGTGCCCGTTGACCAGAAGGAGGCGCTGGCATCAGATCTGATGGGGATGTTCGAAAAGAGACGTTTCCGAAACTTCCTTATTTACGTCCAAGACTTCCAGGAGGATGACTCGAAGACCTGGAAGGATCTGGACCCAAGTACGGCCAACATGCAGTCACTGTATGATAAGTTTGGCCTTGACAAGAACACTCAAGACTTCACTGGGCATGCTCTGGCCCTCTACCTCAATGATAACTACCTCCAACAGCCAGCTATACAAACCATCCGTCGTATCAAATTGTACTCGGACTCACTCGCGAGATATGGCAAGTCTCCATACTTGTACCCTATGTATGGATTAGGAGAGTTGCCTCAAGGCTTTGCTCGCCTCTCTGCTATTTATGGAGGCACATATATGCTGGACAAACCTATAGATGAGATAGTGCTTGGAGAAGGTGGCAAAGTAGTTGGTGTACGCTCTGGCAATGAAATAGCCAAGTGCAAGCAGGTGTACTGTGACCCTAGCTACGTACCTGACCGTGTCCGCAAGAAGGCTCAGGTCATCCGTTGCATTTGTTTATTGGATCATCCTATACCGAACACAAAGGATGCTTTGTCCACCCAGATTATCATTCCTCAGAAGCAAGTAGGCAGGCATTCTGACATCTACATCTCAGTTGTGTCCTACACTCACCAGGTGGCTGCTAAGGGCTGGTTCATTGCCATGGTGTCCACTACTGTTGAGACCAATGACCCAGAGAGCGAGATAAAGCCTGGCTTGGATCTGCTTGGACTTATCCGACAGAAGTTTGTGTCTGTGACAGACTACTATGAGCCACTTGATGATGGCACTCAGAGCCAGATCTTTGTGTCCGAGTCTTATGATGCTACCACACACTTCGAGACCACTTGTTTAGATGTAATTAAGATTTACAAGTATGGAACAGGTGAAGACTTTGACTTCTCCAAAGTAAAAGTTGAACTTGGAGAAGAGGAACAGTGAATTATGTTATAATTATAATGATAATATCATGTTTATGTACATTGCTTGTTAATTTTATATTTGTTTAAGAACTGTTCTGGCGTCAATGATGATACTCTAGGGATTTTGGGTTATCAATATTATAAGAGCTTAGATGTATTGGCAGTAGATCAAGTATTAATGTATGTACAACACTCCCAGCGGTTCCAAACTGATTTTATGCATTTTATTGCCAAAAATAAAATATTATTTAAAGGAATTTATACTTTATTTTAAGCTGCTTTTTAAGTATACAAAGCTATGTGATCTGCACAAGTGGTAGGTTATTTGTACCAGATGTTATGCATTCCAATTTGGTATTCATTTGATTCTGTAACCATATCATACTTGTAACAAGTCAAAATTTATGAATGCTCACTAAACCTATATGTTGTGTAAGATCATGAATAAAAGTTATAATAATAAGAAGTGTTTTATTTTGAAAACAAAATATGTCACACACAGGTCAATAACAACAAAGCAACTAGTTTTCCTTATGCTTATTAGGCAATATAATACTTAAACTTTTAATTAATTTAAAATAACCAATTTACTTTTAGACTAGATGGAATCAAAACTTACAAGTTCAAAATATATTTAATTGCATACAGATGGTCATCTCTACAACCAATAAATATGTAGTCGCCATAAACAGTTGGTGACGAGAACACTTCGCTTGGCAAACTGTGTTCTTCTAGTACAATGCCATTTTCTGCATCTAGGACAGATAGTTTTCCATTATTTGATGCAGCTAATATCAGCTTGTCATTCAAACCGCAAGGGGTTGAATAAACTGGAGCTGAAAGTGGCGTCTTCCAAAGCAGATTTGGCTGAAAATTCTTAACACTAAGGCTGTACACCTTTTTGTCGTGACAACCGAAAACCATTTGCCATGTCAGCTTATCTATTGGCTTCACATAGATTGAAGAAAATATATTCCCTTTTGCACCTGCATATTCCCAGATCTGAAAAAAATAAATACGTTTATTTGCCTAAGAATAGTCTGTAGACTATTCTTATCAAGAAAATTAATAGATAAAGGTTTTTGAACTCTTTCGCAGCGCGAATTAAGTACATAATTAAAGCTCAGCCGTCATTATGACGCATTGAGTTTTAGATAAGGTTCAGTATTGTGGAGCGTGGTATCCGTATCTAACTAATCAATACCAGGGATGTGTCATATTTAGGTACTTCAATGATTAATTCCGCGCGTGACCATTCGGTCGGCACACTTTGAGAAACGCAGCATCGAGCATTCTTCACTGACAAAAAAAAATTGAAGTCTCTCTGAAAAATGCTCCACGTTGCTTGTCGCCTTATGTGTGCCGGCCCTTATAGTCATTTCCACAGTCCGTTAGTATTCTGATCTAATGAACGCTCCTACCCACTATGCCGGGGATAAGCAGCGCGGGTATACTGTCACATTTTTAACGGAGCGCAACGCGACATGGCGCGGCATTTTGAAGGTCGTGTGCATTTATTTATAGTCCATTAGGTCTTTTTAACCGACGAAAAAAAAAGGAGGAGGTTCTCAATTCGACATGTATATTTGTTTTTTTTTTTTATGTATGACCACGCATAACTTTACTAAAGCGAGTTTACCTTGATACCCTTCTCCACAGTCCTGCAGTGTATATCGCCAGCGACTTCTGCGAACATGACGTATTTATCGTCGTCGTACAGCACAGGGCTCGCGAACACCGGGCTGGCGAGAGTACAGCGCCACACTATCGAGTTGGAGACGGTGTGTATGCACGCACACACGCCCGACAATGTGCCCAGTAGCACGAATTCATTCTTAGCAATCACGAGGTCAGCAGAAATAGGTTCTTTGCAGATGCTGATCGTTAATTTTGGGGCACCGGACTGTAAAATAAATTTGAAGTTAGGGCGGTAGTAGACCGATATCTTGATACCGTCAAGCGCAGCAACTTTGCCTTCTTTGTTTCAACGCACGAAGCGTGACGTTTATTGGCGATAACGTGGCGTCCACCTGTCGCCAGGTGGTCCACGGGTGGACGCCGCGTTATAACCAAGGCAAAGTTGGGCATCATGGCAAAGTTGCAGCGTTTGATCGGTACCTACTTCATAGATAGATGGAAAGTCAGTTTCTTCGCAGTATTATCGAATAGGATAAAGTACTATCTACTTAAATCATATAGCTTTGCACTTATACGTGAATGTGGGGCAGTAAACACAGGTAAGAAAGAGCGTTACGAGTTTACGTAGCCTCGATCATCTCCGGATTGCATAAAGAAAATAAATACGTGATTGCGGCTTCTCGGTGGTTTGTTAGTACCCAACATAAGTATTAAATTATTTATATAGAAAGGTTTGTTTTAAACTATTTTAATTGCTAGGTAAGTACATAGAAAATAATTATGACTCATACTGAACTGCAATAATTAAGTAACTGGTTATATTTTATTCTGCGACACGCTCGTAATGCGCTCGTGTGACGCGTACATCACGGTAATTGCAATGGGGCCATGGGGGTATTCTTAATATTTAGATTGAGTAGCTACACATTTTAAACAAAACTGGAGAGTGCAGTGCAGTTTATGGCTAGCTCCTGTGCCGGATTAGCCATATAGCAGGAGGCAGCAAATGCTACGGGCCCCGCGCCTTAGGGGGCCCCGCGCCTGTGCCCAAAAAAGAGTGAGAGGACAGCATCCCCCCTTCACCCCAGCTGCAGTGACGGACGTCGGCAGACGATCTTCGGAAACCGTGGGCGCGGGCACGTGGGTGGCGAGTAATGGGCGACTCGCTGTCTGACCATGGGCCCAGGGGTCGTCGGCGTGTTGTGTTCCGCGCGCGCGCCTCAAAGAGTGTCAGCATGATGACGGGGCCCCCCTCTAGAGGGCCAAAGCCTGCGGGGGTCGCGAGACTTATTTCATTACCGTGACCCCGGAACGAAAAGGACTATTGAAGGACACCGTGGATTTACCGTAAAAAAAAGGCAATGTAACTCTAGGGCCCCATGGTTACATTTGCTACGGGCCCCGCACCGGCTTTATCCGGCACTGGCTAGCTCCCTATTGCATACTGCGAAGATCGCCCGGAGGACGGTGCAAGACTGCCCCGCTTGGGCAGAGCACCGACGTGTCCTCACGGCTGCGATAGGCGGAGACCTCTCGCGCCCAGCATTGGTCGCGGGCATGCTGCGGGGCGAGACGGAGTGGGAAGCGGTCGCCTCATTCTGCAAAACAGTAATGCTCGCGAAGGAGGAGGCGGGCCGCGTGCGAGAGAGGACATTGTCCTCCCTCCGCCCGACAGGCTATTCGCATACGGGCAAAGAGACCACTTAGGCACACAGTGCCTAAGGAAGAGTTTTTGCCCGCATCCCAGGGTGCAACGGCCCGAAAAACTGGTCTTCCCCCCGGACGTATCCAAGAGGGAACTCCAGTCCACGGGCGCACGTGGAGGTTTCCTATCATAACACCCCAAGTGTAAAAGGGGGTAGGTATAAAAAGCCCATTTTGGCAGTCATAACATTAAAAACTTTATCGCAATTAACTTTGTGATCCTGCTAATATTTAGACACATATTTTCCAAAATATGTCTAGATTTCTGTCTATCTGACTAGAGAGGCAATACCTCTCTAGTCAGTTCCGTATGCTAAGGACCAAAGCCGTGCGTGGGGCAGCGACTTTGCTAGAAAGAATTTTCCGTGATGCTGGTGCCGTATTACATTCACAAAAACATCGAAACTTCCAATAAAATACGTACCACGACATACATACATCTGACAGTTCCATCGTACGCGGCGATATACAAGAGCCCTTTACAGCAAACAGCTTTGCTTTTGATCATGCGCCCTATGTTGATCTTCCAGTGTTCTTGGTACGTTTCCAGAGAGAAGCAGACGATAGTGCCGTCGTACCCACCGACCACGCCGAACGGGCGCATGATGTTGATATCATGGTAGCACAGGATAGGGGCCTCAATCCTCGTGTTCAAATTAATCATGCACTCAAGATTGCCACTGATGGCATCCACTATGATGATCTTGCCAGAGTGACTGCCCACTGTGACGAACAGGTTGCTGGAAATATTAAATAACGTTAATCTATACTAATATTATAAAGAGGAAAACTTTGTTTGTTTGTTTGTTTGGTTGTAATGAATAGGCTCAAAAACTACTGGACCGATTTCAAAAATTCTTTCACTATTCGAAAGCTACATTATCCACGAGTAACATAGACTAAATTTTATTTTGGAAATAAATAGGGTTCCGTAATATATTTGGGTTTTTCGGACACAAGGTGTAAAAAATCAACCAGAAAAGTTACTTATTTTGCGTACGCTGCCTAAACTATAAAAGATAGAACTATGAAATGTTCTAATTAGTTGTAGATCTTATAAATATCTACAAAAAACTCCGCGACACACTATACCTATCTATGTCGAGTGAGGCACAACAACCATTTTTTAAATCAAAAATCTTGAATTTTTTTGGACTACTTTTAAACGCATTTATTTTACTCATTCTATTAATCCTTATCAAAATAATTTATTTCATCATTAAGTACAGTTAATGTAGATGATATTTGGTCTTTGAATGATTAAAATTGGATGTTTAGTTTCGAAGTTATGGCGAAATTAAAATATCACGATTTCTGCTGCACGGCCCGTTGCGAAGTGAGCGTCACCAAGGCGGGGTTTTTTTTTTTTCCTGCGATTTTTTTTAGATTTCGTTCTTAAAACTACACTTGCGCAAAAGTTCTTCTCAGAGCTAAACAACAGTTCTTCTCAGAGCTAATCAACAGTTCTTTTCAGGGCTAACCAACAGTTCTTTTCAGGGCTAATCAACAGTTCTTTTCAGGGCTAAACAACAGTTCTTTTCAGGGCTAAACAACAGTTTTTTTCAGAGCTAGAATATTAATAACTATTAACATTTTCTTAAACATTTGAAAATGCCTAAGAGAGCCAGGTCTCAACTTTCTAAACATAGTTCTCAAGCACGGGCAGCAAGAATACATCGTATGGGAGAATGTTCACCTGAACGTTCACAACGCCTTGCTGAACAAAATCAGAGAAACTCTCAGGTACGCGCACGAGAGTCAAGTGTCGAACGTTCGCAACGGCTTGCACAACAAGATCTGAGAACCTCTGAGTTACGTGCACGAGAGTCAAGGCTGGAGCGTTCCCAACGTCTTCATGAACAAAATGTAAGGACCTCTGACTTACGCGAACGAGAGTCAAGTGTCGAGCGTTCGCAACGCCTTGCACAACAAAGTCTGAGAACCTCCGAGTTACGCGCTCAAGAGTCGAGGCTGGAGCGTTCCCAACGTCTTCATGAACAAAATATAAGGACCACTCAGTTGCGCGAAAGAGAGTCGAGTGTCGATCGTGTGCAGCGACTTAGAGCTCAAGCAGACATACAGCAGTTGTCCACAAATAGAGTTCGCAATCAAATTTTAGCTAACAGCAACAGACTGGCTTTCAGATATGATCCGCAGATTGATTATGCACAACAAGCGTCCAACAAGCGTCAACAAGCGTCAAGCGTAGTAGGAATTGATTTAAGAAAAGAATGTTTTACGCATGGGCAACTTTACGTTGCTCTATCACGGGTCGGGACTCCCGACCATCAGTATATTTTGTTACCTGAAAATAATTTAACGTCAAATGTTGTTTATAGAGAAGCTCTACAATAATCACTTTAGGTAGGGGTAGGGGTAGGGTAGGGGTAGGGTAGGGGTAGGGTAGGGGTAGGGTAGGGGTAGTGTAGGGGTAGGGTAGGGGTAGGGTAGGGGTAGGGTAGGGGTAGGGTAGGGGTAGGGTAGGGGTAGGGTAGGGGTAGGGTAGGGGTAGGGTAGGGGTAGGGTAGGGGTAGGGTAGGGGTAGGGTAGGGGTAGGGTAGGGGTAGGGTAGGGGTAGGGTAGGGGTAGGGTAGGGGTAGGGTAGGGGTAGGGTAGGGGTAAGGTAGGGGTAGGGTAGGGGTAGGGTAGGGTAGGGGTAGGGATGTAATTTACAGAATTATACCTGGACGAAGTCAGGGCGGGCCGCTAGTTAGTTTATATTGTTATTCAATTATAGAAATCATGGATATTGTGATGTAGTTTAATAGGTAAATGAAGGTTGTCTCATAATCTTCTACCCAAATCTATGAATATAAAGTAGGCATATCTTTTTGATATCATAATTAATTACTTAACCACTTCCCTGTCTGATGAATCACATGTGACTCACGACCATTGTTTATCTATTGTGTCTGCTGCGCGGACAGTGAAAGTGTTAATTTTGGCATATCTTTGTGTGTAGTTTTCTATATACGTGAATTATTTTTTGAAATTTTGTTAGTTTCAAGTTCATACAAAAGTACAAATTTCACTGCTTTATAGGTACTCTATTAATTATAGGTATATATAGAAAGCGCGATTTAGCAAATTGTACCTATAAAATTTTTCAGCCAATTTATTTTACTAGTATTATGAAGGAAGGTACAAATGGTTGGTAAAGCTGAATATAAAAGAACCCTCTTTTCTTGAGATACGGTCTGCGGGGCTATTGTGTATCTCGGTGTCTGTGTGGTGATCATCAAATGGCTGTCAAAAGGTAAATTTCATATTGGCTTTTGCATTTGCAATGAAACTGATATGTTTATGTAAATATTCCCTAAAATCAACCATTCTAACACTCTTGAGGAATTCCACTCCTCAACTTTGCCTCATAACAGGTATCAAGCCATCCAAGTTCAGTGGACAATGGGTCAGTGACTATTAAGTTAGCTACTAGACCTTCTGGACCCTTTTTTGTTTGTTAACCCTTTCTGTCCCATTCTTGAGCAAAGGCCTTTTCCCATCACCGGACTGTCTAAACAGGTATCCGTGGTCCTGGAACGTAAAGGGCTGTTGAAGGAACATCGTGAATTTTAGTCATTACATGTCTGACAGTTTATTCTACTACAATATTAAAAAGGCCTTCTCCCATTCATTACTCTTCTTCCAATCATGAACTTGAAATGAATTGGCATTGCCCTGATTCCCTCAAGTGATGTTTTAACAAATTACTTACTATCCTTTTTGAAATAATGTTGGGGAGGCATCAATACATTTCCCAGTGTCATGGTTCCATACCACATTGAACTCAACAGCAGTACTATAGGATGATATACTTGTTTTTTTGCTAATCACTATCTCTGTAGTTTGTGCTTCTGCTTCATTGTTCACCAACGGCCTTTTCATGTTCTTCTTGCCTTTAGCATTCACATCACATATTTTGTTATGGGCTATTTGCATAATTTCTTCTATGGTGTTTTTATGTGACATCAGGTAAGGCAGGATCAACTTGCCAAATTGTGGGCATGTCAGAGATATTTTGTTACATATTGATATAGCTAGGAATGAGGTGCCACCCACAGAAAAGAAGTTTTTAGATTTGATTTGATTATATGTAAAGCTTTCAGTCATTGATGAGTTGAGCTCTTTCAGGAAGATATTTTTTAGAGAATCAAGTGTTTGTGGTACATCCAATTTTTCAAACATCTTGGCTATTATTTGTTTTGATATTTTCCCATGGGGATTTGTGGGCAAATTATCTACCCTTATAACTTTGTCAGGCCAATGTCTATCATCAAGTTTGCATTTTAGAAAGTTTGATAATTCTTGGCTGGTGAGGTTTTCTGCTGCAAAATACACAACTAGGATCATTGGTTTTGGAAGCCATATACATGAACAAGTTCTCACTCTAGGACATTGCATGATAGTTGTTTCAATAACAAGCAAATTAATTTTATGGCCAAATCTCTTGATTACATCATCTCTGCGCCCTCTGTAGTAAATAGTTCCATTTTTAATTTCTCCAAGGTCACCAGTGTCCACAAATTTTAGAGAATTTTGCTCATCAGGACCAGTTGACTTGTTTAGAATAACACATTTTCTAGATTTGCTTACTGAAATATAAAAACAAATAGTATCTTTAGACAGAATTGAGATATGACTACATTATTTTTAAGCAAGTTAAGTGCTTACCTAACATTATCTTCCCAGTGTTTTGTTTGGAAGCATCTGTATGTTTAATAACTATTTCTGTTTCTGAGAGACAGTCTCCCAGCGGTATTTCTCTGTCACTCAGTAGTTTGTTCAGGTTAAGCTCTGCCACGCATGCCCAGCATGACATTTCAGTGACTCCATACAATGTAAATATCCTGGTCTTGTTTTCAGTGTGTTTCAGTTCCTTCAGCCTCTTAATACTATTGAAAGGTTCTCCACCCAGAGCTAATATCTTAAGGGTTGAGTTTTTAGATAAAATTTTGTTTTTAATATCAGAATTTGAATACTGTAAAAACTTTGATGGTGTTGTTTGCCAAACTGTGACTGAATTGGCTTTATTTCCTGGGAACAACACATCTGCTCTATCTGGTGCTATTAGTAGGGAGGCTCCATTAGTGCAAGCTAACAATATTTCTATCATAGAAGGGTCAAAAGTAAGGGGTGTTGAGAGGAATATGACATCTTTTGATGTTATATTAAACATTTTGGTTAAATCATCAATGTTAGGCTGTATGCACTGAATTGGAACCTGTACTTGTTTAGGCTCCCCTGTGCTACCTGAAGTCAAAGCTATATACGAGTGTTGAGGCGCATGCTTGTAGGGTGTCTCACTAACACCATCAAAGTCATAAAAACTAATTGTTAAGTCAAAAACTGTAACAGTGTGATCAGGGTTTTTGCCAAATAACTCTGATTTAGGATCATTTTTGTCAATATTCTTGATTGTCATTATGATTGTAAAATTAGTATGTTTAGCTATGGCCTCTATATCCTGTGCTGGGTCCACAAACATGAATGTTGTGCAACTTTTGTGAGCTCTGAAAAATATAAAACATGACATAATACAACAGAAAACTTGTCATAAGTATATTGAAGTCATAGGAGGAGGACTGGTAATACTCACGCAGCTATTACACATGGTATGATGATGTTTCTCTCCGACAATAGACCTATTACGCCTTTGTTGCATTGTCGATTCTGAAGCTGCTGTGAGATGTACTCGCAAACTCCGTACAACTCTGAGTACGTGTAGTTCTTGTAAACATCACCCACATAGTGTCTCACAGCGATACTGGACGGGTACTTGGCACAAGTATTTACGAAAATATCATAATAACCACGCTTGACTTTCATTTCCCTGTTTTACGTTTTGTCCGGTAAAGATAGCTCAAAGACACCGAGTCAAAATTTTGTCTAACTACTGCTTCGAAACATTATATTTGCGATAGTCAAAAACTAATAGGTGGGATCTATGTAACATGTTTTGAAAAACTGTTTACAAGTCTTGATTTTGTTTTACTACTAAAACCAAAACCCAGCTGCGAGTGGTTGACATTGACATTGACATCTATTGTCAATGCTTGACATTACATGTAGAAATAGCATGGAGAGAAAGTCTAACCCCGGCCACTCACATGCGCGCAAAGGTTCGTACATTGTACGAATCTTTGCGCGCATGTGGAGGGCCGTCAGACATACATTCGCGAACTTCGCATATTTGCAAATGGGTTCGCATACTCTATGATCAAATTAAAACTAATAACTTTAAACTAAGGACCAAAATTTAACGGTGTATGAATAGGTACTTATACTGATCAGTATTTCCTCACACAAAATATAACAACGACACGACCGTTTGCTTCGCAATCGTGTGCGCAACTGGTCACTAGACATGGGTAGTTCGCGAACGAATGAACTAAATGAACTAGTTCATTTCCCAAAATGAACTTTTCATTCATTCACTGGCCAATCAAATGTGTCTTTAGTTCACTTAGTAATTCAGTGTTTTTATCTACACTCTGTAGTCTGTGGTGTTTCTTTTCGCGCGTGCATGGCTGATGGCTATTGGCTGAGTACACAATGGGCTATGGACGGACGATATCACGATAAGCCCACTCTACTCACACACATTCAACCAAGGCGCTCTCTCACTCGTACATGTTCGTGTTACTTCGTCGGCTGATCGGATAACGTCGGCTGATAAAGTAACGAGCGAATACGGCGCCTCGCCACCACGTGACCACGGAAATATGTTATCAGTAGTTAGTCTTTTCACTGTAATATGAACTTTATAGTGAAAGGAATACAGTCTTATTTGACGTACAACAAAAGTGTAAGTAAACCAAAACGACTATTACCACCAATACAACTATATTTCTAGGTTGACAGTCCTAAGCCTGTTTAAAGTATGAAGGAAAATCGACATACGTATATAACTGAACTAGTGATTTATTGAAATACATCATTTCTCTAAATCACTAGTTCAGTCAGTGAACTAGTGATTTCACTTCACTAAATCACCAGTTCAGTGAACTAGTCCAGTGAACTAGTTCAGTGAAGTAGTTCAATGAAGTAGTTCAGTGAAGTACTTCAGTGAACTAGTTCAGTGAAGTAGTTCAGTGAAGTACTTCAGTGAAGTAGTTCAGTGAAGTAGTTCAGTGAACTAGTCCAGTGAACTAGTTCAGATTTGCTGGACGAAATGAAGTACTGAATGAATGAATGAACTACTTCATCAAGTGAAAAGATATACTTCATTCATTTTCTTTTTACTGACACATTTTGCGCATCTCTACTGGTCACACGAATGTGTAGGAGACTACGCGAAGGTTCGCGCACATAAAACCGACACAGCTTGGAAAAGCACGAATGCCACGAAAACTTCGCGAAGTCATTCGCAAATGTCGTCCTACACATGCGGGTTCGCGTATTCGCGCGAATGTGAGTGGCCGGGGTAAGAGAGAAAATAAGCCATTCTGAAAATTCATGAAAATTACCATTCTCTCTACCCTAAGAGAAAATCAATAAAATTGAAAGACCAGCTATCTCTTTCTTGTATGTTTATGGTAAAAGAAAGAGATGAATAATCCCGAGAGGCATTTTTTGTCTAGCCACTCACACGTCCATGGATAGCATAGTATCTAAAAAAAAAGTAGCTCGTTACGTCCCGGATAGTATACTATCCAAGGTGTCACATTTTGTAAAATCGACATCTATCTAAAATGTACGATACTATTTGGAACTATTGTTCGTTAAGTCAGTAGCTGATGAACAAGTTTATACAACTAAGACGAGATGGCGCTGTTACAAGCCCAGACGAATAAATAAAAAAATGTCAAACTTCAGTGTACTCGCGTGTGCGTTTGGTGAACGAGTGTTTTTAATGTGCTTGTGGATATGTCGTAAGTACTTAAGTTTTATTGAATGTTTCTTAGATTATTATATGTCAAAATAAACAAGACGATTAATGCTTTATAACTACGTACACATAACAAACCTTTAAGTTTAAAATCAACTCGTATTTTGCATTCAAAGTATAGCTGTTCGGAACAAATGGCGGCTCTAAAGTTTTCTGCCTAATTTTAGTTATGTTTACGTTGTTTTTCCGTAAAATATTATTTAAACAACAAATAATTATTCGTAATAAACATAATTATGCACTTTAAAAACAGAAATTTAATGTATTCACAGAAGATTTCTTGAAAATGTTATTGTGTACCTCAGGTTTTTTGTTGCGGATAGCGTGGTATCCACGCGCATACCTACATTGGTTCGAAATAAGGGTCGGTACAAACGGCAAAATATAGCTTTGCATTTTTTATGTTTTTTGGGTTTTGGTGTTGATTTCTTTGCTTGGTTTGTGTTGTTTCAGCATGCAATCTTATCTCAAAATTTTTAACCGACTTCAAAATAGGAGGAGGTTATCAATTTGATGGTATTATTTTTTTGTGTGTTTGTTACGCGATTATTCTAATTGTGGACCGATTTTCAAAATTCTTTTTTGTTCTAAAGGAGATACTTTTGAAGTGATCCTATAGTCACCAAGGGAGTTGTTGATAGGATCCTGAGAACTCAAATAGTTTATATGAAATTTTGTGTTGATGTTACTGCAAGTGCTAGGAGTCTTAAATTCATGGGGTTTCATTTCAAGGCGTGAATGCTCAATAAGACGGCATCTTGCGAAAGTCGACCACAAAAGGGTTGTTTTTACCCGACTGCGCCAGGAGGGTTATGTTTTTGGTTTTGATAGTTAGGCAAAGTTCGAAACTCACGCAGACGAAGTCGTGGACGGAGTGCTAGTTTAGTATAATAATGTTATGTTTGACCAAAGAGATTTAAAAGAAACTATAGAGCGGGCATTGGGAAGATTGTCATTCAAAAATAAAATAAAAACCCTTAGTATACCTGTATGCAATGCATTATAACATCGAGATTATAATTTGTTATTCATAAAAAAAAACATTAATAAAAACTGTTTTCTTTATAATTTGCGTAAATTAAAAAAAGTATGAATGAGACCTTAGGTAGGCGGCCATCTTGGTTGTATTTTGTCCTTGAGTGCACTTCGACAGCGCTCGCGCCATCGTGATAAAATTATGAGAACTAGGTGTTTTGTTTTGATTTATTTCACTACATAGCGATGAAGAAACATAAACATTTATACATCATATTAAAGGAATAAAAGTCTAGTTTGTTGTGGCATTTTTGTAATTGTAAAATAAACAACATTCTTTCTTTGTGGTGTGAATAAATAAAATTTATATGTTTATTTTACTCCAAATTGAATTTTCATACCTGTTTTTAATATCTTAAATTAGAGTTTTAGATCTTAAAATTTTCATAGGTTTAATCTGCATTTTTCTGTCATTTTTTCGTAGTTTTTCTCTTTACTCTAGCTGTTGTAGATAAGTAGTTATAAGCGTTTGTTTACACAACAGGCGAGCGCGGTAGCGCTCGTATCGAGGCCGCGCGCGCTCGGACGTAACGAGCCAATGTGGTCGCGGGAGCTGGACGTGCGAGTGGCTAGGGAGGGTTCAGTTCATGCCCTATGTCTATGAGTAATCCAATGGGGATGGCAACTCAAAGCTAATCGTAGATGGCGCTGCGATAGTTGGTCCCCACGTCAGATTACTGTCTACCTCATACAAAAAACAAACAAGATTTATTATTATAAAAATGGAGTATAAATACAAAACAAATATGGAAAATTAATCGTCAATGCAAGTGCAAATATTAAAAGAAGAACTAAGACGCCGCGGTGTATCTACAAGAGGAAAAAATCTGATTTAATTGAGTGGTTGTACATTTGATTTTACCGTATTAAATCCACAATTACTTGTAGTTAAGGTTTAAATTTTTGTGTTTAGGTGTGTTTTACCTGTCCTCTTCTCTACCAAGAATATGATGCTGCTTCTGACTTCCTATTTTGATAAAATATTATAATGTTTTAAGTCAATAATTTTACCCCTTTTTTCTATTTAGATTCGAGAAATATCACAATATATTTAATTTCTTAACACCACAACAATCACTAAATTCGTTCCAGGTGATAATTCTCCCACTAGACGAACCATTTCATGATTTATAGAGCGATGCAATACTGGTACTTAACCTCCAATAGAAAAGTAGATGTTATTTTAAAAAGTGTATTCGATTGTTTAACTATAGTATATTCATAGAATCACATTAATAAACTCAACTAACGGCCTGTCTCGGCTTCGCAAGGGTGGATTTTTGTTTATTTTACAAAATTCCTTTGATTTGACAGTTATTTTGGGACCAAACTGTCACTTGTCACTTTGACACTTGCCTTCCCCATGGTAAGTTTTGGAAAATGATTCTGGTAACACTCAAAACTGTTGTCAATTTTGTTAAAGGTAAACGCAGACTTAGCCGCACCGCAGTCTCCGCAGTCCCCCGCATTACAAATTCTTTGAATGAAGTTCTTTGAAACCTCGCAAGCGGTAAGAAAACGATGGCTGCGGGGACTGCGGAGACTGCGGTGCGGCTAGGTCTGCGTTCACCTTAATGGTACAAAATACCAGAAGCTATGCCAAAAATGTTATTAAAAAAACATACAATGATGATGCTTTGGCGGTTTCAGAGTGCCTGTCCATTGATACGGAGCGAGCTGGCGGAGCGGAGAAAAGAGGAAATATTAACCAATAGGATTGCACCATTGAAGAGTGCAGAGATTTAGTACAATCCTATTGGTTTATATTTCCTCGTTTCTCCGCTCCGCATCAATGGACAGGCAGCCTTACTCACGGAGACACAAACTATCAGTTCAGTGCCAGAGAAATGAGTATCAAAACGGCGGCGATGTAATAAATACGCCAAAATAACTATATTGTCTGATACTCAAGCGGCGCAAACGGCCATCGACGACGCGTTGCCTGCCCCACTGTGTCTCCTTGAACGAGGCCTTACGTTCAGCCATTCTGACGTGAAAGAGTAACTATAAACATCCATTCTAAGATCAAAATTATCGCCTTTAGGGCGAATAAATTATAATTTATTCGCCCTAAAGGCGCGCTTCCATTATACACGCGTTAGGTACTTGATTGAATAAACTTGCAAATTGAATACAACTTGAAAAAGCTACAAGTAGATTGTTTGAACTTGTACGTACAGTCTTTTTCAAGAATGCAGGGTGAAACCAGCAACAACGGCGCATAGCGGTCCACGCGGGCCTCATTGAGCTGTCTGCTAACTGACGGGGTCCCCTCCCCACAGGGCATAGCACCTGCTGGGGTTGTGAGACTGTCTAAGCAGGTTACAGCGGCCCTGGTACGCAAATCGCACTTGAAGGACACACAGAGTGGATTTAGTCAAAAGAA
The DNA here is from genome assembly GCA_036375495.1 of Agrotis segetum. NCBI lineage: Eukaryota > Metazoa > Arthropoda > Insecta > Lepidoptera > Noctuidae > Agrotis > Agrotis segetum. The sequence continues at coordinate 2,348,879 of JAQSVV010000192.1, forward strand.
TCTGACAGTCTGTTCCCCTCCACACAGAGCGGGAGGACTCGTTAAAGATAATTTTACAATCCCGAAAAAAAAACATAAAAATCAGATCTACTGGTAGAAATTTCATATGAAATAAGCAGTGTCTTTGTAGTATTAAGTTTACGTATGTCCTTATATTTAATTTTGTGTGTACATAAATTATTAGGTAAATAAATAAAATTAAAAAAATATTTTTCATCAATCGACTCTCATAATTTTATTTGTATCTTTTTCTTCGAAATTAGGCACGTAGGCATGACACTCGTAGCAGCGTCGTAGGCACAGCGTAGGCTTGGTGTAGGCCCGTAGCTCGTAGACGCGGTGGTGTAGGCTCGTAGCCGCACCGTAGACTCGACTGAGGAGTGGCGTAGCAAGCGTAGAAAGCAACGTAGCGACATAGGTGTGGCGCGTAGGCTAGGGTTAGGTGCTAAAGACTGTTTTAAGTTCTTTAGGAGGCAATTAATATTATTGATGAATGCTTCTAATTTTCTTTTGTCTCTCAAACTTAGATTGGATTAGGACAAGTGTGACAAATATTGTGTCATCAAAGTGTTTTATAGCGTAACTTACGGAACGTCGTAAGCAGTTCATTAGTAATTCAAAGTTTTACACCAAAAATGTCTTATAATCTTTTCAACGACCCTTTAATTTTATTCAATTGTTAAGATTTCGATTCGTTTTCCGATATGGAAATCGAAAAATATTGAAAGAGGACTTACTCGTACAAGAAACGACCTACTTCCTTGGTCAGGCAGGTGAGGAATTAAAGTAGGTTATGGAGAAACGATCTCACGTACTGAAGAAGTAACAAGTTCAACTATGACACATAAGAGTGAGGATACAGATTTAAAAACTTAGTAGACAAAGTGAAAATATTTTTAAAAAGACGTATCTAAGAAAAATAGTAATTAGCCTGTTTGTATGGAAAAAATATAAATCAGTTTTTAAATGTAACTGTAACATTTAATTTAAAAAAAAGACATGAACAAAAAGGTTGAGAGCCCAGTGGCCCAGTGGTATCAGCCACTACGAGTTGTAGGTCGTGGGTTCGAACCCAGGCTGGCGCATTGTTTTGTGTAATTTATTTCATCACCACTGACCTCAAAACGGCGAAGGAAAACAACGTAAAGAAACCAGCATGTTGTTGTGCAATCTACCAACCCACACCATGCGGTGGTGGCACCACCGCGTGGTGGATTATGGCCCACTCCCTCTAGGTCTGAGTTCCAGCAGTGGAACCAGTATAGAACTTTGCCCTTCATTAAATCCATTACCGTTCGGCGTACGTGTGTATTAGAATATCGACGAAGCAGAAGAAGTTTAAAATGAAGAAGAATCGTAGCAGACTAGCAGATGAACTGTGGCGCAGTAGGTGATCAATTGACTGCTGCGTTGCATATCGTGAATACGATCCCCACACGAAAAAAACTATTTGTTTTACCTACAAACAGTAGTTCCAGGCGTGGTAGTGTACTTGTGTACGTTTAAATATTCGTAAGCCTAATCTGCCTAATCCACGTTGCAGGACATTTTTTTATTGAATGGCAAGGATTATAATAAAAAGCCATTTGAGGCATTACCCTACATTGTGTTCGCGTAACACATGATTTAATGCGATCTGTCTGGACTTTAAAAGAGACATTGACCCCTTGAGTTACTATTTTTTCTGATCGTTCTTGGGTTGCTAAATAGGAAACCTTGGAGCATGGTATTTCAGAATTAGTCAGTATATTAATAGACTGTAAATTATAAATGAGTTTGCATTTTTTTTTTTATATTTTCTTATCTATTGTCGTGTTTTTTCAAACGTTGCTTCTGTGAAAAATTAACAACCAATCGTTTTAACTGATGAGAAACCTGAGAGACGTTTTGAAGTTAGAGAATTTTATAAAATACAATTCCTATACATTTGTTGCCTATCTGAACACGAAAAGGAAAGAGTCGCGGGACTTATCTCACTACCGTGACCCCGGAACATAGGGACGGGGTACTGAAGGATAGCGTGGATTTTAGTCAGTACAAGTCTGACAGTAGGTGGGAGGATTCATTTGATGATTTTACCACGACAAAAAAAAACTGAACACGAAAAGTGGTCATAACTTTTGAAAAGTACAAAATTGGATCGTACCTACGTCTTTGAGGTAAAAATATTGGAAATGACCTCCCCCATGCCCCTGTTCAGTTTGATCCATTACTTCTCGGTACATACTGCATAATACGGACCTTGTAGGAACTTGAAAAAACCGTGAATACAAACGTTTCTTCCATGCCTATTATTCTTCGCGAAGGAGGAGGCGCGCCGCGAGCGAGAGAGGACAGAGTCCTCCCTCCGCCCCAACCGCGGTGTGGGACGCCCACGGCGACAGACGTCGCGAGACGATCTCCGGCCACCGTAGGCGCGGGCATGCGGGCAGCGAGTAAAGGGCAACTCGCTGCCCGACCAAGGACCATGCCCGGGTCGACGGCGCGTTGTGTCCCACGCGCGCCTCAAAGAGCGTCAGCATAATGACGGGGCCCCCCTCTCAGAGGGCCAAATCCTGCCGGGGTCGGGGGATTATTCCCTTACCGTAACCCCGGAACATAACAGGCTATGAAGGACACCGTGGATTTTAGTCAGTAGAAGTCTGACAGTCCCTCCCGCCCTGCCCGGGGTTGGAGGACTCATTTGATGATTTTACCACGCTAAAAAAAAAAAGCCTATTATTCTATTATTGGAATCAAATATTAGTAAAAAAAATATCCGTGGTGCTAAACAATTGGGCTTCTCCCAGTTGTGCCTATTGGCGTTGTTTTGTTCTGTCTCCTGTTTGATATGGAGGTAAGTGGAAAATAGGTACGTGTTTTTCCCACTCCTATTATTTTTGGATTCATTTCGTTGCAGGATCCAAGTCAGGTAAATTCATTCTTCGAATCTCCCGGATACGTCGAGCTTTTGTCTCGGCGCTTTTCTGGTGGTTTGTTTTTGAATCTGACTTTTTATCCCAAAGAAACCTCATGTGTTGTTACCGGAAACCACACTCCGAATGGCGAATACCCATTAGGTAACCTATAAGTATTTACGCAGTCACGCTAACTAGTAAAAACTCGTAATCCCTATTTTATAATCTCGCGGAGTGTATAAGAGTATTACCTCCTAGCATTATTTTAAAATAATGCTTTATTAGGAACAATTTCCTGGAAATTGTATTTCGATAGTGCTATATTGATAAGCAGGTTAATATTTTAAGGAAAATACGTTTTAAGATTAACAATTAATTGAGGGGTATAGAAGCAAAGGTGACAATCTCCATGTTTTCTCGAATTATAACTAATAGCGCCATCTAGTTGTTGGGATTCAAAGCCGTCGATCTGTCCAATTGTCACTTTCAAATACGTCTTTATCCAATAGAAATTTATGGTTAAAAACTAGTGAATGAAACAAACTTGACTATATCCTCTGGAGATTGCCGCTTTTGTTTTGACAGATTCAAATTTTCACAAGTCAATCAGTTAAAAGTTTTCGGTTTGCGTGCAAAAGTGAAAAAAATAATAAAATGGAGCTAAGTGCTTGTGAAGTGCCTCCAAACCAGGCTAGAAAAAAGTTAAGAGACTCTAGAAAGTGGAAAAGAACAATCCAGAAGATAGAAAAGTATATTTATGTACTATTTTTTAAACTTTGTTGTCTGTTACTTTGCAATGCTATTTTTCACTTTCAATACATTCAAAATTTTATTGTTTAGTTTGCAGATACTCAAAACAACAACCAAAGCTAGCTTGTGATCATAATAGCAAAGCTTATGAGTGTAAATCAACAAAATATAACAATATTCAAAATATAACATTTCTAATAATGCCTTTTATTGAAACAGAATCACCAATATCCATTACAGATTAAAGCAAAGTGAACAAAATCCATATATGATTACAACAAACATAGCAATGTCTACTTGGGAGAAACAAAGATAACAATCTCCAAATTTGTAACCTCATTTATTCTGTAACCACCGCGTGAATCTAGCCCAAACTTGCTTGAAATCTTTTCCTAACACTACACTATTATAGACAAAACATAAAAACTTCAAAAACATTAGTAACTTTTATGATACAAGTTTTTCACGTTTTTCTTAAAATCTGTAAAAGTGGAGATGGTCACCTTTGCTTCTATACCCCTCAATTAATGTTGCACATTAGTTGTCAACTACAACGTTTTTAGAACACAATTTTACTTAAAAGGAAATAAGCTTTTGGGGAGAGACAAATATCATGATTTAAGGAAAATGACGTGATGGTACGGTCAAAATCTGGTATGAAATTTTTTCTTCACAATTTTTTTTCTCAGTTTCATTTTCTCAGTCACTGTCTGTATGAATGTGTGACCAATAAAATTAATAGTTTGTATTTGATGTATGTAAATTACGTCCTGCAAGTTTCTGTGCATTCAGACGGATTCAAGTAAGAAGAGTGTCCAAGAACTCTTCATCTAGCGACTAAGACGAAGCTCGTAAGAACGGGGCGCGAGGCTCTGCGGGTGAACTGACCTAAAACGTGTTCGGCAAGTGAACGGGCCCAATCAATTAGGGGCGGTCAGCGATCCGCCAGAAAAGAGGGCAGCGCGCGCGCTCTCCGAGGAAACTCGGGAAATGGTGGAGCGGGGTGAGACGGGCGCGGGAGGGGGCCCGGGGGCGGGGCGGGGCTGCTGCCGGAGGGTGCGTGTCCGAGAGGCGCGAGCGAGCATCGATCGAGCCGCGCTCAGTCCGCCGGGGCGGCCGGCGAGAGCGCGCGTGTCATGCGCTGCCTCTGAGATGGCCGGCGCTCGGGCGCTCGTCACCGCCTGCTGCTGCTGGTGGTGGCTGATGACCGCAGCCGGTGAGTACTCCCCATCATACTCTGCCACGCTGTTCGCTCGACCTTGCACCGATCAGCTGTTTCGCACGTCGTGACCTCCAGAACGGCTGATTTCGTCGACACATGACTTTTCACGATTTTCCCCCGGTGTTGCGTACGTTACATGCTTTCCGTAGCAGTTTCATGAGTACGGTAGTGTTCTGTGTGTGATTTATTAAAGAACGACCCCTACGGTTAATTTTTAATGCGATCGCGTGAAGGTTCGATGCATAATTTCGATTAAGTTAATTTAATTGGTCTGAGGTGACTGTTTTTCAGTTTCTTAAGGTTTTTTTTAAGATCATTACGGGAGGAAGTTAGTGAGGGTTGTGGAAGGCTTGTTTTAAAATAATAATTGATTAGGGAGAAGGTTGTTATATAATGTGGCAGTGTGTCGCATGCAGTGGCGGGGTTATCGCCAGCCGACACTGCTGAGCTGCTCGTCCTTGCTGCGACCACTGCTAAACAAACGTTGATAATATTACGTAATGCGGCGAACATGTTACATCTGCGTCAATATTGATCATAATCACGCCACTGTGAGGAGGAAGTCAGGGTTTAAGTGCAGGCGAGACGAGCGGACACCTGCCCAGGTGCTCACAGTCACCCACTGTCAAATACACAACTACTATTATTATTATTTTAGGGGACACTTGAATACGCTATCAGCCGTGCTTTGAAGATCCGACCTATTTTTTGCGTTATTATGACATACGTGTAGTTTTAAAATTCTGCGCAAATGTGTTTATTTTAAGTTTTAAATTTAATCCCTTTTAAAAGACTTCAACGCGTTAAATTACGCTTTTAAAATGTGAGATTTTTGCTTGGGTTGTGCTCTATCTAAGTGGGTTAAGTAAGTAACTCATATTAATGTTTGTATTAAAGTTGTAAAAAAGAATCTGCAATTAAAAAACATAATGTAACAGTAACATTATTAATAATTTTCAAGAATCTCAATTATGTTAACTTTATTGATGACCTTTAATTTTGCTGCATGTTGCATTTGTGTAGTATATTTATCAAAAGAATGTCAATTTTAATTTTTAAGAAAACTTATTACGGCGGTCTAAAATTCGCATGATTCTAAAACATTTTTAGTAGAGTTTTGAATTAAAGCTGTAAGAAAATAAATACTAGTTTGTATCGTCACTTCTCAGTAGTTGGCTAAAGTTGCAATGAAATGTTGTTTTAATTTAAGCTGCCTAACTAATGACTAACAGCTTTTTGATCAACATGTAGTTTCTAAGGTTATTCAGACAAGTATTCCCACAATTTTTTGAAATAATAAAACAAAAATACGCCACAAAATAAAAACCTGATTTTAGACCGTTAATAACCTCCTTTTTTTGAAGTCGGTTAAAAATTAGGACATAACAATCTTACATAGATTGTTACAGATTGTTGGTACAAATGACACAAGAGTCCTACTCGATTGACAAAATTCGAGATTCGAGTAGGTCGATGTGCTGGCGTATGTAGGTACAAATGATACCAAACCAAATACAGTACCAAACCATCAGAGTTTAACTTATTTGACTTAGTGGAGGGCCAAAAGTATGCGGTAAAATATCGTCATGACGAACACAGTGTGACCGAGGCCTTACAACTCGCTTCGTAGAATCGTTGTAACAATCGTAGCGATAAAAAGCTTTAGCTGCCTTCACAAAAGAAAATAAAGGAAAGCACACTCAGTCATCAATCTTTATGAAGAAGAGTGTAAGTGAGAAACGGGTTTTCAGAATATGATTAAAAATAATTTACTAAAAAATACAGGGTGTAAGGGATGCTCAGTAGATTAAACTGAACAATCTTCCACAATTTTTTTTTCAGGAAATGAAAGAAAATGTCGTCCTCACCATACAAAATAATAAACTTGATTGGACAGTTTTTAAGCAAAGGCCGATTTTTTTTCATTTCATGCGAAAAAAAATTGTGGAAGATTGTTCAGTTTCGTCTACTGAGCAAGCCCTAAAAGTTTGCGGAGGGCTGTCCCTTACAATCAGTATTTTAATATTATTATGGTAACTACAATCATGAATGAAGCAACATCACGCAATTACCTTTTTTTTTGGGGGTGTAAAATCATGAAGTAAGAGAGATCCACGCTGTTCTTTCATATGCCTTTTGCGTTACAAGGCTGCTGTAACGACAGTGACCAACCACGCTAAACAGCTAAGCAGCGGCTGGTACTGCGGGAAACAGATAATTTCATGTAAGAAATTAGATAGTGAAATTGCCTTCGCTCTAGCCACTGTCATACGTCTTAGTATTGCAAAATGATAATTGTGAATATTGTGTCGGGACATTACAATGTGAATACTGTGAATCCTTGTTTCCATTGCTGAACATCCTACAACACGCCCAAGTTATGGCATTACCAAAGGTGCCTAAGGAGTCCTGACGCCATATCAGCTTTGTCTACTTACATATTTAGAATCATCAGTCTTTATTACAGTTTATTATTATTATAATAATTATCATGAATTGTAATGCAGTTTTCAATGATCATTCAGATCATTTTTCGAAGACACTTTACTATAAATTAACATTAAGTTAAAGATAAAGTGGTATAAATAAATATACAATTGCCATTTAAATCAATGTCAAGCATGTTCCACGAAAACATAAATTCAAAATGTCGTTGCAATTTCAGTGACATTTTCATGGTAGAAATCAATGCGAATAGTGGAATAACTAACTTTAGTTTGACATGAAAAATGGAAAAATATACTTGTATCTGATCAAATTATTAAGTCTTAGTTTCCTATAGAATATATCTTTCAATTTTCAAGATTTATTTCGGGCAATACCTACACCCGTAGCATCATGATACCGTAGAAATGGGATTTGTCGACCAAAGAATAAACAAAAGTACAGAATGTGGCAATGTTTTAAATGTAGATAAAATTTTTGTGTTGCTCTCCAGTCGTCTACGGATTGTACCGTACTCGGGAAAAATATGAATTCGGATTGTATAAAACATCTTTGTTTATTCTTTTGTAGAATAGATACATATAGAATTGGTCACGATACGAGTGCTTATGATGGCAAGACAATGGGATGCTCAGCAGTGCTATTCTGTAAGGGGTTCAGCATTAGTTTTGTAACACTGTTCCAACGTCGAAATTATACTTTGGTATTCACTAAGCCAATGATAGCGGCGTCACTATCTTAAAGCTCAGTCTCGAGTCGTAGCTTGCAGTCTAAGTACAAATGTTTTTTAAAGAATACTTAGCTGCATACTTAGCTGATTTTAATTCCTTGCATGAAGGCGCTCCCTCACCGAGAGCATTTGCGTGTAATGTAACATTATAGATTCGACTTTGAATATTACATTACAATACCTACTACCTCTGACTGACGAGCATTCGCGTACATTTATACAAGGTGCGCATCGTGATGCTCGATTGTTCTCCCTAACCGATGAAATGCTCAAATCTGCAACGTTACATTACAGGTGAATGCTCGTGGTGAGGGAGCGCCTTTAGGAGAACAACGAATGAAAAGATAAAGTTTCGTTAATATAAAGTTAGTTTGCCCGACTTTTGAATTTATCAACCCAGTTTCGAAGAAAGTTTACAAAAGTTAGAACACCCACCGATACATCAAACTCTTGGTTAAACCCATCGTTTATCTTTGTTTAAATTCACCGACTACGCGTACTAACTAAAAATACAAATATTTTAAAAGAGTATGTTATTTGTTTGGTGTTTGTGCTATTAAGCACACTTCTTCCTAACCCGTCGGGGATTACATGTCATGTGTGATGTTATGTTACCCATGGAGTTTCTTGTCGATTCTTTGTTTGTAGCAAATGTCTATAACGAATCTCTCTTTTGACGTTTCACGAGTGCTCATGTCTGCATATGGAAATACCTTTTATTAAAAAACTATCACGCAGATTTTATTAGGGTTAGATTTGATATTCTTCGCACTAAACAGAATTTGGGTAAACAGTGATGACATTATGTTTATCAAGTTTTTTTTTCTAAATTAGTACTGTACATAATATGCTCAAACATTTAAACAGAGCATTTCCAAAATTAAAAGAAACATATTCAATTCACGAAATAGGTCAACAAACCTAACATGAAAATCAGATGTTCACGACTTCCGGAAACACAGCATGCATTTCCGTTGATTTACATATTTTATTGCCTTCCTGGATAAGTTCCGAAATTACCGGATTTACTTCCAGATTGATTGTTTTATTCAAATTCTGTTCCATTTCATATAGTGGCAAGTGCCTACGGGAAGAGCGAAACAGCAGGTCTTTAATTTTACACCTGTAATACAAAATGCGGCATAGACACTTTGGCGTACTGTTGAGCAAGATTTCCTTATTAAATTTTGATAAGATTACCTCCTACCCCACCTCAGTTCCTCACTCTACAGTTACATAAGCCTCTCATAGAAGTTTCACTATCTCGTCCGAGCCTTTTGGCCTACCTGCCCCGCCTCGAGCCATCTCATTCAACTTTTATTGCTTTGTAAGAAAACTTGGAGCTAACGTCTAATCAAGAATTTAGCCTCTCTTGTAAGAGAAACAGCAATTTTCTCTGGAAATAATTAAGGAAACTACGTTTAGTTGTTTTAAGAAACTTTTTGCGATTCAGTTTGAATTGACTTTTCAAAATTTTTTTTGTTGCTAAAGCCTAATGCTTAGCTTACGTGCTGTTATCCACTTCCACAATTACATTTAACGGCATTGTCTTGTCGTAAGTTTTTCGGGATTAAGCTCCATTCATTTTTGAAGTCAGCCTTATATTTTTTTGATTTTACTATAAAATTAAACATATAATCGGAATGTAATGTTTCTTCTTCTTTTATGATTTTCTTTAACGCAAAAAACCGGCCAAGTGCGTGTCGGGCCACGCACAGTGTAGGGTTCCGTAGTTGCCCATCAAAATACTTATGCGAACTAACTAAACTGATTCGCTGAATTTAATTTTAAAAAGAAGAATTTTCAAAATCGGTTCAGGAGTCTTTGAGAAATCGGGGAAAATACCTACGAATATAGAACCTCCTCCTTTTTTTGAAGTTAGTTAAAAATAGTTGACGATAAAAACCTACCTATCCCCAAAAAACATACCGTAAAAACATACCTATTAAAGCTGTAAAAATAAAGTTGACAAACTTACATTTGCAGTTGAATCCGATACATTTTGTTTAAGAAAATATGTAATCCAAGTACATTTTATAAGTTGGTCGACTATTACTCGTAAAGTTGTAAAGCCTACTTAGTCATGACAATTTTCTTTTAAACTTCGTTATATATACTACTATTGTGAATTTTTTCACACCCCCAAACATAACCGTTTAGCTGGTAGAGGGGGGGGGGGGGACACTCGAGTCGAGCAAAATTTAACACTTTAAAGCCTAATATTTCACAAACTAATTTTTTTATCAAAAAATTGTTAATGGAAACTATCAATATTTTTTAAAGACCTATTTAATGATACCCCACACTAAGGGGTACGTGAGAAAAAAAAATAACATCCCCACTTTACATGTACAGGAGGTACCCTAAAAAAAATATTTTTCAAGATTTAATTTACCACTTTTTCGGCACAACAAATCCGTATATTTCCACCAAATTACAGCTCTCTAGTACTGTGCGTCTCTGAGCTAAACTGCGGACAGACGGACGGACGGACGGACGGACAAGGACATGGCGAAACTACACACATCAAAAGTGTCTAGGGATCAACATATATTTTTGCAATAACTTTTCTCCTGATTGATATTAATTAAAATGTTCTTTAAGGATTCATCAAATAAAGTGTTATCGTTTGTCACAGTAACGATAAACCAAGTCACCTTTGCATTCATAAAGAAATTTGCCATTTTCCTAATAAAGGGATTTTTGACATTTGAACCACTAACATTAAAGTTCGAAAAAAAGACTGAAATAACAGTTTTCTTTAAAATTTTATTGGGTAACTTAAACAATTAATAATCCGTGTTTCTACCGCGAACACTAACAACACAAGAACATCGGTTTGGCATACTCAAAATGAGTTCATCCAAATCACGCTGTGGAATGGCCGCCCATGTTCGTTGCAACAACAAAAAAAGGTCTTCTTGCGACTGGATACCCTCCATATTCGGCAGAGCTCTTCCCTGTAGCATATCCCATGCATGCTCAATCGGGTTCAAGTCTGGCGACTGAGCAGGCCAGGGCAGGACATTGATGTTAGCTGCGGCGAGAGTCTGTCTTACAACTCTTGCGGTGTGCGGTCGTGCATTATCATGCATTAACTGAAATAAGGGACCGATTTGCACTTGTAGAGGAACGATGACGTCTGATACAATCGTCTCAGCATAAATTTGAGCGTTGAGGTTGCCTCTGATCCAAATCAACTCAGTTCTTCCGCCGATCCAAATACCCGCCCATACCATGATGGTTCCACCACTATAAGGATGAACTTCCTGGCAGGATTTTAATCGCTGTTGGCGTCCAGGGGTTCTCCAGTGTCGTATACGTCTTGTATCCGGTCTCATACCAAAACGAGACTCATCAGAAAAGCACACGAAACGCTATTGTTCTTCTGCCCAATTTCTGTGTTCAAGAGCCCATTGATATCGAATCCTACGATTGTGCATTGCTATAGGTGGTACCCGTAGCGGTCTTCGGGAATGAAGGTTCACTTCATGCAAGCGGTTTCTGACTGTTTGGTCGCTAATTAAGTTCCCTGAAGAGTGATGAAGCCTCACGGCTAACATCATGGCGGTTATTGTTGGAGCTCTTCGAGTTAAGATTTGAATGTATCGGTCTTGTCTCCGTGTGGTGCAGCGATACCGTCCTGTGTGTGTGTGCTTCGGTAACGTGTCCAAAGTCGACTGATAACACTCTGACTTGCATTCAGAGCTAAAGCCACAGTACGTTGCCGGGAACCAGCTTCTATCATTCCCACGGCTCTGAGCATTTCTTCCCTGCTTAAATGACGTCGCCGCTCCATAATAACGTTGGTTTTAATCAGTAGTAGGGAAACAGTAGCACTAATAATGTCTTCAATGCGTTGTATGTTTTTATAGGGAAAATATTGACAGCTGATTTTCATCTTTTACTCGAATTTGATTTACAGTTCCTGATTCAAATTATGAAATGCACCAAAAAGGATCCATATAAATTTATAAAATCATAAATTTATTACAAAGCCACATCTCAATCTCAAGAAATCCGCATAAAAATGCTTGATCCCTAGACATTTTTGATGTGTGTATAAGGGTTCCTTGTTGACTACGGAACCCTAAAAATACGGAACAGATTAAGATTTTTAATTAAGATATAAAGGACCTAGAGCTTCCAGGGAAGATATTAATTCATCTGTGTCAAAAGCCCCGGTGTTACGAGTAGAATGTAGGTTACAAGTTGCTGTTCAAAACGTAACAAAGAATAATTTTATATTTATTCAGGCTTCTGCCAACTTTTGGCAATAAATGCACATCGAATAGCAAGTGTGGTGCGAAGGTTTGACAAATTCATTCTGAAGTTTTCTTCGCTTTGGTTTGGCTTGCTTTTCGGTATTTGGTTTGTAGAGTTCTATAAAATGATTTTAAAGCTTCAATTTTAAGAATCTTGCCAGTGACTTCCCATGTTCTCAGGGGCAGTCTGTTAAAAGTCTCTTCGAGAAGAGATTTCATTTAATTTTCATTTATGAACCATGATGACTTTACAAAAAGGAAGAGTTGATGAGTAGATATAGACTCTGTCAGTTTCGGGTGTCCTCTAAAATTTCAGTTTGTTTGAGTGTATTACCAGTTTTCTAAGACTGACACTGCTTGCCATCACCACTATCTGCTTGTTCCAGGGTTCTTCGTCTTCTCAGAAGCCGAACAGCTTCCCATTCTCTGCATATAATCACAAAAGATATCAATAATTTAATCGTAATAGTAAAGTCTGCTGCTATGTGCCTAGTTATCTTATCTGAATCTATTTGTAGAGAATAATCCTTCGTTATCAGTATTATATTCCGCCGCTAAACGGGAGTTAAGTATTTTATAGATACAAATATGCATGCATACGTAAAAGTAATATTGGTTCTACAATAATAGTTGCTTATATTGACACATTATTTTTACGTGGTAAAATCATTATATTTAATCCTCCCACGCTGAATGGAGCAGAAGTATTCGATATCCTTCAATTGTCTTTTGCGTTACAGGGTCATAGTTTCTCGTTTTTAAAGTTCAGCGACCACTTGCCACTTGCTGTTAAATACTGGTTAGTTATTTAACGAAATAATTCGTAACATAGTTATTTTCCTCGTATTTAAGATCGATAAAGCCCCACTGACGTAACTACGTCGGTGACGTAAAAACCACAATACGTGGATAAAGTGGTATGATGAGTGATGATGTAACGATTTCCTTCCTCTAATTTTAAATTCATTTTTTCAAACACCTACGCTTTTTTTTTCAGACACTTACTGACTAAAATCCATATCCACGGTGTCCCTATTTGTTTCAGGGTCACGGTAATTGGATAAGTCACCCCGCGACCCCGGGAGACATTGGCCCTCTAAAGTCCTCCCCCGTCATTAGGACTTTTTAAACGTCAAGAATCACAGTCGCCCAAAACAGTACAACTTTAAAAGAGTGTGCCAATTTAAATTTTATCTCTAACATAATGTTGACCGCTTTAGCAATCGATGCAATATCACAACCGGTGTTATCAATTTCCATTAAAGGGTTAGTTGCAGGACTGTTTATACAGGTATCGCAGCCTTGGAACGGAAAGATCAACCGAAGAAACAGGGAGGTTTGTCGTTAAGAGTCGAACAGTCCAACCCAGGGTTGGAGGACTCATTTGATTGTTTTCCATACAAAAAGAAATGAGAGTTGACCTGCTTGTTTATCACTCAAACCACTAATCACTTGTACCTACATTAAGGTGGGTCACTCATGTACATGGTGAAAAAAAATTACAGTTTTTCTTGGGGCACAGTGATAAAAAGGTGCCCACACTGTGAAGTTTGATAGTAATCGGATTTAATCTTCTGCCTGCGGATTCAAGTTGAAATTTGAAAAAAAAAATCTTATAAGAAATATCTCAACAGTATGGCGGAAAAAGTTACACGTACATAGTCACCTATAGACCTATATTCCTGCTTAGAACAGGAATATGGTGACCTACAAGCTAATTAGGAATAACCCAATTTAAATTATGAATATCACATTGGAAATTTTAGGTAGGTACTTACGTAGTTTAATGTTGCCTAGTTACAGTTATTTATCCTGTAACCTCATCATACCAATTAGAAGATTATCCCAGATGATTAATCCTTCATTAATTAATATTTATAAAGGTGCTGATAAACTTGAGCATTCACTTATAATAACCATTCTTACGAATGTTACATTACAGCGAAATAAACGAGATGGTTTTAGCGAATATTCTAAAGAGTAAAGAGTTCTGGCGAGCTTTTTATTGAGCCGACTATCAAGTTTGCCATCAAAGAAACATTTTATTACGATCATCGACGCTGTGTTTGCTGAAAAGAAAGTATTCATACGATATTTAGCTATTTGCTTGGCTCTGTTATGTTCAGTTCGACAAAATTGAAAATGGCAAATGCTCTTTGTTTTGTTACAACTGTATACTCAAGTCTATCAGCACCTTAGAGTTTGCAGACAATTGTAGTAATCTCAGTTGTCAAATAGATTTTAAAATACACATGTTCTCGGAAAACTTTCGGCGTGGGAACATTTGTTTAAAACAAATAGTACACGTGTCAGTGTTGACCGCTCTCTGCTTATTGACACATGATAGGTCACCCTTCTCTCTAAGGCCAGGAAACTGGAGCGAAATGTAACAAATATGAAAAGAATAGCCTCATCGTTTCACAAGACTACCTTTCGTAAACAAGGAGGGGTAGAAATTGACCCATGCAACTCTAAAAACTGTGAAGGAAAATATATGTATTAAGTTTGTCAAAAGTTTTTAATGGTATTTAAGTACCTTTCTAGGAAAAATAGCAGTTATATTTCATTCAACCCGGTTTTCCTTTTTCCAGTTTGAGTAAAACATATTAAGAGACATTTGAATTCCACAGTATAAGTTTGCAACACCATGGTTTTTTGCTTTTATAAATATCTTAATCAGTGTGCTTGAATTCACTTGTCTAGGACATCGCAACATAAAACGAACCTAATTGATAGAATACCTATTATTCTGCACTGGCTACAGAGATCGTTATAGTTTTTATTGCGGTGATAAAACGTAGCATTTATTGTATCCAAGTATGTGTTACTAGTCTAAGAAATAATTTATCTAAACGTACCTAAGTATCATATTCGTAACTATACGGGCAAAAATATTGTGTCCTCGGAAGCCAAAGAGTTCTTTTTGCCCAATTCCGCTATTTACCATTTCCCGTTATTGTCTTTTCGCAAAGTAAATTGGGTCAGATATTCATAATTTATTACATAGAAACAGGGAACGTTTCTACGGCTTTTTCCTAAACTACGGCATGCCTATATTTGGAACCCTCCGTGTAATGCCTTCAATATCAATAAAATGCTACATTGGAGCCATCGTAACCTGTAGCGGTGGCGAAACTACCGCATTTATCAAATGTTTCAATTTTGTCACAGAGCAATGAACCCGTTCTCTTGAACTGTCTCAGTTTTTTCCATTATTTAAATTGACTGAACGAAGAAAATGTGATGGCTGTCCATTCATTCTCGTATTTAACATGAAACACAGATAACTTGATAGATAGCTTAATTCTATTTTTGTACAGTGACTGTCAAACGTCACAGTTTCTGGACTAAAAGTAAAAAGAAAGTAAAATCTAAAAAGTTCATCGTTCGTTTCGGTTGAATAATAAAATGAAAAGTGGAGATCGCGTGCCGCCGCCCGCCGCCCGCCGCCCGCCCTGTGGCCGCGCACTGTCTGCGGTCTGGGCTACGGAATAGGGAAAAGAACAGAAAACCCAGTTCAGATGTAACAATGAAACCTGTCCAACTGCAATAAACATAATTATTTATATATCGCGGAAGTGTATATATACACTTAGAAGAGTTGGGTAGCACTCTGCACTGTATAGCAATTGTTAAGATTCTACTAAAATAAACTTTCCATGGCGAAACAAGGCAACGCAACGATAAAGTAAAATAAACTTGACCACATATTATAAAAACTTTTTGAAAAAAAGAGAACCGACTTCAAAACCAAACACAAAAAATTGTAAAATAACTTTTCTTTCGGAAGTCGGTGGCTTTGTTTATTATTTCATTGACTGTGGGCCACCGACTTCCGAACGAAAAGTTATTTTACAATTTTTTGTGTTTGGTTTTGAAGTCGGTTCTCTTTTTTTCAAAAAGTTTTTATTTTTCCCTTTTTAGTTGAGATAATAAAAAAAATCTTCATAAAATTGGCGTCTTTGAAAATTTACAATCCTATTAAGCAAAGCGGATCTATGTGAGCAACTTCACGAGATATCCATCATTGTTATATACCAAAACCTTCTCCAGAATGTAATGAACACTTTCCTGAAAACTCCATCTAAATCCGTTCAGCCAAACGCGAGATAATTGCGGACAAACATGCAATCGTCTCTGAAAATCTACAACCTAAGTAAACAAAAACGGGTCCACGCGGGCAACGTCACGGGATATCTATTAGTGTTATATAACCTTCTCCAGAATGTTATGAACACTTTCCTGAAAACCGCATCAAAATCCGTTCAGCCAAACGCGAGATAATTGCGGACAAACATGCAATCGTCTCTGAAAATCTACAACCTAAGTAAACAAAAACGGGTCCACGCGGGCAACGTCACGGGATATCTATTAGTGTTATATACTAAAACCTTCTCCAGAATGTAATGAACACTTTCTTGAAAACCGCATCAAAATCCGTTCAGCGAAACGCGAGATAATCGCGGACAAACATACATACATACATACATACATACAGGTCGAACTGAGAACCTACTTTTTTTTTTGAAGTCGGTTAAAAACGCATAATACTAAGCAATGCACTGGTTCATATAGTGATTAAAGGTTCTTTCGCCTTCTGTAGCATTTTCTCGTTGGCTTACACATTACATCACGAACAACGTTATGGTAACGTTGTTGAATATGTATTGTTAACTTGAAACTCTAAGCTTATCTTGTAGACTACTAAAAACAATAATATGTACGTATACATAAGCACGGATAAAAGAAAAACAGAACGAGACATGTCTTTATCAGAATATTGAGTACAGCCTCCGTTTCAGAGCCAAATTGAGAGCCATTTTATTCAAATGACACATGTTCTTTGCCTTTTTCCTATAAAGGTGATATCTAGGCAAGCGTTCCTCGCTGTCGACCAAATCTTACGATCAGGTGAGCTAGTGGTCAAACTCGACCATATCGTGAAAAAAATAGAAAGCTTGAATACAAGTGTATACATCTATTAATTTTTATGTAGCCTCTCGTTTGTAGCGCCCACCGTAGCACGGTAGCAAAGAAATTGAAATTGTCTTTCTACTTTCGGGGCTTTATGCTTACCTAGGTTGTTACGAGTTCTACTTTTTATGATTAAAACAACGAAATGTTTGAAAACACCCCAACAATCCGGAAGCAAACTTTGTTCGACCTACATTTTATTTTCAGGGAAACATATTGCGAGTGCCTTAAGTTTTGTACCGCGGAAAATTTTACTGTCGTGTGCTACCAAAAATTTATTTATTACGTAGAAACTGGTAAAATATTCAGAGGGTAGGTCGCGCTCGGGCCAACTGTAACAAGTTTACCGACAGTTACAAAGTTACCAGCAAACTATAATTTTCTTGTAACGCAAGTTTGGCAGTTCGACCAAGTTACACTGTTGCCTTCATGACTTTATTACCATTTACCAGAGGCCCTAGCACGAATATGCGACGTAAACGTTACGTAAATTGGAATTATTCTTATTGACTACAACTTAACATATGACCAATACGATAGTGTAGAAGGGCACTTCGCTTCGCTTCGTGCAACTATGTATATACAACTTCGTGCAACAATGATGACACAGGCAACTTCGCGAGTAGTGTAGTCACATACTTCGGGACTTCGATCAACTTCGACTTCGATCAACTTCGCGAGTAGTGTTGCTCTACACTACTCGCGAAGTTGATCTAAAGTTGGCTTAACGTTTTTGGTTGCAATTTTAGCGACAAGTACTAAATTCCAGACATTTTGATTGTACACTCTAATTTTGGCACAGTTTTAAAAAAGTATATTTGCGGATATACCTAGATAAATTTAAACACAAAGTATCCAAATAATTATTAATTAATTAACGATATCTTCAGCACGAATTTAAAAGTTCGAATTTGGATCGCAAATACTCCGTGCGTTTGTGCTTGACGTATAGTAGTTTCTGAAGTTAGAATATTCAGTTATTCCTGCGTATTTCATGATTGACATGTTTCCTACCCAAATGTGGGTCACGTTAAGGTATGTAGTTAATAACATATCGTATCAATCAATCAACCCGGAAATTCGAACAGTTATTTTGGAAGCTTACGTGGAAAATTCTTATAATAGAAATTGTTTTTATATCCTTGAGGTGTGTTTGCTATAACCATTTTACCCTATGAAATGGATTAGTTTATTTTTGTCGACCTTGATAGTCAGGATATTATATATAACAATATTTTGTATAAGAAATAATGTTTATGGTATATAACACTCGTTAAATTATACTATTAATCGAATTGTAGATATTCAGTCTCTGAGATCGCTTTAGATCTAGATGTCATCCCGAATCTCTTTTCTTGTTTATTAAATTGAGTTTCGTTTTCCTTAATCTCTTTCAATTTTTGCTAACACATTATCATATCGATAAAGCCTATTTATATGCAAGCGTGCTTCACCATCGACCACAATATCATCAATCGCAATATAAAAAAAATAATAATTTTGTTGCTCTCTACATATTTTGTTCATCCACATTTTTGTAAGGCGTCGTCAATTAAGTTAAAATATCTGGATGACCGAGCTTCGCTCGGTTTTTGAAATGTCTGTATCTTGTCTTGGGAACAGACAGAGCTTTACTCGAACCTGGGACCTAATAAATCGATTCCTTGAGCCGAAAAACCCCTAATCTGTAACTTTCATGAAAACCCTTGGAGCAGTTTCCGAGATCCTGATTATATATAAATATACAAGAATTGCTCGTTTAAAGATATTAGATAAATGATGTTTTACTCAAGAGTTTAGCTTTTATACAAGCTACTTATACCCCCTATTTATGCCTAAAAGGGTAAAAGTAATCGATGATTGTTACCACTAATAAATTGCATGGTTACCCAACGTAACCCTTCAGGGATTACAGGGATTACGATAACCCACCAAATAATCCCAAAATTGGTTGATTCCCGGCGGTTTGCCACTAAACGTAACATCACGCGGGGATATTATAATCCGCAATAAGTATTAATGCATGTATGTTTATTTTATTCAATCCTTGGCATTGACACATTTAAGTGTAGCGAACTTGGCTTTTAATATTTCATGAAATTCATGATACCACCAGCGCCTTAGATTTCCATGAAAAATTACCCTGAATAGTATTTTCTTGGAAAATCTGACCAATGACGTAATATCGGTCTATTTCCGACAGGCGAGTAGAGACAGGTGTCAGTATGGAACCTTGACTGGCTGCTAGCACTCGACGACAGCAATTTACATGCATATTGAATGCTCCTTCAAGTTCTGTAATCATCATGTCTGTTAACCTTCGTAGTTTTATGGAATTCCATTTTTCTATTCATTTGTTTTTATTTGTCAGGCTACTTTTCATTTGTGGTTATGACTGCGGTTGTAGTCACGTGGTCGCAATTTGTTCAAGGAAATTGTATTGCAGTAGTTAGCGTTAAGCGTGGAGTAGAAGATTTTTAGGCTTGGTAGTCGCAAGTACAAGAGCGAGAGGGTTCGATTCTTAGGTCATGTAATTTAGTTCAATCAGTCAGTAATTTACAAGTACTAAATATTTGGGGTTAAAAGCAATAGGTTCGACCTAAAGCAGTAAAATTTTAAAAATACTGGGTTTGTGTTTAAGTAGACACTAATCGTACGTTTCTGCTTTAACCTTCGAGTTTCGGTGAAAATAGTAAAATATGTAGTTGGCAGTAAGATAACGCAGTGAGAGATTGCAGTGCGCGCAGTGGGCGCATTGCGGCGCTTCTACTAAATCTGGTTGACCTCAGTTCACGGCCATCTTGGGAATAAGTTACCACTTTTAAAATCAAAGTCTTTTTGCATTTCAACTAGATTTAATATTATTCGTGCAATTTTTAACTCCAAATAACCTTAATCATTAATATTTATTTTTCAAATATTAGATACTTTACACCTGTCTAGCTTTTTTTCAACTACGTTGGAGTGGGCTTATAGTTTAACCAGATGCAGCTGAATACGGCATTTTACGATTTAATTTCTGATCTCTCCACAACTAATATATTCTACTAGGATAGTTTTATTTTAATTAGCGCTTAAAGTTCAGTCAAAAGACAGTTACGAAGTTAAGTTAAAAATCAGACTTTAACATTTGTTACTTGAAATCGTCAAAAACTTTTGCACGTTGACAGGTGTAATCGATCTTACGACTCTCATCAAAATCTGAAGATACGGTAACAATGCTAATATCGACGTTAGCCATAATTCATTTCGGATTAGGAAAAATTTCGTTTATTTACCTTCTGGTTACCAGGCGACCGGCTGGTGGCTTCCACCCAAAACAGTATCGACCACACCACACGCAATTAACGTATTGTAGTATCCTAAACATATTAGACGTATTGGTTTCGTACGGTCGGCAAAATAAGTTATGAAACAGAATTTGATTTAGACAATTTTAAGTTTTTACCTACCTATTCCATTAATAACACATTTTTTTTGAAGTAATGAACTTAGGTACCTAAGAGTCACACATAATATCTAAAATAGTTTTTTTTAAAGTTATTTCGATTTTTTTAAAGTAGACTAGGTTAGTACGGTTTTTGATTTCTTTTCTATGAAAAAGACTTTAATAGATTTTACTGGATGATAGGATCGTCTACAATAATGTTTAAAACTGTAAAATACTACCAAAACCACAAATTATGTGAGTAAAACTTAGTTTTAGTAACACAGCAGGTGGGTAGTTGTAAAACAGCATGGCGGTAATATATGGGAACCCGCAGTTAAATTATGGACGGGTAGAGTCCACAATTAGGTCGCCCTTACTTGCTAGTTACTTTGCTGTTTACTATGTCTTATTTACTGTAACTTTATTTACCTTCCTTGAATAATTTTCTTTAGTTTTCTTTTTTATTATGGTTGAGGTTCGCCATTTATTGATCTGGATAATTGTATTGCTTTTCTGTCTATACATAAACACAAAACGCGTCTGTGATACAAAAAATAAGGAAGTGAAATACCTACCTCCTTAATTTTTGCTACCATTTTTTTTTAGCTTTGCCAGACTTTACGTTTACAGGGTTGTTTTTCAGAGCTTTTACAGGATTTTTTGAATTTTGATGCAATATAAATTAAAATCGTTCAAGGACTTTAAGAGCTTAGATATTAAGGAGCTTCGCATGTAGGCTGACAATATGCCACAAGATGTAAGTTGTACAACCGGGTTAAAAATAAAACTCGTGGTCCTAGAAATCTTAGCCGTGAAAGCTAACCGACGCGACGCTCAGACATCAGATTTACTTTCGCATTTAAAGTATTAGCATATATTCAAAACCACTATCTTATCACAAAACGGTCCAAAAAGCTTCCGAGGTAATCTTATCAGGTGACGTCACACATAAGGTGATCGATATGATGATGTGCGAAGAGTCCACAATCGTTAGCCGTCCGCCATTAAATGGAGCCAGTGTCCCTCCCCGGAGGGTTCAAGGCCATACTGGTTATTCCCCAATGTGTCTGTACTGTCTGTCCTGTCCTGTCCAAGAGTCTGGCAGAATTTTGGCCGAAAATAGGATTTTATTTGGGCCGAGGCCGAATTTTTATGTGCTTTTGAATGCGTGCTGTGATAGTACATTTACGCCTTAAAGACTCGGGTCTTTAAGGCGTAAATGTACTATCACAGGAGTTCGGACTCCTTGCTGATTTTTTGTAAAAAGAAAACACCGCCTGCTATAGGAATTGACACTTAGTACTTAGTTACAGTATTTTCGCAAATTAAGAAAAAAAGAAAGCACTATTGTGAAACACATTGCATGTTGAACCTAATCATGGTACATTGAAAGTGTATTATTCGGTACTTATTTCACTTTCTTCAAACAAAATTCAGTCGATAAACAAAAATAACTTTTTTATCATATTTATTTGCGTTTTCGGCCGAAAAAAACACCATCAGTCGGCCTCTACTGTCCTGTTTATGGCTAATGCGTGAACGTGGTAATAGTTTTATCGATGTATCGTCATCGCCATATATTAGTCTGTATCGTAATAGCCAGTTAGCCATCGTGACTGAATGTTAACGTTGTCTGCAGCACATTGCCTAATATTTTAGGACATAATGGACATATCCTACCTATCTCTATATTAGAGATAGTGTGAAATTGAGATGCTAATCTTACTTCGATTCTTACTTCACCATCATCGTCATTACATTAGTCGGAGATCGTCCACTGCTGAATATAGGCCTCCCCATAGATTTCCAATATGGCCGGCTGGAAACGGCATACATGATGTTTTAATTATAGCTTGCTTAAAAGATCTCTACGTCTAGTTTAGTTAATTTTGCATCATTTTCATGCTACTGCCAAAGATGTAGATTTGAATTTTAACATTTTTAATTGGAACTTCGCCTATCCACTCGAATTACGTAAGTTAGAAATATTGAATTTGGTTGCGTTTAGGAACTTGGTGTGCTACTCTGCGTAGTTGTAATTAATTAACATTCTGGAAGGAACATTACATACATTCTGTTTTGAAAGGAACATTAGAGCTAACTTTGATTACATTTTAATGGTCTGCCTTCATAATATATGGAGTTTTACGACGGGGTTTCGTTTACATTGTGTATTTTTTACCTAAGCACGTTATGATATTTCGACAACGACCATGTCTTGCTCAATATACTTGTAGAATAACGTACAATCGTCGATAAATGCTGCGTTTTTTATTACAATTTCTTAAAAACAAAAATATTACTAACATAATATAAATAAAATAAAGGTAAATAAAATGGAAATTCTAAGTAAAACATCGTCCTAGCTGCGAATCCAACCTTTAAACTCAATTTCAGCAGTTGTGCTATTGTAACAATGGTGACTGATCACTGAATTACACAAAATATTTTCATAAATATCATGCTTTCATGGTGATAAAATCTCCAACCTGTCAATGCCAATATTCCTTATCAATTAGAGCACTGACAGCTCTCGAATCCCCTTTAGGTAGTACGATAGCAATCAATGACAGCGCTGAAATTGGCCCTTGATATTAAATTATAGCAGAAACTTGAGCTTTACTGTTGATAGGTTAACACACTGCGTCGGAAGGAAAAGGGAAAAATAACATGCCAAGAAGAGGAAGGTTACCAGAGGGGAGTATGTGGGTTAAGTCAACTGAATAATAATGTACAATACTCGTAAGAAACTCGATTATAATATTCTCTCGCTCATCTTGGTGTTTTCTTTAATTACAGTAGCCATGTCTCGAGAGGCATTGATGGAACTGGTGTAGAGGCAAACCTCATATCAACTTAGTTTAGAACCCTTTGAAATTATGTTCAAAATCGTTTTTTAAAAGGTGACCGTAAAAAATTACCAACATGCAAGTAATTAGCGGTCAGACACTCACTTTTTCTAATATATTTGTTTGCAAACATGCCGTTGGGCTGTTGAACATACGCCTTTACTCATTATTACAGATACAGAGGTAGATAAACAGCTGACGTCTGCTAATAACGTCTTTTGTTTAATTAAATACGGTGACTCTTTTGAACCTTATAGAGAGCACAATTAGCATTGCCTTTAGTTTTCAGAAAAAAAAACAATTTACGTCTTCCAATTTCTACAGGTAAGTTTCAGGGCCTGAGTATGGGTTGAAAAAAAATGCCCACTGCAATAGACTTCCCCGCTTTACAGTAAATCGATATATTCCTTGAAGTTATAAAACTAAATGAGTTTGCAAATACGTAGGGGAGTCTGTAATGACTGTAATTGTGTGCAAGTGATTTATTACACTTGTAAAATTTACTTTTACCGCTTTTACGTAGCAATGAGTCTGGCCAATTGGCTCGGCGGTGAGGGTCGGAATGTACCCCTAGTGGAGGGTTGCAGAGCCGCGCCGACACCGACAGGTTGTCGTCACCCCTCGGTCCTTACCTCAGACCGTGCGTATCAAATGTTTGCTCAATACCCACACCGATACAATTTTATTAGACTGCCAATAAAACTGAGTAATAATGACCACGGTTTAATATCTCTCTGGGGTCTCATAATTCTATACTTGTGTAATAAATACGAAATTTAACCATCTATTTGGCGATTTTGTCTCTCTTTTACCTGTTCAACGAATCATGATATTTTAATCAATAGGTGTGTTTCTGTTTATGTTTTATTCTTTGGTTAGGACATAATGATGTTTTTTATTCATGTCAGTGTGTCCTGTTTTCAACGTGAGTGAAGCTGGGGACAAAGACTGTCTTGTAACAGTCTGAAATTCTGTAGCGAAGATGTAGAAATAAGTTGTATCGCTAAACAGTAACATTGAACTCGGTATCGATCTGCTGGTTACTTTATTTGCTGTTACAATTCTGTGTTATAGCCGACGACCACGCGATATTTCTGATAGTTGGTTTAGCCTTTTTAATTTGGTCTAAAAAGAACATTCGTTGACGTAATTGCGTGCTTGGCAACACTTGGTTACTTTTGGTTATGTCAATATTATTTCAGACATTACTTGCGTAGTCAGTATAATTCTCTGATTTTGCATAGTGGTAAGTGATATTTTCAATTACCTATGTTTTGTTAGCTGTTGTCACTAACATGTCCGTCAAAATCACAATTATCTTTATTGCAGTTATAATATTTGACTGCTACTGGCTGGTAGCTTTCAGAGTTAAAACATATTATACGTGTAAAAATTGTGGGGACAATCATCAGAAAGAACTAATCCCTTTACGGTTTTATCCACGAGGGTCTTGAGGTAGTGTGAATGAGGTGTCAAATGTCCCAGTGTGTGGATGTCAAGGTGCAGGAAGCGGCCAGTGTGTACACGTCGTATAATAGCGGCCTGTACACACGTGCGGGGCTGTTATCTCTCGTGCTGTGTACTCAGGATTAGACGCACGCCGGCCGCGCCCGCGCCGCCCACTGTCAAGTTCAAAATGTCAAAGACATTCCGAATTTATTGAAGGTTAAACGCCGAAAATCTGAAATAGAACGATGCATGTTCAAGATTGCAGAATGGACTTTACGAGTAGTTTCACAAGTGCGCTTTTGTTTTGCAATGGGGTTTTGTATATGGTAGGTTCTAATAATATTGTTAATAACATAGGATAAGGTTATAACGTTATTGGATGATGCAATGTCTTCATGACTTAGTTTATTTGCTGTGGTAAGGTTTTCAAAAGAGATAAAGCAAATATCTGCAACAACTAGTTTAGAAAATTAATGTACATCTTGAGTCGAGATAAAAGAATTTTGAAATTGCTCTACTGTCAAAAAATAATGACGTTGTCACTATCCTATTTGGTTTCGATCGACATTATCATAATGTCCTCTTTCATTTACGTCACCCTCTTTCCAGCTAATCACCTTGTTAATAAGTCAGTGATTCGTCCATCGTTCCTATATTGCTCCCTCCACTCTTCTCTTTATTATAGAGACTTTGACCGTTTACCTGACTCTTTTCCTATCTCTACAATACCTGACCATAGTATTAATTGAGTAAGTACAGGTTAATTCATACTGTCGTTATCGTGTGTGTACTTGACTATGTTTATATTACGAGCCGGGGTTTACTCTCGATAATCCCCGTACTTAGGAACAGTGGCGCGTATTATGTGTGTCCAACGCGCTCGCCAATTAGCAACACTAATTACTGATTACCAGCGGCTCTTTCCGCGCGAATGTCGAATTGCCTCACGGGATCGTTGTGGTGGGATAAAAGTATCCTGTGTGTTAATCTAGCTAACAGACTACTTGTGTCAAATTAATCCAAAACCATTCAGAAGTTTTTGTGTGATCTAGATCGTTACTCTTGTAACGATCTAACGAATACGAATTTATCTATAATATGTATGTATTTAGAAATATATAAGTATGTATATCAGTTGTCTAGTACCCATAACACAAGCTCTGCTTAGCTTGGGACTAGATGGCGTTGTGTGATAGTTGTGGAATATTTATTTATTTTTTTATTATCCCTCCATCTTTACAAAACTTTCGCGTAGATAAGATAGAAAATATCCTCTTGACCTGTAAAACGGTATTACCTTGTTAAGTCCTCAAATCCATAATTTTTTAGGTCCTTCCTCGCATAGTTCTATAGTTGATACACTTCTAGGTGAACCTTCTTAGTTATAATCGGATTAGCCTTAAAACTGAACTAAGCCAATCTGCGATGACATAAAGTGTACCTAATGATTAATTTAATATTTTCTCTTCCTAGAAGAAAACATTTTATGGAAGCTTGTTAAACTAATTATTGATTCTTAGCCGGGCACATCTGAAGAGAAGTTAGAATAATTTTCGGAATAAACGCAGCAGCTAGTTTCAAAATAAATGCTGAATGCAAAATGCGTACGTGTTTTTCTGCAGATGCATGTTTACAAAAGTTATCAAGAGCTTAGGTCTTAGGTATCAAATACATATTCTAACACTGAGAATTACATATTGGCTCAATAAGCCACCGGATGTTGTTTGTAACCATTTGAGTACATAGCTTCAGAGGGTACCTGAAGGACACTCCATATCAGAATTTCAAATATGGCGTTAGAATTGTGGTGAATTATGAATGGACTTTAACAGATTATTATACCGTACGGCGCCGATTTGATTATATTATGGAGTTAAGGAATACCTACACCTTTTTTCTAAGAAATCCAGACTGGTTCTTTTATAAACAGGTAGATTTATTGAATCAAATTCACATCAATGGGTACTGCATATATACACATCTTTTATTTTCTGAGAAAAGCAAGATCAATGAACTTCGTTCTGAAATAATGCGGCA
The DNA here is from genome assembly GCA_036375495.1 of Agrotis segetum. Classification (NCBI taxonomy): domain Eukaryota; kingdom Metazoa; phylum Arthropoda; class Insecta; order Lepidoptera; family Noctuidae; genus Agrotis; species Agrotis segetum. The sequence continues at coordinate 2,375,927 of JAQSVV010000192.1, forward strand.
AGTGACATCATGTGTTGTTGAAGCTTGTGAATTTTAGTCGTTTCAATTTTTAACTGAATGCTTGGTACGTCTCGTCTGAGTCGTTCATTTTAACTAAAACTACCATTTTTTAAACAATATCTCTATATAATATATACATATTTAATAAAATCATCTCATATCATTTATATCATAATGTTTGGGGGGAAACGAGAGAACAATTTTTAGTAAAGTTCTTCTCACTGTCATAGATTTCAAGAAACCCTCTCGCAAATAGACTTTGAGTACTCGTAGAGGAGTAGAGAAGAGTAAGTTACTCGTAATACTAGTGGAAGTGGAAAAAAAATATCATAACACGTCCCCGTGAGATCATCATCTGCCTAGCCTTTTCCCAACTATATTGTGGTCGGCTTCCAGTCGAACCAGATTCAGCTGGATATCAGTATTTTACATGGAGCGACTGCCTTTTAGACCTCCACAACCCAGTAACTGGGTAATACGATACCCCATGGTAAGACTGATTGTCAGACTTTAGAGCTTCTGACTAACAGTAACGACTGTCAAAGATCTATAGATGACAACCGGGACCAACGGCTTTTACGTGCTTTCCAAGGCTCGGAGGAAACTTGCTATGACAGATGGTCACCCATCCACAGATCAACCTCGTCAAGCGCGGCTTAACTCGGAAGATCGGCGTGTGCGGCTGTGATTATTTAGCCACGAGCTCCTCGTGAGATAATTTTCTGAAAAGTCTACTCGTATAAAAATCTCTTGTCACGACTCACGGTTTGTGGATGCACTCCTCCGAACCGGCTTCACTGTAGGTTGTAAAGTATTTTTCACCTTCCTAAACCCAACACCATTAAAAAAAAACGCGGTTTCAGCGAGGTTACACGGGCTAGCTACTTCTGTTATAAATATTTAATAACATCATCTTATTCAACCTTAAGTACCTCAGAAAAAAATATTCCACAGATATCATAATCATAGTGATCCAGAAAGGCGAAGTGCTCGGTAGGGCACGGGACGGTAGCCTGCGCAGGCGCACCGGGCGCGCGCAGCAGCGCGTGTCGGCCACCTGTCAGCGCACCGGTTCGATTCCCGGCCACCCCTCGACCACCACCAGCCTTATTAACTGAATTTATATTCCAAACTCCTGCGTATTTTGTTTATACGCCAAATTAGCTCAAGATTTTTGAATATCATTTACTTTTGGGTACGTGTTTATTATAGTTTTATTATATTCGAACGAAACAGAAAGGATTATAGTAACTACAATATACATATATATGTCCTAGTTATGGCGGGCATCTTTCAAATCAAATCTCTGTCTTCGATTTTCATAACAAAAAATTAAACGATAGCCTCTACCAGCATTTTGTATTCTAGTAAATAAATAAAAATAGAACATTCTATCGTATGATTTCCTAGTATTTTGACTAGCCACCATATTACCCAGTCATCACTTAGTTATTCGTGTGTTAGGTAATATTTATAATAAGTATATAAACACATAACACAGGTGCTGCTTATAATTTTTGCTTACGTGAGAAACATCGCGTGGTGTGTCATCAGGTGATCACAAATCATACGATATAATATTTTCTGCTGATGAAGATATCTCGAGATTGATCGTCCCTTTCGTAATTACTTATTGTTATGACAGTTTTGTTTTAAGCAAAGTAATTATGTTAAGTGATGGGGAAATGTATTCCGTAACTTTTTTATTTACCCAGGCCATTAGTAAACATTGAAGTTATAAGAAAGTATAAGGGATATTTAATATTTATGATCCCTGACATAATTTGGTGAGGCATGGTCAAAATGATTTTCTATTTAAAAATGGCAAAAATACGAAAAACAAAAGTAATTAAAGTCGTCGAAATAAGAAAAGCTTTGCGTTTGGCGCTCTGAAATATATATTTTTTATATACAGCCCTTGTTCTTGACATACTTATGAAACGCTTAGATAGGTACTGTTTTGCAAGATCTGTATTTTAGTATTGCAGGTACGTAAAGGCCTGAGTAAAACACCGTACCCCTAGAACGTAAAGGGCACCGTCTGAAGTCCCTATTTTGACTGATTTCAGACATGCCATCGTCTTTTCAGTATAAAGGAAAAGGAAGTTATAAGCCAATAAAAATCTGTCAGTTCCTTCCATTTCACACAGGGCTGGAGGAATTGATTAATTTTAAGCAAAAAAAGAAACAGAAAAAAAGGTCCAAAATAAACTTGATAGGATTATTAAAGTATACAGCCACTTAGTTTATTACTACAAAACAGTTTATATGCAGTAATCAATTATGTATAACGTACAGCCCACTACATTACAGACAACAGATAGCGTGGACTAGGCTAGATCAATAAATACCAAACCAAATGTCAAGGCTGTTTCAGGCTTACAAAAGAGTTATGTAGGGACTATTATTTAGGTTTAGCGTGAAACGAGGGTGACCGGGACAGCTAGCTTAGCTAAACATACGAAATTGAACTTCTAAGCGTAGTCTACATGATTAAATGTGTGGAATCTGAACATTTCTGCACGAATAAGCCTCACAAAAAAGTTTTTTTTTTTATTTAAAAATGTACGAGTTTAGCTCAAGCCAAGTGCTAGGATATCTCCTTAGATGAAAAACTTGTACAAATAATTGTGTGTTCCGTTACGAAGGTAGATTTATAGCAAAAGCTAAAATATTTTGCCAACAGAAATGTGCCAACTCTTCAAAAGAAAAACACCGTTTCAATACGGGAGTCCTTTATTTTTTCTTATTCATAATAGGTTAATCTTAAAATAGATAACCTATTTCAACTTGCGTACAGAAAAAGATAAAAATAAAGACATGTAATAACTAAGATGTTTACGAATTCATTAATTTCTAATCAGCAGCTTGTCCATGTAAGCCATTCTTTGTATCGTGGGGCGCACGGCACGCGCCGCGTCGCTTGACATATGTCGCAGGCTAGCCCTCACACCACAGCCCACTGAGCCTTACTTTTTGTACCGTTGTAATTAGGCCTTATTTGGGTTTTATGGTGGATGAGTCAGCTAAACTAACGTTAATTTGAAGTTTAAACTGTTGGTGAAATATTGTGAAGTCAATCGTTTTTGTCGTAGAATTCGATCTTATTCGCTAACCCAGTTAAAAAGGCAGGTTTCTTAAGTGTTATGTAATTTAACTTGATTAAATTAACGTTTTCCTCGACTGTACATTCGAGATTCGAGACAGAGTTGTAAGTTAGGACCGAATTGAAAAATAATACACCTACCTTTGATGAGTCAAATATTTTAGATGAATTATGCAATCAAGGTGAAAACAGCAAAATTCAACACCCAAGTTCCAGTTGGACGGCGCGGCGTCTTGGCACGGGCCAACGATAATAATAATTTAAAAGGCGCGTGCCCCACAAGTGTTCCGAGAAATGCCTTCAAGGCATCGGTGTTTGTCACCCCTTCGTGTTTTCAGGTTTAATATACGTATGGCATAATTACGGACATTATCCTGTCGGTATTGCCACCGGCCACTGACCATATGGCAGTTCGGCCAGGCAGGTTGGCAGCGCGTGCCGTCTCCAGTTACAAGGAACTTCATTAATTAGTCACCTTCCGATCGAGTGCTTATTAGCTGATAAATATTATCCGCGGGATTGGGTTTCAGTAATTGAAGGTTTTATTGTAACCCTGTGTTTACACTAAGGGACAACACATGTAAGTATTCTGTGTATGTTTTATGTTTTTTTTTTTGTCCTCATTTCATTTTCTACAACCGTTAGGTATCTATCCAAGAGAGTAACTGGGTCTCTTCCAAAGCTTTCTGCTTTTGGCAGTTTTGGGTCACGTCGTTCAAATTGAACAATAAGTTAAAGAGTTTTCAAAATAGTTGCCAAAAGTCAGTGTAAAAATAATGTGTCAAACAATTTCATTATGTACTCGTACTTGTTATATTTGATACGAGTAAATGTGCATAAGACATGTTTTTGACATTGATTTTGCAAGATTTATCGCAACCTATATCTAGTAAGTATCACAAGTTGTTTAAGGGTGTATACAATGGAGTGATACAATGCAGTTGGAGTGGTTACGAATTCACAGCATAGTGGTTGCTATAAAGAGCATTCGTGTGTCATACACAGAAATGCCATTTAGCTTACCTACGGCCGCTGAACTTGATACATTCGAATTCGATCTATTTGAGAGCGTTTCAATGTAATTCATACCTACACTGTTTGATAAATATAGTTGTGGATAAATTCAACTGTTTTTTTTTGTCTTCTTGATTGGCGCACTGTCGGTAGTGTTCCATACTTTATGTGAAGTTAAGTGAGGTCAACCTTTAAGAAAAACCTCTAAGTCAGTCTTCATCAAAGATGCGAAGTCTCCATAATGCGTTACAAGTGATAAGCAGAAATACAATGATTATCAAAAAGTTTCGTAAGCGAGATGAGTTGCCAACGCATTTACCTTCTTTAAAGTCACGCAATAACCTTAAAATTCCATAGAAATCCTAATTGTAATCCTACGTGACTCCCTTCCATTGAATTAGGGCCCCATTACGGCTAATCTTATCCTCACAATCGTGGTAACAGCCCAAAATATAGCTTTTTTAATTAATTAGGAGTTGCACTGCGGTCTTAAACGCCTGTTCGTGGTCTGAAACAGTAACATAAGGGTCGATTAATAAAAATAATTGGTATTGTCTGCATACCGGTTGGTTTTTTAATTTCCAAGTTAAAACTTTTCATAATGCCCTGTTCACAACCTCAGGAAATGCGACATGAATCGAGTGACATGCGCGCGTCTTGCCTATACTTGTAAGTCCACGCAAGTACCGATAGAGTCGCGCGTCGCGGTGATTTGTCGCATGTTCAAGCCTTTTATTTTTACTTTCCTACTTAGGCCCTAAACACACGGTGAAACACAACTGCAACTTCTAGCTATGAGTGAGCGCACATGACGCAACCGGTTTGAAACGGTTGCGTCATGTGCAACTCAAATGAAACTCTAAAGTAACAGTTGCAGTTTCGTTGCAGTTGCATTTCACCATATGTTAAGGGCCTTATGTACGTCGTGTTCAGTAAGAACAGATCTTTATTGCTTTCACTTGTTTTTTCGCAGTACGTAGCTGTCGCGAAACGCCTAGGTATGTTATGTGTAGTCCCTGGCCAAGGGCTATCAATTTTTGTTGCTTAAGGCTTCGGTAAATATGTGCCGCGTTTTAAATTTAATGCTAAAAATCTTAACATGTTGTTAATTGCATTACGTAGGTGACTCGCGACTTAATTTACCACGAAGCGCTAAACGATGATACGCCCATCTTTTGTTAACAGTTTTGTTCTAGCTACCGTAATGATGAGTTGTTAGTAATTTCGTTATTACTTAGCACCAGTGGTAATTAATTTTAGATTTAGGTACACAGTAAATACCAAATTAAACCGAACGATGAATTGTTGTGGAATATTTATTGTATTGCTACTGACAACTCTTAAACGTGGTTTGGTTGATTGAGAACATTACATTAACATTACATAAAAAGACGTTGGAATTATGTCCTGTTGGAAATATGTATAGGTTGCGTTTACAAACATCTTTTTTTTTTTTTTTTTTTTAAACTTTGCCCAACTCTAAGATTTTCTCCTGTGTCGTGGGTGCGTTTACAAACATATAAACTCACATACACAAACGCCCAGACCCGAAACAACTACTTGTAGATCATAGAAATATTTGTTTCGTGCGGGAATCATACCCGGGACAAGCATAACAGCAGTCGATCTTTTGGCAACTGCCAACCAGCCACAAGATCATCATCATCATCTGCCTAGCCTTTTTCCAACTATGTTGGGGTCGGCTTCCAGTCACACCAGATTCAGCTGGATATCAGTATTTTACATGGAGCGACTGCCTGTCGGACCTCCACAACCCAGTAACTGGGTAATACGATACCCCTTGGTAAGACCAACCAGCCACAAGATACTATAATATAATATTAACTATGTTACTAAAACCATCATTTCTATCCCTCAGAAACGTCTTGTAAAAAAGGTCAGTTCTTCTCAATAGGTTTTTTCCCTTCCGAACAATTTGATAGTCAAATCTTGCTAATGGAAACCTTCCATGACGTAGCCTTTTTTTTTTTTTTTTTTTTTTTTTAGCGTGGTAAAATCATCAAATGAGTCCTCCAACCCCGGGCAGGGCGGGAGGGACTGTCAGACTTCTACTGACTAAAATCCACGGTGTCCTTCATAGCCTGTTACGTTCCGGGGTTACGGTTAGGGAATAATCCCGCGACCCCGGCAGGCTTTGGCCCTCTGAGAGGGGGGCCCCGTCATTATGCTGACGCTCTTTGAGGCGCGCGTGGGACACAACGCGCCGTCGACCCGGGCATGGTCCTTGGTCGGGCAGCGAGTTGCCCTTTACTCGCTGCCCGCATGCCCGCGCCTACGGTGGCCGGAGATCGTCGCGCGACGTCCGTCACCGTGGGCGTCCTACACCGCGGTTGGGGCGGAGGGAGAACTCTGTCCTCTCTCGCTCGCGGCGCGCCTCCTCCTTCGCGAGCATTACTGCTTCGCAGAAGGAGGCGACCGCTTCCCACTCCGTCTCGCCCCGCAGCATGGCCGAAACCAATGCCGGGCGCGAGAGGTCTCCGCCTATCGCAGCCGTGAGGACACGTCGGTGCGCCGCCCAAGCTGGGCAGTCCTGCACCGTATGCTCCACCGTGTCCTCCGGGCGATCTTCGCAGTGATGACACCCAGACGTATCCTCCTTCCGCATTAGACACAGGTACCTCCCGAAGCACCCGTGCCCGGTGAGGACCTGCGTCAGGCGGAAGGTAAGGACGCCATGACTTCTCTCCAACCACTCCTCAAAGAGGGGTCTTACCGCCGCAATTGCGGCGTGCCCGGCCGTCGGTCGCGACAGTCGTTCCTTCCATACTGCCCTGAGATCGCGCCGGAGGTCTTCGCGCCGCGCCTCGACTTCGCGAGGCAGCGGGCTCACGCCCCGGCGCTGCGCCTCCACGCGCCACTCATAGACGCGCTGGAGGGCAGTCGCCTCCAGATCTCCATGACGTAGCCTACGAGAAAGATACTAAATACATAAGCAACACATAAGCTATTACAAGTTGTTTGTAACAAAACAACTCATAATTAAAGTGCATTAAACCGTTATCGTCCGGCCTTACAACTACTAATGCCAATCGCAATTTCCGACTCATGAAATGCATTTGATGCATCACGAAACTGCATTTCTCGTAAACTGAAAATTTTCCTTCTAACAAACACATTCCTTACGTCTTTGGGTATAAGGGCGATAGTTCTGTAGCACTGTGGGAATGTAATGTAGCATTATCTGGTCGTTACTGTATCTAGTAGCACGTGCTATAAACTAGTGTGGGAGCTGAAGTGTTTACGATCGCCTGGAAAATACGTTTTATGGCTTTCAGCTAGCTGTAGGAGATAGTTGGTCGGAGTTCGAGGTATAGCCATATATGTTAGAAACTGAGGCATTATTGAAGAATATAAAGCGCATGTGAGAAAGGCTTTAGGTACGTTTTTTTTTAAATTTAAAATACGTTGCCCCACACTCAATTTCTTCTGTCTCTTGCGTGCGTTTACAAATATAGAAACTTGCATACTCGTACACAAACGCCCAGACCCGGAACAACTATTTGTAGACCTACAAATATTTGCACAACAGCTGTTGATCACTTAGCCATAGCGCCAACCATGCAATCCATCCATCAACCATCTTTAAAATAGAAAAGAAGAGCTTTTATATTTCTGTTTTAAAAGTGCACGACGACGTACTAAAAAGATGAAATTTAATTGAAAATTTTGGGATAAAATTGAATATAAAAGTGAAATGGTGTGTCTAATGATATGATTAACTCGGGAAATTTTTAACACCAATGGATGAACTCGCTGCCCGACCAAGGACCATGCCCGGGTCGACGCGGACGGCGCGTTGTGTCCCACGCGCGCCTCAAAGAGCGTCAGCATAATGACGGGGCCCCCCTCTCAGAGGGCCAGAGCCTGCCGGGGTCGCGGGATTATATCCTTACCGTGACCCCGGAACAGAAAGGGCTATTGAAGAACACCGAGGATTTTAGTCAGTAGAAGTCTGACAGTCCCTCCCGCCCCGCCCGGGGTGGGACGACTCATTTGATGATTTTACCACGCTAAAAAAAAAAAAAACACCAATGGATAGGAACATTAAAAAGTGTGAAGGAACATTTATTATTTTCTTTTACCACCTATTTTATACACAAATCTTTTTGTCTTATTCATAATTGCAAAGCAAATAAGATTCATACCTTAACACAAAGGTTCTAGAAAATCTAGACCATCAGAGCGCATAATCAGAACTCAACTCTGCTCATTGACAAAGCATAAAAGCTGCGTTTAGTCCGATGGCTAAACAAATGAATAACAGTTATGGGTCGTCACTCGGCTCTCGGTTGGTCTACAGCGTCAGTTTACGACGCAATCTGGAACAGTTCTTTTATGTGGACTGTATCTGTGCCGGCTGGGCAGACGAGGCGGCGACACTGAGGCGCGCCGGCGCCCGCACTCCGACCGAGACATGGCTGGCGTTTTGACGGAACCTCTATAGATAATGTAGAACAAGCCTGTGTCATAGTTTTGAAAAGAAATCTTTACATTACAGGCTTATCTAGAAAAGGGGATGAAATTTTCTAGACAAAATCTACAATACATTGTGAAAGTCACGTCTGTTTTCCCTAGGCAGATATACATTACACGACCTGCTACGTTACTTACATGCTTTTATAAACTTAAGAAAATTTGAGAAGGGTTTATTACTCGAGGGAGCACTAAGAAAGGATTTATGGAAATTCTTCCCCTGAAAGCCATTAGGGGTTGAAGGTTTGTATGGGAGTCTGTCAGTTTTGAACTTCTATGACTGTATTTGTATCAAAATTGATGGCTATTAGGTGTTAAGTTTTCATCCCTTAACTTAACAGACTTAAGAGAAGTTCCCAACGAGTATCTCAGTTGATTTAGTTGAGCAGTTTTAGCAGTATAGTTGAGCAGTGGGGAAAAGGGGGTAAATCCATGATGGAACATACCATGTCGCGTATATAAGTTAAATTGACAAAGAATATCTCACAAAACAAAAACCTCTCTAACTTCTAAGAAAAATGCTTCTTATATTTCAATGTGATTTCACAGAATTCTTGTTGTGCAAAACTGAATCATAGTTGATTTTTCTTTTTAAGATATCTATCCCCAGCATCGCAAATAAGCTTTTATTTGGACAGCACAAAGATAGGTATTAATCATCATTACCAAATATATCCGAGATCTGTACGGTGTACGGATCTAATTGGAAAAGTCTAGTTTGCCCACAGACTAATATTTCCTGGGTGCAGATGTTGGCATTTCCTTCAGTTTATGACTGCTCTCAATAATGTCTTTACTTTCTCCTCTTTAGGCATCTAATAGAGATGTTACAGATGATTTATTTTCTTCTATTTACGTAGTTGTGTGTATTTTCAGCTTCAGCATCATTCTTCTCACGGTTAATCGAATAACAGAGCAGTGGTTCGTCTCGTTTTAAGATTTTTTGACATTATTTACTTAGCGACCTGCTCCGGCTCCACACGGGTGCAACCTCTTCTACATTCTGCAAGTTATATGCTTATATACCTTCCTCTTGAATCACTTTATCTATTAAAAAACCGCATCAAAATCCGTTGCGTAGTTTTAAAAATCTAAGCATACATGTGGACACATAGAGGGGAGTGACTTTGTTTTATACTATGTAGTGATTTATCAATCAGTACCTAGCAGCCAAAGATCGGTTCGTGTCTTTAGACTGTATTTCTACTGCATTTAGCTGAAAACAAAACATGTTTTATATATCATTGCTCAACCCTGTCTGAAAATTGGTGTGAAGTTATGTAAAACACGGTGTGAGACACAGGCGTCACAAATTGGGGCTACTCGGCGAGAGGGCTCTTGACACTCTGTGCAAATTAAGAGAGTAAGAGAGTCTTGTTCATATGGAAATGTTTCAAAAAGTATTCAGTAGTTTTGTACTAAATAAGTAGGGAATGTCGGTGTTGTCAACAATGAAATAAATTAGTTTAGTATTATATTTTTTTTCATAGGTTTTAGTTTTCATCTCTGATTCTCTGATCGACTTCGATCGGTCATGAAACTTGAAAATGGAATAATAAATAATTATACAGAACATTTAGAAACGTAAAAAAGTGATGGAAACACATTTTAAAATTGATATAAGTGTTAAAAAGAAAGTAATTAGCGGCTATACTATTTCAGTAAAGCAGGAATACTAATAACTATAGGTAGTATTGACAACCATAAAAGTCGTTTATGTAAGCATTAATTACTTTTAAGTTTGAACCAATTGTAGGGCGTAGAAAAATCAGCCTTTAATGATCCCACTGTTGCGGCACAGGCCTCCTCTACGTGAAAGGTGAACTATAATCCACCACGCGGGCCTATACAAACTTGGCTGAGTTCGAACCCACAAACTACAACTCATAATTCGTGGCCGTTACCACTTCTCTCCAAGCTTTCAAATATCGTCCAAATTTCTTTTAAAAGGGAATAAGCAGTCAGCTAAGCGGTGGCCACTTCACAAGTGTCAGCGGAACTTGAAGCTACGCGTGGCACAAGCGTGGCACTAAGCTCTTTTGATACGCCACGTGTTTGCACGTTCAGGAATATGATGTCAACGCTCTAGTTTATTAACTGTGATTGTAGTTGAAAGTGAAATAAAATGTAAGTGAAAACATTAGAGGCACAAGCATACATTGCTAAGGATGTCGTCTTAGGTTCGATTGCCAAGTCGGGCAACGTATTATCACGTTTTCTACCAAGTTTGTTTCGTTTGCAGCTTATTTGGTTTTAATTTTCGAGATTACAAACGAGGATCTGTTTTATTATTTGTTTTTCAGAGTATTATTTATCTTATTTTTGTAACTCAGGCAGGCTGACAGTCATCAAACACGCAAGTTTGAACCTACTATCTCTGGTTGTGGCTTGGCACATCGCAACTCATTCATCGCAATAAGCTGATTGTAAAATGCAGACACAATCAAGCTACACCTATTCAAAGATTCCATCGTAATACAAATATCACCAAAAGTTAAAAGTTTAAAAAAATTAAGGTACGAGCTTATCATATTAACTTTGTAACGAATACCTAAACGAGTAACTTCGCCTTTTAATAAAAGTTCTGTTACACGGAGCCCGGAGTCATGAGAACCGTTTTGTTCGCACAAAATTAATTAAATATTTGGAAGGAAAGACAATGCCTATTTTGTTCCAACTTTGGCTTATTAAATTGCGAGGTTCGCCAGCTTTTATTTGAAACAAGAAATTATCTTAAAAGCAGCCTTTTACATGCCCTCTGTTGGGACACAAGCCTCTTCTCTTTGTGAGGTAGAGGCGAGCGCACCGTAGGCGTAGCACAGGATGGTAAAAGTCTCATATTATTGTAAATGATTTTTGTCTTAGATCTTGATAATATTATGATTTTGAATATATTCATTTACCATTTTCGGAGCAATGATGATAACAAAAATTATTACAAATCTTATTTATCCTACTTCCTAATAATATTGAAAGTTTACAAAAGATAATATGTGGATGTTTGTTACTCTTTCACGCAACATCTACTGAACAGATTTGGATGAAATTTTGTATACAGGTGGTTTATAACCTGGATCAATACGTAGGATAGTTTTATCTTGATTTCATCTGCCCGTGGGATACTTTTCGAGTTGTAGTGGGTGAAGTTGCTGACAACATCTAGTATTATAAAATTAATGCTTTGCTACCTACTCGGAAGTCGAGGCATTACCACTACTGTTCTACCTGCTATATACTCCAACATAAACCAACTTATATTTTAAAGAAAAATCATTTTAAAATGCAACTTTGCAGTTTAAAAATCTCGTCGTCGTAGTCATATCGTGCGAAATCTCGTAGCCCAGTTCGTTGTAGCACGGTGCTACGCCGCCGCCGCCGTCGTAACCGGCGTAGCGCGCTACGTGACCGGGTTACAAGTGATAGATGGCACTCTGCTAACTGCGAAGTCTGAAATACCTGCGCTACCGAATTTCACGTAGGAATTTGCTTAAATACTACGTTAGTATGTAGGAGATTTATGGGCACATGGTAGGGTATTATGTAAATAGGTACATGAATTTAATAAACCACTTTTTGGAATTCGTTACAGATCTTTTTAACTGTAATAATTTCAAGTGCATGAAGTTATTTAGTTAGTAAGTAGATTATGCACATAATGGGACAATATTGGTTAAAAAGTAGGATATAGAAATCTCTTTTAGTTAGGATTGTTAGGAAAAAAAAAATAATTACCCTGAGAAATCACCTCCGAAAAATTGCGATTAACTTATGTGGTCAATATTTCATAGGAATATTATATCTACCTGTTTCAGTGATAACATCTATTGTGAAGGCCTTTAATGTGTAAATTATTCAACCCATAACTAACTATTAGCGGAATTACATTATAATACAACCCTCTTTCTGTGAACTTCAACCAATTACCACCGCGGGGTGACAAGTAGCTGATTGCTTTGACTGATGGTTTCCATCACGCTTCTATTACAATCAGCGTGAAGATTATTACACGCTTGTAACTATTACATTTTATAGGTAGGTCATTTATTTTATGAATAGCTTATTATGTCAACAAAGGTCAACCATTTTTTCCACGATATAACCCGTGGATGGGATGTCCAATAGATAAATCATTATATATTCATCTCTTAATATTGATTCGGTGAGTTTTGATAAACCCATTTATTACTGCGTTTCCTTTTTTTTTTTAAATAAACTTTGCCCCACATTAGGAATATCTCCTGTGTCGTGGGTTCGTTTACAAAGATATAAACTCACATACACAGACATCCAGACACGGAACAACTATTTGTAGGCCATACAAATATTTTTTCCGTGCGGGAATCGAACCCGCAACACGCTGCGCCACTCCTAATCGCTCAGTCACTGTGCTAACCGTGCCGTTTTTCGTGCTTTCTTTTATTATGTGAAGAGCATAATATATTCATTAAATATTTGAAAATTTCATTCTTCTAGTATTAGCTGCGAGGTTGAGTGTTTTCTGTCAGGATATAATCCAATTTAGATGAAAAAAAAAACATGTTTTTGGCGAAAAATGTGGCGAAGGCACTTTTGTCTAACTCTGCGGGGACACTGTCATGTAATGATTCATAATTAAAGACCCAGGTTTAGGTTGTGCGTCAGTGAGTGAATTGAACGTACCTTTTTAACCTACTTATCACTGTCATAATTTCCTTTCTAACAATATCAAACAAGGCTATGTCAACTTCATTATTTTCTTGTAAAACCACGTGCTCACACAAATCGATACACTCGACACTGCTTCCTCAATATTTTGGATTCCGTCTTTATTGATTCTACGAATGTAGGCCACTACGACTTTATTTGCTCGTAAAAATTCATTACATATAGAAAACAATAACGTATATTGATCTATCATTTTCCGTAATAGAGACTTTATAGCCTCTGTCATGAATTTCAGGAGGTTTTACAACCGAGAGATTTATGTGCCGTTTAAATATAAAATGTTGCAAAGTCAAAAAGAAAACTTAAGCATCGTATAAAGCTTAATATTGACTTATGTCACTACTCATACTGTTCCTTATTTCTTTTTCGTGTAAGGAATTTAGCCATCCTCTGGGAACCCCATAGGCATCTGGCAGTCCAGGTTATCTCACGATTATGATCAGTGATTTCCAATATAAACTTAGCATTGAAACAGTGCCGGATTAAGCCGGTGCGGGGCCCGTAGCAAATGTAGCCACGGGGCCCTAGAGTTACATTGCCTCTTTTTAAGCGGTAAATCCACGGTGTCCTTCAATAGCCCTTTACGTTCCGGGGTCACGGTAATGAGATAAGTCTCGCGACCCCCGCATATTTGGCCCTCTAGAGGGGGGCCCCGTGCCCTCACTTTTCGATGCAGCGCGGATACACCCCGGCGCTGCGCCTCCATGCACCACTCATAGACGCGCTGGAGGGCAGTCGCTCCAGATCCCAGGGCAGCAATCCAGCTAGGAGGTTGGCCGATTCGCATGGCATGCGACCAGCTTTAGTGGTCTGTATTAAAGTCTTAAGGAGACGACTGTAACGACGCGTTAGTAGTGACAGTGTGGCCAATCATTCACTTTAAGAATAGCCAAGGTGTATAACAGATATTTTTTTGGGCAAGGCGCGGGGCCCCCCAAGGCGCGGGGCCCGTAGCATTTGCTGCCTCCTGCTATATGGCTAATCCGGCACTGCATTGAAAACGTCACATTGGTACTCGCCCGGATTTTTACTCGCTATCTTGTGCATGATAGGCGATGTTAACTTCTGGGCAATCTACTGTTGAAAACTTTGGATAGTATCATAGTAATATTATAAAGCTGAAGAGATTATTTGTTTGGTTGAACATCCTAATCTCAGGGAGTATTGTTTGTGTTATATTATATCACGCTACAACCGATAGGAACCGAGCAGAAGTGAAATTGCGGGGAACTACTAGTTTGTATAAAACCTACCATTATTAACAGTTAAAACACTGGGATAATACATTAAAGGAGTATATATTGGTTGAATATTATGTGACCTACTCCATATTAAAGTGACATGTAACATGTATCGCTGGTAATTGAAAACGTGTCTTGTTTCTGTAAAATAAATAGGATACTAAGCAATATTTTACGAGAGTAACATACATTTTGTAGCCAATAAGTTGTTTAGAGGGTTTCCCAATATGTTTACGACGAACCGCAGTTATTCATACGCGGGTTTGTAGACTCGACATTTGTTTGAAAGTTGGTATGAAGGGGATGATCTCTGGAACTACTGACTTGATTTTGAAAATTCTTTTCCCAGTAAAAAAATACATTTGTTCTGAGTGACCAGCTGAATATATTTACATAAACATATATTTTTCAAATTGCACCTGTGTGCAAGTGGTCGGTAGTACTTAATTTATATTTTTCAAAAAGATACAAATAAACATCTGTCGAAATGGATGCAGCAGAATACCAGTATTTATTTCACATAGAGCAACTGCTTATTTGACCTCCAACAGTCAGGTAGAACTGGGTCATACGATACCTTTTGCCTGGTTGACAGATTTTCCGACCAATAACCTATAAAGACTGTCAAAGATTGATAAAGTGGTTTCGGACGTACGGAGGAAACTCGGCTGAGTGTTCACCCATCCACAGAACTAAATAGGTCGAACTGATGTAACCTGGAAGATCAGTAATAGTTGTATTTTTTTTTAAATCTCACTAGGAATTTGTACTGTATTGAAGGTACATTTACATACGATTCCTTAGATACACTTCAGTGTGGTTGTTAACCCAGGCTTAGGACAACTTAGATCATGCAAATATTGGTTCTGAATCGCGCAGTCACTACGCCAATCGTGCCTTTAGTGTTAATAGTAATCGTACCTCGTCAATGGCATAGTTTCTTAGGTCGTCTATCTACCATGTCATATTGCTGACCATATACTCCTTGTTGCAGCCACCGAGCTAGACTTGCTGGGCGCTTTGTCGCTGCACAACACGTCGCGCGCAGGCGTCACCGCCGCGCCTGGGATGCAGCCGCAGCGCACAGCATATACGTTACAAGGTAAATTAAACTCAGATCTGTGGGGTCCAGCTGGCCACATCATTACCCAAAATCTAATTGTATTGATAATAAGCTTTTTGAATATTTTATTTTGACCAAAAACAGTATCCGCTAAAAGGCTCGTCATTCACCAATTGGTGTATTATTGGCTGGGAAGGAGCTCCCTGAATGAGTAGCAGTAGAAGGTTGTACATTACTTAATTCAATCTGCAGTACCTAAGCCAAACCTAAGTAATGTAGGTACTCTAATACCACAACCGTCACTTATCGTCTAATCTAACGTTATTATGGAATAGCATGGTTTGAGTTTATGGAAGAATCAGAGATATAGGGTACCATCATTATGACAGGTCTTAAGACCTTAAGGCGATGCGATCTGGCGATACGATTGGAACCCATGCGATCTCAAACTCAAACAATTATTGCATTCATGTGGTGTTACAAGCTGTTAAACAATTTTTCCAGAACCTGACATGAACCCCCCCAAGGGCACAGTAACTTCAAAACTTAAACTTCTCTGTATTAGCATGCGATTAATTTCAACTCGTTGCGATCAGACGCATTCAGTAAGAAAGCACATAATTATGGACATCCAAACGCTACAGAGATCGCAGTTACAGTATCGCAGGAAAGGATCGCGCTCTATGGGTAAAGGCCTGTACATAATAATATAGCCGCACTATTTGGTAGACTTAGGTCTAACATACGAGATCCTTGAATCCAGAGATGATAATAAATACTAACTAGGCAAAGTTTAAGTCAAAGTGTTGAGTGATGTAAAAAGTTCACAGTCATGAGTAGGTATTACCATTCTGTCTACATTCTACACACAAGTTTATAATGTCAGTGTCCCCGTTCCACGCGCACTCGCGACGGAACTAAACAAATATAGGTTCGTTAGTCGCGTGGTGGGGTGGAAACTAGCGCTCACTCACAAACCCTGAATACGTTACACTGTTACCTTTGGGGATGCTAACACATACTTAGAACGACTTAATATTTCACTAGCTTAGTTTAACCTTTGCTTTGTAAACACAAGACATTTAAAAAAAAAACGTAACTAGGCTCTATGAATTTCTCTGTATCGTATTCACGATAGCAAAAAACATAACCACCTCTACAGTAATAGTTAAAAATCTGTCTAAAAGAGGATTTTTTTGTAGTTAAAAAATATTTGAATAAGGCTTGCTTCGCCTTGGGTATCTATATTTGTTGAAACTATTTGATTAATTGATTTATTCAAGGTTGCAGAATGATTATGGCAAGGCACAAGCACAAAATTTAATATACTTACGAAAAGCATGTTATGCAAGAATGTAAAACAAAATTATAATTTGTGTATCCTGAAAAACATGAAATCATTTATTGCACACTGATAGCTGAAGGTGTACCAAAGGCTATACCTTCGGCTATCAGAAATGTACCAGGCAAATAAGGAAACGTCGAGAAAGTACTTCCACTGACCTTATTTGCCGTCCTTCAGAAGGGTCAAGTACGTTGTACAAGCAAGCAGCGGTCAAGGAACCTGCAAACACAAGTTTTGCACGACACAATCTGAGCTTAGTTCTAGTGAGAGAAAACAAGAAGGGTAGGAAAATATTTCTTCTTTTTATCTGCCACAAGAAAACTGAGCTTACTAAATTGTTGTCAACTTTGGGGTCTTGTCAAGAGTGAATAGATTACTACTTGGCAAGTATACTTCACTGTCAACCACAACATTGCTTAACATCAGGCGAGGTTTAAAATACCAGTCCTACGACAGACATGGCCTATTGCTTTGAGTTTTAAGTTTAGTTGGTTTGGTCTACTGTATATACGATATCCACGCATCCAAACACGCATCTTGCAACAACAATTATTGTAGAAAACAAACAAGTTATAGAATTTGCTTAGATCATGTTACGATTGTGTGACGCCCGTAATAACCTGAAGAAAACCGGCAAAGCGCACTCATGTCGCTAGACGCAGTCGCATCGAGTGACGTTGTGAACCACGCCTAACATACGGCTCGGTAATAGCGTAAACACTGTCAGGTATGAATGCAATACATTTCAGTTGCAATTCCATTCCGCTAGCAGCCATCCATTAGGCACTAGAGGCGCGCCTCTTTAATGTACCCTACGTACGCCAAGACTTACGAGCGGTACCGGTATCGGTTTCCATTTGATTACCGACGGATTCAACGGTATCGGGGGTGGTATTTTATATTGATAAGGACTGCATGGTGTCGGTAATGGATTGAATTGCTTGTTGCGGGACATACGTGTACCGCGACTCCGGCACACAAAGGGCTACCGAAGGACACTGTGGGTTTTAGTCAGTACGAGTCTGACAGTCCCTCCCGCCCTGCCCGGGGTGGGAAGACTCATCTGATGATATTGCCACGTAAAAAAAAATGGATTGAATTGCTTTGTTTTAGTTGAAATAAGCTGAAAAGTGGCTTTTTGCTGATATAGTTCGCGACACGACTGAAGTCCTGCGGAAAATTTGTGGTACAATTTTTTTTTTAATGCTATTTGGTGTGGTGGCAAAGACACTAGAGCCGCTTCAAAAAAGGACTTCAGTAGTGGCGTGGATTCTAAGGTAGAAGCTTACGAGAATGATGTTTAAAACTAAAAACATTTATTTCAATTAAGACAGTTTTAAACTGTCAGAGAGTTGGCCAGTTAAACAGAAAGTTGAAGCTAGTTGTTCTACTTTAACTTTATAGTACTCAATTATTAATATTAATGGTTTCATAACTTTACACAAAACAAAAAGCCTAGGCCTGGTTTAGTTAGTTTAAATTCGGTAAACAAATAGAGTCGATGCATGATCTATTGGGCTCTGTTGAATATCGCTTTCATTAGAAAGCTTGTCTATTAGATACGTTATTTTTTTAAAGTAACAATAGAATTTCTGTTTGATCGAGAAGATCTTAACTGTACAATGTCATGACACAAAACGAAAACGAAAAGGGGAGACATTAGGAAGAGACATACCTACCATACAATCAGCAGTGGGTGGGCAAAAATTGAAGATTTAACTGGGTAGGTTTACATTTATTTTAATCAATTTAAAATTGAGCTCTATATCATGGGGTGAATCAAAAAGTATTTCCGTCGAATATCGGTTACTTCACCTTCTAAAATATTAATAAACTCGGTATATTCGGTGGGAGTGTACAATAGATGTTATTTCCGTGACTGTTATTGTTAGGGGAGCCTCGCTTTGTGCCTCCCCTGCCTGCTTCTTTTGAGATATACAGATTGATCGATCGAGATTTGATACTTTGATTTATTGTAAACTCATAAACATATAAGTTAAACAACATAGCTAGCATCCCATTCAAATTCAGCGCAGTTTTGTGAAAACTTTACAAATAATTATCATTTTTATCCAATTTAACGACACGTTTGACGCAGTGGCTGAGCAATTTGACTGTTGCGCTGAGTGTCGCGAGTTCGAACCCCGCACGGAACAGTATATTTGTATGATCTGAAAGTAATTGTTCCAGGTCTGGGTGTTAGTGCATGTGAATTTCTATTTTTGTAAAAAGCACCCAAGTAACTTTATATTTGTAATTAAAATCATTAATTACCTAATGCCCTTAAATTACATGTATACGGTTTTAGTTAGGGATAATATATAACTAGAATGAACGAGCTACGAGCCTCAGGAGATCCTTGTAATATCTGCCTAACTACGTATGTGGTAACCTTTTGTTTCATCCACGTACAGATTGAGTTATTAATGATGAAACCATCAAAATTAAACGCTCCATTATCCTTTAACTTTGCACCTCATGCTCGGTACTTAGTGGAACATTCATTAGACCCAAAATGATTCAGCCGGTTCATGATGTTAATTGATTGTAACCCGGGTAACGTGCGGTTCGGAGCCGGACGACCGGCTATTACCGGCGACGCGGGGTCTGTAACCGGCGGTCAGTGAGGCCCCCTGCCACCACCGGTGATTAACTGACCTCTAAATCGTCCCGGATTTTGACATAAATCTTCAGGGCTGTCAAAGGTGTATTGTAACGTTTCGGGTTGTGATGGTAACTTCAGAATTTGAAAGCTTTATCGAAGAAAAGTATGTTTTTGTTTAGTCAAAAGTAGTGTTAAGTAGTCTCTTTGTGAAGTTTAATTAATTAACCATAAATAAATGATAGAGAAAGAAGGAGAGAAAGTAAGTTATATTAAAAAAAAACGAATTACTTAATAGGGTTGTAACAATTTTAAAACATCAAAAGAATGACCAAACTTGACACTCACACGTACCCTAATAAAACTAAACCCCACCATATTTTTTCCCAATCCCTTGTTAAAAAAACACAATATTATAATTAAAAAATATGTCACAATAGATAGTTGTCTCATGTTCGGAGCAGCCCTACTAGTTCGTCCCGTTTTCGCATTTCACTTACGCGTAACCTAATCCCTGCCATTAACCGACTCGCGCGCACCGAGTAATTGTCGGAGGGTTGGTCTCCCTAATTGTGAGCCCTGCGGGATCTCCTACGCCATATTGTCTCGGCGTTGGTTCAAGTGTCAAACACCAAAAGCGTCGGATTAGGGACGCAGTGACAAAGTAGTAAATACGCACCATTCATTAAAACACTTTGCCTCATTGACTGAGAGTGGTGACAAAAAAGATAATCTGTGTGGAACCTGACAAGTGTGAGCTGCACCTCGAGTAGGGTAGGGTTCTGTAGTTGACTGATTTATTTGCTGGTATCGATAGTAATTATATGACTGATTTAATACTAAAAAGACATTTAACAATAATAACGATGTTTCCATAGTACATCATCAGCCTACAAATTAATATCTCTGTGAGAGGGAATGGGCTATAATTCACCACGCCGGCCCAGCGCGGGTTGGTCACATTTCTTAATTTTTTTGGTTCTAGGGCATGCTGGTTTCCTCACGATGTTTTCCTTCACCGTTTTGAGAGTAGCTGGTGATGAAATAAATAAACCCACAACCCACGACCTACAACTTGGAAGTCCGGGCCGATACCACTGGACCACCTTACCATATGGTACGGTGTTTAACTTTAGAAAGACAATTTACAGACCTTACTTAGTCGTGCCACCATTAAGTGTGGTCTATTTAACTTCCTAATTTCTCATTTAGCCTTCGCCTAATTAATTTTTCATTTAGGCGTCATAAGTGCGGTACGTGCCACTCATCGCCACATTACATTAGTGAAAGTACCTATACAACGTGTAACATTAAATGCGCAAAACCTCTCGTGGGGTAACTTAGCCCATTTTACTGGGAACTAACAATGTTTGTTCTTAGACTTTTGGAAAAAAAATGTTTTTTCATACAAAATGAGAAATTGATCGGGCCCATCAGTAGGTATGAAAAACCATTATATTTTTATATTTTTTTCCTAAAGTCTTAGAACAATAATTGTTCAGTAACATGGGCTGAGTTACGCCACGAGAGGTTTTGCGCATTTACCGTTACACTTGTATATTAATTTTACTTTGTAAGCATTGTAAATTCTCCAGGTTTTGCTAGAACTTCTGGCACGACTTAATACTCTGAGAAAGTAACAACTTACAGGAGGTTCTTTAACAAAATGTAGAGGAACCCCAAAAATTGGGTTACTCTTTGCTACTAGCCATCATTTTAGTGACACAAAGCTCTCACAAACAGACAGGCGTGTGTTAGACAGGCTGTTCGGCTTATGAATGATATGCATGCATGCTACAATGGCGGATAGGTCGTCACGTCAAGGACAGAGCCGGTAAATAAATAATTACTAGGATTGCGTTTGTGTGATGTACTGAGGTTTGTGGAAACCGTAGACATATTCTTTTATGGATTTTTTTGACCTTTCATTGCAAATCTTAATAATATTTGCAGTATTCAGTATTTCTACGATTGTATGTATTACTACAGATCCATGCAATCACATTTCTGACCCAAGAATGATCAAAACTAGTCATCGTAGGCAGTTAATCATTATAGATCCGAAAAGAAGAAGGGCTGCAGCTGAGGAAGAGCTGTTTTATGTACTTGCCATAGGTAAGAATAATATGGATACTCCCCGAGTTCTGAGATATGGAGTTACAAGAAGTTACTGTCAATTCTAGTAGCGCAGAAATAGACAAAAACAGGTGCGTCACTCTAGTGACAGAAACCCCCGCTATTGTTTTATTTTGTTTCTGCGGCAACATTACGCGTCTCAATCCCGTGGTACATCCATATTAATATCAATGTTTGCGGTCAATGAACCTAAATAGCTCTACCTATTCCGATCTATGCTTGTCATAGATGTTGTGACAGTTAACTTAACAGTATCGTGTTCCGAAGTACGAAATATAAATAAAGTTCATAATACAGAGTAATATTTATACACTACATATATTCATTTTAAAATATTCACACGGGCCAATGGTGTGCACTGATCTTTATTTGTTCAGCGAGCCGAGCAACAACGCTCCAAGCTCAATCACGTGAAAATGCGTGCTTAATTTATGAAAACATTCACTTTTAATCTGAACTTGGCCTAGTTGCTTGAAGTTACAGTGGTTAACTTTTCCTTTTTAAAAGTGGTTTATTGAAATTTTATAATGGCAACTTATTGATAAAGTAACCATGCAAAGCTAACGTTGTGTTATTAACATTTAATTGACCTTGATATATCCAGACTTTAAGCAGTTTGAAATAATAAAACATAACCAAAGTTCTAAGAGCTTTTAACGTTCTGAAATACGAAACGTAGATAAAGGCGTTTAGTAAATCACATGGCTCGCGTGTACACTTCATCATATAATAACGACTAAGGCTGTAAAAAGTCTCGCGCGGAACCGGCGGCGGCGGAACAAAATGCCACCACCACACAAGGAAATTTTCACGATTTTTCACCTCAGCGAGTAAAAGAAAGTACCATTAGCTACATGTTGACACGAATGTACTTCTAAATTTATAGTTTTTGAAGGTGTTTTACTGTTCTCTCAATGGTTAAAAGGAAATCATAAATGATGAAATGATAAAATGATGAAATGTTATTTATTTTTGTAAGTAGGTTTTATCAACACTTTTACACGTCGTCTTTTTACAAACTAGATGAAGCTGGTGTTTCGTAACTGACTACTCTGAGAAGAAACAGCCGAAACAAACTCAGAGGTCACTGTCTCTTTTAAAGTCCAGACATTAAATTGGCAGACATACGAGGGCCATGTAGGTTAACGTCTGAGATGGTCTTTTGAAGAAAGAACCACACACAGATTTGAGGTATAGAAATCATAGGTAGGAAATCAGCATGACCGAGAAACAAAAGTTACAAAGACATATGTTACAAGACATCGACTAATGCACAGTGCCTTCGTGGTGACAGTCACTTCTTCTCTGAGTTTCTAATCCAGTGGTGGACTCATTTTTGCAGACGCAGCTGTTCTCACGGTTCTACTCAGCATATATAGACTGTAACTTATACATCCATTAAGTGACACATTAGTAACACTAGCTGGTAGGTAGCTTGCAGGACCCGCATCTCAATTTTTTTCGTGGATAATAGTTTTCCAGGGAATATATTTAACTCACATATTTAATTAAGGAAACATGTAACAAGGTGACTTGAAATTCATATATACCTACAAAGTTTTATGAAAATGCAAAAGCAACTTAAAAAAATAGTATTGATTTTGAGGATTAAATTATGCATTGCCTTATGACAGAAAATACCCAAAATGTACTTTGAATGAGAGGCATTTGACTTTTCTTTATTTTATTCGTAAATCGGCCTACAAATTAGAAGCATTTGTCAGTGACTTTAATTAAAATTGCAATCTATTTATCCACATAAACAGACAAAAACCTCGGCACGTGTGGGAAGTGACAAACGACTTCCAATAAAATATATCCATTGCCACACAACATTGCCACACAAAGAGTGTTTACACAGAGCACACTCCATGTTTGTACATCACCGACACGAGGGTTGATTACAATTAAATCCGAATGTATCCGTGACATCCTTAATACCTTTATGTAACTTTAAGCTGGGTTTAGAGCTTTAATTGTAATGTGTGACGTCACTGGTAATATTTTGCTAATATCGTTGGTTTATTCACTGAAATTGCTCTTTTATTCCTGAATTTACTAATATTTCTTTAAAATGCCAAGCTAATTTAATCATATTTCTTCGGTACATTGCAAGGGTGTTAATTTTTTTTTCAAACGTTTTTATCATACCTACTTACTTAGTCTTGTTGATCGTGTTAATTTTATTTGTTTTTTTTTTTAATGAACAAGTGCTCATTATGTTTATGTACATGTAATGCACATTTGTTTGTGTCAAAGTGCCGAGACACCACGTTTCATATTTTATGAGCTACGAATATTTACGAACCTAAACGTCGACTTTTGAAATATTTACAACCTTTTAAATTATGCAGTCTAAACCAGAAAAA